>OX243905.1:24979736-26202206 GCA_945859665.1 Anorthoa munda | reverse complement strand
AATAAGCTGCTTACTAACCTGGCAGAGTTTCGTGTTTCCTTATGGCTATAATCTGGGGGATTTTAAGTCAATAGGTTACTTCTGGGCAAGCTTCCACATCGACCACAGCATCGCTTACCATCAGATTATTTAGAGGTCAAACGAGAGCCATAACCGATAAAAATATAATAAAAAAAACCGGCCAAGTGCGAGTCGGACTCGCACACGAAGGGTTCCGTACCATTATCGCAAAACACTGCATAAAAATCATGTTTGTTGTATCGGAGCCCCCCTTAATTTATTTTATTTTAATTTATTAATTATTATTTTTTGAAGTAAATATACAACTAAATGTTCTGTGAATATTTCAAGCGTCTACCTGTTGCCGTTATTAATATCGAGCAAAAAACGGCAAAAATATCACGTTTGTTGTATGGGAGCCCCCCTTTAATATTAATTTTATACTGTTTTTAGTATTTGTTGTTATAGCGGCAACAGAAATACATCATCTGTGAAAATTTCACCTGTCTAGCTATCACGGTTCATGAGATACAGCCTGGAGACAGACGGACAGACAGACAGACAGACAGACGGATCGCGAAGTCTTAGTAATAGGGTCCCGTTTTTACCCTTTGGGTACGGAACCCTAAAAATCAAAGAACCCGACTTCTTAAGAAGCGAACTTAAAAGAAGTAAATAAGAAGAAAATCATGCTAATAAATCGCAAGGTTAAGACGAATCGATTGACGTACGAATCATCAAAATCGGTCAACGCATTTGGTCTCTAGAACGTGACATAGGAACAAACATACATACAAAGACTGATAAACACATTACCCTCTTTCAGCAGTCGGGTAAACAAGTACTAGATACCTACGTGTGTATCTTGACCTACTAGTAAAAGAACACGTACGTCAGAGCCCAGCTGAAATACATTATAGTCGTACCAAAAATAGCTTAACACATAAAACCCTAAAAAAAAACTTGTTACCAATCTATCTCATCTAATACCGAAGATAGCTTTTTACGAAACTTGCCCGACATTTATGTCCTCAGGATTACTGAGAGAGATCCAATCTAAGTAATGGGCAGATCGAACACGTCATATGTCAGACGCCAGATGTTTGGCCGAGGCTATGGCGCTGTATGCTCCCAAGTGACATTTCAATCAAGTTTTATACCTCTGTAATTGATTAAAAGTTATATTTCAGTCAAGAGTGTGAAGGCTTAAGTGATTGGATGAAGTAGAGATGTTTATTTTTAGTAAAGGTTAGAAATAGACTGGGCGTTTTTGGGTAAATACAACGGCACATTTGACGGAAAATGTTTGGTTACCGCCGGTTATGTAAATTGTTGAGACCTATTCATTAACGTTAATATCGTTAATGGTACGGACATATGATGACTTTAGCGACAAAGTCGAAATATTAGTGTCCTTAGTTTCAACATTCAGTACCCTAAAGAGGAAATTATTCAGCAAAAGTTATTTTATTGAAGATCTGCATCTAAAGTCAGACGAAATCATGTCACCGCCATAGACGAGCCAAGAAATACGTCCAAAATGAGCACCAATTTTTAAACTTAAGTCTTGTTAGATGTGCCGCTAGGGAGCCACAGTTTTCGTGGAAACAACAATTCCAGGAGAGAAAGCTTATTTCGTCTAGGATTATTAGTATACGAAAGTAAAGTAAACAAGTAACTTGTTATCTCGGATCTCGTTATTATACTGAAATAAAACCATTTTCTAGTCTCGAAAAAAGGCTGCTGCTTTTGCCACATTTTCAGCCAACTAGAAAATTCTAAGAAACCAATTACGAAAATCCACGAGAAGGAAAATTAATATCCTAAAATCCTAAAATTGCGAATTGAAAACCGCGATGTATTTAAAAACAAAAAGAGTCCAAATATCGTGTTTGGGAGGCATGTCACGTGCAAGCCCATGTGGTCGCCACCGGGTTCCGTCGCTTTAGAAAAATGTATACGACGAACGTGACAACCCTGCGATGGAAACGGTTCTATTTTTGAACGCAATCAAAATATCTTTAGGTTTGTTTATGGTTTTCTGAATTGTTTATGATTGTTGCGTAAGGAGATTTGATAACGTGTTGCGGTAGAACCGTTTCCTATAAATATTTGAGAGAACATTCCAAAATCAGATGTGTCATAATAAAAGAGAAATTGCGCATACATAAATAAAAAAGATAATTAAAAAAATCAAAATACCCGACTGCTTAAAAAGCGAACTAAAAAGACGTAAACAAGAAGAAAATCATGCTGTGCAGTCGGAGGATACATATTCGCGAGCTGGCTGAGCAAAACCAGATGTATCCTCCGACTGCACACCATGATTTTCTTCTTGTTTACGTCTTTTTAGTTCGCTTTTTAAGCAGTCGGGTATTTTGTTTTTTTTAATTATCTTTTTTATTTATAACTTTTTAGTTAATTTTTTTTTCATATTAGGTACATTTAAATATATAAGTATTGTATATTTTTGAATCACCTCTTGAAACCCTTTATGTTGATACCCCACACGATGGGTTTGGAAGAAAATAGAAAATTGCCCCCCCACAATATGGCGCCCAGAAGCCGCCATTTTTCTATTTTCCAATTTTAATGTAGCCTATGACACTCGCAAGGTTAAGACGAATCGATTGACGTATGAATCATCAAAATCGGTCAACGCGTTTGGTCTCTGGAACGCCACATAGGAACAAACATACATACATACATACATACATACATACATAGACTGATAAACACATTACCCTCCTTCGGCAGTCGGGTAAAAAATATGATGTTTAAAAACCAATTTAAATTACGACATTTATATCGTTTTGCAGCATAACAAATACTGCAAACTGAAGTTTCTCTGCGATATTTACTTCGCATACATGTGAAAAATATCTTTGAGATATTTTAGCTTGCAGATTTTCATTAAAACCGTATTTTCTGGATGCACCAAGATAATTTACGTACGTGACTACATACATATCTTCTTATTAACAATATGGCTTTGCATACCAAGCGAACCGAGCTCCATTGGTACCTTGGTACTAAACCGGGTATGTTTCCAATACATTGACTGCGGAATCTTAGAGGTTGCATCCAAGGAAGTCGATATACGTGGCTCATAGAAGTGCTGAGTGGAAATGCTGCAATTCTGTTAAACAGAAACTGTTTGAGCTTGTAATACCTATCTACTGGACATAGCGAAGGAGATACCTAGTTACGAGGAGGGATCAAAAAGTAGTGAGAATGAGATAGAATATAATGACTATTGATAACTTAATAATTTATTTTTCTACATAGTTTCCGAGTCTCTCTACACACCGAGTCCAGCGCTTTTCCAAGGCTTCAATCCCTTTCAGAAAAAAAGTTTTGTCTTGATCCTGCAAAAAGCTCTCCACGGCATCCATCACCTCGTTATCGTCTTCGTACCTGTTTCCCCTTAAGTATTTTTTCAATTTGGGGCACTGATAAAAATCGCTAGGCGCCAGATCTGGTGAATAAGGGGGTTGGTCAACCAATTCGAAGCCAGCTTGCTGAATGGCAGCCATCGCAACTCCTTTTCTCTTTGATGGCATTCCTCAACTTGGGAATTAAAGCTGCATAATATTGGCCTAAAATAGTGGTTCCACGCTCCAGGTAATCAATCAACAATATCCCTTCTGGGTCCCAAAATATTGAGGCCTACAGCCTCAATTTTTTTTTGATGTTTTTGGCTTGACAGCCGATGCCACGACACGAAACTTCTTCGGGGTCGGTGATGATGGCCGTTTCCATTGCGAAGATTGCTGTTTTGTCTCGGGATCAAAATGATGGACCCATGTTTCTGTCCAGTGTTACGAAACGAGACAAAAAGTTTTCAGGAACTTCTTGAAACTTGTCCAACAATATCTTCGAAATGTCAAGTCGATTTTGTTTCTGACTGTCGGTTAACATTCTCGGCACCCATCTTGCAGAGACTTTTCTCATATTCAAAGATTGTTTCAATATGGATTGAATACTTCCATATGAAATGCCCGTTTCTTGAATTAAGTATTGGATGGTAACTCTTCGTTCGCTCAATACAATTTTCTCGACTTTCGCAACATTTTCTTGGGTGACTGACGTCGATGGACGGCCCCGCAACGATGTTCGTCTTCCGTGCTCGTTCTCCCTACTCAAAATTGAGAAGCCCACCTTGCGACAGTGGAATACGGCGGAGCAGACTCTCCTAATGTTGCCTCCAAATCGCAATGAATCTCTTGCGTCGTTAACTTTTTTAAACAGAGGTATTTAATAACGGCTCGCACTTCGTTTTTATCCATTTTCGAGAACACGTTCCGACACGAAGCAAACAAATGACTCCATTCAGAAAAAAACAAAAGAGAATCGAAGATTTTTTTTAAAATTAATATTACAAATATGTATCTGAGCTATGCCTGCCAGTATTTTTTTTTTCTTACCAAGGAGTATGTCGTTCTCACTACTTTTTGATCCCTCCTAGTATATTGGATTTGGCGTAGATTTCTGTTTAAAGGAGAAGCATGACTGTGTGAGTTACTATTTGCAGTGGTTCGTTGGTTAATTGTATCCACTGGTTTTGTAAGCAGCTTTCCGATAGATTTACCACTTTGCAAATCTCTTTGGATCACAGTAACATGCCTAGATCAACTTTCGTCCTGCACCGCATGCCCTGTAACCTGATTGTAAGGACCTTTTGGTTGTGTTGTGATTTAGCCATGTTTAAACTGTGGTCTGAGCAAAATACTTACACATTCAAATAGGAATGTATGGACAGTGGTACTACAGAGTAACAGATTTAGAGGCAGAATGTACTCGTACAATAATGTTTTAAATCGGTCCCATCGGTAAAGAAAATGTCAATAAACGTACTTTTACTAAAACACTCTCTATTGTGTCTCGACGTTTTGTTTCGCATACCAAATGCATTCGAACAATGTTCAGAGTATCTCCGATTGTTACGATTGACACAAAAAGTTGTGAAATCCCTCGTATTTACATAAGGTCGTATGTGTAACAATGTGAAGAATCCTGGGGGATCTCGGTGGGTCTATACAATACAACACGTTACCCGGCCCGGAAAGAGAAACGAAGTCTGTTAAGGCTTCGTCGGATTCAGGCGGTTGTTTTCTCCGTATGTTTTTATTTCTGACGTGTTTTGTTAAAAATAGTTAGGTTTAGCAACTTGCTTCGCCTATGCAATGTTAGGTTTTTGGTATGCGCACTCAGTAGAAACAAAGAAAAACTGCGCAGTAAGAAATTGCTAGACACAAAATTCAATAAAACCGGCCAAGTGCGAGTCGTACTCGCGCACGAAGGGTTCCGTACCATTATCGCAAAAAGGACAAAAAAAATATGTTTGTTGTATGGGAGCCCCACTTAAATATTAATTTTATTCTGTTTTTAGTATTTGTTGTTATAGCGGCAACATAAATACATCATTTGTGAAAATTTCAACTGTCTAGCTATCACGGTTCATGAGATACAGCCTGGTGACAGACAGACTGACAGACAGACAGACAGACGGACCGCGGAATCTTAGTAATAGGGTCCCGTTATTACCCTTTGGGTACGGAACCCTAAAAAAAGCTGATCGACTATGTTTCAGGAATAGTTTATGAAAAAAAAATAGCCTTGTTTCCTTACACCAAGTTTGAACAAAGCTTGATTACAATGTAATTATGATAGTCTTATAAATGTACCACCTTTCTGTTTCAAAAGATAATGCTTTCCACGGTATTAATATTTTAGCTAATCACGGCTATTCGAAGAAATGAGACATCCACCAACCCCCAGTAGATCCGCGTGGTGGATTCCGGCTCACTCCCTCTCACAGAGAGGACACCTGGCCCACCAGTGGGAACATTTAAGGCTGATAATGCTATGCACGGCTATTTAACCTTTGCAGCTGGATAGTCACCCCTCATTACCGCACCGTCATTAACATTAACGAACAACATAATCTAAACTAAATCCCGCCATCCATTGTGCCACAGTTTGGCATCGCATGCTAGCGCAAAAGCCGGGTATTGGCACTGAACCTTTTAATGGCGTTAGTGGTCCCATTAAGGGTCGCCCAAAACTGAGGCGCAACACTGCACGCACTTTTTAAAATCTTACTATTAATCTATACTAATAATATTACAAAGAAGAAAGAGTTTTTTGTTTGTTTTTTTTTTGTACCGAATAGGCGCCGAAACTACTTGACCGATTTAAAAATACTTTCACCAATAGAAAGCTTAATTATTCCTGAGTGACATAGGTTATTTTTTATCCTGAAAACAGGTCCTGTGGGGTGGTCCACGGGAGCGAAGCCGCGGGCAACAGCTACTAATAATATTATAAACTAGCTGTTCCCCGCGCTTCGCTTAAACTATGTCTCTTTATAACGTTTTTAAGTCTAAACCACTGAATCAATTTTGATAAATTTTGCTAGAGAAAAGATGCATGCCGAACTTGACATTTCGGTCTATACGCGTAGAAATAGAGTAATTTTAGCGCTAAACTCATTGAAATAATGTTAAAAATCATTTATCCATGAGAAAATCCTTTGCTATGCCGTCAGTAGGGGCGGCGATGGCCCTACATTCTTTTTATATATTGCTTTGCTTTTTTATATTTCTTTTAATAATTTATTTTATATTAATTATTGTATCGCAATTTTTATCATTTGTAACTTTTTTAACAACAGTTCTTTGTTCAATATGGAGGCTTATGAATGGCTTTTTGTGGTTAACTATATTCTTATATTTTGTATTGTTAGCTGCAAACTACTACATCAACATCATCATCATCATTTCAGCCGAAAGACGTCCACTGCTGGACATAGGCCTACCCAAGCGTCGCCGTATTGACCGTTTACGTGCATCTCGCATCCAGCGGATCCCTGCTCCCCTTACCAGGACATCGGTCTACCTAGTGGGCAGCCTCCCAACGCAAAGTCTTCCTGTTCGCGGTCGCCACTCCAGAACTTTCCAAACCACTACAGCAAAATAAAATTCTCAGTGTGAGCTGGCCCTAACGGCGTCAGTGGTGCCGTTAATCGGTGATCTAATTACTGCCAACCTTTGGCAGGCTCGTCGCTTGTCAATACAGCTTATGAGTGAATTTAAAACGAATTATGAGCTCATAAGTGATAGGAGTTATGGGGGTTTTGGGATTCCGTATTCAGAAATACAGTTTTGAACGTGAATATAGTAAGTAATTTATAGTGTTACGGTCGTCAGTGTGAAAATCAAAATAAATCGAATTTATTATGATTTTTTTCCTATTTTCATCTCTATGGTTATTCAAATCAAATCAAATAATATTTGTTCCACAAATATATTACAGAAAAAATAAAATGAGAATGTACGGCTAGGAGTTTGTACTTATAGGACTTTCTGCATCCGAACTAGGCGTTAGCCTGTATCTCAGATTGCAGTTTATACCCTTCTTTAAATAGTGGTTCCTTAGTAGCCTTCCATTATAAAATAATCCTATTTGAATGCGATTTCATGTGTAGGTGTGTGTGTTGTATGTGTGTGTGTTGTGTGTGTGGGGTGTTTGTTGTGTGTGTGGTGTGTGTATTTGAATTAATATGAGCGATAATATGAATGATTAAAGAAAGACGTGTTTATGTAGCTTTGGTATATATTTGGGAATGCTCAAAAGCGCTTTAGTTACATCATAAGTGAGTCCTTATTGTCTCATCAATCCTATCCTACCCCTACTTAATATTATAAATGAATCAGTCTGTCTGTATGTTCAGATGTTTTTTAATTAATCATGCCTCAACGGCTAAACGGATAAGATCATGTGTGGGATTTTAAACTTCTTAGTTCCCTGTTCCATGAATAAAGACACAATATTACATTATTTACGTTCTATGTCAAGTTAAATGAACACATTTAAATAATTAGAACGAAATCCCGAATTCCCGCGCCTTGGTTGATAAATCGAACTAGGGACAGTAGGGTTTTTGCAACAATCAGTCTTGGTTCAACAATGACGATACATTTAAAGGTTTTGCGTACAACCGCTTTACAGGCAACGGCAGGCTTATTGCGTAAGAAACAGCAGGGTGTAATGTATGGTATAAAACAGATTTTATAATATCACTTGAAATAATGTTCACATGATATAATAATAAGCTAATATAAAAAGCAAGAAAGTTTTTCATATTCTTAAGCTATAAAAACAACCTAATGTCATGTGATCTAAAGTTATATTTCATATAACCTTCATTTGCTCTATTAACATTAATTTCACATAATTTTCAATTAGTATAATGCTCCTTTTATATATCGTTCAGTTGACTTAATTTTCATATTAACAAATTTTCTAAGGTAAATCACCGTTCTGCTCACCTCCGCTGCTTCAGCTTGCTGGTCGCCTCCGGCACCCAGCCTCAGCCGCTACTGCTCGCTCGGGAATCTACGCTTCGTTACAGCAAGCGGGGTCTGCTCTCCCTTCGCGCCTCCGGTTTTTATATACATTCTAGGGGTAGCCAGAGTCGCGGATTAATTTTATAAAGAGTTAACGCGGCCCTGGCTCAAGCAACTGAAGGAACACGGGTGGGTTTTAGTCAGTAAAAGTCTGACTCGCCCTTCCGCCTCACCCAGAACGGGAGAAGTCATTGGAAGATTGACCACCCAAAAAAAAAAACGGGTAGCAGCCAAAAGACTACGTGAAGTCGAGTCGGGATGCCCCGATTCGGTATTGGAACAGATTCGACCTATTTAACTACAAGCCGGTGTAAATATCGAGATTGCAATAGTCAAGAAATACAATAAATATTTTTTGTACTAGATGTTATAATTTTATTTTTGTACTAGCTACTGCCAGCGGCTTCACCCGCGTGAATGTCGATAATTATCCCCAGGAAACATATTCCCGAGATAAAAGTATATCCTATGTGCTATTCCAGACTATAATCTATCCCTGTGCCAAATTTCATCCATTTATCTATCAATTTTTATATGAATATGATCATTAGAACTTTTATTATTATTTCAAACGTTACACACCCGAAACAGCAATCATCGCGCAATCAAACGCTTACATTGTAGGTAATTTTTTTCAGCCTTTTACTGACTAAAGCCCACCCGTGTTCCTTCAGTTGCTTGAGGCAGGGCCGCGGTAACTTTCTTCCAAAATCTGCGACCCAGACAGGTATGGTAGATCCAACACAATCGTTTGCTAATCGCTCGCTGTTTGTCAAATGCAGGTATTTGTAGAAAAACCGCCTAAAGCTCTAAACCTTCTGTATTGAAGAGCAATTATTGCGCAAAAATCGATATCGTTTTGCTCTTGTAAGATACGTAATAGGCCTATACGTGATGTCATGTTGTCAACATAGCGCACTACCTAATTTTTAAGATCTTGCATAATTATAATCATTACCTATGTTTTACAAATAAATGATTTTGATTTGATTTTGATTTGAAGGCCTAATCGTTCCGCCTAGTTTAGGATTCCTGCAGACAGACGTGACAGTGTGTCAACGATGCAATAACTATTTTTCTCTGGCTGGTTATAAGTATAATCCGTAGAAAATCAATCCATTCAAAGGGTTCTGGAGGGTGCTGGAGAATTCGGTTGAAAAGAGATGGTCAGGTTATATCTCACCTCCTTTAAATGGATGACCTTAAGCTCTTTGCCCCCTGCCATCTTCAGCTGATGGAGCTACTGAAGATACATATTGGGATTTATGGGTAGAGGTGTACACCAATGAAAGACCGTTTTATAAGGGTTTCAATAATACAGTTTAATTACCCTTTAATTGTTAAATTGGAAGGTGTGTTTCAGTAATACTTTATGATACATGTGTTCCCTAGCACGGCTGATGCGATTGTGTATGGTGACCAGATAGGATTTGGGTCAGGACTACCTGAGAAGGGTTCGAAGCCAAACCATATAATATAAAGTTAGACAGAGACAGACATAGATAGAATAGATAGTATTGTAGATTTCTTTTTGTTAAACTCCAACAATACATAACTGAAACTTTTAGTAGCGCCATCAGGATGGAGTTTGGTGTAGACAAATGTGCGGTCATGCATGTGAAGCGAGGGGAATTGTGGAATCCGTAAGAATTCAACTCGTGGATTCCATACCCTGAGATCACTCTCTCAAAACGGAATCTATAGTGTTTTGGGTTTGTCGGATGCGTTTTGTATCAGCACTACTGACATGAAGCAATCGTTGAAGGAACGCTTCTTTTGCCGCCTGAAGAAGGTAGGCCACTGCAGTTGGTGTCCAGTTGGTAACAATTCTGCTGGATTGATGAAGTTAATATGTGTGGAATGCTGGTTTCGAACCGACAGTTGAATTATTTCTGTCTGTTCGGAAGTTGCGGAAAATTCGTTACCTTACAATTTTAAAAGGGAAACACATCGGGAGTGGATACATCCGTCAAATTGTGTTTTCATTCATTAGTAGTTAGGCCCCCCCTTCGTGCTCAGGGAGAGATCCCTCGGATAACTAGGTACGAAAGTTTCCCATTCTAAGATTAATTTGTCACCTCAACAGTTAAGGAAATTAACAATGTAATCGCAAGCTCGGGCTGGCTACGACCGGAGGCTAATTCTGGATCATCAAGTAAATGTTGGATATGAAAATCCTGAAACCTTCAAATAAACTGCAACTTCAAAAAACCGGCCAAGTGCGAGTCGGACTCGCGCACGACGGGTTCCGTACCATTATCGCAAATAACGGCATAAATATCACGTTTGTTGTATGGGAGCCCCACTTAAATATTTATTTTATTTTGTTGTTATAGCGGCAACAGAAATACATCATCTGTGAAAATTTCAGCTGTCTAGCTATCACGGCTTATGAGATACAGACTGGTGACAGACGGACAGACAGACAGGCAGACGGATCGCGGAGTCTTAGTAATAGGGTCCCGTTTTTACCCTTTGGATACGGAACCCTAAAAACAGTACTGACCCTACAATATTCCGCAACAGATATTTTTTTTTTATACTTGGTCAATAATTTTATTATTTAGACAACACATTTCACATTAATAAAACATGACTATGTTTTATTACCTACTATTTGCACTTTTATTATTATAATATACTTTATTCTATCTCATAGTATTCTTATATCATTGTAAGTATCGAAGTGTTGCTTTAGTCAAATCTACTAAATTATTGTAGGTTTATATCACTGTTAGAACATGATTATTTATTCCAAATATAACTGAAAGATAGGCACTATAAAATAATAATACCGAATCATTATTTTCCTTAAACTCTTTCAAGTAATGACCTATTTTTACATCACAATTACAATAATTTACGCCAATTATAATAATTGGCAATAGTTAATTATTTTAATTATCCTTACAATAAATGTAAGGATAATTTATTAATCAGTACATTACTGCAGCGGCCAGCAAAAGAGCCATTGATGGACGAACGTGTGAATGTGGGACGAGGCGAAGCCGAGGCACACATACGTCAGTCCATCAATGCCTAGTTGTGGCCATGGCTTGTATAGTACTTTTCTCAAATAATGCGCGGCAGTTAAAACTAAGTAGTACCTAGAACTCATTTTGTCAAATACAATTACTTTTAAAAATTGACGAACAACGAACCACAATATTTTTTCCCACGTTAGGCTTAGCACGCACTGCGATTTTTATTCGAATATTTCTGCGGCCTTTGGAATTGTATGAAGCTGCGCTCATTGCGGTAAAAATATCGCGCGGGAATAATACTTAAAAAAACCGCGCGAATAAAAATCAAAATGCGTGTTAAAGTGTCCATTTTTTTTTCCAATAAACAGCTTTCTATTTGCAAGCCAGTTAGAAATTTAAATAAAACCTTTGATAAGTTACCTCCTTGGTTGCCATGTTTCGGAGTAAACGATCGTTCCATTTTCAAATTACACGACAGATATGAGTTTACTAAACTGTAATTTTTAATTTCGTAGACTAAACTGACTTTTTTTTAATGTTGCAAGCGCGGAGCATAGTTTTGTAGGTAATGATAAGTGATTCATCGAATCGATGTGACATGACTCCTCAATATATTTTTACTAATTGGTGTAAATAATTTTTTTATGAATATATACGTAATATATTTATATATAACAGTATTCATACACATAGTACATGAACTTTTATTGTGTTAAATATGAAATCAACAATAAAATAAATGCGATCGATAAAATGAAGTCTGACATAAATGATTTGAATCTAAATAAGGGCTGCTAGTTTCAAAACATTTTTTTTTTTGCCTTGATATAGTTTCTTTTTCGATCTACTTCGATTTTCGATTAACTTTCGATCACTCAGGATAGTTAGGGTACAACACTATTTTTATGTGACGATAAAGTGACAACCCCCCAAATGTCAGTTTAGTCTACGAAATTAAAAATCACATTATATGTAATTTATTTGGCCGCTAAACAGGACTGATATGGATTTTCATACAACTTTTGCCGGCCGCAGCTCGCATGTATTTGGCCAGTACTGCAATTTCGATTTATATCGAAGAAGGTTGTCAAAATAATGCTCAAATTTCCAAGCATGTTTGAGAAATATAACATTATGTAGATAAGTACTAACGTAATTATTTTAGAATAAAATAATTGCTTATTACTTTTTACATTATGGTTCTGATTTCAACGTTTTTTTTTAATATGGAACGTATTAAAAGTATAGAGGTTTGGTTTGGTTATAAAGTTCATTGAAATGAATCGTTTGTTTGTTTGTTTTACTTATTTCTTTATCACACTTGATACCGGACAAGAGGAAACTGTTACACAATGTATTTTGTTAAGAAATAAATGACTAATAACATTATAAATTATAGCATTTTCATTGGAAACAAACGGAAATCCTTTACCTCCTTGAAACGCGTTTCCTATTGAAAGTTTTAGTTATGAAACACCTCTCCGTCACGTATTTTTTAACCGACTTACCAAAAAGGAGGAGGTTCTATATTCAACATTATGTTTTTTTGTTTATGTTCACCGATGTCTCCGTCAATTGTGGACCGATTTTGAAAATTCTTTTTTTTTGTTTGAAATAATATGTTCCGAAGTTGGTCCCATTTTAATTTGGTGAAGATCTGATTAAGATTTTCGGAGATATACAATAGAACTCTTCAATAAATAACGTCAAATCTCTCGGGATTGCTGCAATCGTATGTCTGTTTATACCATTTCGGAACATAACATCACGCCAGTACGCTCTATAGGGGTACGCAGATGTGTACATTTCACTTTGGTACACTATCTATCATTTCACCGGTTATGTTCAGTTTCATGATATTCGGATAATCTATTCTGGCATTATGGGAACCTTACTAAACTACTTGCCTATTAAGTAGGTACAACTAAAAAGTGTTTTTTTATTTGTTTATAAAATTGAAAGCGACATGTGTCAGTGTAAAATGTCGACATACGAGTATGCACATTGGTGTAGGTGACGTATAACACCTGTGAGACAGTACCTTGTGATCCACCGAGATCTGAATTTATTATTTCCCATTTTGTAATGCGTCGAAAGCTTATAATTATAAGCCCTGACAAATCTGTTCGTCTTTATATTACTCGAATTGTGTTAGTCGTATACTGGCACATTATAAATGTAACATGTAACGAAGCAAGTAATATTATGTATGTATGTTTATATATAAGTGTATGTATAGTATTTTATATAGCTATATAATTGTTATGTATTTATTTAGACAAGTGTTATTTATCACATCATCAGCCTATTAATGTTGCCACTGCTGGGACACAGGCCTCCTCTCTGTGAGAGGGAATGGGCCGTGATCCACAACGCGGGCCCAGTGCGGGTTGGTGGATGTCACATGTCTTCGAATTTTTGGTTCTAGGACATGCCGGTTTCCTCACGATGTTTTCCTTCACCGTTTTGAGAGCAGTGGTGATGAAATAATTTACACAAAGTAAAGCGCCTGCCTGGGCTCGAACCCACGACCTACAACTTGTAAGTCGCGGCCGATACCACTGGGCCACCACTGCTCTCGTGTAATATAAATATTTTTTAATTTACTATAAAGTATGTTCTATTCTATATTTTATTACGTGCATTTTCTGGAACATTCAAAGAGGTGAAAATGCATTTGTATACCTCGGATATTCAATAAATGTGACCTCAAAGCTTACGGAGTATTAAGTTTTTTGTAAAGGACAAGTTATTTTTTATTTACTATAAAATATGTTCTATTCTATATCTTTATTATGTGCAATTAAGTTTTGGAACATTCAAAGAGGTGTAGATGCTTTTGCATACCTTGGAAATTCAATAAATGTGACCTCAAAGCTTACTTTGAGGAGTTCTGCGAAAGCTAAAATCATTAACAAGGAGACAGCGAAAAACATTTTTCATTAACATTTTTCAGTTGTTCTAGGCATTTCTCATCGGTTCTAGAAGACGCGTGACATACGAATCTGGCAAGACGAAGGGTCTAATCCGTACAAGTAAAACTGATGCTATTCCATGGCGATAATGCCGACATGATCCCATCGTAAAAAGAGATGAATAATATACAAGTAAAATATTTTTAAAACAAATTTTTAATGGACTGAAAAGTACGAAATGTAATATCGCTTTTCAACACGATGTAATGAGACCAACACGATGATGCTATCTTGTCTGGTTGAGGAGTCGCTAAGGTCACCATCCAGCTCAATCATGAGACCAGCTTCATAATACCAAGTTATTCAAATGCTTCCAAAGCTACATGAGGTCGCCAAGTTCCAGCTTAATCGGATTTCAGGCAGTGCTTGAAAATTCGATTACTAGTTGCCGAACACATATACGCAAGCAAGGTAATATAAAACTTGTAAAAAATATCAAAAAAACCCGACTGCTTAAAAAGCGCACTAAAAACCCGTAAACAAGAAGAAAATCATGCTGTGCAGTCGGAGGATACGTATTCGCGAGCCAAAACCAGAAGTATTTTAGGCTTTTTAGTGCGCTTTTTAAGCAGTCGGGTTTTTTGTTTGTTTTTATTAACTTTTTTTATTTATGACTTTTTAGTTACTTTTTTTAAGATTTCGGTACATTTAAACATATAAGTGTTATATATTTTTGAAATCACCTTTTAAAACCCTTTATTTTGATACCCCCACGATGAGTTTGGAAGTAAAAAAAATATTTGCTCCCACAATATGGCGTCCAAAATCCGCCATTTTTCTATTTTCCAATTTTAATGTATCCAGTGACACTCGCAGGGTTGTGACGATTGCCGACGAAACACGAATTACGTTATTTCAGTGGTTTAGGCTTTTTGCAAAGCGTACAGGTAATCCGTCCCTGATTGGAGGAAAATAATATTGTACCGTGTACACGGAAAACGATACCAATATCCTGTAACTATTTTCATATTATACCTTATTCATATTTAGAAATGAGTGTTAACGCAAAGTTAGAGCACGTGGGGTTTGCGCGAGGAAATGAGTCTTTAATTCTGCCACTAAGTTCTGCAAGCGGGTTCTGCATGTGACACGATTTGACCATATTGGACGAATCGGGGCCAAGCTGGCATCGCACCCTCCGGGTAATAAACAGTTCTGGTACCAGTCTAAAGCGGTTGAAACGAATAATTGTCGTCCCACTTTACCTCCAATGTTGAAAACTGATGGGTCACTGGCTCACTCTGCAAGTGAGAGAGCAAATTTATTTGCCTCTTTCTTTGCAAGCAATCCACCTACTGTAGCTCATTGTAACTATTCAATACCGGAGAGCGCAGTTCATACTAAAGAGGTCCGGAGAGTATTGTGCAGTCACAAGTCAGTCGTGAACAAGGCTAGCGGACCTGACGGCATGCCAGCGAGAGTGTTGAACTCAGGGGTGAATGGGAACAAAACTTTGACTAGGATTTTAACTTTGATACCACTTTGTTTGTGGTTTCAAACAAAGCATCGTGTTTTTTAAATAATTATGTAATATATTGGAGTACCTACTAAAATGCTGCAAATAATGATTTAATAACGTGAAAATTCCCTTCAAAGTTTTGTTCCCATTGACCCCTGCAGTTCTATTCACCCCATTTTTCGGTATATATTTTTGTAACCACCGTTAAACCTTCATTTTGATACCCCACTCGATGGATACGGAAGAAAAAAAAAAAAATATCCTCCTTGTTTGTTTTTTTAACGTCACTTATCTAAGAACATTTGGGCGGTCAAGACCTATCTAACAATGACATAATTATATAAATCCGTCAAGTAGTTTGAAAGATATGAGGTTATAAAGAATATTACATACATACATACAAGATACGCGCGAAAAACATAACTCGTTACTTGCAGTCGGGTTAAAACACAAATCTTTATCATACTCTTATTCTGGCTCATAAAAGAAAGAAAACAAAGAGATAATGCCTTATAAAAAAAGAACTAAGGGCTACTTAATTGTTACAAAAGAAACACAGATTTTGGATAGAATACGCCAAATTGGAAATCCATTATCCATCCTAATTTTATGATAAGTACCTGGGTGACCGAGCTCTAATCGGGTGTATAAATGAAAGCTAGCTAGATCGATTTATCGCCCCCGAAATCCCCTGCATACTAAATTTCATGAAAATCTTTGGAGCCTTTGCCGAGAGTCAGATTATATATATATACATAATGTACAAGAATTGCTCGTTTAAAGGTATTAGATAGATATTTTTAAACCCATGTTTTTCCCGGAAACATTTCCTTATTCACAAGGAACACACTAAATCTGATAGGTACCTAATACCAAAACAAAAATATGTTTTATTTCAGTTTAAATAAGGTTCAGTATCGATAATAATTTAAGCAAATTAATTTTAAATTGCATAGTAAGGAAAAAGGCAAAAGTACCTACAAGGTTTGGTATAAATAGTTTTGGATATTCGGCAGTAAGGATTCCTGCGAAGTGTTTGTGACCCTGCAGTTGTGTGCTTAGTGCATGGGATAAGGGATCATGAATTGTAAGTTTCTTTTTAATAATTCTTTTTATCTGAAACTAGCTGTTCCCCGCGGCTTCACAATTGGTGAAAAAGTTTTTTAAATCGGTCCAGTAGTTTCGGAGCCTATTAGGTACAAACAAACAAAAAATCTGTTTTTTTTTATAAAATTATTAATATTTATTATATTATATTATAGATTAGTATCGATTACGTGTACTTATATGAAAAATCTAAAATAATATTAGAAAGAGAAAGCCGGTATTTTTTCGAGTTTGTTCTTACGTGTAGTGTAATCTCTGCAACCACTACACCTATTTGAAGAAATCTTTCTTTATAAGTGACTAGCTTCTGCCAGCGGATTCGTCCGCGTTATAAGTGTTATACTATATCAAGGGAACATTATACTATGATATAAAGTATTCCAGACTATAATCTATCTTTGTGCCAAATTTCATCCAAATCCATTCAGCCGTTCTGGCGTGATTAAGTAACAAACATACATCCACACACAGCCATCTAAACTTTCACATTTAAAATATAACTAGCTTCTGCCAGCGGTTTCGCTCGCCTCAAAGTCGAAAAGAGGCAACATATTCAAAAGATAAAAAGTATCCTAAGTGCTATTCCAGACTATAATCTATCTCTGTGCCAAATTTCATCCAGATCCGATCAGCCGTTCTGGCGTGATTGAGTAACAAATATACATCCAAACTTTCGCATTTTTAATATTAGTTAGCAAAAAGATAAATAAGCAACCCGGGCGAAGCCGGGGTGGGCCACTAGCTATTATAAAAATGAAGTGCAACTTTATATAAACGGAACAGATTTTTTTTTTGCGATTCCCATAATTTAAAAAAAATATCATAATTACGGATCCATGTTTATGTTTTTTTTCTAGTAATTATTAGTGTCTGCCTCGCTCTGGCAACATGGCCAAACGTGTTCGCATTGTACCACACAGGATCAAAGAAAGTATTTCAACCGCCAACAGACCGCTATCTCCGCAACGATTCGTATTTCGGCTACAGCATCGCTTACGATGAATTTAATAAACAGTAAGTTTTTTTTTTTTTTAACCGACTTCGCAAAAAGGAGATTCTCAATTCAATAACGGTTCAGCCTACCCGTAACCAAAACGGCTAATATACTTATATAACCGTTGCAAAAATCGTGACCGTGATAATATTAAAATATGACTGTTCCCCAAAGCTTTCGACGTCACCCCATTACTCACTCATTTAAAAGGACGACCATTATTTTATCAAATATTATTTAAAGTAACATAATTATAATAATGATGGCATACACGAACCGGCATTAACTATTGCTAAAGTAATCTATTAAGGCAAAAAATAGCAAACAAAATTTCTTTTCAATACAGTTGTTAAACATGGCATACTTTCAGAGGATATAATTCTGGGCCTGAAACGCATAAGGTCAGATGTCGAGATTGAAGCCATACAAATTCTATTGCTTCAATATCGACATCCGACATCTTTCGCATAGGCATCTTTCTGTTACGCGGTCGTGAATTCTGTTTACGAGCTCGATCATTATTTTTGCAATTGAGTTTTAAATGAAATAAAGTTTAGTAGCAAGGAGTTTTCATATATAGAATAAAATGGGATAGATTTTATACTAGGAAAAATGAATGAGTCCGTACGTCTTAGCATTGAATTTCCAAAAGTCTTTTAAATTAAATTTAAACTGGTAATTAAATATATTAATATTTAATTATCAGTTTTAATTTAACATTTCACATAAAAAATTGTCAAAGTCGAATAGGCTGTATAGGCTGTTTTCGTTGTAAAAAAAATATGTCCAGTTGCAAAAACCCACCATTTTCGGAAAAAAAAAATTTGTTTGGTATATTTATTATTTATTTGTTAATATTAGTTCAAGTACAAGTGATGAAATGGAATTAACTCCACCCGATATTTTATCTGAGGCGAAAACTGCGCAAGATGAAATTTTGCTCCCAAAATCTCGAGAAAGATATATGGCGACTTCCGATAATTTTATTTTATGGAAAAATCTAATGTAATTCTTTGATTTGTTTTTACTATTTCCCACAACTGTATTGAAAAACGTCGTGTGATACACGGGTGTTTAGGTGGAAAGTAGGTTATTGCAAACTCGTGTCATTAAAAAACCTCGCCTTCGGCTCGGGCTTCGTAATGCCAGCTCGTTTGCACCTACTTTCCGCCTTTGTATCACAATGTACTATATTCTTATTCTTAAGGAAACTTATTTTATTTATTTATGAATATTTCAGATTAGTAGTAAGTGCACCAAGGGAAAATGATATTGGAGAAGTATATAAATGCAATATAGAACGCAGAGATTGCACACCAATTGTAAGGAAGGTTGTAAAAAGATGTAAGCAACTTTGTTTTATTTATAAATAGCTTTGCCCGCAGCTTTGCTTTCGTTAACTGCCTACCTACCCTACTCTAAGGTTGGTGATCTGAGATCGATTAAAGACTAATCAGTTTTTAGGACCGAAAAATAGATTTGTTATTCGATATCTAGTACCGAATCGATCAAATGAATCTTTATTTCACACTAGAAAATAGAGATAAAATTTTCTGTTTTGATATAAACCAAAATATTATTTAAAATTAGTTGAATTTACTTCACAAACACATGTAAAGGAATGACCATTTTTAGTTTCCTTAATTTTTACTTAATGTAACCAAAATATATGTATTCCTTTATACCTGACACATTTATTTACTTGTAAAAACAGCTGTAAATAATTAAAAATGTTAAAAGATCAATTATTATTACGGTTTTCTTTAATGGATTTATATTTGTATTGAAAATACAAACGCAAATAGCAAATCGAAAAATATAGATTCTTGGAAAAATTTATTTTTGCTTCGGTTTTTTTGTAAATCGATTTTTCATATTTCGATTCGAATCGATTAATGAATCGATATTTTGAAATGAATCGCCCATTCCTACCCTACCCTACATACTCTACCCTACCATACTTACCTACCTACATACCTACCCTATCTACCTACCTACCTACCCTACCTACTTACCTACACACCTACTCACCTACCCTACTTACCGTTGTGTAATGGTAGGTATTCAGAAAATTATGTCAAGTGCACAACGCCATCTATGGAATATGGAGTTCAACTGTGCCACTATCTGAACTGCGTGCGTTGTGATATTTTATTCTTTAACACTTTAATTCATTATATTTTGATAGAGTGTACCGATTACGATGAAACAAACACTAAGTAATACTTTCAAGTTACGTATAATTTTCATGTATAAATGTTATTTATCTACATTGATTTCGTATTTTTTGTGTGATGCGTGCACCACTAAAGAGACAAACAGACAAAAATTTGGAAATAGTTTCTGTTGGTTATCCTTTAACACAATGCCATTTTTTTTTCGAAAAATGTCCACGTTCAACAACGACTTTTCTACAGATTTTTCTACAGATAGTGTTCACATATCTCTCGGAATTATATTAAATAAAGACAGTAAGTCAATCGTGTTTTGCGATTTGAAATATTCTTATTTCGCGAGCTTCATCAGTCCATCCCCCTCCAGTTTCGTTTCAGGGTTTCCAGGGTTTTATTTCTATACGGTATGGAATATTGGGCTCTCGTGGTTACAAAACTCACGGATTTATCTAAAGACCGTTTGTTGTGGTTAACACTACATTGATTTACACGTTATTTTGCAGTTGAATGCTGCGATCACACGTCATACGGCAATATACCACACGTTTTTTTATTGTTTCAACAGCGGGGTGTTGCCGTTTTATCCCATCATTATACTCGTATTACAATATTTTATGCAAATAAATTTTATTCTATTCTTATAAATGTGTAATACAATGTACTGTGAACCACCCCTTATCTTTTATTATTACAGGGTTTGATCAATATACACATGACTACTGGTTTGGAGCAACTGTTAAGGCTGGACGAGACTTTGTCATTGTAAGTTTGTGTGATATTTAAAAGAAGATTTTTTGGCAACAAATCGCACCATCCTATTGTTGCCACAGAATGCTTAAAATATTTTTTTTACGATATAATGTTGTATATTTCAACTAATTCTGAGGAAATTGAAGTTTTTAACTACATTAGGTGAACCTTTGTGCCAATATTTATATTTTGAACTTGCGGATTTGATCATTATAATTCTTATGGCCGTCATCTTGGATTTTGATTAACCTCATTTTCGGCATCAGCAACCTACAGCCAAGGCTTGTTGATGGATTGCTAAAATTGACACTTTCAGTCTGGAGACTGTATCTTTACCCAATATGGCAATGGATGAATAATAAGAATACAGGCATAAAATCACTTTTTAGGGTTACGTACCCAAAGGGTAAAAACGGAACCCTATTACTGAGACTTCGCGGTCCGTCTGTCTATCTGTCTGTCTGTCACCAGGCTGTATCTCATGAACCGTGATAGTTAGACAGTTAAAATTTTCACAGATGATGTATTTCTGTTGCCGCTATAACAACAAATACTAAAAACAGAATAAAATAAAAATTTAAGTGGGGCTCCCATACAACAAACGTGATTTTTTTGCCGTTTTTTGCGATAATGGTACGGAACCCTTTGGGCGCGAGTCCGACTCGCACTTGGCCGGTTTTTATATTTCATTAGACATGAAATCATTTGTAACTTAAATCGTGACTTGTAGCAATGTTCTCCCCCGTAATAAATGTGTGATGATAATGTTTTCCATTTATTTTTACTTGAAATGTTTGTAATTGAAAATTTTAACTTAGATTAGTAAGGTAAAGTGCAAATATTTTAATTAATTAAATTATTTCATAAGTTAACTAAAATATTCTATATATAAGATAATATTTTATGTTGTATTTTCAGATGTGCGCACCAAGATATACAGTTTATTGTAAGTATTATGGAACATGGGTTAGTTATTTTAAATACTAGCTTCTGCCAGCGGCTTCGCCCGCGTGAATGTCGAAAATTATCCCAAGGCACAGATTGTATAAACCGTGCCGACTTAACTAGCATTTTTCATCTGATTATACCGAAATTTTTTTGTAAATCGATTGCGTCCGGTTCCGTTCCACGGCGATATAGATCACCATCTATATCCATGGAACAGAA
Source organism: Anorthoa munda (assembly GCA_945859665.1). Classification (NCBI taxonomy): domain Eukaryota; kingdom Metazoa; phylum Arthropoda; class Insecta; order Lepidoptera; family Noctuidae; genus Anorthoa; species Anorthoa munda. The sequence continues at coordinate 26,180,185 of OX243905.1, read as the reverse complement.
CGGAACGGAATGGAACCGAACGCGATCGATTTACAAAAAATAATCAGTATTGAACGTCGGCACGGTCTCTTTGTATGGGATGAGACACCACTGCCCAAGGGATGTTCCCATTCGCGGGATAAAAAGTACCCTATGTGCTATTCCAGACTATAATCTATCTCTGTACCAAATTTCATACAGATCCATCAGTCCGTTTTAGCATGAAGAAGTAACAAACATACACACACACACTCACAAATTAGTGTGATAATAGATTTAATTGTGTAAGTAAAGTAGAGCGTTCCAAGTGATCACCCCATACAGAATGCCTACATTTCTCGCTAGAATCACGCGATACAGGCACAAACCGTTTTTTGGGTACCTATTTATAATGGACCAAGTGATTAATCAGGGTACTATGTGTAATGCCCAGGTAATACGAAAAGTGACAAGTCTAATCGGGCTGCGTAATGAATCCATTATTTTTCACATTGTCTAGATATTATGAATATTGCTACTCGCGAGGAGCAAGTACTTGTAGTGACTTGTACATGTGTTTTAGTAAAAGGTTGATGTGTCCTATGTTTGACCAACGCCTGTTTGCAAACCCCGAAATATATTCCAATTTCTGCTTTTCAAACGACGAAAGTAAAATTTTCTTTTATGGACTTTGCGTGTATCCTAAAAGCAACTAAAGCAAATTAAACAAACGTCGATTTGTATCTACTGGGTTGTAAGTAAAATAAGTCAACATAGCCCTGGTGCGCGGGGCTACTATTTCTATCTGCAGGGTTTGAAAGAACCTAACACGAAGGTGATGACTGCTTCACTGTGATAGTTATGGGCTTCGGGTGATGAGCTTTGTTCGCTCACTTTACTCACTCGCTCCCCGTCATCCCCTTCGAGCTAACTTGTCCGTGTCATGGTTCCTTAGTTCACGAGCTCGCTTCACTTGCTCTTGGAATAATTAGATGAGGTGCTGTCGGGGACAAATTGTCACAGTCTCAACGCTCAACAAAACAAGAATGCATTTTTTTTTTAAATATTATTATAATTGTTTTTTTTCCAGCCTATTCTGTCCCACTGCAGGGCAAAGGCTTCCTCTGATTATTGCTTTGCCCAATAAGTGACAGACAAATAAAACTATTATTTTCTTTATTTATTTATCTTTCTTATTATCTACATTTTTAAATATTTTTATAAAATAAATTAAAAAACAAAAACATTTAAAAATATAAAAAATAGAGGCCCACCGGTATCGGGAACAGGGTCCAAGCTACCGGCGGTCAGGGCTCCAGAGAGAGGAACCTCCTAACAATGCGAGCCGTGTCCAGCAGTACTGCTTTCTGGATCAGGCCCTTGACCCAGCCGCCTAACGAGAGCCTCCTAAGGTGTTGGTCGAGGCTCGTGGCTATTAAGCCATTGGCCGACACGACTATCGGTACAATGATCGCTGTGTCCACATCCCACATGTCGACAACCTCGCGAGCCAAGTCAAGATACTTGATTTGTTTATCTTTCTCGGCTTTCACGAGGTTCCCGTCATGCGGGACGGTAATGTCAACAGTCATTGCACGCCTCTCGATTCGGTCCACCACCACAATATCAGGCTTATTGGCTACAATAAAAAACTAAAAAAAAAAAACTAAAAACTATTATTTTTATTATTATTTTAATAGTTTTTATCATATTTCTTGCTTACCGCGACTGCGAACCGGAAGACGATATGTTGGAAGGCCTCTCACTAGGTGGACCGATGACCTGGTTAAGGTTGCGGGAAGGCACTGGATGCGAGACGCACGGGATCGGTCAATGTGGCGACGCCTGGGGGAGGCCTATGTCCAGCAGTGGACGTCTTTCGGCTGAAATGATGATGATGATGATGATATTTCCTGCTGATATTGTATCTGTTTTCAAACTGTCTGGGCATAATGAATACTGCCCTACTTTGTCCATAACATACTTAACTGATGTAAATAACTTTACCTTTTTAGGGAATAAGGCAGATTATGCGACTAACGGAAATTGCTACTCATACGAGAAGGATGGTGATTTAAAGGAAAGAAAAAGAATTTTAAGGGAGGACAGACTTAGTAATTTACCAGAAAAAGTTTCTGTTGGTAATTATATACTTTATAAAACCTTTTTCGACTCTGTACTACATAACGCACAACTAATCTGCCACCGTTAAAAACATTTTTGTCAGGAACAGGGTCAGGTTTCTGAGATAGGAATCTCATCATCTTCCTGCCCTTATCCCATGTTACTTGGGGTCGGCGCAACACGTTTACTTCTTCCATACCGTCCTGTCCCCCGTCACGTTATTACTGACTCCGTTTTCTTTCATATCACTGCTCACACAGTCCATCCATCTTTTCTTTGGCCTTCCTCTCCCTCTCCGTCCCACATTCACATTTATATTCATAACTCTTTTAGTAACATGCGTTTCAACCCTCCTCATGACCATACCAGGACAAACGGTTTCCTTTCAACTTTTCTGTCACTGGCGCCACTTTCAAACTGCCTCTAATATACTAATTTCTCACTTTATCCAATCTCATCACACCGCACTCCATCTCAACATTCTCATCTCTGCTACATGCTCCTTTCATCCATCTTTTTCACAGCCCAACATTCTGATCCATACAGTATGACAGGTCTAATTACGGACTTGTAGATTTTCCCCTTTAATTCCTGAGATAGGAATCTGTATGGTGACAAATCTACCGATCTCTATATCAAGCCCTTGATCTAACTGCCTTACAATAGTCTCCTCAGGTGTCGGTATAAGCTTTTTTACAAGCATTTTTTTTTGCAATATATGTATTTTTGTTTGTATGTATGTATGTAAGTAGGTTCGGGTCAAATCTTGCAACTGAATTTTAAAGCAGTTATCCTCCACCGATTAAGATGAAATTTTGCATACACGTTTAGTTTGGATGACAATGTATGGTTAGATAAGTGAAGTCATTCTAAATCCAATATGGTGGACAGTCCAAGATGGTGGACAGTCCAAGATGGTGGACTAGTTATTTTTTGTGCACTGCCATTGGGTATGGGTATCAAATGAAAGAGTTTGCTACGAAAAAAGCTTGTCTCTTGAAAAATATTTTTTAATGAATAAATTATTTCTAATGTGCTTATCTGAAGTTTTAAATCACATTATGTTGAACATCTTACAGGCAAATTAGACACAACATTTCTTTGGAAATTTGAATGGCTAATTAAATCTCGTAACTGTGTTTTGCAGAGAAAACTATGGACTCATTTGGTTGGAGCATTGACATCGCTCGTGATAATTCCACAATAGTTGGCGGCCCCGGCATGTACCACGGTAAGTTATTTTTTTGGGAGTTGAAGGGAAATCCCGCATTGAAAACACGCAAGTTGCCTACTATAACCGATAATCCACTGGTATGCGGCTTACTAAGCGCCTAGAGCCTAGCGAGTAGCAGAGTAGAACCAACGCACTAAAATGTTCCTAACAATCCTAACCTACCACACTGCGGGCTTCACATCTAGCTCTAGGCAACTTGTGTAAGTGTAATCTAGGCCCCGCCTGCCAGTTCGTTTTCGGCGTATAGGATTTAGGTCTATTATCATTGACATCAGCCATTTAATGTACCCACTGCTGGGACACAGGCCACATCTCTGTGAGAAAGAATGGACCGTAATCCACCACGGGAGCCCAGTGCGGGTTGGTGAATGTCACATGTCTTCGATTTTTTGTTTCTAGGACATGGCGGTTTCCTCATGATGTTTTCCTTCACGGTTTTGAGAGCAGTAGTGATGACAAAATTTACACAAAGTGAAGAGCTTGCCTGGGCTCGAACCCACGACCTACAACTTGTAAGTCGTGGCCCTCACCACTGGGCCACCACTGCTCCGGATTAATTAATGTTTGAAGTTTTTCTGTTATTTCAAAGGTCGAGCAATGTTTTACAACCAGCCAGACATTTATAAAGTGCCGTACATGATTGAAAAAGCGAAAAACTCTGCTGAATTTAATTTTGGTAAGATTTAATGTATTTTATAGGTGTTATAGGTGTATATATAATAGGGGTTATTAAAACACGAGCGTGGGTTTATCACATGAGGCGAAACCGAATGTGATAATAATAACACGCGAGTTTTTTAATACCTAATTCTATGCCGTTGTATACACTATTTTATCTTTACTCATACAGTTGAAATAAAACAAAAGTGGAAACGGAAAAAATTATGTGGTATGGCGGGCAATTCAGATTCTCATTGTGCATGACTGCGCAGCGCGTGCATCCATAGACAATGACACACTACTTTTCTACATTAAGTCAGTGAGCCCATAAGTGCCAATAAATTATAAAGTGAAAGTGTGCTATAAAAGTTAAAAAGTTATTTTATGAAGCAGTTGTTTGAAAATCGAAGGAAAATGTTGCTCTGTAATGGTTATTTTTGTTAATTTTACCTATCCACAAATATAAAGTACGTGTATATACAATATATTTTTTGAATTCATATTTGGAACATTACGTTGTGATTGTAGTTATTTGTGCAACAAGAGAGCAAAGTTGGTTTTTGTTGCGAGAGTTTATTTTGAATCCCGTGTAAGCGAAGGATTCTATAATTGAATCACGAGCGTAGCGAGTATTACCTAAAGGTAAAAAAAAAATACATGGTAAAAATTAAACAACATGTATATTTATAAAAATTAAAAGTAAAATTATTACAGTTTTGCAAATTAAAAGTAACAGTTTTGTTTGGAACCGATATTGTTGTGTTAGCGACTTGAGTTTGATTGTTCGCTGAGGTTTCGGCTTCCTTACTTGTGGATTGGGAGGATAGTGAAAGTAGGTGACTCAGCGCCGAGATTCGTGGTTCTGGAAGTAGACGGGCGAGACCAAGAATCTGAAGTCTGTTTCAAGCTTATAGTCTCTAATATACGCTTACAGATTTTAGATTTATTTTGAATCGAATCCGAATGTTAAGTTACAAATAGGGCCTAAGTAGGTACTACGCCGAAGGCTTCACAAATGGATGTGTGGCTATTATTTAATTATAAATAATTACTAACTTTTGCTGCGAGAAAATTGCAGTCTGGAGCTTCATTAAGAAACTTTTTAAAGTTAGCGGCCGGTCATAAATTGGAATTTTTATGTTTTCAGTACCGACAGTTTTTTCAAAAATGCTATAAGTTTGGCATAGGTTTCAATGTGCACGTCATCTTTTGTCTTTATGATGTGTATCCGAACGTTTTATTGTTCTTTTCTTTTTTGGGCCTATTATATGTATATAGAATTTGAAAATCGAACTTTGAATCGACTTGTTTCTTTCTCTCGCTTTTATCGTATTTAAGTGAAAGTGACAGAATAAAGTGAAGTTCAAATCTTTCGAATGTTGTGAGTAGACTCAGCAATGTAATCGGCATTTAAAAAAAAAATAGAAGTTACTTTGTTTCACGCTCGCAGCAAAATCGAATTTTGCTCATTGTTTTTAAATAGCAAAACCTGCTTGTTTGAGGTGCTGAGGTGAAAATAGTATATTATGCAACTAGTGAATAAAGGACGGATTTAAAGCGAGGGCCATAGATAAATCACGAGCAAGTGAAGGATTCTAACGACTGAATAACGACCGTAGGAATTCATGATCATTCATCAATCACGAGCATAGCGAGTGATTTAAGTGTTAGAATAAAGAGCGACGCGAGTGATTCATGGCTCTCGATATAAATCCGTTTTATTCAAGAGTTGCATATTATATTTTATACCATGACTAAGAGAAAAAAAAAGATTTAAGGTCTATCCACACATATCAGGGGCGTGCCCGGGACGTGACAGGGCCGGGTCCCGTCAGGGGCTTTTATCTTATGTCTAAATATTCATATTTTTAAATGAATGTCTTAGGCAATGTGTTACATAACACATAAGATGTTATGTCATGTGTTAGATAAGGTAGTGAAAAAACCGTTTATAGAAGAGCAACACTTACCCTAATAGTTCTTTATTGCGCCTTGATCAAAAATAGACTGACTTTGATGCATGCCATCAGCCACATATTTTAAACCTTGGAATGGGCGGGCAATGAGAAGTGCAAACTTATCGTTTAACAACCTGACAAATAGAAGCTCAAGCAAGTGTAAAAATAACAAATCAATTATTGCCAACACAGAAAATAAATTGGTGTGCTCAATTAAATATAAAGATCGCAAACATTGTTAATACAAAATTTTCATTTCAGGGTATGCCGTTGCTTCTGGCGTATTTATCAATAGGGAATTGTCGTATGCCGTGGGCTCGCCATATGGTTATAAAGGCCATGGAGAGGTAAACACAAGCTAGTCGTTAAGAAAAAAATGTTTGGAATTTATTAATTTATTCATTTTATCCTCGCACTAGAACGCCTTGCAGCAATTACACAAAAGGAGTAAAAACTTATAATAAAGAATAAAATAAGATATTGAGAAATAAAGGTCTTCAAATCTAGATTTCTGGTGAAATACGAGTATGTTGAGCAGAGCAACGAGAGAGACAGCACTTGTCAGAATTCGGGTTTTAAACCTTTTCATTTTAACGAAATAGTCACCTGCTATTTTTTGTTTTAAAAATTGATTAGTCTTGATCAATGTTGGACATCAAACAGCAATAGGAATGTGTGCTGGGTACGAAAATGATAATTCTATTTAGTATGTCAGTGAGATTATCAAATAATATTGGACCCATATTTTTTCTTTATCAAATAAATAAAAATTGACAAAGATAAAGCGCATCAAAGTTTAGAAGTGGTGGCTTGTGACATCACTTTGTCAGTATAAAGTGAAGCACACCGTAACATCACACGATATTTCAACGCACTGTATCGTCGTAATTATTTTTTATGTGGCAAAAGAAATATTTCTAGGTTATCTAACTAACGGAATAAATATATATTTTTTGTCAACTATTTAGTATATACCTGTGAAGTATATTCTGAACTTGATCTCCCCACCTTTCTCACTGAGTTCATTGAGTTAACTTAAATTCAAGTCTAAACATTTGCAAAGACATTAATACATCCTAATCTTTGCAGGTACTATTCTACAAAGCGTCAGGGGGTTTTCAGACGCGTCGATTGAAAGGGGACCCTTCACAAATAGGTTCCATGTTCGGAGCGGTGCTGTGTGCTGCCAGGTTGTTTAGCAATAGGACTGACTTGCTCGTAGGAGCACCTACTTATGCTATAAAAGATACTTATAATCGTGGCGCAGTTTATGTTTATCTTGCTCGTAAGGTTTATGTAAGTATTATTTTCATCTGTTTCATTAACACTATTGTTAATCAAGAATTATTCAACAGCTGTTGCTTGTTAACAGCAATAAATTGTTTGCTTTTGTTTTTGTTTCAATTTTGTTATAATTGTTTTCAGTGCGATTATTGAAGCTTGCCAATTACAACGACGTCATCACAAATTATCTTGTTATGGTGAACCAAATTAAAAGTTCAAGGTTTTCACTAATAATTTACTATCGGTATCATAGGTTTTATTTTTTATCATAGGTTTATATTCAAAACAAAAAACAACTGTTGGGAATGATTCTTATTTCAAAGTTGTTGTTTTGAAGCCTTGCATTCGCAGTTAATTAAATTCATCTTCTTATACGTCAATTATTTGCAAGTGGCTATCAATAATTTAATTTAAGAACTTACTATTATTTCTTGCAGCAAGCGCCTACCTTTCACAGAAGAATTGTTAGTGAAGTATCTGGATCAATGTTTGGTAGTGCTATTGTAAACGTGGGAGACTTAAACGGCGATGAGAAAGACGGTAAGATATTTTAAAGACGGTCTCCGCTATCAGCCTTTTTCACGAACACAACTATTTTAAACACAACGACGAGTCTCGTTGTAAATCATATTAAAATTTCTGCGAGCAACTTAATAAAGGCCCATCATAGTCAAATTGTGCCTATTTCTAACCTTTTTTCATTCTACATAAACAACGGTATTGTGCAACTGACGTCATTGTCATTGTCAACAATATTACATTTAAAACGCAGAAACCCGAAAAATCGAAGCATAAGATCCCATTTGGATCTTTTGCGACCTCTCAAAGGCGTTTGATTATGTGATCTACAAGATATTCTCTTTCAATCAGCTGAAACGACAGCACTATGGGTTTAAGAATATTGTTTTATATCCTGAAAGACAAATAAGTCGAAGTCCAAGTAAATGGTACACTATTTATTTGGACTTTAACTTTAAAGTCATTTGTATCTGAAATAACAAACGGCGTTCTTCAAGGGTCAATATTAGGTCCATACTTTTATATTTGACTTTGACAATATTTGATATTTGATTTGACTTTGACTGCAGAAATAGCCATCGCTGCTCCTTTTGAAAAAGATGGTCATGGCGTGGTCTACTTGTACAGTGGGGCTGACCTAATCAGCGACCTGACAGAGAGAGATTTAAAATGTCTGCAAAGAATCGAGGCTGAAACAAGTTATGGCGAGTCTTTTGGCATGAGTCTCACTGCATTACTTGACTATGACGAAAATGGATGCAAAGGTATATCACCTACTGTTTACAAGCTTTTCGAGCGAGTTTCACAATCAAATCTTACACTATTATTATTTATTTTCTAATAGATTTAGCAATCGGCTCACCTTTCAAAGACACAGTAGTGCTCCTAAAGTGCATGGCAACAGTACTTGTGGAAACATTTGTGAAATTCCCCAATTTACAGGTAAATAATATTTCAAAAGTACACCATTAGTTTCTTGTTTAGGTATGATGATTTTGTTACGTCTTTATAATGCAATACATTTCGTACACAATTTATATTTATTGACGTACCTATTTATTTACTTTCAGATTCGCAATACTTCAGAAACTGACTTTGAATTCGAAGTATGTTTATCTGTAAAATATCCAACTTTGCCGGAAGAAATCATAGCAAGTAAGTTCATTAAGGCAATAAACGCCCTGAAATTTTGCTATCTTAGCGCATAGAGCCCTAGCAGTGCTGTAGCGAAGTAAAAATACGAACCAAAAAATTAAATTACAATAAAAAACCCCGGACACAAACTCCACTAAAAAGTAAAAAATTTGCCGCGTTCTCGCGTCGGGTGAAGCCGACTTAAAAAAAAAACTAAATCAAAATCGGTTCATCCGACACCCAAATACAAAGATTCTCACGTCAAACTTTTAACACCCTTATTTTACCGTGGGTGTCAAATTGGTCGTAACCACCGCTTGAGCAAGTCACCTTAGCATGTTTAACATTGCCGTGAGGCCGGCCGGTTACGCACTTTCTAGTACGTTCCAACTATCAGTGCGATTTCGGCCCAAGGAAGGAATGCCAGTTTTAAGGAGAAAGAAGAACACTTTTTCGTACACCTCACTTATCCTAAATCTCGTTAGTATCGTATAATATCTATCCATTATGTCTATGTTCCTTTTCTCTTTCTAAAGATTGATAAATCAAAATCACTGATTCAATTTCTTACGTTTTTATGTCAGTTTTGTCAACCATGGTTGAAATGGACCACGTTTCCGCCAAGCTGGTCGACACCAATGGCACGGACCACTTCACATACAATACGTCTCTAGACGACAAGGAACAAAAGTACTGCAAAAATGTTTCGTTTATTTTGCCTTCAGTGAGTACAGTTTTCTTTAGTTATATTTTTTTATATTTTCTATTTTATGATTCTGGGTAGAAACCAGTAGTCGGCATGAGCCCTAAGTATTTTGTTAATACTATTGATAATTTCTTTGAAGGACGGCAACTATGAAACAAAAATAAGTTATACAATATCATCGAAGCTGCTAAATGACCCGAGAGCATTTCCTGATTTCAATACCTCCCGTGTGATTCTAAGCGACTGGAGCGAATTAACCAAACGGGGTTCGGTGTGGGCAGCCGAGTGCACTGGTATTTCAGTTTCCAGTAAGTACTTTAAACTTAAATAATCATAAACGATCGGCCATTCTTTGCCTTTTCTTTTTTTTTTTTTTTTTTTTTTTTTTTTTTTTTTTTTTTTTTTTTTCGTTGAGAAATGCTCATGCATACTACGCTACCACGGGGAGATGCGTACGAGAACACGTTGTACGCCGTGACCACCCCAGGAACCAAACCGGCACATGGGCGCCAGACGACCCCGTGTGTGGCACCCTTGGTTCCCCTGTGACGGGTCAGGACAGTGGCCCCGCCACCTACCATTTTTCGGCCGCAGGAGATAAGGAGAGCGGCCAACGCTATACCGACACTCCTCCACCCCTGCGGCCCCACCGCGTCCGCCATCAGACGGTGGCGACCCCGTGCAGGCCGCGGAGGGTAGGGCGAGCGGCGCACCGTAATACCGGCACTCCTCTCCCGCCGCGGCCTCCGACCCTCAGCCGCGATGCCTACCGTACCACATCGCGGCCCACCTCAGTTGCGATGCCGCCCATACGGCACCGCAACCTACTTATTGGCCGCTACGTCGTCGGCTTGTCGGCAAAAGCCCTGACGAGCGGCCCCTCCTCGGGTTCCTCTTCGCTTCACCGTGGTTGTCCAAGCCACAGCTACTGAGCCCCCCCGCCTCGACAATGCGGGAACCCACCGGGGGGGGGGCATTCTTTGCCTAGGTTAACTTTGAAACTGAATCTATACCTAAATACTATATTGATACCGATGTTGCCTCATCCGCTAAAATGGATATTTAAAATTAATTTAAGTTTCGCTTCATGTACAGTAGCGGACCTAATGCATTATCTACATTAAAAGTTACATGTAAGCCACATTTTAGGGTTCCGTACCCGAACTGTCCAAACGGAGCCCTATTGTTGTCACTCACGTGTTCGTCTGTCTGTCCGTCGTTTGTCACACGGGTTTTACAGCTAAACTGTTCGAGCTATTCTTCAAATTTTCACAGTTTATGTATCTTGTTGACCCAAAATCATACAAATTATCAAAATATTTTTAAATGTTTTTAAGGAAGGCCCCCATACGAGTAAGGGGGCTCGTTGAGTTGATAAATACTGTGTGTTTTGTTTTAAAAAATACTGGAAAACAAGGAAATGAGAAGCCACGAAGTCAGTATTTTTACAAAATTTTGTTCCGAAGAATTTTTCAACTGCCCATTGACCTATGAACTTCAAATTTGGTGATAATGTTTATTGTTACGTATATTTTACTAAAAATACCAATATATTAATATATCGAAAAATCTGATGTTTTCTTTGAAATTCCCTATTGTCAAGTGCCTGTTGGACTTCGCATACCACAAAATTAAGTTTACAACTATCTTGGCCGGGTTACGCTATTGTGGTGTGATTTCAAAACATCTGAACCGAACCTTAATGGTAGACGTTTTGATTTTGGATAATCGGTACCTTATTGTTACCAATTCATGTGTGATGATGATGCACTTACAGCCATAAAGACGACGCGTACATTATAGGCTCGAGTGATACAGAAACTATGAGCTTCACTGTTTTCAACGATGGGGAGGTAGCATATGAACCGTGCGTGCGCGTGCACTTCGTCGGAGTAAACGTCCACACGATCCCCAGCGGCTGTGTTTACGAGGGCCCACCATATGCAAACAGACTTATGTGCGAGCCACCGAAACCCATTGGAACCAACAAAACTTGGGTAAGTTTACTTTATAATTTGCCTACTGTCTGTGGGTGACCCCTTATGATTGCATTACGATACAAGGCGATTGATTTATTTTTGACAATAATGTGTTAATCCTGAACAAATAAGGCTACATAACTAATATGTATTTAGATATTTAAAAGAAGCATCCGTCTTCTTATCTTAACAAACCAACTAATGGACAAAGTCCTTATTCTGCAATCAAAATCATATCAGTTTATGGACCGAAACTATCCTAAGCACAGATATAATTCTAACTAGAAGACGCGATTGTATGTACTTGGCGTGGCAAAAAACGTAGTATAATTACGATCAATGATCGTAATTTGAGCTTTTCATTTAGCATTATCGCCTCCGGAAATCCACCGAAATATACAACATGCCTTTTTAGGGTTCCGTACCCAAAGGGTAAAAACGGGACCCTATTACTGAGACTTCGCTGTCCGTCTGTCTGTCTGTCACCAGGCTGTATCTCATGAACCGTGATAGCTACACAGTTGAAATGTTCACAGATGATGTATTTCTGTTGCCGCTATAACAACAAATACTAAAAACAGAATAAAATAAATATTTAAGTAGGGCTCCCATACAACAAACGTGATTTTTTTGCCGTTTTTTGGGATAATGGTACGGAACCCTTCGTGCGCGAGTCCGACTCGCACTTGGCCGGTTTTTATGCCATATTGAGCTGAACAGCCTGTATCGAAAAGTTGGCCGTGGCATTGGAAATGTTTTCTTTCATTGGTAAGTAAATTTGTTTTTAAATTGTGTGTGAAAAAGTGGCACGCTTGGTTTTCATACAGATGGAGGGACTTGCGTTATCTAGTTAGATTTATGTCTGTGATCCTACGTAACTCTCATTCAAAAATAAGCGATCCCAAAAGGTAACATATATTTAAACAACCCCGATACGTTTTATTGCATGCTACATAAATTATCTAGTAGTAGACGCGCTTCGATCGACAATCTATTGAACACGTAATTATGACACGATATCTTGCGAAAACACCCCGATTCAAACAGTAAAACGCCCATAACTTTTGAACGGCTGAAACGATTTTCATTAAGGTTACACTAGTCGACGGCACGAACTATTTTGTGCGCGGGATTAAAATGCGTGCTATATCAACCGACAACACGTGCGGAACAGATAGATGCTGTTATGAGCAGTAAGAAGCTAGTACGTGTACGAATACACACTTTTGCAAATTTGTAGCGAAATGGATAATGATCAAGAACGAAAACGAGCGCACGAAATTTTATAAACAGACCTTTGGGAGTCTGGATATCATGAAAAAACGACTGAATGTATCTGTTCAAAATAAAATTATTTGCATTGTTGAACTACTAATCTATCCCTGTATGGAGGCCGTTTTCCAATTTTCCTTCTTCTTATGGTACTTATTTGCGCCCAAAGATGCGTTAAAATTAGTGTTAAAATGTGGAACTTTCGAAGCTCATAACTTTCAAATATTTTTTTTTTACCGTTTTGCTTCCATACAGGGCTAGATAATGATGAGACAAATTTATATCATTTTTTAATTCACAAAACAATTTATTACAGCTATTTTTTTATTTTTTATCTTCAAACAGTGGAGTAAAAGCCAGACTACGTTTGTATGGAAGAATTTTCGACTAGTGTACCCTTAAACATAGCTCTCATACACTCTCGATTAAGTCACCCATAAAAAAAAAAAAACTTAAAATCGGTTCATCCGTTTAGGATGCCACAGACAGATACACAAATACACACATACACAAAAACACACGAATACACGTCAAACTTATAACACCCCTCTTTTTGAGTCGAAGGTTAAAAAAGGGCATCCCAAAGCATGTTGTTAAGATAATATTACGCTATTCAATGTACCTTATATTCACAGACCTCCGGTGAAATTGTTCTTGAGATGAAGTATCTTACAAACCTGGACAGGAGCATTATCATCAGCACCCTTCTTTTTGATCGTTGTGAGGATAGCTTCACGGAAGACATCACGAAAACAATTCCAGTGATGGCTGATCCTCGTGGAATTACAACCAAGGGGTTTGTATCGTTGATATTTCTTAGTCATTGATTTTTGATTTTAGGGTTCCATTCTTAGAAAGGAAAGAGAACCCTAATAGGATCATTTCGTCGTCTGTTTGTCTGTCCATATGTGAAGACAAAGCCTTGCAGCTTCTAGCTAGAATATCAGCGCGAAAAATAACTATTTTTTCCGAAGTCGGTGTCTAAAAAAACGAAATACAGTAGGTACCAAGTTGTTCACAAGGGACTTGTGGACGATAAACCCGACACCACCCTGGGACTGCCGGTCACCCTCTCGGAAATAGAGCAGGTTACCGGATTTTAAGGATTATCGAGTTCTCTCTTCGGACTTCAGATAACCCTATAATATTCCATCGCAACCAGCTCAATTCCTCTTCGAGTTCGGAGATCTTGTCGTCGGTCCGAAGTGTGCGCGTGTTGTACGTTGCCAGGTCCAGTCGTCGGTGTTTGTTGGGGTAGCCGGATCTCGTCCGGAGATTCTTAACACCCCTTGCCATGCAATAACCTCGACCGCTACCGTAGTCGAAGGTAGGCAGGCTGCCGGGCACTAGGGGCTATTTTTTATTTGTGCTATTCATGGGGGGGTTTTGCCATAATCGCCACGCTTGGCAGGCGGGTTGGCGATCGCTGTATGGTTGTTATAGAATCACAGAGAACGCTGCTGCCCATTGTCTGGTTTATCCCTTAGTCGGCTCTTACGACACTCGACGAATTCGAATACGAATTCTTTACGTCTGGCACCATACGGAACAATGTATGTATATGTAGTAATTAATGTAGTTTTGTTTAAGTTTTTTATACAATTCGTTTTCAGTGTGTCTGACATCGGTACCATCGTGAATATGACGAAAGAGGACATCGAACAAGATGGGAAAAGGATGCAACACGTTTATACGGTGAGAAATTTACGACTTCAAAAATAGGTTCTCAGTTTGACCTGTATGTTTGTCCGCGATTCTCTCGCGTTTGACTGAACCGATTTTGATGCGGATTACAGAATAGTATTTTTTACATTTGTGAAAAGATTTTGGTATACAACAAATGTATAATCTGTGACATCGTTGCATGGCTCCATTATATGTATATATGTTTGTATCTATGTTATCTTTGTCCACGCATTTTTCTGACAATAGTAATTAGATCATGATCATTCTTTTTAGGGTTCCGTACCCAAAGGGTAAAAACGGGACCCTATTACTGAGACTTCGCGATCCGTCTGTCTGTCTGTCTGTCTGTCTGTCTGTCTGTCTGTCTGTCTGTCTGTCCGTCTGTCTCCAGGCTGTATCTCATGAACCGTAATAGCTAGACAGTTGAAATTTTCACAGATGATGTATTTCTGTTGCCGCTATAACAACAAATACTAAAAACAGTATAAAGTAAATATTAAAGGGGGGCTCCCATACAACAAACGTGATATTTTTGCCGTTTTTTGTTCGATATTTATAACGGCAACAGGTAGACGCTTGAAATATTCACAGAATGTTTAGTTGTATATTTACTTCAAAAAATAATAATTAATAAATTAAAATAAAATAAATTAAGGGGGGCTCCCATACAACAAACGTAATTTTTATGCAGTTTTTTGCGATAATGGTACGGAACCCTTCGTGTGCGAGTCCGACTCGCACTTGGCCAGTTTTTTTATTGAATTAAGTATCTCTCAACTTAGATCATATTACAAGTTTCATCAAAATCAGTTAGGCAGTTTTCAAGATATGGAGCATTCAACCGAACTCTTTTAGCGACAAAGATCACAAATGTGTAAATTGAGTTATTATGGGTATTTTTTCAAACCTTTAGGTACCTCACTAATGAACTTGCTCAATTTGTAGTGATAGTGAGCCAAAACTAAAAAGAGAGAAATAAAAACTTTTTCGCAAAAAAATTAACTGTAGTCAAAAACAAAACTACAAGTTATTTTGTACTTTTTTATTGTTTTGTTTTTGAAGTCGGTTAATTTTCTTGGGAAGAAGTTTTTATGTTTTTGTATTTATATTTCGTAAATATAACCAGGATATGAGAACCGTTATCATCTTGAATTTGGCTTTAACTTAAATCAAATATTAAAACATACTAAAAAAATAAAATCATCAGTAATTTTGTAAAAGCTAGCTTTATTTTGAACTATATTTTTTGTAACAGATCACAAACAAGAGCCCAAACAGTTGGAAAATGCTTCGAGTTAAAGTAACTTTGCAGACAAAACCGTACATCAAATACGATGATATTCCAGTTACAGTAAGTTACTTCGTTTTCTTCTAAATTACAAATAAAAAATCTTCTAATTTCTTTTGCACATGTTATACAACCTGAATTCTTTTTGTTATATTTTTTTTTTATTTAGTATAAATCAAAAAATCAACTAAATAAAAACAATAATCGGTGGCGTAAATTTTGTCAAGTCTTTTGGACTAAAATATATTACAAAGCAGAATTATAAGTATTTAGCACGCTTTTATTAGCTTGGTACGATGTATGTATCTATGTATCAATGTAACGGAATCTTTGAACGTGATTTTCATCCCCTTCAAAACGTCGGATTGATTGGAAACTTTGCACACTTATCAAGGACCGATGACAATGCAATAATTTAAATAGTTTTTCCCATTATCATTACCAGGATCTTCAGAATTAGTGACTTTTTAGTTCAATTTACCATTAAAACGTGTTTTTAGTTTTTAGAACTACAATTTATTTTTATAATATAAATCTTGTACTTGATTGATATCTAACATCTTAATTTGATTTGGAGGACACCGTGGAGTATTAGTGGGTTGGAGTCCCACGTAACTTCGCTACCTCCCCGTGGTAGGACAGTATGCCTGATCATATCACCAGTTTAAAAAAATAAAATAGACACTATAGACAAAAAATATGGGACATGGACAGGGATCGTACTATAGCGTTCGTTCAATCGTACAGCAACTATGATTTTGCTGCGCAAAAGGGATACTGCTCTTCGGGAGGAATGCTCTTGGAGTAAGGGACAGATGTATACAACTCAGATACATCTGTCCCTTACACACACTAAACATAATCTAACTCCAAGAGCTTATGGTCACTCCACCCGAAGAGCAGTATTCACAGTGAAACCATAATAGTTTTGAAGCATCAGTATAAGGCCCCAGAATGGCTGGGTTATAATGTTGGTACAATACAATGTGATAATTAATTACACACGGTCACAGATAATATAAATACCAGCATCAAAAAAATAAATAAAAAAATCATAATCTTATTCAAACTTCAATAACAAATCATTACATATCACGCCATCTATTGAAATTTATTTGATTGATATTTTCTTTTATTCGTATTAAGACCTTTCGTATTCAGCCAAATATAAGCATGACCGAAATTGCACATCGGGCCATGCTTATATTCTACTGCTTTTTCTATCTTTTACCAATTGATCTTTAATTTACATGTCACTAATTTAAAAGCGTAGTAGTAAAGTATATTACTGCATTAATGAAAAGTTCGTGTGAATGTTTTCATTTGACCAGTTTCTTACTTTAAACTTTAAGGTATACTTTTCGACATCAAATGCCTCCTTATCAATCCCTGCCTGCCCATTTTTAAGCAGAGATGAGACGTCAATGACTTACGTCTGCGAGATAGAAAGTTTGATGATAAAGAATGATTTTGCTATGATTATCACACCGATGTACATTGTTCCTGGAACTCTTGGTAAGTACGAGTATCTTCTACATCTTAATATTATGCTATTAGACAACCTGCAATAGGATAATGGGCACCAACTCCACCTACTTTGCTCAAATAGTTAGATCAAATATACCATCGAAACCAAACGGAGAAAAAAAAAAAAAAATTAAAAAACCCCCGGCACAAAATCCTCTAAAAAGCAAAAAATAAGCTTCGTACTCGCGTCGGCGAACCGCTAAGTAAATAATAAACTGCTGTATTAATTGATTTTATGTCGTGGTTTTTTTAATCTAAATTTAATTATTATTTTATGTTTTTTAAGCTACATATAATATACATAGTAGTAAACATGGTTCAATCGACAATCTATCAAAACACGTAATTATGACTACGTCAAAAACTCAGATTCAAAGAGTAAAATGCGGATAACTTTTGAACGGCTAAACCGATTTTAATCAAACATAAATAAGAACACTCTTGATAAAGTCACCTTTCAAACAAAACTAACAAAAACAAAATCGGTTCACCCGTTTGAACCGTTCCAACACACAGATACAAAGATACACAAACACACAGATACATAGCAACACACTTCAAACTTCTCTTTTCTTTCGAATTGCCACAACCACTGTAAAAACCATCTTGGACTGAATTAAAATACCTGACTATGGGAGCCGTCAATCAACTGATTGACTAAAGGTTCGCACAGAAAGTGATTTCGCATGTACGAAAAAGAGCCGTCGAATCGGTGTTGCATTCGCATCTAACTTGTCTGTGGGACCTTTAAATCTCACTGTCGTGTCGTCACTACCATTGCTTTACTTTAAAAATCTAGTAATCTAAACTTACATTTATTTATTCTGCTTATTATCTTTACAGTTGGAATTCTCGATGACGATAAAAATGTTACGATACAGTCTTCTGTTAAACTACAATTCGCTGATGACGACTACAAAGTTGAAAGGTAAACAATTACTGAAAATGCAGTCATTAAATCAAATTATCATCATAGTAGATTCATTATAAGTACAGTTGCGATTTCTTATATATTACCAGCTGTCCCACGCTACATACATGAATGTTGCGTAACTTTAACCGCTTACGCAGCGCACGCAACAGAAGCTCTCAAATAGGAATATTTTTGCCCGTTTTGCAACATTTTTTCATTTTCGTTCCGCTCCGGTCGTAACAAGATTTTATATAGCCGATACTAACTTCCTCGATACTTTTTGTGTAAAAAAGAATTATTCAATTCCAACCAGTAGTTCCTGAGATAAGCGCGTTAAAACAAACAAACAAACTCTTCAGCTTTATAATTATTAGTATAGATAGATTTGAACTTTGAACAATTATAATAATAATAATGGAATTTGGTGTGGACAAATGTGCAGTCATGCATGTAAAGCAAGGGGAGATTATGGAATCCGAGGGAATTCAACTCTCTGATTCCATACACCTTAGACACGTCTCCTCGACTGAAACTTACAAGTATTTGGGTATGTCGGAAGCGTTGGGCATCAACAGTACTGACATGAAACAACTGCTGAAGGAGCGTTTCTTTGGCCGCCTGAAAAAGGTATTAGATAGCCTTTTGTCAGGCGGAAATAAGGTGCGCGCCTTCAACAGTTGGGTCATGCCGGTTTTGATTTACTCTTTCGGCATACTCAAATGGACTCAGACCGAGCTCGACGCCCTCGACAGGAGGGTCCGGACACTGCTGACCGCAAACCGGACGCATCACCCACGATCATCGGTGATGAGACTGTACATCCCGCGGAAGTGTGGGGGTCGAGGCTTTTTAAACGCCAAGACTCTTCACAACCGCGAGGTGTGCAGCCTCAGAGAATACTTCTTAAAAGCTGAAGTGGGTATGCACCGGGATGTGGTCGCAGTGGACAAGGGACTCACCCCGTTGTCCATGGCTAAAGAGAACTGGTGCAAGCCTGTAATACTATCGACTGATGAACGAAAAGAGGTATGGCAAGGCAAGGAGCTACACGGATGCTTCTATCGGGCTCTCCATGGGCCCGATGTAGACTTCCCAGCGTCCGTATCCTGGCTACGTTTCGGTGACCTTTTCGGGGAAACTGAAGGTTTTGTCTGTGCAATTATGGACGAAGTTATCCTGACGAATAACTACCGGAGACATATAATGAAGGATGGAACGGTTGACGTGTGTCGGGCATGCCACCGCCCAGGAGAATCCATCAGACATATTATCTCTGGTTGTTCACGTCTGGCTAACGGCGAATACTTACACAGGCATAACCAAGTGGCCAGGATTATTCACCAGCAACTTGCTTTGAAGTACAATCTAGTGGAATCGGAGGTAACGTATTACAAGTATGTGCCCGACCCAGTTCTCGAAAATGACCATGTCACGTTGTACTGGGATCGGTCTATCATCACTGATAGGACTATTGTTGCTAATAAGCCGGATGTAGTGGTGATAGACCGATTAGCGCGCCGCACAATGATAGTCGATGTCACAATTCCGCATGACGAGAACCTCGTGAAAGCTGAGAAAGAGAAACAAATTAAGTGTCTTGACTTAGCACACGAGGTTGTCGACATGTGGAATGTGGACTCGGCGGTCATTGTGCCGATTGTCGTTACGGCCAACGGCCTGATGGCCAAGAGCCTCGACGACCATCTGTCGAGGCTGTCATTGGGCGGTTGGATCAAGGGTCTGATACAGAAGGCAGTACTCCTCGATACGGCTCGCATTGTGAGGAGGGTCCTGTCTCTGGAACCCTAACCACCGGTAGCTTGGACTCTGCTCCCGATACCGGTTGGCCTCTATTTTTTATATATTTAAATGTTTTTTTTGTAATTTATTTAATAAAAATATTTAAAAATGTAGTAAATAAGAAAAAAAAACAATAAAGGACATAATAATAATAATAATATTTATTTATTCATGAATAAGAGACAACCATACAAACAAACAAGCATACACCATGCATGCAGCAAGCATGCAGCATGCAAGCAAGCATGCAAGTAAGCATGTAACTTGCAAGCAAGAATGCAAGTGAGCATGCAGCATGCAGCAGGCATCGTTTCTCTCTGCTCCTCAGCTCGCAGGCCGCCTCGTCCCTACGCGCCAACGCGGGCTTAAATTACACTCTAGGGGTAAGGCAGACAAGACTACGTGGAGTTGGTTTTGCAGAGATTCGTTTCTGTCACTAACTTTTGTAACACAACATATTGACTTTTTAAAACAGTATTTCAATTTTAATGTAAGGTAAAAATACTATTTTATAGAAATGCCTAATAAGTTATTCAAAATGAATTTCTGCCATCTTCATAATATGACAAGTGAAATTATGCCAAATAAAATTCTGCCATCTTAAATGTAAGCCATTGTAAATTCAAACATAGAAACATTCGGCGAAACAATAGTTGTATTAAATATTTTTTATGCCTTAAAGAAGATTATGCCAAGTGTGTTATGCCAAATAAATTTCGGAGTATCAAGATTCTGCCAGATAGAGGGAACCCATGCTTCTATGATACCTAGGTCCAAAGTTTTGGTTGTTAGGTTATAATGATATCGAAGTAAGTAAGTAAAATTGCTGTATCTTTAAGGGTGTGCAGATTACACCTGAGACCATGGAGAGCCTCAGTACAATGCTCAATGACCTCAGTAGAGCTTCCGAAAGAGTTGGTCTTAAAATGAACGTGGACAAAACCAAGGTCATGGTGAATAACCATGTAACAACCACTCCTATCAATATCGGAGACTCTACACTCGAAGTTGCAGATGACTATGTCTACCTGGGCCAAATGATCCAGTTGGGTAGGGCCAACTTCGAGAAAGAGGTCAACCGTCGGATCCGACTCGGCTGGGCAGCGTTCGGGAAGTTGCGCGGTATCTTCTCGTCCATCTTACCACAGTGTCTCAAGACGAAAGTCTATGACCAGTGTATGTTGCCAGTGATGAAATATGGCTCTGAGACGTGGTCTCTTACAAGGGGCAATCAGAAAGCTTATAGTCATTCAAAGGGCAATGGAGAGGGCTATGCTCGGCGTTTCCTTGCGTGATCGAATCAGAAATGTAGAGATCCGTAAGAGAACCAGGGTTACCGACATAGCCCGATCAATTGCCAAAATTAAGTGTCAGTGGGCAGGGCCATTATTCGCAGAACGGATGGTCGATGGGGTAGAAAGATTCTGGAGTGGCGACCGCGAACCGGAAGACGTTGCGTTGACCTGGTGAAGGTTGCGGGGATCCGCTGGTTGCGTGACGCACGGAACCGGTAAATGTGGCGACGCTTGGGGGAGGCCTATGTCCAGCAGTGGACGTCTTTCTGCTGATATGATGATGATGAGATTACACCCCTTATGTGGGGGTTTTTACCGATTTTGTTCTTTTCGACAGCGCTATTGCTGATACTGAGTTTGTGTATCTGGGCTCCATGATTAGCGATCAGGGGGCTGCAGTCGGGAAATTCGAAGACGTACGCAGATGGCCAAAGTTGTTATGAGCAAGATGTCGAGAATATGGCAAGATAGGAACATCTCTAATAATACCAAAAAGGGACTCGTTAGAACCCTGGTATTCTCAATTTTCCTTTACGACTCCGAATCTTGGGCAATTCGCTCGGTGGATCGAAGAAAGATTGAGGCTTTTGAGATGTGGTGCTGGAGGAGAATGTTGCGCATATCATGGACAGCAAAACGCACAAATAAGTCCATTCTCAACTAGTTAAACATCAAAACCAGACTCTCCACTATCTGCTACCAAAGAGTCCTAAGTTACTTCGGTCACATCGCCCGGCGACAGCCAGATAATCTAGAAAAACTGGTTGTTGTAGGAAAAGTGCCGAAGACAGAGTGGCTTGGAAGCAGCTCGTCAATAACTCCGTGAAAGCTTTCCAAGACGGGCACGACCTTCAGTAATGAAGATAACGAATAAGAAGAGATTGCTGATACAATGTTAATTTAGGTTGGCCTTCTAGATGGTTCTATCATTGGCTTCGTTTGACTCTTGGAAGACGCTGGTGGTGATACATGCTAGGCAGGAAAGTAGGATCTATATGTACAGTCTGAAACTGAAATACTCGCTTAATTTTTCAGCGTAACCACGACCCTAACGCTGCAAGACGCGATGGTGCCAATAGAATACATAATAATCGCAGTTGTGGTCGGCCTCTGCATTGTAATTATCATCTCGTTGATTCTCTACAGGGTACGTATTATTAATTGGATAATTGGACATCAGTTTACAAAACTAACTTTACCCTTGATTTTGTCTGCACCTATGGCCTTATTCTGTAGCTAGGCTATGTTTGTCTTTAATTGTGATGGGTTCAGTGGTTTCATCGTGATGAGGTTACATTAAATTAAATAATTTATTTCATTACCGACAGATTTAAAAAAAATTGCCATACCTATTATTGGCATTAAATAAAACAGTTCACAATGTTAGGACCCATTAATATTAATTATAATTTTTATGCGTGGCGCTAGACAACTGGGGTTATCCCAGTTGTAAAGGACCCTTTGTGTTGATTGGCCTTTTTTGTTCTGTTTCCTGCTTGGAATGGAATGAAGTGGATATTTGTATTTTTTCCTAATCCTCCGTTATTCTTTTCTGATTAATTTCGTTGCGGGATCCAAGACAGTTAAATTCATTCGGCGGGACTTCGTCGAGCTTCATTGCCTCGGCGCTTTTCTGGTGGTCGCCACTGTTGATTCTGGCTTTCAGGAGTTGCAATGGTTTGAGAATAGTGCGGTGTGATTGTACAAAATAGTTGTAAAGGCCTTGTTTTAAGTATGGATATCCCTGTAACAGAAGACTTTTCTATTTCATATCTAGGTATACATAGAACCCGTTAACATAATTATAGACAGAGATACCTACTTTTGTACATATAACATAAGTGTAATTAGTCACGTTTACCATAGGCAAAAACTGCAAACTCATCAATCGTTTGAGAGAGAGTTGTCTGCCCTTACCAGAAGCTCTTTTAATTTGTATATCGCTGACTTTCAGATTGGTTTCTTACGCCGCAAGAAGCGAGAGGAATTGAAAGAATTAAAAAAACGTGTAAAGCGTCAGACTATTGTAAGTCTTTTCAATTTTTCCAAATTATAAAAAGGAATACATAGATTCGACGGGACATAAGACTAAGATAGCCGTTCCCGAAAAAAAATCAGCAGTATTTCTTATTTTAGAGTTGATGATTAAATCTAAGATAATTGTTATGACCTTGTTTTTATTCAGCGGAGGCGCTCTACGATGCCATCGCAGGCTCAGGTAGCCGAAGATCGAAGGCAAATCCTGGAGGACATGGAAGAAGAAAACGAAAATGATAACATTCAAGACTCAAAACTAAAGTTAAACCTGTACCTAATATCATGCTAGAAATATCCCTGTGTAGGTCATGTCTATCGTACGGTTCGGAACAATATAATTATAAGTCGGAAGGCTAGGTTAGTGTATAGCGAGACAATTTCTTTCTTTCTTTTTAAAAATCCAAACTGAGGCTCTAGACAAAGTGTTATTATACCAGCGACGGCGATTGTCGAAAAGCCAATATGTGTCCGGACTTGTTGTAATAAAACTTTAAGGTCATTAAATACAGTTAATTCAATCGACAAAAACACCCCACATAAGGGATGAAATCACCACATCCTCAAAGATAGAGCAATTTTAGTACCCGATTAGGATATCCACATAGTCTGACAACCATAACTTTTGGACCTAGGTCTCACAGAGGCGTGCATTTAATGTCATTTTTGGAGTATGGCTAAACCCTTCCTCACTAATTCACTACTCAATCTAGAGCGACTAAACATGACGTGTCATTACAAACTGTACGGGACCACTTGTGTGAAGCTGGTGTGAAATGTTGTAGGCCAGCCAAGAAAACAAGAAAATTTTACAGTCAGACATTCACAGGTAAAACCGGGTACGCTTTGCATTAGAATATTAGGATCTCGATTGGTGCAATAATATTATAGTTATATTTAGCTATAAAAACTGTTTTAAGTCAGACAAGGACTAAAACGCATTTACTTCGTGCATGATAACTGCGCTGTGCATCGCGCGCGACTTGTGCTAAGTTGGTTAAATGTCCAAGAAAATTTTACTGTGATTGAATGGCTATCAAAAAGTCGTGCACCAATCGGCTATTTATAAACATATCAGGGGGTGATTAAATTTGTTTTATGTGAGCGATGTTATTGTTAGTGAGATTACAATAATAAAGGATACCTGTATCTTAAAATCTAACTTACTAACATGTTTATTCATATCGCTAATAAATAAATTACCCACTTGAGTTTCAAAAATAACGTTATTCTTGTCCGATTTAGAATATTTGTCATGCACAAAACTTTATAATTTGTAATTATAATTTAAAAAAACCTAGTCAATAAATATTGTTGATATCTTATAAAAAATTGTTTAATTTTTAACTCAATATATTTTATCTCTAATAATGTTCTTATTATCAGATAAAATACAAAAATAAAAATTTTACGAAATGAAAAAAAATGATTTTTAATAATGCAAATTTTGAAACGTTGGTGAGATTCGATCCTAAGACCAGACCATTGCAACACTCATGCCACAAGACCAGTTAGTTAAATAGTTTAATTTATGCTTCATATATATTGTGAAGCAAACATTAATAAATAGGCGAAGCAATATACCCGTTGATTTACGCACACGAACATCTATGTTGGTGTGCCCTGCAAACCTATCTAGTTTGCTTTGTGTACAATTCGATGGATTTATTCCATCTCAATTTGCTGCTTGCACGTCCTATTTAGAAAATGTCATGCTTATACTCACCCATCTTGGTAAACATGTTTGATTCTAAACTTCGCCTATTATCCTGGAACTGCGATGGAGTACGTTGAAAACTGAGTGAACTGCTCGATTTGGCGGTAAGTGTTTTATCTGTTGATGTTATTGGTATTTGTGAAACAAGATTAACCTCAAACTTAGTTTTAAACACACGTAGTTTAACCTGTCACCGCCAAGATAAGCACCACTCTGACCGTGGGAAGGGATCTGAAAACGATCTGGAACACTCTGTTCTGTCCCATAAACTAGAAATTTTGAGGCTCTGTTATAACAGTCAAAGTGTCAGGAATTGAACATGTTATTTTATCAATTTATCAGTCTCCTAACCTACCAATGCTTCGTAGTGACCTAGAGCTACTGTTTGGCTTGGGTTCCCATGTTGTCATCATGGGAGACTTTAATGCCAACCACTCACACTGGCTCAGTAGCCATACTAATACGCGAGGCAGAACTCTCTTTAACCATATGCTCGATTCCGATTACGTCATACACACCCCTAACTTACCTACTCAAGTTAACTACTGCCCCAATCGCAGACCAACGTGCCCGGACTTGGTGCTGTCGTTGAATGTTAACTGCATTAGCGAGGTCGAAACGATAATAGCCTTGTCTTCTAACCACAACCCCTTTCCAGAACGAATTAATGTTTACCTCACTTTAGAAGTGAATACATATGAAATTTTTCTAATTCCGAAATAGAAGTAAATAAGGAGCGTGCGCGCAAGGATCCAGGAACGAACCATACCATTCCCCGTGGTGCTAACGCGCGCTCGTATCGGCTCCTTTCGCGTACTCAAATAGATAATATTTTTCTAACTTCAGTTGCGAATTGGATTTTATAATTCAAGGGTTGCATCGCCAAGTGTTGTATATATTCTGGAAAAAGGCCAATGCACCATGCCAGTTAGTCTAGGGCGTCGCCTGCCGATAATGTGTCAGGAGGGGGCGGGGTGGGGCAAGTTGATATGGAGAATGAGAAAAGTATGAATTGTAGGCAATGTCGAGAGCACATGAAGCTTTTCACTTATAGTACGAGCCTTACATCTACAGCGATTGTAATAATAACGGTACAGAGTCCGACAAGTAAAGCTTCACGAGTTCTTGACTGTATAATAAATAAAATTTATAAATAAGTTATTACATTTATTAGAAAATATAATAAAAATAATTTGGGAGTTTGAATTTGAATATACAGTGTATATTTTGTAATTACCAGATTTTAATATTATAGTGGTCGACAAAGATTCTTTTTTTGATTAGGTTAATTAAAACATAATATTTGGATTTCTTTTATGTGTGGCGGAAAGTACCTTTACTAAATAAAGTATTTATTTACACATACATTGTTTCGTCCGTCACTACCCACATTATCGTGAACGAACGTTTTGCGTTTGTGTTTAGTTTCATCAAAAACACGCAACATATAATGAAAAAAAAACAACACATAATGAATTGTAAAATAAGTGATGAAAAATAAAAAGATTTGAATTACTTGCATATTACCTTATTGACATTATTTTACGGAAAATACGAAAGATAAACGCAAGTAGATACTCACCAAAAAACTTTATGATGTCCATATTGATGATGTGGACCCAGCAACTGTTTAGATTAATTGATAATAGCGCACAAAACAAACGTAAAAGCGGGCAGTGGCAACGGGGGCGCACGAATAAAATATATGCCTTTTTATGTATTGCTTTGTTTTTTTATATTACTTTTTATTTATTTTTTTGTTATAATTGTTATATCGCTATTTTTAAAAGTTCGTACCAAGTCGTATTTATAAAATTTGAAACTTTGTTAACAACAGCTCTTTGTTCAATATGGAGGCTTATGAATGGCTTTTTTGTGATTAACTCTACTCTTATATTTTTATTGTTAGCTGCAAACTACTACCTCAATATTTAGGCCAAAAGACGTCCACTGCTGGACGTCTACTGCCTCCCCAAGTATCGCCATATTGATCGGTCCCGTGCGTCTCGCATCCAGGGGATCCCCGCAACCTTCATCAAGTCATCGGTCTACCTAGTGGGCAGCCTTCCAACGCAAAGTCTTCCGGTTCAAGGTCACCACTCCAGAACTTTCCAAACTATTACAGTAAAATAAAATTCACCGTGTGAGCTGGCCCTAACGGCGTCAGTGGTGCCGTTAATCGGTGATCTAATTACTGCCAATTTAAAAAAAATACAGCACAAATACAGCTTATGAGTAAATTTAAAACGAATTATGAGCTCATAAGTGATAACGAGTTATGGGGGTTTTGCGGTCTTGTGATTCCGTATTCTGAAATACAGTTTTGAACGTGAATATAGTAAGTAGTTTATAGTGTTACGGTCGTCAGTGTGATAAATTAAGAAAATAGGACAAAACAACAACAACAAACAAAACAAAAAAATAATTTTCAAGATCAACAAAAAATTCTGGGCAAGAAGACACGATATTACATTATTTACGTTCTATGTTAAGGTAAATGGACACATTTAAATAGTAAGAACGAAATCCCGAATTCCCGAGCCATGGTTGATAAATCGAACTAGGGACAATAGACTTTTTGCAGCAATCAATCTTGTTTCGACAATGACGATAAATTGATAAGTTTACGTATAACAGGCTTTACGGCAGGCTTATTACGTAAGAAACAGCAATGAGGAATCATTGCGCGATCTAACTCTTTATATCATAAAACTCGGAACTATCTACATTGTAGGTATAGTAAATATTTTTTTTCAGGCTTTTATTGACTAAAACCCACCCGTGTTCCTTCAGTTGCTTGAGCCAGGGCCGCAGTAACTCTCTTTTAAATTTATTTGCGACCCAGCAGATATGGTAGGTCGTACACAATCGTTTGCTAATCGCTCGCGTTTTGTCAAATGCACTTATGCCTAGAAAAACCGCCAATAGCTCTAAAACTTCTGTATTGATGAGCAATTGCGCAAAAATAGCTATCCTTTTGGTTTTGCAAGATACGTAATAAGTCAAGGTCATGTCTTGTAGGAAGGCCTAATCGTTCCGCCTATGTTAGGATTCCTGCAGACAGACGCGTCAGTGTGACAACGCTACGACAACTATTTTTCTCTGGCTGGTTATAAATATTATCCGTAGAAAATCAATCCCTACAAAGGGTTTTCTTTTTTAGGGTTCCGTACCCAAAGGGTAAAAACGGGACCCTATTACTTAGACTTCGCGATCCGTCTGTCTTTCTGTCTGTCTGTCTGTCCGTCTGTCACCAGGCTGTATCTCATGAAACGTGATAGCTAGACAGTTGAAATTTTCACAGATGATGTATTTTTGTTGCCGCTATAACAACAAATACTAAAAACAGTATAAAATTAATATTTAAGGGGGGCTCCCATACAACAAACGTGTTATTTTTGCCGTTTTTTGCTCGATATTAATAACGGCAACAGGTAGACGCTTGAAATATTCACAGAATGTTTAGTTGTATATTCACTTCAAAAAATAGTAGTTATTAAATTAAAATAAAATAAATTAAGGGGGCCTCCCATACAACAAACGTGATTTATTTGCAGTGTTTTGCGATAATGGTACGGAACCCTTCGTGTGCGAGTCCGAGTCGCACTTGGCCGTTTTTTTTTATAATCTATAGGCTCGCGTTTGACCACTATCTCGCCTGATTTGATGTGACCTACGGTAAAGCACGCTTGCCTAGAAGAAACCTATTCACTCTTGACTCAAAGACCCCAAGGTTGTAGCTATCAGGGAACAGACTCCAGAAGGAAATTCCACTCCTTAGCTGTGCGTACAATGAAAGTATTAGCAAAACGCTTTGTGCGTATGGGAGGGATGTCCACCATGTACCGATGGTGCATGGCCGTACGTATTGTAGTCCTAAGCTGGAAAGCGCTAGGCGGAATCAAATTGTGCAGTTCCGTCGCACACTCCCCGAAATGTAACCGATAAAGAACCGACAGGCTGGTAACTCGGCGTCGATGTTCGAGGCTCTGGAGCTTTGACGTGACCAGTGGATGCACATGTTGCGTCAAAGCTCCAGCTGGTTTATTGGCAACGATGGTTATATAAATAATAAGCCTCTTGGCCCGTCTGTCAATCGACTCAAGTGCATCAAGCTTTAGCAGATCCATCCTAGAGGTGAGAGCAGTACTCCATACATCACCGAACTTGTTTCTTATCGTTGTCGCACTGTCTGGCCATGATTTTCGAGAGAAACCTTTAGTTACCCAACGCGTTAAGCGCCTTCACCGACCAGGTCTGATGTGCGCAAAAAAGCATTGTAGCAGCAGGGACAGCGTCACACCTGTCTAAGTGAACCTTTACATGGGATTTTTTAGAAAAAGGTATGTTTTTCAATCGTGACTTTTGTTAGCAAGCGAAATGAAAAAATGAGGAAATAACTCGTTGCTTCCTTATTTGATTTTGAAGTATTCACATAAACGTACAAAAGCCAGTAGGAAGTAATAAACGTGATTCCTGAGTAATTTTCCGATACATTATGTACTTCAGGCTGTAATTAAGATCGCGATGTTGCTAAGCAATGGTTTATTGTCATTACGTTTAATTTGTGATGTATTAGGGAAGCGGCACGTGTAGTAGTAATTTTGTCGTAGGAGGCGACTGGCAGAGGTATCGAGATACGGGAAGTGCGGGGATTGTTTGGTTTCTTTTTTAGGGTTCCGTACCTAAAGGGTAAAATGGGACCCTATTACTAAGACTCCGCGATCCGTCTGTCTGTCTGTCTGTCTGTCTGTCTGTCCGTCTGTCACCAGACTGTATCTCATGAACCGTGATAGCTAGACAGTTGAAATTTTCACAGATGATGTATTTCTGTTAACAACAAATACTAAAAATATAATAAAATAAATATTTAAGTGGGGCTCCCATACAACAAACGTGATTTTTGTGCTGTTTTTGCGATAATGGTACGGAACCCTTAGTGCGCGAGTCCGACTCGCACTTGGCTGGTTTTTTTTAATATTTATGTTGTGTGCTCTGGCTTGTGTCAAATAAATGTGTTTTCTTTCTTTTGATGTAGTGATGCCAGTTTTGACTATGAATGTGGATGCCTATTGAAGTAAGGGAAGAACAAAGAAACAACATCTATGGCAAGTGAGGAGTAGTCACCGGTTTGTAATTGAGAATTTGGAAATTTAATTGCCTTCGAAATCATATCAGTGGTTAGTAAAAAGAATGACCACTACTAAGCTCCGTTTGAGGCGCAGTTATCCCTCAGTAACTGCTAAAAGAATGAGAATCACGTCTAAACGGCTAGTCGTATCTTTATGGATAAAAATATTTTAGACCATTTTCTTAATAAATGGTTCCATTTAGAGTTTTATTCGTATATCATAGTGTACTTAATTTGTAAAGTTATGTCTAAAACGGTAAAAAAAAAACGACAATCGCACCAAAACCACCGGGCATATTTTGATTAAATTGTTATTATATCAAAGTCAGTTTAATTATTTACATTTTGATTTAAGGCTCTTTTTTAAGTGAGAATAATAAGAAAAGTAAAAAAGAAGTACTAAATTTTGGGTCGCGCGGGTGTGAAACGAGTGCGCGTTTAGTTTTCTCAAGATCGTTGGCGACTGTCATCGTCTTAAGAGAACTGGGTGGACACGCGGTTCTCCGTTTTTCGACCGCGCGGCCATGGTTACCTTTACAACTTTCTGAATATTGGATCTACGATCTGCGACTTTCATTGTTAGCGTTTTACAAATACCTTCGTAATGTTGACGTAGTCGTTTCCTTCTACGACACTGTGTCCGAGCAGTCAGAACGGACACAGTCATTAATAACATGTCAAGCATTACTTTAATGCTAAACTTTGACAGGTTTTCACGCTAAAGTTGATTTTGACAAATACTCAACATCAAATTGCGCGTCATCAAATCAACACCCAAGCGTCACCACATTTACCGGTACCGTGCGTCTTGCATCCAGCGTACTCCCGCCACCCTCACCAGGTCATCTGTCGACCTGGTGGGAGGTCTTCCAACGCAGCGTCTTCCGGTTCGCGGTCGTCTTTCCAGAACTTTTCGGCCCCATCAACCATTCTTTCTACGAGCAATGTGCACACTGCCACCTAAGTTTGGCAATTCTTCGGGCTATGTCGGTTCGATCACACAAGGAAACTCCGAGCATAGCCCTCTCATTAATGTTGTTGCATTAATCAAATAATAATAATTGTTGTATTTATCTGCAAAAACCGACCAAAATTCCCAAGTCTTAAGGAAATTGATTATTCTTCGCATTTTCATTATCTGAAGGCAATTTTCATAACGATAATAAAGGTTTTATCCTGGTATAATAAAAGTAATGATGATGCGCCCTTTTCACGTGATGGGTTGGGTAAAAGATACTTAAAGTGGAATAGCAGCTCCCTTCGTTGTGATAACAGTAAACTGCGATTATATATTTATCAACCCGTCCGCCAAGTGACGGTCGGTCACTCGTTCATAATTTTGATAACGCTATTATTATAACCAGCTGTGTACCGAATAGACTCCGAAACTACAGAACCGATTTAAAAAAATCTCTGACCTTTGGAAAGCTACATTATTCCGAAGTAACATATGCTATAATTTATTTAAAAATATAGATATCCTTAACAAAATTGCAAGTAACCCAAAGTAGCAAAATTTTGCCTATAAAATTCATTATTTGTGATGCGCTGAGGAAACTATTGATGATACATAAAAAATGTGTACTACATGATTAAAGTACTGATTATTACCTAAAAAAAAGTTTGCAAGAAAGAAAGCTTTTGTGTTCTAAAATTTAATTAGATCGCCCGCCGCCCGGTAGAAACAAGAGTTGGAAGTAGCCAGCGTACTTTTTGCAGGGAAGCTTACGCACTACATCCGAACTCTATCCGTCATAATCTTCTCTCGTCCAGTCCATCCAAAGGTTGCCTGTAAGAAATTGCCCTGTGCGATAAGATCGCCCATTATACACTTACCTCTATAAGTGTATGTCCCGTAATTTTTAGGTGATGTTCAAAAAATATATAATAATAGGTTGGGGAAAAAGTTTCTTCGAATTTTTTAAGAAAATTCAAAACATTTTTTAATATAGTTTATTTACATTTAACTAAAGTATGTAGGTACCATTTTGTTTGATAACTTTTTGCCATCTTGTAGGTAGGGACATGATCCCATTGCTATAGAAATTTTGGGACTTCTGATCAAAATACCGCGACAAGTGGTTTTGGCAGTCCTCTCGTGATGTTAACCTGACACTGCCTAAAGAATTCTGAAGAGACTGAAACAGGGGGAAATCTGAAGGTGCAAGGTCAGGACTATACGGCGGATGCATTAACACCTCCCAGCCAAACTCTCTTAATTTTTGCTGAATGGCTAAAGATGTGTGAGGTCTAGCGTTATCATGATGAAAAACCACACCCCTTCTGTTGATTAATTCCGGCCGCTTTCTCTCAACTTCTTGCTTTAATCTCATCAGTTGTTCGCAGTAGAGTTCAGAATCGATGGTCCTGCCTGTTGGTAACAGCTCATAATGAATAATGCCCTTCCAATCCCACCACACACACAGCATCACCTTGTTGCGAGTTAAACCGGATTTCGCTACAGTCTGTGAAGCCTGACCGGCCTTTGACCACGACCTTTTTCGTACGTTCTTATCGTACGTGATCCACTTTTCATCACCAGTTATCAGCTTCTTCAAAAATGGTTCGGTTTCATGACGTCGTAATAAAGAATCACAAATGAGTACACGGTTCATTAGGTTTCTTTCAGTGAGCTCGTGAGGTACCTAAATATCGAGCTTTTTTGTGTAACCAGTTTTTTTCAAATGCGCCAAAACTGTTTTGTGGTTAATTCCTAGTTCTTCAGCTACGTCGTAACTACTGATATGCCGATCTTGCTCCACTTTTTCAAAAATGGCATCCATTTTATCCGTAATAGGGCGACCAGAGCGTCGTGCATCTTTGACATCAAAATTTCCGGATTGAAAACGCTTAAACCAAATTTGTGCTACTCTCACAGACACTGCACTAGTTCCATAAACGTCGCAAATTTTTTTCGCGGCTTGCGTTGCATTTTTACTTTTTTCGTAGTAAAATTTTAAAATGTATCGAATTTCTTCATTAGATTCACTCATCTTGACGGTACGAAAAACAAATGAAAAGCACACATTTTCCTAATTTGAATTTGGAATTATGTTCTTTAAAATTTAAACTTTCAATGATACCAAAACCAGCCAGATACAAATAGTATTAGCCAAAGAGATTTTATTACAAGTTCATACATACTATAATGCGAAAAGACTTTTTCCCCAACCTAATAAATCTGTCAATGTTATAATTCAGAACATTTTTAACTCGGAACTCAAATCACGGACACGGGTCACGGACACGGAGGTGTAGTGCGTAACCGCACTTAAGAGTTTTCTACGAGTGAAATAAATTTGGTAATCGAGTCAGTACTTTCGGAGATTAGGTGCCCACCATTTAAAAATAATCAACTTTACCCCCACCATTTGAGACTGAGCTAGGAAAAAAAAAGTATGTCAGTTTATTTCGCAACCAAACTAGCTATATTAAAAATGACGTCGGATAAGGTTCCCAGTTTCCAACGTAAAAGACATGGCAGCCTCATTTCGAAATAGAGGCACATCACCGCTGTCAGTTACGAAGCGTGTCTGAAACGAGAGCGGGCTGTTTCGGGCGGTTCGGGCTGTTCAAGCTGTTTCGCTGCAAGCTGTCCCGGCGACCGGCTACGTGATCCAGCTTGTTTTGTTTCAGAGGTGTCGCAGTTGGGCTGGCTAGTTTAATTAGTTTTGCTCAGCTGTCTTCGGTAGGAGCTTGGTTTTTTTGACAGCTTTTTTAAGGTGTTTGTCACTATTTGCTTTTAAATTTGACGTTTTTAAGCTGCATTATTTTGCATCCTGAACTTGTTTTTTTTAGCTTGATGAAGGAACCTATTATGGAAGCTTTTATATCGTTATCAAGCAAGACCACTTGTAGTCCGGGAGGTAGCGTTGCATTTTAGGTAGAGTTTTTAGGCCGATCGGTTGCCATCTTGTTCAATAGATCTCGAATGCCCGATAAGTGAACCAAGCGTCAGCTAACGCACCCGCGGTGATTGTACGATTGAGAGGTTACGGAAGGGGGGAAAAAAAATTAGTCATAGTACTCCGGCTGAATTTTTTTTCATAAATATTTTATATCATACTGAGCAAAATAAAACATCAGCTGCATAGTGGAGAGGGGTGCATGAACTTGTAAAAGAAGCACGTAAAATTAAGTTATAGTACGCCGGATGAAATTTAGCTAAATGATTGTTTATATTATCAAAAGTACGAAAATAACGGGTAGCGGTGGAAAGACCGTCAGCTGACACACTAAAGATACAGATTATTCGTCTGTGTAAAACAATATCGTACGAAAATATTTTGCTGTTTTTTCTTGTTCACTTGGTCCAGTAGTTTCGGAGCCTATTCGGTACAAACAAACAAACAAAAAAATCTTTCCTCTTTATAATATTGTTCCCCGCGGCTTCGCTACCGTGGGCCACCCCACAGGACCCGATTTCGGGATAAAAAAATAGCCTATGTTACTCAGGAATAACGTAGCTATCTATTGGTGAAAGAATTTTTTAAATCGGTCCAATAGTTTCGGAGCTTATTCGGTACAAATAAACAAACAAACAATCAAACAAACAAAAAAATATTTCCTCTTTATAATATTATATAGTATAGATTATAGTATAGATAGATGAAAGAAATGCATAATATAAAATAAATTGGAGCGTAAAATGGGAATATTTTAAACTAATATAAAGGCAATAAAAAAAAAAAAGAGATAGAAAGATAGAAATCGATATAAAATTATTCGTAATCGATAGTATTATTGCTATCGTTATCGTCTGCAGATGAATCGTCATCAGAACTTTCGTCTGCCAAGTTGTTTTCTTCATCGTTTCGTGGTCCTGATCTCGATCCTTTTCATCATCTGTAAATTAATCGTTAAAATTTGGATACCAGAATATACACGCTCAAAGAAAGTGTCACCAGCAAAAATTCCATACCAGCAATATTTTCGCTGCTATTCGTAATACTGCCGACTGATCCGGGGGTATTTGATCTCCCTCGAACCATTTGAAAACATATTTTCCTTCTTTTTCTTCCCATCTCCAGTCAATGGGAGAAAATTGTGAAGGCATCATCGCTTACCATCAGGTGAGATGGTGGTCAAGCACGAACCTATATCAAATAAAAAAATAAAAAAAAAAAAAAAAAAAGGCTCGAAGGTTAGCATGGCTCCAAAGGTGCGCGATGTATGAAGTTCTCATTAAATGCTGGCGTAGCTCTGATTTGCATGATGGGAAGATAGCTCCATCGATACGGTTTTTCCACTTCAGCATATCGTTCTTATCGTTGGGTTCGTAGTTTTTAATAAACGTGGCAACTCGTGTAGCGTTGACATCGTTTATCCCTTTGAATCCGTACAGACGACAAACTAATTCTTCAATAGTTGCAAAGACGTCGTTCATTGTAAAATTCGGGATATTTGTAAAACGAAAACAAGATAAAAAACTTTTTTACAAAAAAATACTACCGACTTCCAAATAAATAACTACAAAGTGAAAAATAACTTTATTTTTGGAAGTCGGTGTCTATTGTAGGTATTTCTTTTGTGTCTTTCATCAGATCTTTACCAAATTAAAATGGGACCAATTTCGAAACATACTTTTTCAAACAAAAAAAGAATTTTCAAAATCGGTCCAAAATTGACGGAGATATGCGTGAACATAAAACAAAAAAAAAAAAAAAACAATCATAATGTCGAACATAGAACCTCCTCCTTTTTGGTAAGTCGGTTAAAAACGAGTGAATACCGACTCGCGAAAATAACGCGAAGTTTTATGTTAATCTTAGTAAGATTTGTAATCAATCACTTATTCGTATCTATAATCAATAATTCTTATTAAAATTATTGTAAAATGTTTAATTGAAATGACAGTCCTGCAAAGTATGAAGGAAAATCAAATACGTATTCCATATTTTTAGTATTTGTTGTTAAGCGGCAACAGATATAAATCATCTGTGAAAATTTCAACAGTCGAGCTATCACGGTTCATGAGATACAGCCTGGTGACAGACGGACAGACAGACGGATCGTGGAGTCTTAGTAATAGGGTCCCGTTTTTACACTTTGGGTACGGAACCCTAAAACGATATCCTTTTGAAATTAGTATCAGCAACAGTCAATTGAAAAAAATATTGTCATTGGGAAAAATTATCGAAACCAGATTTACAATATATTTAAATACGAAAACTTAAAATTAATAAGTATGTAACACGTACAAAAATACTTTTATTCTTAAAACTCAGACACTAAATCCTCTTGCCCCAAATCGGCTTCCCCAATACCAAGCGAGTCCCGTTTCAAATGAAAGTATCAACGTGATCGTACTTTGTTTTATTTCAAGGTGCCGCTGTCCCTCGGGGTTCACGTTTACAAGTTTTGTTAGGTATCGCGACAAAGTGGTGTTGTTTGGTGTTATGTTATACAGAAAGTGATCAGTTTTGTAAACTGTTTGGAAGTTTTTCATCATCTTGCTGCCCTTATTCGACGTATCTTGGGGTCGGCGCAACAAGTTTTCTTCTTTAATTCTGTCCTGACAACCGTCACGCTATGACTGTATCAGTTTTTTACACGACTGCAACGAAAGGGTTATATTTTTCGCGCGTGTCTTGTATGTTTGTATGTATGTAATATTCTTTATTACTTCGTATCTTTCAAACCATTTGACAGATTTTTATAATTAAAATATCGTTAGATAGGTCTTGGTCGTCCAAGTGTTATTGGATAAGTGCCGTAACCAAAAAATAAATATGGCGGATTTTGGGCGCCTTATTGTAGGGGTTGCAATTTTTTTTCTTCAAGACCCATCGAGTGGGGTATCAAAATGAAGGGTTTTTAGAGTTGATTACAAAAATATAAAACACTTATCTTTAAAACTCATCCGAGAAAAATAAAGTTTAACTAAAAAGTTGTAAATAAAAAAGTTAATAAAATCAAAAAACCCGACTGCAAAGATGTAAACAAGAAGAAACTCATGCTGTGCAGTCGGAGTATATTTATAGTTTTGGTCAGCCAGCTCGCGAATATGTATCCTCCGACTGCACAGCATGATTTTCTTATTGTTTACATCTTTGCAGTCGGGTTTTAAGATTTTATTAAGGTTGTTTTTCGCGCGTTTGTTGTATGTAATATTCTTTATTACATCATATCTTTCAACCCACTCGACGGATTTATATAATTAAGATATCGTTAGATACGTCTTGGCAGCCCAAGTGTTCTTAGTTAAGGAACGTTAAAGAAATCAAACATGGTGGATTTTGGGCGCCATATTGTGAGGGTCTTAATTTTTTTTCCATACTCTTCGAGTGGCGTATCAAAATGAAGGGTTTCAAGAGTTGGTTACAAAAATATATACCACTTGTATGTTTAAAATAATTCGAAAATAAAATTATA
The DNA here is from genome assembly GCA_945859665.1 of Anorthoa munda. Taxonomy (NCBI): domain Eukaryota; kingdom Metazoa; phylum Arthropoda; class Insecta; order Lepidoptera; family Noctuidae; genus Anorthoa; species Anorthoa munda. The sequence goes on along the minus strand of OX243905.1, from coordinate 26,142,592 downwards.
AGTAAAAGCTGTAAATGAAAAAAGTTAATTTAAAAATAAAAAACCCGACTGCTTAAAAAGCGGACTAAAAAGATTTTAACAAGATGAAAATCATGCTGTGCGGTCGGAGGATCTGGTGGTCTAGATTCTAGCTAGCTCGTGAATATAATACATGTATCACAGCATGATTTATATCTTTTTTGTTCGCTTCTTAAGCAGTCGGGTTTTTGATTTTTAATTTGTTTTTTTATCTTTCAAATCGCTTCTTACACAATCCATTCATCTTTTCTTTGACCTCCCACTATCTCCCTCTATCCATCCACTGTTTGATAGATTTTAGTCGTCAAAAATTGGTAAGTAATCCATATATCATTTAAGTTTCACGAATTTAGCTTACAAGTTAATGATGAGAAAAAAGCTTGAAAAAATTTGTTCTTGTGGTTTTCGTTATACCTACTCCAATTTGGGTATCTGTGTTTTAAGAATAGCTGGTTAATATTTAAAATAACTACTGATAATATAAAGCTATGGTCGGTAGTACATAATGTACATAATATAATGAAAACACACCAGACAACAGAATCAAAGAAAGCTCTTTAAAAACTAAAATTTTTGTGTTTCTCTCAATTCAAGTACTACATTCAGTCAAGGGAATCCCCCCAAACCAGCAACCACAAGATATAAAATAAATAAAGATTTTTCCAGAAGTATTATTTTACAGTCTTCTAGTTTGTATCATAATTTATAAGAAAAATCCGCTTTACAAGCCCATTTTACTACAAGATAACCTCTATTTTGATCGCGGTAAAGTTGATATTCGTTTTTTTGGTTGTAGAAGAATATTGCTGGCTCTAAAACCCTTGATTTCGCGGCTGACTGCCCGGACAAACTAAAAATGGACAGCGGCAGCGGGACATTGCGGTCGCCGCGTCCCAATATTCATAAATCGTGATACACTTCTGAACTTCTACTTAGTTTGCTGTGATTGTATCGCTAACTTGAAGCAAGTGGGCGAATATGTTGTAAAGTATTGAGAAATGAAGCGGTTTTGTCAAGAAACTTATTGACGAAAGTTTTATTCAAAATGTAGAAAAACGTTGATTTTGGTTGAATAACTTAAAGGGTTAACTCAAGTTAGTCTTAAGGACATAGTCGGACAAGGGTGACATAAATGTTATTGAAATTGTGGAGCAAGAATAAACTCTGATAATGTCCAAACTTTGCTCAATCAACGTCGGCAATATGCTTAGGCATAGAAGCTGGATGAACGGTAGTTTTCATCGCTAAAGTGTTAGCAACCATCATGATGGCTCGACCAGATTCGAGTTACATATCACAGTATTTTGTATGTGCTGAGCGAAATTGTTTGTACGCTCATATGGACGCAATGCTATGTAATTCGACCGATCTGCGCTTGAAATTTTGAATACCGGTACAACGAGGTGAATAGGAATGCAGAGGTGAATGGGAACCCCTCCGGTGCTTAGTAACCGTGGCTTGGTCACCCACGGTAAAGCGAAGAGGATCTCGAGGAGGGTCCGCTCGTCAGGGATTTTGCGGGACGTAGCAGCCAACTAGTAGGTTGCCGGTGCCGCTTGGTAACAGGCGACATTGCAACTGAGGCGGGACGCGATGTCTTATAGAGATTCCCAGGTCCCATACGATGTCGCGGTTGAGGGTTGGAGGCCGCGGCGGGAGAGGAGTGCCGGTATTGCGTTAGCCGCTGTCCCTATCCTCTGCGGGCGAAAAATGGTAGGTGGCGGGGCCATTGACCTTGACCCGTCACAGGGGGATCAAGGGTGCCATACACGGGGTCGTCTGGCACCCATGTGCTGGTTTAGTCCCTCGGGTGGTCACGGCGCACAGTGTGTCCTGGTGCGCCGATGATGGGGGTGCTCCACAGAGGAGGGTCCGGTGACGGACAGCCGCGGCGGGTTCGCGGTGAGTGTTAACGCGTGCCTGTGTTCCCGCCATAAGCGGCACAGGAGGACACCGTGGAGTTTTAGTGGGTTAGAGTCCCACATAACTGCACTATCTCCCCGTGGTAGTGCAGTATGCATGAGCAATATTTAAAGCGCAAAAAAAGGGGTGAATGGGAACAAAATCTTTGATTGGGATTTTATCTTTGACACACTATGGTTTCTAACCAAGCATCGTTTTTTTAAACAATTATTTAATACTAGCTGTGCCCGCGGCTTCGCTCCCGTCAACTGCCTACCATACCTACCCACCATTTTTTTGTCTAGGGTCATTCTTCTGCGGAGAATCTTAACACGGCTATTCAAAAAATTACGTCAAATGCACAACGCCATCTATCGAATATGGAGTTCAACTGTCCGAGTACCTACAAACAGTGTGAATATATGCAGAGGTGAATGGGAACAAAACTTTGATTTGGATTTTAACTCTGTTAACCACTTTATTGGTTTCAATAAAGCATCGTTTTTTTAAATAATTAATTAATATATTGGAGAAATAACGTGAAATGCCCTTCATAATTTTGTTTCTATTCAGCCTTGTTTGACAGTATCTGAATTGCGTGTGTTTTGATATTTTACTTCTTGAACACTTTAAATTTATCTAACTTTTGATAGAGTGAACCGTTTGCAATGAAACAATTAAGAAATTACATATATAATGAAAAAAACTTAGTAATACTTCAAGTTACGCTTATCTACATTGGTTTGTACATTTTACGTGATGTGTACACAACTAAACAGACAAAAATGCTGAAAATGGGTTCTGTTGGTAATCCTTTAACAACCTGGCTATTTTTTAAGGTTACGAAGTCAACAGGGAACCCTTATAGTTTCGCTCTGTCCGTCTGTCCGTCCGCAGCTTAGCTCAGAGACTCTAAATACTAGAAAGCTATAATTTGGCATGGATATACATACCACGGGGTCTCATTGCTAAGAAAGAAAATTTGGCTCATATAAATCTCACTAGATGGCGCGATATGCACCTCCATCTATTATTGGATGTGTGTAAAATTAACATTTTCTGGAATTGAACACAAAAATTGTATGTTCTTGTTTAATCAACTCTCCTAAGTACAATATTATGGAATATTGGGCTCTTAATTCACATTTCAAAGATTATTAGACGGATCATTTAAAAATGATGCCAATAGATAGCGCATTTTTAAATTTCTGAGGCATTCCACTCGACTGTTAAAGTTAGCATTTTAACACATTTTGGTGAAAAAAATACTGTAAAAACGTGCAAATAAATACTAGAAAACAAACCTTCACTTTAGTTAAAGAAAAAAATATTCATGAACCTAGTAAACCCTTTTACTTGCAAGTCGCTGCTAACACCATCTATTTATCACCGTGAAACAGAACCGAATGGGTTCGATGTACAAAAAATTGCCAGATTTAGCAGACGAAAAACGCTAGTTACTTTAGCACGGTTTCTTTGTATGGGATGAGGTATCTGTATGATAGTATTATATTATCTGTGTACATACTAATAATTCCGATAGTGCTACAATAAAATAACAAAACATTTTTTTTTTGTTTTTCCTCCTGTAGACGTAAAGTGGGGATGTTATGATGATTTTTGTCTATCCCATGGTGTTGCCAAGCCAATTCCGCTACCCGACAATGGATGGCGGTATTCTCAGTGGTCGCAATTATAAACTAAATTGTGTTTTGAAATTTTTCAAATTCCGAAAGAGAAAAAAAAAAAAACCGGCCAAGTGCGAGTCGGACTCGCACACGAAGGGTTCCGTACCATTATCGCAAAACACTGCATAAAAATCACGTTTGTTGTATGGGAGCCCCCCTTAATTTATTTTATTTTAATTTATTAATTATTATTTTTTGAAGTAAATATTACACTAAACATTCTGTGAATATTTCAGGCGTCTACCTGTTGCCGTTATTAATATCGAGCAAAAAACGGCAAAAATATCACGTTTGTTGTAGGAGCCCCCCTTTAATATTTACTTCATACTGTTTTTAGTATTTGTTGTTATAACGGCAACAGAAATACATCATCTGTGAAAATTTCAACTGTCTAGCTATCACGGTTCATGAGATACAGCCTGGAGACAGACGGACAGACAGACAGACAGACAGACAGACGGATCGCGAAGTCTTAGTAATAGGGTCCCGTTTTTACCCTTTGGGTACGGAACCCTAAAAATGAGCGTGCGCGCGAGAATCCAGGAAAAACCATACCATGACCCATGGCTCTAACACACGCTCGTATCGGCGCCTTTCGCAGTTGATGTCCTTCATATAGATTATTTATTGCAGCTTATTTACGTTGGCTGTTTGTTCCTATCATTGAATAATTTGATTTTACTTTTTGGTAGTTGAGTAGGTTGTTTGAAAATACTTATACTAAAATATTTGTTTTTGGGTTGTAAATATTTGGAGATTTTAACGAAGACTATATCTCCGTAACGGCAATACTGCAGTATTCAAATTATTAAGTGACGCTGGTTATAAATATTTATTACAAACGCTTGCCTCTACCCGCGGTGGTACTCAAATATATAAAAAAAAATTCTAACTTTGCTTGTGAAGTTGGATTTTATAAGTCCTATACTTCAGTTACCATCGTCCTATGTGGGCCCGTTTTTAGACGTTGTGAGCCGCTGAAACCGTTTTAATGTTCATGTAACAACAAAAAACCCTCTTCTTAGTCCGCATTATTATGCAACTTCGGAACCCTATTACTGCGCGTGGCCCAACACGCACTTGGCCGGTGTTTTTTTTGGAAATATTTTCGATAAAAAAAACGACTTGACCACAGATTGATTATATGTATTGATTGATGATGAATGTTGGGGTACCTACTAAAATATGCATTATTTTTTTAAATAACTTGATATTTCCCTTCAAAGTTTTGTTCCCATTTACCCCGTTTCCAGTACTCAACTCGTTAAGCTTCATTGCCACGGTGCTTCTGGTGGTCGCCACTTTTGATTCTCGCATTCAAGAGTTGCTGTGGCAGAAAACGAAAGTCATGAAAGGAATACAACGACACTCAAAAACGACCCTTGTGTGGCGATGGCCTTACATTAAAATAATTGAATTCCAACCCGAAAACAAACTATTTAATTAGTCAAATGTATTGTGGACATGTTGTGAATACATCGTTAATTATCGGATTGATTGGAAATCATTATGAAGCTCGTACAGTCGACGTAGTTACGGCCTTATTTGAATTTGTATTCGCAATATAATTACTGGCGGTGACTATTGTGAAAAACAATTGGGTTTGTATTATAAATGAATACCCTTTAGGAGTCGGGGCTTCAGCGCCAATGATAATTGAAATGTTAACTAAAATTAGTTATTGTGAAATGGCCACGGATGGTAACTGGGAGTAGTCTCGGTGTAAATTGGAAATCAGAAATCATTTATTTTACAATTAATGTGGGTAAAAAATAAGATGAAAGCATTATAAAAGCAGTTCTAACACACTTTACCTTACGGCATGCACAAGTAAAAAAATATTTATACTTACTCAATTATACAAAAAAATAAACAATAAAAATGTGGATCTACAGCATTCTTACATAAACTAAACATCAAAAACAACTATCTTAATTCTATATTTTAAAATTAATTAAATTAATTTGATTATTATGCATACATTAACTTACATAATAAAATATGAAACAATATTAATATAACATTATAAACTCTTATCATTCAAAAAATCTTGTAAAGAATAATAAGATTTATCTATTAGTAAGGGTGTTAGCCACCTTTTAAATATACTTAGTGATTCTTTTTTGTAGACATGATGTTTTTTATTTTTGTAGTCATGAGGTATTTTATTATAGATGACGGGCTCCATTGATAGTAAGCTTGTTCTTAATAATGCTGTTTTATACCTACCTATAAACATTAGATTTTTGTATTGCGATCTAACAGGTCCCGGATGTGTTCTAATATCGTCCATTAGGGTAAAAAGGTTTTTGGATGGATACCCATCCACAGACCGACCTCGGCAAACGTTACTTAACCTTGAACGTCGATCCATGCAGCTGTTAGTATTTAGCTAAGAGTTCCTGCACGTGCGCAGCTACAAGTTAGCAAATATTATTACAATGTTTGTTGTTACCTATGAGTAACCTTACACCCCTATGTCAACACTACCTAGCCATGAACTTACATTCAGTTCAAACCCTCGTGTCGGTCTCAATACGATCACATTAAATATAACATGTCTGTAGTGTTTTAACAACGTTTATATCAACGTATTAAATTGGAACAATAGACATATTTAGAAGCATGGATTGACCAATACAGTCGTTTTGATAACTCGTAAAAAGAGACAAAGCGAACAATTGCATGGCGGTCAGCCGATACCTGTCTCTTTCTTATATAACACTATAAATGCAACAGCCTGTGACGTGGACCATGTAGAAAGCCACTAGTAATTCTAGAAAGAGACTGATATTGCCCACTCGATCGCTTAAGCCTATATTCCAAGTCATATCCTACAACTAGACTCCACCTCAATACATCAAATCGTTGTCACTGCGACTAAATCAAGAGGAGCTCCTGTAAACTGACTTGAAATATGGGAGCTAGTTTCTCACTATTTCCGAGCTCTCTTTACAGCTGCGTAGGGAATATTCAGTCCATTCCTCTATCTCTATCATTGGATCCGTTTGAAGTATATGCAAATGGTATTTATTAATCGCTTAAGGTGCTGTAAGCCCTTAATGCGAAACGTTATCGGTTTCTAAGTAGCGTAGCATCTCAGATGTAAAACTCAATAATATAAATGTATGGAATATAAAGCAGGAATCTGTTTTTGGCGTTTCTCTCAGAATCCATTTACGTTTGACGAATTTTTGGAATAGTAGATGTCTGAAACTTTAGTCGTGTGTAAAATAATAATATTTGCAGATTCCTTTGGAGTCAATTTTATTTTAGACAGTTTGTATATTTTTAAAAGCAATAATGTTAATTGAAGGGACCAGCAAAAAAAGATAGACAAATATTTAAAATACCTAAAACAACACCAAATAAAATTATTACTTAATGTAATATCAGTAATACACATGGCAACATCAGTTACACAATTTAAAATAAAATGTTTACTAATGTCGTGTCATTAAAACGACAGCATGGCAATTACTTACATGACGAACTACTAACGAAAGAAATTAAAAATAATAAAACGTTTTGCTTCTATCCAATAACAGTATTACGACGAGTATATCGTCGACACCGAGGTGTATAACATAAGGAACGAAAAATGTTCCCAGCAGAGTTTTTCAACAATTTAGTGCTAATGGAGAATTTATTCGGCATATACAGGAATTATTGTAACCAGAACAAGCTTAAGAAATGTTTTATCATCTTCCTAATATCCGTTCAGACTCTGTTACACACTATAATCGTCATACAGGAACTATATTTGTTGTTAGGAGAGTTTGATTACAATCAAATTAATTTAATATTTGCTGGGTTTTCTGCTTCAGCTTATTTATCCTCGTTGACATCCGTCATGTCCGGAGTCTGTTATAGTGACGCCTTCATGTCATATTATAAAGGCATCAGTCGTGTCTCCGATTGCTTTAAACATGATAAGAAACTTGATAACTCACTAAAGCAAACTTACTGGTTCTGCATTAGCTTTATTATATATTCTTTCGCGTTTGCTGTCTTTAGATCTGTGGATACTTACATAAAGTTCTCACAGTTAAGGCTGTGCATGTTGGTTCCAATTTTGGTATCACAAACAATGACAAGGATTACGATAGTATTTCAGCACCTAATGTTGTATGTTGTTGTTATGATAGTGGTTCACTTGTTCAAAAGCTTGACTTCGTTGATATCATTCGCTCAAGAGAGATTAAGGAGTTGTGATACGAGTTCGGATGAGCAATGTAATATCACAAGGGAGCAGATTCAAGGATGGGTTGAACTCTATCAGGATTTAACTAAGTGTTCTGACAAAGTAATGCTCTGCTTTGGACGCCAGGTACATGCACCTTATTCTTAGAAAACATTTTACCTAGACCTCTCGTCATTGGATTATTGACAAAATTGTCTGGCATGATTGACGACCAGGCGTTTCCAAGTCCATCTAAATACAGAAAATAGCAGATGGAGATTACAAAAAATGGCCTGCCCCAGGTAAGCGTTCTAACACCCATTCTCTTCAACATTTTTACCAACGACCAACATATTAATGATCATTGAAAGCTTCCTGTAAGCTGATGATCTCGCCCTGGCAACCCAAACAAATAAATTTGAAGATGCCGAAAAAGCTCTAGAGGCATTTCTAGAGGTCCTAGGGAAGTATTAAACAGAAAAAGCTCTTAGACCGAACCCTTCGAAAACACAGGCATGCGCTTTCTATCTCCGCAATAATTCAACTAGACGCGATCTGAATATTAATTGGCAAGGAGTCCCTATTGAACACTGCAGTAAGCCAACATATTTGACAGAGCACTGACATTTAAGATCCACTGTCTAAAAACCAAGAAAAAATCGGGTCCCGTAACAACTTTCTCATCAACCACCTGACCTGGGAGGCACTCTGTTTCTTTGCAAACGAATATTTGTATTCAGTGTGGCACCGTTCCGCCAGGAAATGCGTTAGATGACCGCGGCAAACTCTGGAAGCACACTTGTACCCCACCCACTCAGTATTTACCACCAAGCGAGCATCTGCCCGCTTGGTCTAACCCCTGGAAGTCCCTGAACTCAGAACCAAGTAGGAAGGTGTAACGCCAACCTCGCAAAATGAGGTTTTCTCCTGTCATGTCCTCGCAAAATTTGGGATCAGGGTGATCTATGCGCTGCCACCGACAACGCCGTGGAACCGCTAAGTTTTGGACCAAACAAATTTGAACGACTATCGTGCCAGCGATACGAAGAAAAAGAAGAGCTAGACCTCTACGTCTAGATATGATAAAAATGAACACCTAGCTTACGTAATAATTGCTTTATTAGTAACTGTAGCTCCTACCAGTGGCTTCGCTGGCACGAAAAGTGTTTTATCTTCCTAAGGGAACATTATACCGGGATAAGAGCCGTGTGAAATTTCATCAAGATCTGTTTAGCCGTTCTGGCGTGATTGAGTAACAAACATCCATCCATCAAAACTTTCGCATTCCTAATATTAATTGATATTTTATGTTTCAGTTTTTCCTTTCTATAATACTGTCAATATTACACTACATTTTGATGTCGTACTATATTTTTTACAAAAACGTCTTAAATGTGAGTATTGACTTCAAATTGTTATTTATATCATAATTATACAGGCTGATTGGAAGTTGGGTGCAAAACTTAAAGGCGAAGATAGTACAGACAATTTAGAACCATTTAAGTCATGGTTGTCTTAGACGAAGTCTTAACATATTTTTTTTACCATTATGATTATTTTTGAAAAATCCCAAAATTTTAACTCAACTGCTTAATGGGCAAATTGAATGATAAATGAATTCATTTTTATTTTATTTAATAAAAGTAATGTGTAAGCAATCTAACAAAATATGTTTTAGGCCTCTGTGTCGTTACACATTTTTTTTACAGGCATTTAAAGTTCATAAAAAAAATAAAACTTATTTAAAAAAAAGACGGGGCGTGTTTTTTTTTGTTCAAACCTTTTTAAAAATATGATTGACAATCGCTCTTTCTTTTGAGGTGTCATTTACGCGGATATCTTACAAATTATTGAAATAAGGATCTACAAACAAATTTGAGGGAGAAATTTTAAATTTTGTATTTATATGTAAAATAAAAATCTTACGACACAGAAGCGTAAAACATGTTTTACTAGATAGCACATAGACACATTACTTTAATGAAATAAAATAAAAATGGATTCATTTATCATTCAATTTGACCATAAATAAGCAGTTTAGTTAAAATTTTGGGAACTATCGAAAATAATCATAAAAATTTGGTAAAAAAAAATAGTAAGACTTCGTCTAAGACAACCATGGCTTAAATGGTTCTAAATTGTCTGTACTATCTTCGCCTTAAAGCTTTGCACCCAACTTCCAATCACCCTGTATATTAGTAAGATGTTAACTTTGTAAATTACAGATAGGGAACGCTGAAGAGTATACAAGAGTTGGAATTGTTTTATTTGGGTACATGTCAGTGATGATTATGCCACTGGTTGCTGGGCAAATGGCGATGAATCAAGGAGTGAAGTTTCACCGAGTGTTGGTTCGACTTTACAATACAATACATATCGGTAAAACTAGTTATTTAAATAATTATAGGAACTAAAAACTCGAGTAAAAATCACTTACGCATTGGTATCTTCATCGAAATGCTCAACGCTGTTGTCAATGCGGTACCGGATTCAAAATCCTCCACATCGCTGATGTATACTGCGAGTGAACAAGAGTCTATTCAGACGTTTTTCATTCGATAGATTCATGCCGCAGCGTTGTGCTTTCCGATCAAGATACCAAAGCTTAAGTCACCTTTTATTTCAGATTCAGGTGAAGCTGAAGGGAAGTTGATAAAGGACTTCATACGTCTGATAAAGAAGAATCCAATAGAGATCAAGTTATTGTCCAAGGTTCCTGCTGGGATGTACATGCTGCCTGTTATACTTACGATGGCTGTCAACTATCTCATTATTATGTTGCAATTTAACCATATTATTTAACCTTAAGTTAGAAAGCGTATTATATTACTTTGAAAAATGTGTATACTCTATTATTTGCCCTATTTATTGTATTAAAAGAGAGTATTTCATTTATTTGTATTGCAATTTAGATCTTTTTAGCGTAACCGTGAGGCAAACACTATGTTATTTTTAAGACTGTCACTTTTTTATTTTGTTTTTCGTTTCTATTTTGTGTTTTTTACTTTATTAAATTACAAAAATATAACGTGGTTTAGATTTAAATTACTTCCTGTTGGTAAATATTGTCACATAAGATAATAGCTGCATCATCATCATCATTTCAGCCGAAAGTAAAAACTACTGAAGTAAAGCCTGCCCCAAGTGTCACCCCAGTGAACGCTCCCGTGCGTCTTGCATCCAGCGGATGGGTAGTTGCGGTCTAATTAAAATATAATACTGGTAGTACGGGATTACATTGAGATCTGGGACAACTTTGATCATAACTTATTTTTTAAGATTTTTTAAAGTTATTTACGTGAAAACGGAACGTATCAATAAATTTTCTTTAAAAATTTCAACTTTGACATGCCAGCATTGTAGCAGGAAAAATATTTTAAATTGTACAGTGAGAATTCATTAAATATAAATTGTAATTTAGGGTTATTTTTTATTGCGAATACTAAACAATAGGGTATCAAAGTACATTTTTATTTTAACGTTGATTGACTCATTTTATTTTTATTATCATCCAAACTATGGAAAACATATAATTTTTATTAGAGAATGTAATTTAAGTAAAGTGGCCAATACTGCATTTTTTAATATTTTTCAAAATATAATTAACTAGCTTTCCACCCGCAGCTTCGCCTGTGTAGACTACACGATTTTGGCTGTTTCGTGTTTTGCAGTTCCGGTGGGCTATTGCAAATTATTATCCAAACATAGTTTTCCGCCTGCGTCTTTGTTTGCGCAGACTACACAATTTGCTCAACATTATATTTTATCCAATTATAAAAAATACTTTTCCTGGATTACACGCGAATTTTCTGTGCCACAGAGATGATAATTTTGCTTACTCACAGAGCTCTTTTGATGATTTTCCATGCATAGTTGTCTTCCTCGTGGTTGTGATTTAGAATGGCTTGACGTAGCGTAGGTTATACGCGCTTGGAGGTTACCAGCTATATTTTGTTACTGTTTAATTCACAAATGTAGAAAAATTATAGCATCTTCCGATAGAGTGAAGTGTTTTGCGCCTTTCTGTACAGTCTAGATATGGGTACTCCAATTAGTTTACGCAAACAAAGTCGTCATCAGGCAGTTAGAATTTTATTATGCACTTCTTTGTATACCACATTGGTGGTTTTTCTGTCTGTGTGCCAAAATGATTAGGCTGCTAGTACTGACTCTGGAACAGACAACGTAGAATTGCCCGTGTGAGATGCAATCTTTCTTATCTATGCCTGCCACCTTTTACGACTGACCCTGAGATTTATTTATGGTCATTGCAAAGCAGACCTTAAGGGTGAATTGTAATCGTTTAAACTCAAAGACATAGTCAGAGCGTATCAGTGGTATTCGAGGTATGAAAACTAATTCCCCAAGCACATCCAGTAGGTAATCATTCATACAAACTTTAACACCCCTTTTAACCCGTTTAAGGGATGAAATTAAAAAAAGAACCTTGAACACATTTTTCTTTAATTGTATTGAATAGCAGAATTTGTGAGGAAAAAACACAAAAATGTATTGCTAAGATCGTTTAATTATTAAAACAATTGGTGAACGTACAATTTTCAAAGCGATATAGGATTGATTTAGACGGTATTTTAGTTTTCTTCTTATGTAAATGTCGGCGACAAAGGCATTTCGGGTTTCTACATCTTTTGTTGTAATATTATGAAGCTCTTGTCGTCTACACGCACCAATAACACCGAATATTAAGACAACTTGCAACGAAACGGCGCATTACTTTGTGTAATTTATTTCATCACCACTGCTTTCAAAACGGTGAAGGAAAACATCGTGAGGAAACCGGCATGTCCTAGAACCAAAAATTCAAAGCCATGTACCAATCCGCACTGGGCCCGCGTGGTGGATTATAGCCCACTCCCTCTATAAGAGGAGGCCTGAGTCCCAGCAGTGGGAACATTAAAAAAAGGCTGTTGATGTAATGTGATGTGTTGCAACGAAATCAATAAATTAGTTTTTAAGAAGTTACGCTCAGTTTACGCTATTATTTAGATACGTTTAGATTAATAATATACAACGTTCCTTTGTTGCTAGGCACTGACTATCAAGAGACTCTTTCTAAAACTTTTCATCGTAGGCTGGTGACAAAACATTAGATTTCCGACCAATATATCCGTCCGAGCCGTCTGTTCAAATGCCATTATATAACAGTACGTTTTGATAACAACACCATGTTTGAGCACCACCAGGAATAGATGCACCACAGGGAGCTGGGCTTTTATGTATTGGCGAGTTCAGAGAAATACGCCAAAACACATTTTCACCTTGCTCTTCCATTGAGGAAACTATCGTAGGCAGCTCATTTAGTATTTCTGGTGGGGTTAACTCTATCAATAATGTTCATCTCCTGCACGAAAACAATTACAAAACATTTCAAAATATTTATTTATTTTTTTTAATTTATTTATTTTAAATTTTATTTATTTCATTTTTAACATTTCTAAAATAATTTACCACATCGACAAATACGATAAAATCAAAATATGAAAATTATAGGAAATGGCGCGCAAGCTTTTTTTCTCATGCGCCAAATGCAAGGTAACTGAACATACAGTCTACTTCAAAATTATAATTTTAAGTGATAAGATGCAAATATTTTATAACTTGATACTACCTGGCAAATAATAAATAATAAAAAAGGTAGAAAAAAAACAGCGTAATACTGAAAATAATTTAGCGACTGCACATGGTCCCATACAATCAGATGTAGAGGTAGCTTAGGAATTTGAAAACTTTTTTGTTCGTATTCCTCTTAAAACTACTGCAGCTTTAAACTGCTCACCCGCGCTCTCTGCTGCCTTACTTAGAAAGAATGTAAATGCGTGCCCTTCGGAGTTTAAGTTTCAACCCCCAGGCTATTTTAAAAGTTATTAAAGATCTTAAAATTAAATCAACAGAAGATCTTTTTGAACTATCTGTAAAAGTATGTACATCAATCATTGAAACTATTGCGCCCTATTTAGCTTTCATATTTAACACTGATGTCGATCAAGAACCGGATTCGGACCTTATGAAACACAGTAAATTAGTTCCATTGTTTAAATCCGGGGATAGCAAAGAAGCCAATAATTATAGGCCGGTGTCAATTCTGCCGGTTCTCAGTAAAGTCTTCGAAAAGTTAATGCTTAACCAATTGTTGCGTCTAACACACCAATTTTAACAAACATTCCATATTGCATGATCAACAGTACGGTTTCACCAAAGGGTGTTGCACAACTGACGCTGGTGTCAACCTTATAAAGAACATCTTTAACGCCTGGGAAGAAGCACAAGACGCCATTGGAATCTTTTGTGACCTCTCGAAAGCGTTCGATTGCGTTAACCATGAGACACTATTGTTGAAACTCGAGCACTATGGGGTTAGACATACGGCCCTTGAGTTACTTAACTCATATTTGAAAGCCAGACAATTTAAAGTTCAGGTAAACGGCGTAAACTCTCTAGGGTCTGAAATGACAATAGGCGTTCCTCAAAGCTCTATATTGGGTCCATTCCTCTTTTTAGTTTACATAAACGATTTGCCCCAATTATTACAAAATCAACCGAAGATCGTGTTATTTGCTGATGACACATCTTTGATATTTAAAATAGATCGGCGGTCACAAAATGTTGATGACGTGAATAAGTTCAAACATCAGGTCCAAACTTGGTTCACGGCAAACAATTTGGTACTAAATGAAAAAAAAAACAAATGTATTAGATTCACATTGCCGAATGTCAATAGTAGCGAATGCGACATCATGTTATATGGGGAAAAGCTGGACTATGTAAATCAAACAGTTTGCCTAGGAATCACTCTGGACAATAAATTGCAATGGGGGCCTCACATAACATCTCTTGCGGGTCGGCTGATCTCGGCCGCTTATGCTGTTAGAAAGATAAGACAGTTGACGGATGTGGGGACCGCGCGTTTGGTCTATTTCAGTTACTTTCACAGCATTATGTCATACGGTATTTTACTGTGGGGCCGAGCGGCTGATATTGAATCCATATTTATATTGCAAAAGAGAGCTGTCAGAGCCATATATAATTTAAGTCACCGAGAATCTCTAAGGGAGCTATTTAAAAATATTAATATTATGACAGTTTCTTGCCAATTCATTTATGAAAATATTATGTATGTAAGGAAAAATTTATTTATTTATTATTTATTTATTTATTATATGCTTTATTGTACACCTTAAAATACAATTATAAAAAGAAACTTAAAATTAATACACATACAATGGGCGGCCTTATCGCATTCCGCGAATTTAAATCTCTTTAGTAAAGTTAGTGATAGACACAATTGTAATACTAGAAATAAAGATAAGTTAGATCAGCCATCTCATAGATTAGCGACAGTACACACATCTTTCATGGGGTACTGTTTTAAATTCTATAACAAAATACCTTGTGAGATATTAAAACTAAATGAAAGAAAATTTAAAACAATAATTAAAAGCACACTTTGTAAACAAGCATATTACAAATTAGATGATTATATTATTCAAGATAAGAATGCTTGGAAACATGCTGGTCCTGCTCCATAGGGCAATCATTAGTGTAGAAAAAATCAAACTGGTTAATTTGTATACGGTATATTCATAATTATTATAGTAACGCTCAATATTTTTTTCTCTCTCTTTATTTAATAAAATTGACGTGCACAAACATAGGTAATTTACCTATGTTTTCAATATTTGTGTGACAATAATGTGAGAACCATATCTCTATTTATCAAGTGAAGGAATTTACCTGTTAGTGCTTGTAATTCTTTATACCTATATTTAGTATAGTAGTGCTGGGTGCATCGTTTTCACGTATATGAATTTATTAATGTATGTACTTATGTAAATATTGTAAAAATGCCTATATTTTTAAAAGAGTACGTTTGGAGTTTCTTGTGCATTCTTCTCCATAACAACCTACTTTTCCGAATGCACGAATGAATGAATGAATCAATTTTTTATTACATGTAAATTTTAAATGTTTTAACGTTCAAAAGTGACGCATAATGGCTTAGTTGAAATAAATACATTTGGCTTTGACTTTGATAATAATAAATTTTTGCTTGACTTAATTATGGCGGTTTACACACGGCACCGCGCATCGCCGCGGTAGGCGGAGAAGCGGATCTCATGTCGCATCGGCCTCTAATAAATCCGTTGATGCCTAACACACGTACATCGCCCGACCGCGCGGATCGAGCGGTGCTCTCCCCTTCGCGTCCGCGACGGTGCATGGTGCCGTGTGTAAACCGCCTAAGGATGTTCACATTTATTTATTCCAGAAATGGATATGGATTTTCAGCGGCATAAAACCTCTTGGTTGTTACAAAAAAAAATACTGTATTACCTGGTTAAATTAAAAATGCTCTGTTTACTTGCATATATCTTGCAAAAAGGTACTAATTTAACTTTGTAGGGATAATTCTATTACGCACTAGTGTGTAATGTTATTACGCACGTGTGTGCTATAGCTGGGTTTATGGCCCTAAAAGCGATGTAATAAGGCTCACTTTACGAGTGAGTGTGTTGAAAAAATATTATTACAAAGAAATAAAAACTGAGGAGCTAGGAAATATTTCAAGCAAACACAATTTTACTATCTCTGTAGAATGACCCGTCAATACGGTTTATGGGCAAGGTCCTTGACTCTCAACGTTCAGAGTTCTTACCTGAATTATGAATTCACATATTACTGGCGGGAAATTTGTAGGATTTGCGTCCATCATGTGCCCCAAAAGGTTCAATTCGAGGTCCTATCTTTGTAATTGTTGAATTGCTTGTAATTTAAATCTATGATTTAATTTTTCTCTTAAATAATCACCAAATACAACTTTGATATAAAGCTTGGCAGCTTACATTTATTGGTAACTGCCCGCCCCGGCACAAACGTTAGTATAGATTTTCTCAACCAATTCTGGTTGTCGATTTACTTCTTTATGATTCTTATCGCCCGGTACTTTCTCTCAAACTTCTTAACCACATATGATTCCATCCCCGGATATACTTCTTTTATTTATGTTTCTGTTCTCCTAGTAGTTTGAGAATCTTTACCACTCAAACTTTCTTGGACTTGAGAAATATTGTTATTTTACATTAATCACATCACATCACATCACATCATCAGCCTATTAATGTTCCCACTGCTGGGACACAGGCCTTCTCTCTGTGAGAGGGGATAGGCCGTAATCCACCATGCGGGCCCAGTGCGGGTTGGTGGATGTCAAATTTATTCAAATTTTACATTAATAATCACAATCAAATATAGGCTATGTCACTCAGGCTGTTTACTTCAGGCTGTTTTTCCGGTAGCTTTCTACCGGTGAAAGAAGAATTTTCAAAATACGTTCAGTAGTTCCAGAGATTACTTCCTACAAACAGACTTACAAATGTTACCTCTTTATAATAATCTACTATTAAACCTCTTGTAACTTCTAAACAAAAGGTCCAATTTGAATAGTTTAAGAGATATTTACAGGTACATAATCAGTTATAAATATAAAAATATTTAATTGGATACGGATCTCTGTGTGTTTCGCATCATTTAATTTTATTTTCATCTTTTTTTTCCGTTTCGTTTCATTCTTTTGGCGACGCTTGGGGAAGGTCTATGTACAGCAATGGACGTCTTTCAGCTGATGATGATGATGGATTAATACCCATAATACGATTGTCAAAATTTTTCTTCGTGCTCGTGTTGTAATGGACTAATTTGAACAAAAAGGCGTTTTTGTTGCTCAACTATAGGTAATTATGAATATTCCAAATACATGCTACAACACACACATCACACACACATACATCACACACCACACATCACACACACATCACACACACATCCCATCATCACATATACATCTTATATATTTATAAAAATGAATCCCTATTTCCCTTGGTCACGGCATCACGCGGGGACAGCTGGACCGATTTCGCTTATTCTTTTTTTGTTGTGTTTGTTATTGTTAGGAAAAGGGGATTAAGAAAAAAAAAATAAGAAAAAAATAATTGGTACCTTACCTACATAGCCTGTAGGTACATAGGTAGTAGATGAATGTTTGGTGTTTTTATGGCAAAACAAAGCTTGCCGGGTCAGCTAGTCGCAACGCACGCAAATTTTTAAGACTTTGTGTTATATTATTGCTATTTATGTAGTGATTACAATAAAAAAAATAAAAAAAAAATTGTAGCCTATGTTACTTCGGAATAATGTAGCTTTCCATAGGGGAAATAACTTTATAAATCGGTTAAGGAGTTTTAAAGTTTATCCATTACAGACAAACTTAAAAACAATTAAAACTTTCCTCTTTATAATATTAGTGTAGATTACTTATCTTCTGCAAGTGGTTACGCACGCGTCAGAAATTATCTGAAGGGAACATACACCCGTGATAAAAACATCCTTTGTTTTTCTCCAAGGTCCAATTATAAAATTCATCAAAGTTGGTTCAGTGGTTAATTTATCAGCTGTATTCGCATTTTTTATTTGAAAAATGTGGGAATCTCTTGAGAAAGTTGATATTGAAGGAAATAGTTACCACCCTTAGACAGTTTCGTGTACATTAACTATAAATATTAAATATACATAGTCTTGCTTATCAGTTTCATGAGTTCATGTGAAACCTTATCAAACGCCTTGCTAAAATCCGTATAAACAGCGTCAACCTGTACCCCTCCATCCATGGCTTCGCATGTGGCTTCAACAAAGGACACTAGGTTTGTACTCGTGGATCTGTTCTTCACAAAGCCGTGCTGATGGTGGCTTAAGAACTTCGAAAAATAGCGCTGAATATGTGGACAAATCAACGACTCCAGTATTTTACCAAAAATCGAAAGGATGGATATTGGTCTATAGTTCTTTACGTCACTAGGGTCACCACTTTTGTAGACCGGTACTACTTTCGCCTGTTTCCACTCTTTAGGGAATTGACCAGATTGGATTGAGGCGTTATATATCTTCGCCAAAGGAACAGCCAGGTTAGGTGCACATTTGGCAATAAATAGTGGCGGTATATCATCTGGGCCTGCCCCCTTAGTAGTATCAAGGCTTTTTAGTTTTTCCTCAACAATTTCACATTTTATGTCCACTGAAGCTATACTGTCTGACTGTGTGGCTATTGCTTCCAGGTATTCAGAGGGCACATAGTTATGACTTGAAGGTGATGCTGTTTCTTCTTTATAAATGCTGCTAAAATTTGAAGCAAATAGTTCACATATTCCTTCTCCATTCGAAGATGTTATCGGACCATTAGTCATTGATGCTGGGTATGAACTTTCTCCACCACGTTTACTCTTGACATATGACCAAAACATTTTAGGACATCTGGCAATAGATTCTTCTGTACTCTCAATGTAACTATTGTAACACTTTTTAGCGTAATTATCACATCGTTTAGATACTAATCTGAGTGATAGCATGTCAAGGGGATTCTTGTACTTTTTATATTTAATACGAAGTTTGTTTTTTTCTTTTAATAAATTAAGAAGTTTCTTATCAAACCATACTGGCACACTACTACTCTGCCTTCGGATGATTGGTACAAAAGCATTGATAGCTGATCCGATAATGCTGTAAAAAACTTCAACCATTTCGTCAACATTTTGACAACATCCCAAACAGTCTTCCCAGTCCTTATCCTTCAAATACCTGTTTATTGCTTTATAGTCGGCCATATGAAAGTTTCTTTTTGCAATGCTATTAGATTTTAGTTTTAGCGACTCCGTCAATGTTACTTGTATATCTAATGGAGGATGGTGAGGGTCTATAACACTTAAAGGATCCGCTTCGCTAACGCAACAACCTGGAACGTCCACCAATACAACATCCAGTAGTCTACTGGTTTTGTTGGTAACATTATTGCATTGTCGGAGACTATTAACTGATGCAAAATCAATAAGAAGTTGATCAAGACTGCTAATGTGCTGACTTTTAAGAGGATTATTTAAGTCATTCCAGTTTATAGTCTTCAAATTAAAATCGCCCACGATGCATGTGTACGCATTATGGTTATCCTGGTAAGAATTACATTTAGCAATAAAATGGTCCAACATTGATTTAGAGACCGGTGGTGGCAAGTATACTGCACAAAGATCAAGACGGCGGAGTTGCCTCGAGCACTCGCATGGTATTTCTACAGATACCCATAGATCCTCACAATTACTTTGTCTATTCAATAATCTTTTCGAAACTAGTTTTTTGGATACTGCAATCAAGACACCTCCGCCATCCCTATCCCAGTGGTAGCCCGAGCTTTCCCTGTCTCTTCTATATACCAAGTACCTATCATCAAACAGTTCTCTATTGCATATACTATTATTAAGCCAAGTTTCTGTCAGAATTAGAATATCGTAGTTACATGTTGCTATTTTACATAAAAAATCGTGCGTTTTCGTACGCAGGCCTCTTACATTTTGATAGTAAATCTCAAGATTAAACAAGTTGAATTTTGTTAGTGCAATACAATTGACATGCATAAAAAGCTTCTAAAAGGTTAAACTTATTTCAACCTGTCCAAAGTGGCCAGATCTATTATCACTTTATATTCCGATGTAACGTCTTTACGCATTAAAATACGGCCACTTCTGATCCACACAAACTGGAATCCTAATTCTCTAGCTTTGGTTCTTGCTGCGGCGTGGATTTCCTTGTTGGTCGGCGACAGATGCTCCATTACGTAGATAGGTTTTTTAGGTCCCGCCAATCCAATATGAGAAGAGTTCAATTTGTCCTGACTGTTTTTCTTGTTGAAGTCGACCGAAGCTGCCAAAAATTGATCACGGAGTCTTGGGGAGCTGAACTGAGTAACGATTGATCTAGGCCGCGGAGAGTCACGGTTTACTTTAGCAATTCGTGTGCAGCTTAAAATATCATTATCCGCAATGGTGCAGCCTATGACCGACCCCAGCTGTTTTGCCAGGCTGATGACATTCTCTGTTTTGTTCTCTGGAACGCATTGAATCTCAATATTACTGGATCTAGCATGTTGTTCCATCTGGTTTACGCGATTCGTGAGCTTTATAATGGCGTTGGACATTAGTTCATTTTTGGTTTCAAGATCCTTTATTGTTTGTGCAGACTTTTTGGCTTCCAAAATAGCAGTTTCATATTGACTGTTCATGAAAGTCATAGCCTCGTTTACTTCCTTCAACTCTTCCCTGATTGATCTAAGCTCTGAGTTCATATTACTATTTAATTGTGCAAGCATGTCTGTCATTGCAGTTTTTATTACTGCCTCTACTATGCCTTGTACATCGGCCTTAGTCAAGGTACTAGAGTTGCTAACCGGTGGTGACGACAGGGCCATTCTTTTTTTGGCACGTGAGGCACGCGAGCTTATATTTTCACCCGGTCTGGTGGGGGACACAGTACTTTCAGAGTTTTCTATTGAAGGTGAAGATTCTGATTCGGCCATAATAATTTAAAAAATAATCTTGCTTTATTTTTTATTATTTGATTAATTGTAAGCGCACACTAACAAATGCCACCACACACCGAGAAGTGCACACTAATAAAGGCCGACGCTGAGCTAGTCGCCGAGTTAGTGACGGAGTTCGCGACCAAAAGGTCTTAAGTGCGCGGAAGACGGCGTCGCTTACGCGTTTGCGTCGAGGGCTCTGTATCCTAAGTGCGGTTGGGTATATTACCAAAAAGTTCACTTAATTATTTCGAAAGAAAAGTCTTATTTGTGATGTGTTTGTGTAACTTATTCCACTCACAGTTAGTACATATGTCCAAAAACAATTTTATCACCAACACTGAACCGAGAACAACTTAAAACTGTATAAAAACTATTTATTACTGCGGAGCGATATAAAAGCACAATTCACTTTTTGCCGGTAGGACGACGATCTCGAAGATAACCAGGGTTACCGACATAGCCTGAAGAATTGCCAAAATTAAGTGTCAGTGGCAGGGCCATTACTCGCAGAACGGATGGTCGATGGGGCAGAAAGATTCTGGAGTGGGGACCGCGAACTGGAAGACGTTGCGTTGGAAGGCCTCCCACTAGGTGGACCGATAACCTGGTGAAGGTTGCGGGGATCCGCTGGTTGCGTGACGCATGGAACCGGTAAATGTGGCGACGCTTGGGGGAGGCCTATGTCCAGCAGTGGACGTCTTTCGGCTGATATGATGATGAGATTACACCCCTTATGTGGGGGTTTTTACCGATTTTGTTCTTTTCAACAGCGCTATTGCTGATACTGAGTTTGTGTATCTGGACTCCATGATCAGCGATCAGAGGGGCTGCAGTCGGGAAATTTGGAGACGTACGCAGATGGCCAAAGTTGCTATGAGCAACATGTCGAGAATATGGCAAGATAGGAACATCTCTAATAACACCAAGAAGGGACTCGTTAGAACCCTGGTATTCTCAATTTTCCTTTACGGCTCCGAATCTTGGGCAATTCGGTCGGTGGATCGAAGAAAGATTGTGGCTTTCGAGATGTGGAGCTGGAGGAGAATGTTGCGCATATCATGGACAGCAAAACGCACAAATAAGTCCAGTCTCAACCAGTTAAACATCAAAACCAGACTCTCCACGATCTGCTACCAAAGAGTCCTAAGTTACTTCGGTCACATCGCCCGGCGACAACCAGATAATCTAGAAAAACTGGTTATTGTAGGAAAAGTGGATGGGAAAAGGCCACGCGGACGCTCACCCACTCGGTGGTCAAACCAGATCAGGGCGATTACGGGCCTCACGGTGATGACTGCCCTGAGAAGAGCCGAAGACAGAGTGGCTTGGAAGCAGCTTGTCAATGACTCCGTGAAAGCTTTCCAAGACGGGCACGACCTTCAGTAATGAAGACAACG
This sequence comes from Anorthoa munda, assembly GCA_945859665.1. Classification (NCBI taxonomy): domain Eukaryota; kingdom Metazoa; phylum Arthropoda; class Insecta; order Lepidoptera; family Noctuidae; genus Anorthoa; species Anorthoa munda. Next base: position 26,119,987 of record OX243905.1, on the reverse strand, counting down.
AATAAGATTGCTGATACAATGTTACTTTGGGTTGGCCTTCTAGAATGTTCTATCATTGGCTTCGTTTGACTCTTGGAAGACGCTAGTGGTGATACATGATAGGCAGGAAAGGAGGATCAATATGTACAGTCTGAAACTGAAATGCTCGCTTAATTTTTCAGCGTAACCACGACCCTAACGCTGCAAGACGCGATGGTACCAATAGAATACATAATAATCGCAGTTGTGGTCGGCCTCTTCATTGTAATCATCATCTCGTTGATTCTCTACAGGGTACGTATTATTAATTGGATAATTGGACATCAGTTTACAAAACTAACTTTACCCTTGAGTTTGTCTGCGCCTATGGCCTTATTCTGTAGCTAGGATATGTTTGTCTTTAATTGTGATGGGTTCAGTGGTTTCATCGTGATGAGGTTACATTAAATTAAATCATTTATTTCGTTACCGACAGAGTAAAAAAAAAAATCCATTCCTATTATTGGAATTAAATAAAACAGTTCACAATGTTAGGACCCATTAATATTAATGATAATTTTTATGCGTGGCGCTAGACTGTATTGTAAGTTGATAACAGGATGTTCTTAATAAAACCCGTACTGAAACACTTGAGGTATTTTATTTATTCTCAGTTTATACCGAGCAAGTAATGGCGTCCCGATCCCGAGTTGTGTCCCGATACCGCCATGTCACCCAAGTTAACTTGTGAGCGTCTGTACTGTAATGTACTCAGCCACATGTGACGCTTAGTAGTGTTTTTAGTCATTTCCAATAGTCTGTACTTTCTACGTTCCTTTTCACACTATGTGGCTAACTACATTACATCATACCCCTTTCCTAATAAAAAAAATTACAAAAAAAAAAGGAAGATTTTCCATCTTTCCTCTTACAAAGAAGTTTTTAATACAAGTTGGTTATAAACAAGTTACTCTAATTAGTACTTGTGATTTACAATTTAACAGTTCTACAAGTTATTCTAAATTTAAATGCTTTCTACCATTTACACTTATTTTAAGGACAGGGTTTTACCTCATCCCTGTAACTGCACACTCATTTTACATTTATTATCAGATTATTGAGGTCGAACATGATAAGAAGTTCTTGTATATAAACATCCATTGCAATCTTTTATAAGATATGACCTATATTTATTTTTATTTTTTATAGTACCCTGTGTCCATAGTTTCTTTTTAGGATCCTTTTTAAACCATACTTTCTGATCTGGTTTTAAGCTACTTCTTTCTTTAACATGTTTATTATAATTCTTTATATTTCTATTTTTAGTTTTATTCATCTCAGTCTCTACATTACAGTTTAACTTAGGTACTAAGTACTTATAACTAGAGGGTAACTTTGTTTTTAAATTCCGACTCATCATTAATTGCGCAGGTGTGAAAGATGTACCTGAAACTGGTGAGGATCTATACTGTAATAGGGCAATTCTGTAATCTGTTTTATCTTCATTACACTTAGTGAACAATTTTTTAGCTATTTGTACACCACGTTCTGCCATACCATTTGATTGTGGATACCTTGGGCTTGAGTATGTGAATTTAAAACCCCACTCCTTTGCAAACTGTTTACACTGTACTGAATCAAATGGAACATGATCTGCTACAATTTCTGATGGTATACCAAAAATAGTAAATACATCTACCAGTACATTAATTATGCTTTTTGCAGATTTATTTGTAATTAGTTTTATATCTAACCATTTTGTGGTATAATCATAGATTATCAAATAATTATTTTTTTTGAAGTCCATGATGTCAATTCCTATCTTTGAAAATGGTAACTTAGGCACGTCATGTAACAATAAAGGTTCTTTCATATTATTATTTTGATATGTTTGACAGATAAAGCATTGTTTTACTACTTCTTCTATATGTGAATCAATATTTGGCCAATAATATAATGTTCTAGAAAGTTGTTTCATTTTTGTCATTCCTAGGTGACCTTCATGCATTTTATTTAGGATAGTTAACCTAAGGGACTTTGGTACTATCAATCTGTCATTCATAAACAATAGCTGTTGATCAATTGTAATGTTTTCTCTAAATTTATAGTAATGTTTTTGGTTATCTGGAATATTTTTATCTGGCCAACCATTCTGTGTAAATTCAATTAACTGAGCTAATTCTATGTCTTTTGATGTTTCACTTACTAGTTCTTGTTTTTGTTCATCTGTACATTGTAAATAGTTTGCAAGACCTATGTAGTGTATTACTTCATACATGTAAGATTGATCATCATCATTTTCATCTAAGTATGAGCGAGACAATAGATCTGCTATATGCATTAAACGTCCTTTCAAGTACTTAAACTCTAAGTTATATTTTAACAATTTTAATTTCAGTCTTTGCAATCTTGCTGATGGAATTGCATGAATAGGCCTCTTTAGTATACTTTCTAAAGGTTTATGATCATTAAATATTATACATTTTTTTCCATATATAAAATAGTGAAATTTGTGTGTTGACCATACTACACTTAATAGTTCCTTTTCTATTTGGGAGAAATTTTTCTCTGCACTTGTTAGACTTCTAGAAGCATAGCAAACTGGTTTCCCATTTTGCATTAAACAACAACCTAATCCATCCTTACTCGCATCACATTGAATCGTGATAGGCAAGGAAGAATCAAAATTTTGCAATACGGGTGCTGTACTAATACACTTTTTTATATTATTGAAAGCCCCTTCATGCACTTCCATCCACAACCAGGACACATCTTTTTTTAAGAGGGTGTTTAATGGTGCTGTCAGGTCTGCCAATTTATTAACAAAGTTTCTCAAATAGTTGATCATTCCTAAAAATATTTGTAGTTCTTTTTTATTATTTGGATTTTTAATATTCAAAATAGCTTTTACTCTATCTGGGTCAATTTTCATTCCCTCTTTAGAAAAGATGTGACCAAAATATTTTACTTCTGGCAATTTATATTGAAATTTTCTTTTATTGAATTTTACATTGTTTTCTTTTGCTCTTTCTAACACACATTTTAATATTCTGTCATGTTCCTCTTCAGTTTTTGCACAAATTAATAAATCATCGCAGTAGATCACCACACCAGGAATGTCACCAAAAGATTTTTCACTATATTTTTGGAAAATTTCTGATGCAACTGATAAACCGAATGGTAATCTGAGAAATTTATAACAGCCAAAAGGAGTACTGAATGCACATAAATCTGCTGATTTGTCTGTCAGTTTTATATTGTAAAATCCATCTGATAAATCTAATACTGAAAAAGTTGACTTATTACTTAGTTTGTTTACTATCTCTTCCAATGGTTTTTTTTTTTTTTTTTTTTTTTTTCAATATTCTACCGCGGACATGTGGCACTCCGCGATCTTTTTTATAGTGGTTTTATTTTGTTTGTTTCTTATTTTTTCATAAACGTTACAATTGTCTGACTCCTACGTCGGACATTATTTTTAGGCTTACTTAACTAACTTAAGTCTACGTGAGTTCATCCCTCACTAAATACTATATATATATATATATCACACACCGGCATTACAATTTAAGTTTCTATTTGCTACTTATATTAATGTTATTTCTATTTTGTTGCTTATTTCTATTGATACACTGCTTATGTTATTTTGTTTTCTAATATCTATTGTTACATTTTCGGGGAAGATGCATGGCAGTGCGAGCAGACCAGTCCCGGCCGACGGTTCCGGCTATAGAACCCCGTCGTTAGGACGTTAAGGTGTGTATGACTGACTCGCTCCACCATGCAGCTTTACAAATATATATATAATTTTTTGCGTTTCAGGGTTTAGACAGGGTGATGGTTTGGGTATGTGTTTGGGTTGGAGTTTTTGGATGGGACTTGTTAGGTGGTGTTTTGGTGATGTCTGCTGACCAGGGACTTCACCAGCGTGAGCAAGGCCTCTATGACGACTACGTCTCGATGCTGCATGGCCGTCTTAAGATTGTAGTTGACGACCGTTTTAGTCGGCGCATCCATCGCCCTCTTAGCAAGGCGGCCTGCGGCGTCATCGGCGTCGTCGGTGTAATAGACGCAACTGACTGTATGTCTGGACACCGCCACTACCGCGTGGGAGATGCTGTCGTGGACCTGAAGCCTCCTGGACTTGGTGTTGATGATGATGACGCTGTTGTAGGTCAACCCCTGAGCCTCGTGTATGGTTAGCAGGCGCGACCCTTCACCGGACCCAAATCCCTGGCTCGTAAGAGAGGCTTTCTCCTCCTGCGTATGAACCAGGAACAGGGTGTTTTGGGCAGTGCTCGGTATTTGCGCCCCTGTGTAACCTTTCACCTTCAGGGAGTGGACCCGCGACAGCGACGACTTGGAGGAGTATATACCGGGGTATATCTCACTCAGTGCAAACGCCACGTCCATTGGATTGCGGTGTGTGCAGAGAAACTCCTGGGTGATGCCAGCCACCAAGTCTGGACGGGTGTACCTAAGCTCGAAAAGGTTCTCTCTGTCCAAAAATGGGAGCTGGTTAACGTCTCCGACGAGGACAAGCTCGCTAGCTCCAGACAACTTTACTGCCATGACTACTGCCCCAAAGTGGTTCATAAGAGCCTCGTCTACCGTAAGACGGTAGCATTTGTCTTGGCCCTTGAAACCGTTTGCTAGGATTGAGGCCATAGTGCGCACCTTGGTCTTTGCTCGGTCTCCTAAGCGGCGCGCAAGCTTTTCCCTAAGGTCTTTGGCAGCTTCTGTTGTCGTGGTGGCTATCACGTCCCTGTCCTCGTCGAAGTGCTTTACCAGCCAGGTTGTCTTACCGCAACCCGGAACTCCGTTTATCCACCTGATATTGGGTACCGCCCAACTTTCCTGCGATGCCGGGATACCTGGGGTCCCCGAAATGGACTGTGCCATTTCCAGGATCTTATCATCCGTCATGATCTTAGTACATTTGGCGGTAACCACTATCGGGTCGTCATTTGGCACACTGAACTTAAATAATTAAAAGCACACTTTGTAAACAAGCATATTACAAATTAGATGATTATATTATTCAAGATAAGAATGCTTGGAAACATGCTGGTCCTGCTCCATAGGGCAATCATTAGTGTAGAAAAAATCAAACTGGTTAATTTGTATACGGTATATTCATAATTATTATAGTAACGCTCAATATTTTTTTCTCTCTCTTTATTTAATAAAATTGACGTGCACAAACATAGGTAATTTACCTATGTTTTCAATATTTGTGTGACAATAATGTGAGAACCATATCTCTATTTATCAAGTGAAGGAATTTACCTGTTAGTGCTTGTAATTCTTTATACCTATATTTAGTATAGTAGTGCTGGGTGCATCGTTTTCACGTATATGAATTTATTAATGTATGTACTTATGTAAATATTGTAAAAATGCCTATATTTTTAAAAGAGTACGTTTGGAGTTTCTTGTGCATTCTTCTCCATAACAACCTACTTTTCCGAATGCACGAATGAATGAATGAATCAATTTTTTATTACATGTAAATTTTAAATGTTTTAACGTTCAAAAGTGACGCATAATGGCTTAGTTGAAATAAATACATTTGGCTTTGACTTTGATAATAATAAATTTTTGCTTGACTTAATTATGGCGGTTTACACACGGCACCGCGCATCGCCGCGGTAGGCGGAGAAGCGGATCTCATGTCGCATCGGCCTCTAATAAATCCGTTGATGCCTAACACACGTACATCGCCCGACCGCGCGGATCGAGCGGTGCTCTCCCCTTCGCGTCCGCGACGGTGCATGGTGCCGTGTGTAAACCGCCTAAGGATGTTCACATTTATTTATTCCAGAAATGGATATGGATTTTCAGCGGCATAAAACCTCTTGGTTGTTACAAAAAAAAATACTGTATTACCTGGTTAAATTAAAAATGCTCTGTTTACTTGCATATATCTTGCAAAAAGGTACTAATTTAACTTTGTAGGGATAATTCTATTACGCACTAGTGTGTAATGTTATTACGCACGTGTGTGCTATAGCTGGGTTTATGGCCCTAAAAGCGATGTAATAAGGCTCACTTTACGAGTGAGTGTGTTGAAAAAATATTATTACAAAGAAATAAAAACTGAGGAGCTAGGAAATATTTCAAGCAAACACAATTTTACTATCTCTGTAGAATGACCCGTCAATACGGTTTATGGGCAAGGTCCTTGACTCTCAACGTTCAGAGTTCTTACCTGAATTATGAATTCACATATTACTGGCGGGAAATTTGTAGGATTTGCGTCCATCATGTGCCCCAAAAGGTTCAATTCGAGGTCCTATCTTTGTAATTGTTGAATTGCTTGTAATTTAAATCTATGATTTAATTTTTCTCTTAAATAATCACCAAATACAACTTTGATATAAAGCTTGGCAGCTTACATTTATTGGTAACTGCCCGCCCCGGCACAAACGTTAGTATAGATTTTCTCAACCAATTCTGGTTGTCGATTTACTTCTTTATGATTCTTATCGCCCGGTACTTTCTCTCAAACTTCTTAACCACATATGATTCCATCCCCGGATATACTTCTTTTATTTATGTTTCTGTTCTCCTAGTAGTTTGAGAATCTTTACCACTCAAACTTTCTTGGACTTGAGAAATATTGTTATTTTACATTAATCACATCACATCACATCACATCATCAGCCTATTAATGTTCCCACTGCTGGGACACAGGCCTTCTCTCTGTGAGAGGGGATAGGCCGTAATCCACCATGCGGGCCCAGTGCGGGTTGGTGGATGTCAAATTTATTCAAATTTTACATTAATAATCACAATCAAATATAGGCTATGTCACTCAGGCTGTTTACTTCAGGCTGTTTTTCCGGTAGCTTTCTACCGGTGAAAGAAGAATTTTCAAAATACGTTCAGTAGTTCCAGAGATTACTTCCTACAAACAGACTTACAAATGTTACCTCTTTATAATAATCTACTATTAAACCTCTTGTAACTTCTAAACAAAAGGTCCAATTTGAATAGTTTAAGAGATATTTACAGGTACATAATCAGTTATAAATATAAAAATATTTAATTGGATACGGATCTCTGTGTGTTTCGCATCATTTAATTTTATTTTCATCTTTTTTTTCCGTTTCGTTTCATTCTTTTGGCGACGCTTGGGGAAGGTCTATGTACAGCAATGGACGTCTTTCAGCTGATGATGATGATGGATTAATACCCATAATACGATTGTCAAAATTTTTCTTCGTGCTCGTGTTGTAATGGACTAATTTGAACAAAAAGGCGTTTTTGTTGCTCAACTATAGGTAATTATGAATATTCCAAATACATGCTACAACACACACATCACACACACATACATCACACACCACACATCACACACACATCACACACACATCCCATCATCACATATACATCTTATATATTTATAAAAATGAATCCCTATTTCCCTTGGTCACGGCATCACGCGGGGACAGCTGGACCGATTTCGCTTATTCTTTTTTTGTTGTGTTTGTTATTGTTAGGAAAAGGGGATTAAGAAAAAAAAAATAAGAAAAAAATAATTGGTACCTTACCTACATAGCCTGTAGGTACATAGGTAGTAGATGAATGTTTGGTGTTTTTATGGCAAAACAAAGCTTGCCGGGTCAGCTAGTCGCAACGCACGCAAATTTTTAAGACTTTGTGTTATATTATTGCTATTTATGTAGTGATTACAATAAAAAAAATAAAAAAAAAATTGTAGCCTATGTTACTTCGGAATAATGTAGCTTTCCATAGGGGAAATAACTTTATAAATCGGTTAAGGAGTTTTAAAGTTTATCCATTACAGACAAACTTAAAAACAATTAAAACTTTCCTCTTTATAATATTAGTGTAGATTACTTATCTTCTGCAAGTGGTTACGCACGCGTCAGAAATTATCTGAAGGGAACATACACCCGTGATAAAAACATCCTTTGTTTTTCTCCAAGGTCCAATTATAAAATTCATCAAAGTTGGTTCAGTGGTTAATTTATCAGCTGTATTCGCATTTTTTATTTGAAAAATGTGGGAATCTCTTGAGAAAGTTGATATTGAAGGAAATAGTTACCACCCTTAGACAGTTTCGTGTACATTAACTATAAATATTAAATATACATAGTCTTGCTTATCAGTTTCATGAGTTCATGTGAAACCTTATCAAACGCCTTGCTAAAATCCGTATAAACAGCGTCAACCTGTACCCCTCCATCCATGGCTTCGCATGTGGCTTCAACAAAGGACACTAGGTTTGTACTCGTGGATCTGTTCTTCACAAAGCCGTGCTGATGGTGGCTTAAGAACTTCGAAAAATAGCGCTGAATATGTGGACAAATCAACGACTCCAGTATTTTACCAAAAATCGAAAGGATGGATATTGGTCTATAGTTCTTTACGTCACTAGGGTCACCACTTTTGTAGACCGGTACTACTTTCGCCTGTTTCCACTCTTTAGGGAATTGACCAGATCGGATTGAGGCGTTATATATCTTCGCCAAAGGAACAGCCAGGTTAGGTGCACATTTGGCAATAAATAGTGGCGGTATATCATCTGGGCCTGCCCCCTTAGTAGTATCAAGGCTTTTTAGTTTTTCCTCAACAATTTCACATTTTATGTCCACTGAAGCTATACTGTCTGACTGTGTGGCTATTGCTTCCAGGTATTCAGAGGGCACATAGTTATGACTTGAAGGTGATGCTGTTTCTTCTTTATAAATGCTGCTAAAATTTGAAGCAAATAGTTCACATATTCCTTCTCCATTCGAAGATGTTATCGGACCATTAGTCATTGATGCTGGGTATGAACTTTCTCCACCACGTTTACTCTTGACATATGACCAAAACATTTTAGGACATCTGGCAATAGATTCTTCTGTACTCTCAATGTAACTATTGTAACACTTTTTAGCGTAATTATCACATCGTTTAGATACTAATCTGAGTGATAGCATGTCAAGGGGATTCTTGTACTTTTTATATTTAATACGAAGTTTGTTTTTTTCTTTTAATAAATTAAGAAGTTTCTTATCAAACCATACTGGCACACTACTACTCTGCCTTCGGATGATTGGTACAAAAGCATTGATAGCTGATCCGATAATGCTGTAAAAAACTTCAACCATTTCGTCAACATTTTGACAACATCCCAAACAGTCTTCCCAGTCCTTATCCTTCAAATACCTGTTTATTGCTTTATAGTCGGCCCTATGAAAGTTTCTTTTTGCAATGCTATTAGATTTTAGTTTTAGCGACTCCGTCAATGTTACTTGTATATCTAATGGAGGATGGTGAGGGTCTATAACACTTAAAGGATCCGCTTCGCTAACGCAACAACCTGGAACGTCCACCAATACAACATCCAGTAGTCTACTGGTTTTGTTGGTAACATTATTGCATTGTCGGAGACTATTAACTGATGCAAAATCAATAAGAAGTTGATCAAGACTGCTAATGTGCTGACTTTTAAGAGGATTATTTAAGTCATTCCAGTTTATAGTCTTCAAATTAAAATCGCCCACGATGCATGTGTACGCATTATGGTTATCCTGGTAAGAATTACATTTAGCAATAAAATGGTCCAACATTGATTTAGAGACCGGTGGTGGCAAGTATACTGCACAAAGATCAAGACGGCGGAGTTGCCTCGAGCACTCGCATGGTATTTCTACAGATACCCATAGATCCTCACAATTACTTTGTCTATTCAATAATCTTTTCGAAACTAGTTTTTTGGATACTGCAATCAAGACACCTCCGCCATCCCTATCCCAGTGGTAGCCCGAGCTTTCCCTGTCTCTTCTATATACCAAGTACCTATCATCAAACAGTTCTCTATTGCATATACTATTATTAAGCCAAGTTTCTGTCAGAATTAGAATATCGTAGTTACATGTTGCTATTTTACATAAAAAATCGTGCGTTTTCGTACGCAGGCCTCTTACATTTTGATAGTAAATCTCAAGATTAAACAAGTTGAATTTTGTTAGTGCAATACAATTGACATGCATAAAAAGCTTCTAAAAGGTTAAACTTATTTCAACCTGTCCAAAGTGGCCAGATCTATTATCACTTTATATTCCGATGTAACGTCTTTACGCATTAAAATACGGCCACTTCTGATCCACACAAACTGGAATCCTAATTCTCTAGCTTTGGTTCTTGCTGCGGCGTGGATTTCCTTGTTGGTCGGCGACAGATGCTCCATTACGTAGATAGGTTTTTTAGGTCCCGCCAATCCAATATGAGAAGAGTTCAATTTGTCCTGACTGTTTTTCTTGTTGAAGTCGACCGAAGCTGCCAAAAATTGATCACGGAGTCTTGGGGAGCTGAACTGAGTAACGATTGATCTAGGCCGCGGAGAGTCACGGTTTACTTTAGCAATTCGTGTGCAGCTTAAAATATCATTATCCGCAATGGTGCAGCCTATGACCGACCCCAGCTGTTTTGCCAGGCTGATGACATTCTCTGTTTTGTTCTCTGGAACGCATTGAATCTCAATATTACTGGATCTAGCATGTTGTTCCATCTGGTTTACGCGATTCGTGAGCTTTATAATGGCGTTGGACATTAGTTCATTTTTGGTTTCAAGATCCTTTATTGTTTGTGCAGACTTTTTGGCTTCCAAAATAGCAGTTTCATATTGACTGTTCATGAAAGTCATAGCCTCGTTTACTTCCTTCAACTCTTCCCTGATTGATCTAAGCTCTGAGTTCATATTACTATTTAATTGTGCAAGCATGTCTGTCATTGCAGTTTTTATTACTGCCTCTACTATGCCTTGTACATCGGCCTTAGTCAAGGTACTAGAGTTGCTAACCGGTGGTGACGACAGGGCCATTCTTTTTTTGGCACGTGAGGCACGCGAGCTTATATTTTCACCCGGTCTGGTGGGGGACACAGTACTTTCAGAGTTTTCTATTGAAGGTGAAGATTCTGATTCGGCCATAATAATTTAAAAAATAATCTTGCTTTATTTTTTATTATTTGATTAATTGTAAGCGCACACTAACAAATGCCACCACACACCGAGAAGTGCACACTAATAAAGGCCGACGCTGAGCTAGTCGCCGAGTTAGTGACGGAGTTCGCGACCAAAAGGTCTTAAGTGCGCGGAAGACGGCGTCGCTTACGCGTTTGCGTCGAGGGCTCTGTATCCTAAGTGCGGTTGGGTATATTACCAAAAAGTTCACTTAATTATTTCGAAAGAAAAGTCTTATTTGTGATGTGTTTGTGTAACTTATTCCACTCACAGTTAGTACATATGTCCAAAAACAATTTTATCACCAACACTGAACCGAGAACAACTTAAAACTGTATAAAAACTATTTATTACTGCGGAGCGATATAAAAGCACAATTCACTTTTTGCCGGTAGGACGACGATCTCGAAGATAACCAGGGTTACCGACATAGCCTGAAGAATTGCCAAAATTAAGTGTCAGTGGCAGGGCCATTACTCGCAGAACGGATGGTCGATGGGGCAGAAAGATTCTGGAGTGGGGACCGCGAACTGGAAGACGTTGCGTTGGAAGGCCTCCCACTAGGTGGACCGATAACCTGGTGAAGGTTGCGGGGATCCGCTGGTTGCGTGACGCATGGAACCGGTAAATGTGGCGACGCTTGGGGGAGGCCTATGTCCAGCAGTGGACGTCTTTCGGCTGATATGATGATGAGATTACACCCCTTATGTGGGGGTTTTTACCGATTTTGTTCTTTTCAACAGCGCTATTGCTGATACTGAGTTTGTGTATCTGGACTCCATGATCAGCGATCAGAGGGGCTGCAGTCGGGAAATTTGGAGACGTACGCAGATGGCCAAAGTTGCTATGAGCAACATGTCGAGAATATGGCAAGATAGGAACATCTCTAATAACACCAAGAAGGGACTCGTTAGAACCCTGGTATTCTCAATTTTCCTTTACGGCTCCGAATCTTGGGCAATTCGGTCGGTGGATCGAAGAAAGATTGTGGCTTTCGAGATGTGGAGCTGGAGGAGAATGTTGCGCATATCATGGACAGCAAAACGCACAAATAAGTCCAGTCTCAACCAGTTAAACATCAAAACCAGACTCTCCACGATCTGCTACCAAAGAGTCCTAAGTTACTTCGGTCACATCGCCCGGCGACAACCAGATAATCTAGAAAAACTGGTTATTGTAGGAAAAGTGGATGGGAAAAGGCCACGCGGACGCTCACCCACTCGGTGGTCAAACCAGATCAGGGCGATTACGGGCCTCACGGTGATGACTGCCCTGAGAAGAGCCGAAGACAGAGTGGCTTGGAAGCAGCTTGTCAATGACTCCGTGAAAGCTTTCCAAGACGGGCACGACCTTCAGTAATGAAGACAACGAATAAGATTGCTGATACAATGTTACTTTGGGTTGGCCTTCTAGAATGTTCTATCATTGGCTTCGTTTGACTCTTGGAAGACGCTAGTGGTGATACATGATAGGCAGGAAAGGAGGATCAATATGTACAGTCTGAAACTGAAATGCTCGCTTAATTTTTCAGCGTAACCACGACCCTAACGCTGCAAGACGCGATGGTACCAATAGAATACATAATAATCGCAGTTGTGGTCGGCCTCTTCATTGTAATCATCATCTCGTTGATTCTCTACAGGGTACGTATTATTAATTGGATAATTGGACATCAGTTTACAAAACTAACTTTACCCTTGAGTTTGTCTGCGCCTATGGCCTTATTCTGTAGCTAGGATATGTTTGTCTTTAATTGTGATGGGTTCAGTGGTTTCATCGTGATGAGGTTACATTAAATTAAATCATTTATTTCGTTACCGACAGAGTAAAAAAAAAAATCCATTCCTATTATTGGAATTAAATAAAACAGTTCACAATGTTAGGACCCATTAATATTAATGATAATTTTTATGCGTGGCGCTAGACTGTATTGTAAGTTGATAACAGGATGTTCTTAATAAAACCCGTACTGAAACACTTGAGGTATTTTATTTATTCTCAGTTTATACCGAGCAAGTAATGGCGTCCCGATCCCGAGTTGTGTCCCGATACCGCCATGTCACCCAAGTTAACTTGTGAGCGTCTGTACTGTAATGTACTCAGCCACATGTGACGCTTAGTAGTGTTTTTAGTCATTTCCAATAGTCTGTACTTTCTACGTTCCTTTTCACACTATGTGGCTAACTACATTACATCATACCCCTTTCCTAATAAAAAAAATTACAAAAAAAAAAGGAAGATTTTCCATCTTTCCTCTTACAAAGAAGTTTTTAATACAAGTTGGTTATAAACAAGTTACTCTAATTAGTACTTGTGATTTACAATTTAACAGTTCTACAAGTTATTCTAAATTTAAATGCTTTCTACCATTTACACTTATTTTAAGGACAGGGTTTTACCTCATCCCTGTAACTGCACACTCATTTTACATTTATTATCAGATTATTGAGGTCGAACATGATAAGAAGTTCTTGTATATAAACATCCATTGCAATCTTTTATAAGATATGACATAAATTTATTTTTATTTTTTATAGTACCCTGTGTCCATAGTTTCTTTTTAGGATCCTTTTTAAACCATACTTTCTGATCTGGTTTTAAGCTACTTCTTTCTTTAACATGTTTATTATAATTCTTTATATTTCTATTTTTAGTTTTATTCATCTCAGTCTCTACATTACAGTTTAACTTAGGTACTAAGTACTTATAACTAGAGGGTAACTTTGTTTTTAAATTCCGACTCATCATTAATTGCGCAGGTGTGAAAGATGTACCTGAAACTGGTGAGGATCTATACTGTAATAGGGCAATTCTGTAATCTGTTTTATCTTCATTACACTTAGTGAACAATTTTTTAGCTATTTGTACACCACGTTCTGCCATACCATTTGATTGTGGATACCTTGGGCTTGAGTATGTGAATTTAAAACCCCACTCCTTTGCAAACTGTTTACACTGTACTGAATCAAATGGAACATGATCTGCTACAATTTCTGATGGTATACCAAAAATAGTAAATACATCTATCAGTACATTAATTATGCTTTTTGCAGATTTATTTGTAATTAGTTTTATATCTAACCATTTTGTGGTATAATCATAGATTATCAAATAATTATTTTTTTTGAAGTCCATGATGTCAATTCCTATCTTTGAAAATGGTAACTTAGGCACGTCATGTAACAATAAAGGTTCTTTCATATTATTATTTTGATATGTTTGACAGATAAAGCATTGTTTTACTACTTCTTCTATATGTGAATCAATATTTGGCCAATAATATAATGTTCTAGAAAGTTGTTTCATTTTTGTCATTCCTAGGTGACCTTCATGCATTTTATTTAGGATAGTTAACCTAAGGGACTTTGGTACTATCAATCTGTCATTCATAAACAATAGCTGTTGATCAATTGTAATGTTTTCTCTAAATTTATAGTAATGTTTTTGGTTATCTGGAATATTTTTATCTGGCCAACCATTCTGTGTAAATTCAATTAACTGAGCTAATTCTATGTCTTTTGATGTTTCACTTACTAGTTCTTGTTTTTGTTCATCTGTACATTGTAAATAGTTTGCAAGACCTATGTAGTGTATTACTTCATACATGTAAGATTGATCATCATCATTTTCATCTAAGTATGAGCGAGACAATAGATCTGCTATATGCATTAAACGTCCTTTCAAGTACTTAAACTCTAAGTTATATTTTAACAATTTTAATTTCAGTCTTTGCAATCTTGCTGATGGAATTGCATGAATAGGCCTCTTTAGTATACTTTCTAAAGGTTTATGATCATTAAATATTATACATTTTTTTCCATATATAAAATAGTGAAATTTGTGTGTTGACCATACTACACTTAATAGTTCCTTTTCTATTTGGGAGAAATTTTTCTCTGCACTTGTTAGACTTCTAGAAGCATAGCAAACTGGTTTCCCATTTTGCATTAAACAACAACCTAATCCATCCTTACTCGCATCACATTGAATCGTGATAGGCAAGGAAGAATCAAAATTTTGCAATACGGGTGCTGTACTAATACACTTTTTTATATTATTGAAAGCCCCTTCATGCACTTCCATCCACAACCAGGACACATCTTTTTTTAAGAGGGTGTTTAATGGTGCTGTCAGGTCTGCCAATTTATTAACAAAGTTTCTCAAATAGTTGATCATTCCTAAAAATATTTGTAGTTCTTTTTTATTATTTGGATTTTTAATATTCAAAATAGCTTTTACTCTATCTGGGTCAATTTTCATTCCCTCTTTAGAAAAGATGTGACCAAAATATTTTACTTCTGGCAATTTATATTGAAATTTTCTTTTATTGAATTTTACATTGTTTTCTTTTGCTCTTTCTAACACACATTTTAATATTCTGTCATGTTCCTCTTCAGTTTTTGCACAAATTAATAAATCATCGCAGTAGATCACCACACCAGGAATGTCACCAAAAGATTTTTCACTATATTTTTGGAAAATTTCTGATGCAACTGATAAACCGAATGGTAATCTGAGAAATTTATAACAGCCAAAAGGAGTACTGAATGCACATAAATCTGCTGATTTGTCTGTCAGTTTTATATTGTAAAATCCATCTGATAAATCTAATACTGAAAAAGTTGACTTATTACTTAGTTTGTTTACTATCTCTTCCAATGGTTTTTTTTTTTTTTTTTTTTTATTTCAATATTCTACCGCGGACATGTGGCACTCCGCGATCTTTTTTATAGTGGTTTTATTTTGTTTGTTTCTTATTTTTTCATAAACGTTACAATTGTCTGACTCCTACGTCGGACATTATTTTTAGGCTTACTTAACTAACTTAAGTCTACGTGAGTTCATCCCTCACTAAATACTATATATATATATATATCACACACCGGCATTACAATTTAAGTTTCTATTTGCTACTTATATTAATGTTATTTCTATTTTGTTGCTTATTTCTATTGATACACTGCTTATGTTATTTTGTTTTCTAATATCTATTGTTACATTTTCGGGGAAGATGCATGGCAGTGCGAGCAGACCAGTCCCGGCCGACGGTTCCGGCTATAGAACCCCGTCGTTAGGACGTTAAGGTGTGTATGACTGACTCGCTCCACCATGCAGCTTTACAAATATATATATAATTTTTTGCGTTTCAGGGTTTAGACAGGGTGATGGTTTGGGTATGTGTTTGGGTTGGAGTTTTTGGATGGGACTTGTTAGGTGGTGTTTTGGTGATGTCTGCTGACCAGGGACTTCACCAGCGTGAGCAAGGCCTCTATGACGACTACGTCTCGATGCTGCATGGCCGTCTTAAGATTGTAGTTGACGACCGTTTTAGTCGGCGCATCCATCGCCCTCTTAGCAAGGCGGCCTGCGGCGTCATCGGCGTCGTCGGTGTAATAGACGCAACTGACTGTATGTCTGGACACCGCCACTACCGCGTGGGAGATGCTGTCGTGGACCTGAAGCCTCCTGGACTTGGTGTTGATGATGATGACGCTGTTGTAGGTCAACCCCTGAGCCTCGTGTATGGTTAGCAGGCGCGACCCTTCACCGGACCCAAATCCCTGGCTCGTAAGAGAGGCTTTCTCCTCCTGCGTATGAACCAGGAACAGGGTGTTTTGGGCAGTGCTCGGTATTTGCGCCCCTGTGTAACCTTTCACCTTCAGGGAGTGGACCCGCGACAGCGACGACTTGGAGGAGTATATACCGGGGTATATCTCACTCAGTGCAAACGCCACGTCCATTGGATTGCGGTGTGTGCAGAGAAACTCCTGGGTGATGCCAGCCACCAAGTCTGGACGGGTGTACCTAAGCTCGAAAAGGTTCTCTCTGTCCAAAAATGGGAGCTGGTTAACGTCTCCGACGAGGACAAGCTCGCTAGCTCCAGACAACTTTACTGCCATGACTACTGCCCCAAAGTGGTTCATAAGAGCCTCGTCTACCGTAAGACGGTAGCATTTGTCTTGGCCCTTGAAACCGTTTGCTAGGATTGAGGCCATAGTGCGCACCTTGGTCTTTGCTCGGTCTCCTAAGCGGCGCGCAAGCTTTTCCCTAAGGTCTTTGGCAGCTTCTGTTGTCGTGGTGGCTATCACGTCCCTGTCCTCGTCGAAGTGCTTTACCAGCCAGGTTGTCTTACCGCAACCCGGAACTCCGTTTATCCACCTGATATTGGGTACCGCCCAACTTTCCTGCGATGCCGGGATACCTGGGGTCCCCGAAATGGACTGTGCCATTTCCAGGATCTTATCATCCGTCATGATCTTAGTACATTTGGCGGTAACCACTATCGGGTCGTCATTTGGCACACTGAACTTGAGTTTGCCTGAGCGCTCCGTCTCCTCCTTGTCCAGGGCCACAAAACCACTCCTCGCGCTGTAGGCTGCCATATACGACCCCGTCATTTCCCCTTTGATGACTTGGGATGTGACGTTGTCGTAAACCGCTGCCCCTGCTTCCTCGAGCAGTATCCTTAACAGACCCTCTGTGTCTCTTTGGAAGGTCTGCAGGATCTTCCTGCATGTCGTAAGATTGACATCTCTGGTCGCTCTTACGATTGCTACGTACTCGAGGAACGCGCTTTTTACGTGGTCCGTGGTACCCGACTTTACTGCGAGGGTCGGCGGGCTGACTTGCCCTTTGTCGGCTCGTGTTGGCTTAGGCTTTTGCTGGGTTGGTTCCTTTGGTGTTTTTCTGAGGAACCTCTCCAGTGCTGTTTCCTGCTTGTGAGATGGTGTTGCATGGCTGGTGCTTGGGAGCAGTGCACTGAGGAAAGTGCCAAACGCTTTCAGGCGACTCCTCGACCGGGCCCGGTCCTCCGGGTTTATGGTGTTGCACTGCTTCTTAGCGGCTTTTTCGGCTGCTGCCTTCTGCTGGGCCCTTTCCGATCCGCTTTGTGTGGTGGGGCTTTTTGTGGAGCTCGTCGCTCTGGCTGTTGGTTGTCTGGGGGCTTTGAGGAAACTTAGGGTTTCCCCTCTATCCTCGTAGACAACGACCTCATGATGTTCTGAGGCCTTTAGACAGCCAAAGCGGTCTGCGACGTCTCCTCTTTCTCCTCCCACCACCATTGCGTCCACACTTATGGTTCGGGCCGCGGCTGACGTGTAGTATCCTGCCTCCCCGATCTTCTGAAGCAATGAGCTTGCCTGAGCAAATGGAGTAGCCTCTCCCCACTCGAGTAATGCGATTGTTTTCCCTTTAAATCGCATTAGACGGCATCGGTGAGTGGCCACTTCCACTTGAGGTAGTGCAGCATACTTGCTGCCTTTTATGCTCGTTTTGGTGGTGCTTCCGTTAATCAAGGCGGCAAGGCCCGGTGAAAGGTGTATTCGGGCCGTAGCTCGACTTGAGCCTATGCAGAAGCCTATGCCTAACTTCTCCTGTTCCCTATTCATGAACAGAGCGACGCCTCGCAGTCTGATGCCAGGGACTCCGTCTTCTCCGCATGCCAGGAATTGTGTGGTAGTCATGCTAGAGGCTGGTTGTAGGCTGGCTGTTGCTGCTACCGCTGCTGCTACCGTTGATAATGGCCGTTGGTTAGAATGTGTGTGTGTAATTTGTGTATCAGTCAATTGTGTGCTTGTTGTTGCTTGTGTAGTTGTGGTTGTTGTTTGTGTGTTTGTGGTTGTGGTTGTTGTTGTGGTTGTGTGTGTTCGAATGTGTGGTCGACTTCGCAAGGTTACGTCCGTTTTGTTAGCCCTTGCTGCGATTGTGGCGAGTTTGCTCGCGAATGCCAAGAATGGAATCCTAGTAGCCAGTCTCCCCATGATGGTGTGGAGTGTGGACTGGCTAAGCTGGGTTTCGAATTTTATTTCGAGCTCCATTCTGTCTTGGCTGAACCTTGGGCATTCGAAGAGCAAGTGCCAGACTGTCTCTTCGCAACTCGGGTCACAGACGCACGAGGGACTATCTTTGAGATGGAAACGGTGGATGGATATGCTGAAAATCCGCCGTGTCCTGTAAGGACTTGTACGTGGACCGGTGTGAGCACTGCGTCTCTGAGTGTCCTTTTCGCCGCTAGGACGTCTGGAAAGAACACTTTCGTGACCGATCCTGTACTCGAGGAGTCGTACCGGGCTTGCCACTTCCTTATAGTCCCCTCCCGTATCTTCCTCCTCACGAATGAAACGGGGACCTTGCTGTAGTCTGATGTGAGTTTTGTTAGGGCTGCCTCCTTGGCCAGCTCATCCGCTCTCTCATTCCCGGCAGTTCCCACATGGGCCTTGAGCCAAAAGAGCCTCACTTCTCTGCCCTCCTCTCTGATTTCACGGACGCTTCTCTTGATTTGGAGTGCCAGGTGGTGCGTGACAGACGGTCTCCTCAGCAGATCAAGTGACGATCTTGAGTCACTTAAGATGCTTACGGAGGCCGCCTTGGATTCTCTTGCCATCCTGACAGCTCTGAAGAGAGCGTACATTTCCGATTGGAAGACTGTGTTGTGAGGCTCCAAGCCGAAGGTGCTGAACCTTGACTCCGTCCCGTTTTCCCACCAAGTTAGGGCAGCTCCGACTTTCCCCTCTATCTTACTGCCATCGGTGTATATTTGGGGGCCGATAACTTGGTGGGTTGCCTGGGTTTCGGGAGTCAAATTCTCTAGGCATGCATACTCGGTTGTTGTGAGTTGCGCTGGGTGGGGATTTTTGGAGTGGTGCACGTTGCACTCCAGCACGCGGCCCAGCGGTATGAACTCTTGGGAATGTCCCTTTTTGATCTTGAAAAGGGTTGCCGCTTCGAGTACCCGGAGGTCTAGGGGGAGTTGTCCTGACAGGATAAGTGCCGATGTCAGAGACACCGTGCGGTATGCTTTGCAGATCTTCTGCGCGAAGCCCCTCTGCAGTGAGTCAAACTTTTTCCTTGTCATCAGTTTCTCAGCTGCGGGGGCCCACGCACTCGCTGCATACATCACGATGGGCTCTATCACCGACACGTATATCGTCCTGATTATCTCTCCGTTCAGACCCCAAGTCACCCTCGCCGCACATGCCAACTGCTTGTAGATGTCTGCGGCCTTTCTACAGGTCGCAGACACGTGCGCATTGAAGGTGAGCTTGGAGTCTATCGTGAGACCTAACAGCTTCACTTCCTCAACCAGGTTTAGCTGCGTGCCCGACATATGAAGTACCGGAGCGTCGTACTTTCGCTTCCTCGTTAACACCATCGCATTGGTCTTGTGCGCGGCGAAACGTAGCTTATTTTGGACGCCCCATTCCGATACTTTGGCTAGCGTGCTGTTGGCTGATTGCTGCAGGGGACCGGCTGTGAAGTCAGAGAAAACCAGGACAACGTCGTCCGCGAAGGCTTGACAGTATACCCCCATACTAGCCATTTTTTGTAGGAGTGAATCTAGGATAAGGTTCCAAAACGTCGGTCCGGCTATTGAGCCCTGGACGCATCCTTTCGTGGTTCCCTTCTCGCTAGTCGCTCTGGCGTAGTTGACCCTGATGTTCCGGTCTTCCAGGTATGAGGCGACGAGAGCGTAGATATTTGCTGGACAATTCTTGGCTACCATCTGCTTCTTGAGTGCGGGCCACCACGCGTTGTCAAAGGCCCCCTCTATGTCCAGTGATATCAAAAGCACGATCTTTTTGGCTTTGATTTCGGCTCGTAAGTGGCCCACTAGAGCATAGAGGGCGTCCTCGGTTCCGCGCTGTGGCATGAAGCCGTATTGGTTTGTGTGTAGTGTTGGAAGGAAATGCCAATGTAGTCGGCCTACTAGAAGTTTCTCGACGATTTTTCCTAGGACCGAGAGCAGACCTATAGGCCTGTACGACTTAGGACTGGTGTAGTCGTCCTTTCCTGGCTTGCGGAGAATGCACACGTGGGCGATCTTCCACTGCTTCGGGAAGTGTGACAGTGACAGACACTTGTTTGCTATCGCTAAGAACACCTCCCTATCGCAGTTTATTGCCGCTGCGCAGATGTCTGCTGTTAATCCGTCGGGACCGGGGGCTTTTTTCGGATTTTGGTTCTGGAGAACCATTTCCAGCTCCGCGGTCGTGAAGGGCGGATCGTCTGCAGACAGACCTTGGGGGTTCTTCTCCTCCACTAGCCTCCTTAGCGCAGTGTGGTAGGGCTGTTCGGCATCCGTTGAGTCGTCGGGGTAGAAGGTTTTTGCCAGAAGATCCGCAGATTGCTCTGGACTAAGCGTCTCGCCTGCGGCGTTTCTCAGGAGCGCATCGTCCTTTCTTCTGGCTGTCTTCCTTATTACCCTGTAGATGCCGTCCCACATGCTCTCTCGGTCCTGCTTCGTGCAGAACTCCTTCCAGTTGGCTGTGGCTGCTTCCGTTGCTGCTGTCTTGTAGGTTTGTTTGGCCAGCACGTACTCTTGGATGGTGAAGTGTCTCCGGCTTGCGGCTGCGTTTCGGATCCTTCTCTTCTTCGTCATGGCGTCTTTTTTGAGACGGTCTAGAGAAGGGGTCCACCATGGGGGCTTGGCGTTGTGTTTGGGCGACCCAAGTTTTGGAATCGCTTCCTCGCATGAGCGGTGGATGTTCTGAGTATAGTTTGAAATAATTGTCTCCAGATCCTCTGGGTTCGATGCGTTCGAGACTCTGACTTGAGTGATGCCACTGTCTGCTAGGCTGGTCTTGAAGTGGGTGTTGAAGTCGGACCACTTGGCCTTCTTGGTGTTGTAGATGCGCGTCGAAATTGGCCTTAAGGGTTCTAGGGCCTTTTCTAGGCGCATCGAGAAGGTTATAGCGTTGTGGTCTGAAGTTGTTAGACTTCTTTCTACCCGCCACTCTTCGACCTTGCCCAGCAGCGACGAACTGCAAGCTGTCACGTCGACGATGCTTGTGCACCACCTGTCATTTCTGTATGTCTCGAACGTTGGTGTTTGGCCCGTATTTAGGATGTGGAGATCCCGCTCATTGAGGAAAGAACTGTACGCCGCCCCGCGATGGTTTTCGGAAACACTTCCCCACCAATGGCTCCAGGCATTTACGTCTCCTCCCACCACGATGTTGTTTGTATTCAATTTGTGTGTCTTGTATTGTGTTTCGGATAGGTATGGTTCGATGTCCTGGTCACCCTCAAAATAGACCGACAGTACTCCAAAGCTGAGCTGACCCACCTTTAGCAGGACAGCAGCAATGTTCTCGGTCACAAGTTGGGGGTCGTGGACGACCTCCAGGTTGTCACCGAAAACAACAATCGCTGCCTTGACTGGCTTTTGGCGGTTGAGGCTGCACTGGATGACTTGTGTGCCGGGGTTTTGTTTCATCACACCTGTTCTTCCTACGTAGGGCTCTTGAACAAGTGCTACTGAAATTCCTCTTGCCTGGGCCGCCATGTAGAGTTCTTCTGTGGCCAGCTTGGAGCGGTGAAGATTTGCTTGGATGAACCGCAATCTTGCTGTCGGTCTTGAGTAGATTTCGGGGGTGGCTTGTTGGTTTGTTGGTGTGTTCTCGTTGCCCTTAGCAATAGGATACGCGCGATCTAGCTATGCCATCCCACTTTTGGCGTTCCTGGCAGTCTTCGCTGAATGCTGTGTGTGCCAGGTCGTTGCCCGTCCCGTGTGCTACCTTGCAGTTTGCGCATGTGGGCTGTTTGCCGTCCGCTCGAGTGAGGCAGTCCCTGATATTGTGCGATCCACTGCAGTAGCCGCAGACTTCTTTTGCAGCCCTGCATATGGATTTATTGTGTCCATATGCAAGGCACTTTGTGCACTGAACTAGAGGGGACTGGTCCTCAATCGAGCATCGTTTGATGCCCACATGGACTTTTTGGACAGAGGTGTAGGATTTCCAGAGTTCCGGGGAAAGCTCCAGAACGGGGTGGCACTCGTGGGGGTTTCGCGCGCGCTTCCTGTAGCGCATCTTGATGGTCTGTCCCTCCACAGCGACGTTTTGCAGAAGGTGTTGGTTCTGCGCTTTAAGGAGATCGACGATCTCCCCATCACTGTAGCTGGACAGCACACCCTTGATGCAGACTAAGGGGTTTTGCGGTTTCGGCTCCTGGACCTTGAGCCCTGAGTTCGACTGGACTTGGTCTTTAATCTTCTTCAAGTCCATCTTACTGGCGCACCTTAGGACCACTTTCTGGTTGCGCGCTTTCCGTACGGTGTCGACTCGGGCTCCGGTTGACTTGAAGTCCAGGGCGGTCCTGATCCTCTCGATCACGTTGTCCCCAGTGTGCTTGGGGTTCGTCGACGAGACGATCAGGGTGTGGTTGGGTTGTGTGGGCGGTTTGGGGGGCTTTGGTGTACTGGCGACCTGAGCAAAGGTTTTGGGGCCCTGTTGTTGTGTTTGCGGTTTATCCGCTTTAAAATTAACATTTTCTGGAATTGAACACAAAAATTGTATGTTCTTGTTTAATCAACTCTCCTAAGTACAATATTATGGAATATTGGGCTCTTAATTCACATTTCAAAGATTATTAGACGGATCATTTAAAAATGATGCCAATAGATAGCGCATTTTTAAATTTCTGAGGCATTCCACTCGACTGTTAAAGTTAGCATTTTAACACATTTTGGTGAAAAAAAATACTGTAAAAACGTGCAAATAAATACTAGAAAACAAACCTTCACTTTAGTTAAAGAAAAAAATATTCATGAACCTAGTAAACCCTTTTACTTGCAAGTCGCTGCTAACACCATCTATTTATCACCGTGAAACAGAACCGAATGGGTTCGATGTACAAAAAATTGCCAGATTTAGCAGACGAAAAACGCTAGTTACTTTAGCACGGTTTCTTTGTATGGGATGAGGTATCTGTATGATAGTATTATATTATCTGTGTACATACTAATAATTCCGATAGTGCTACAATAAAATAACAAAACATTTTTTTTTTGTTTTTCCTCCTGTAGACGTAAAGTGGGGATGTTATGATGATTTTTGTCTATCCCATGGTGTTGCCAAGCCAATTCCGCTACCCGACAATGGATGGCGGTATTCTCAGTGGTCGCAATTATAAACTAAATTGTGTTTTGAAATTTTTCAAATTCCGAAAGAGAAAAAAAAAAAAACCGGCCAAGTGCGAGTCGGACTCGCACACGAAGGGTTCCGTACCATTATCGCAAAACACTGCATAAAAATCACGTTTGTTGTATGGGAGCCCCCCTTAATTTATTTTATTTTAATTTATTAATTATTATTTTTTGAAGTAAATATTACACTAAACATTCTGTGAATATTTCAGGCGTCTACCTGTTGCCGTTATTAATATCGAGCAAAAAACGGCAAAAATATCACGTTTGTTGTAGGAGCCCCCCTTTAATATTTACTTCATACTGTTTTTAGTATTTGTTGTTATAACGGCAACAGAAATACATCATCTGTGAAAATTTCAACTGTCTAGCTATCACGGTTCATGAGATACAGCCTGGAGACAGACGGACAGACAGACAGACAGACAGACAGACGGATCGCGAAGTCTTAGTAATAGGGTCCCGTTTTTACCCTTTGGGTACGGAACCCTAAAAATGAGCGTGCGCGCGAGAATCCAGGAAAAACCATACCATGACCCATGGCTCTAACACACGCTCGTATCGGCGCCTTTCGCAGTTGATGTCCTTCATATAGATTATTTATTGCAGCTTATTTACGTTGGCTGTTTGTTCCTATCATTGAATAATTTGATTTTACTTTTTGGTAGTTGAGTAGGTTGTTTGAAAATACTTATACTAAAATATTTGTTTTTGGGTTGTAAATATTTGGAGATTTTAACGAAGACTATATCTCCGTAACGGCAATACTGCAGTATTCAAATTATTAAGTGACGCTGGTTATAAATATTTATTACAAACGCTTGCCTCTACCCGCGGTGGTACTCAAATATATAAAAAAAAAATCTAACTTTGCTTGTGAAGTTGGATTTTATAAGTCCTATACTTCAGTTACCATCGTCCTATGTGGGCCCGTTTTTAGACGTTGTGAGCCGCTGAAACCGTTTTAATGTTCATGTAACAACAAAAAACCCTCTTCTTAGTCCGCATTATTATGCAACTTCGGAACCCTATTACTGCGCGTGGCCCAACACGCACTTGGCCGGTGTTTTTTTTGGAAATATTTTCGATAAAAAAAACGACTTGACCACAGATTGATTATATGTATTGATTGATGATGAATGTTGGGGTACCTACTAAAATATGCATTATTTTTTTAAATAACTTGATATTTCCCTTCAAAGTTTTGTTCCCATTTACCCCGTTTCCAGTACTCAACTCGTTAAGCTTCATTGCCACGGTGCTTCTGGTGGTCGCCACTTTTGATTCTCGCATTCAAGAGTTGCTGTGGCAGAAAACGAAAGTCATGAAAGGAATACAACGACACTCAAAAACGACCCTTGTGTGGCGATGGCCTTACATTAAAATAATTGAATTCCAACCCGAAAACAAACTATTTAATTAGTCAAATGTATTGTGGACATGTTGTGAATACATCGTTAATTATCGGATTGATTGGAAATCATTATGAAGCTCGTACAGTCGACGTAGTTACGGCCTTATTTGAATTTGTATTCGCAATATAATTACTGGCGGTGACTATTGTGAAAAACAATTGGGTTTGTATTATAAATGAATACCCTTTAGGAGTCGGGGCTTCAGCGCCAATGATAATTGAAATGTTAACTAAAATTAGTTATTGTGAAATGGCCACGGATGGTAACTGGGAGTAGTCTCGGTGTAAATTGGAAATCAGAAATCATTTATTTTACAATTAATGTGGGTAAAAAATAAGATGAAAGCATTATAAAAGCAGTTCTAACACACTTTACCTTACGGCATGCACAAGTAAAAAAATATTTATACTTACTCAATTATACAAAAAAATAAACAATAAAAATGTGGATCTACAGCATTCTTACATAAACTAAACATCAAAAACAACTATCTTAATTCTATATTTTAAAATTAATTAAATTAATTTGATTATTATGCATACATTAACTTACATAATAAAATATGAAACAATATTAATATAACATTATAAACTCTTATCATTCAAAAAATCTTGTAAAGAATAATAAGATTTATCTATTAGTAAGGGTGTTAGCCACCTTTTAAATATACTTAGTGATTCTTTTTTGTAGACATGATGTTTTTTATTTTTGTAGTCATGAGGTATTTTATTATAGATGACGGGCTCCATTGATAGTAAGCTTGTTCTTAATAATGCTGTTTTATACCTACCTATAAACATTAGATTTTTGTATTGCGATCTAACAGGTCCCGGATGTGTTCTAATATCGTCCATTAGGGTAAAAAGGTTTTTGGATGGATACCCATCCACAGACCGACCTCGGCAAACGTTACTTAACCTTGAACGTCGATCCATGCAGCTGTTAGTATTTAGCTAAGAGTTCCTGCACGTGCGCAGCTACAAGTTAGCAAATATTATTACAATGTTTGTTGTTACCTATGAGTAACCTTACACCCCTATGTCAACACTACCTAGCCATGAACTTACATTCAGTTCAAACCCTCGTGTCGGTCTCAATACGATCACATTAAATATAACATGTCTGTAGTGTTTTAACAACGTTTATATCAACGTATTAAATTGGAACAATAGACATATTTAGAAGCATGGATTGACCAATACAGTCGTTTTGATAACTCGTAAAAAGAGACAAAGCGAACAATTGCATAGCGGTCAGCCGATACCTGTCTCTTTCTTATATAACACTATAAATGCAACAGCCTGTGACGTGGACCATGTAGAAAGCCACTAGTAATTCTAGAAAGAGACTGATATTGCCCACTCGATCGCTTAAGCCTATATTCCAAGTCATATCCTACAACTAGACTCCACCTCAATACATCAAATCGTTGTCACTGCGACTAAATCAAGAGGAGCTCCTGTAAACTGACTTGAAATATGGGAGCTAGTTTCTCACTATTTCCGAGCTCTCTTTACAGCTGCGTAGGGAATATTCAGTCCATTCCTCTATCTCTATCATTGGATCCGTTTGAAGTATATGCAAATGGTATTTATTAATCGCTTAAGGTGCTGTAAGCCCTTAATGCGAAACGTTATCGGTTTCTAAGTAGCGTAGCATCTCAGATGTAAAACTCAATAATATAAATGTATGGAATATAAAGCAGGAATCTGTTTTTGGCGTTTCTCTCAGAATCCATTTACGTTTGACGAATTTTTGGAATAGTAGATGTCTGAAACTTTAGTCGTGTGTAAAATAATAATATTTGCAGATTCCTTTGGAGTCAATTTTATTTTAGACAGTTTGTATATTTTTAAAAGCAATAATGTTAATTGAAGGGACCAGCAAAAAAAGATAGACAAATATTTAAAATACCTAAAACAACACCAAATAAAATTATTACTTAATGTAATATCAGTAATACACATGGCAACATCAGTTACACAATTTAAAATAAAATGTTTACTAATGTCGTGTCATTAAAACGACAGCATGGCAATTACTTACATGACGAACTACTAACGAAAGAAATTAAAAATAATAAAACGTTTTGCTTCTATCCAATAACAGTATTACGACGAGTATATCGTCGACACCGAGGTGTATAACATAAGGAACGAAAAATGTTCCCAGCAGAGTTTTTCAACAATTTAGTGCTAATGGAGAATTTATTCGGCATATACAGGAATTATTGTAACCAGAACAAGCTTAAGAAATGTTTTATCATCTTCCTAATATCCGTTCAGACTCTGTTACACACTATAATCGTCATACAGGAACTATATTTGTTGTTAGGAGAGTTTGATTACAATCAAATTAATTTAATATTTGCTGGGTTTTCTGCTTCAGCTTATTTATCCTCGTTGACATCCGTCATGTCCGGAGTCTGTTATAGTGACGCCTTCATGTCATATTATAAAGGCATCAGTCGTGTCTCCGATTGCTTTAAACATGATAAGAAACTTGATAACTCACTAAAGCAAACTTACTGGTTCTGCATTAGCTTTATTATATATTCTTTCGCGTTTGCTGTCTTTAGATCTGTGGATACTTACATAAAGTTCTCACAGTTAAGGCTGTGCATGTTGGTTCCAATTTTGGTATCACAAACAATGACAAGGATTACGATAGTATTTCAGCACCTAATGTTGTATGTTGTTGTTATGATAGTGGTTCACTTGTTCAAAAGCTTGACTTCGTTGATATCATTCGCTCAAGAGAGATTAAGGAGTTGTGATACGAGTTCGGATGAGCAATGTAATATCACAAGGGAGCAGATTCAAGGATGGGTTGAACTCTATCAGGATTTAACTAAGTGTTCTGACAAAGTAATGCTCTGCTTTGGACGCCAGGTACATGCACCTTATTCTTAGAAAACATTTTACCTAGACCTCTCGTCATTGGATTATTGACAAAATTGTCTGGCATGATTGACGACCAGGCGTTTCCAAGTCCATCTAAATACAGAAAATAGCAGATGGAGATTACAAAAAATGGCCTGCCCCAGGTAAGCGTTCTAACACCCATTCTCTTCAACATTTTTACCAACGACCAACATATTAATGATCATTGAAAGCTTCCTGTAAGCTGATGATCTCGCCCTGGCAACCCAAACAAATAAATTTGAAGATGCCGAAAAAGCTCTAGAGGCATTTCTAGAGGTCCTAGGGAAGTATTAAACAGAAAAAGCTCTTAGACCGAACCCTTCGAAAACACAGGCATGCGCTTTCTATCTCCGCAATAATTCAACTAGACGCGCTCTGAATATTAATTGGCAAGGAGTCCCTATTGAACACTGCAGTAAGCCAACATATTTGACAGAGCACTGACATTTAAGATCCACTGTCTAAAAACCAAGAAAAAATCGGGTCCCGTAACAACTTTCTCATCAACCACCTGACCTGGGAGGCACTCTGTTTCTTTGCAAACGAATATTTGTATTCAGTGTGGCACCGTTCCGCCAGGAAATGCGTTAGATGACCGCGGCAAACTCTGGAAGCACACTTGTACCCCACCCACTCAGTATTTACCACCAAGCGAGCATCTGCCCGCTTGGTCTAACCCCTGGAAGTCCCTGAACTCAGAACCAAGTAGGAAGGTGTAACGCCAACCTCGCAAAATGAGGTTTTCTCCTGTCATGTCCTCGCAAAATTTGGGATCAGGGTGATCTATGCGCTGCCACCGACAACGCCGTGGAACCGCTAAGTTTTGGACCAAACAAATTTGAACGACTATCGTGCCAGCGATACGAAGAAAAAGAAGAGCTAGACCTCTACGTCTAGATATGATAAAAATGAACACCTAGCTTACGTAATAATTGCTTTATTAGTAACTGTAGCTCCTACCAGTGGCTTCGCTGGCACGAAAAGTGTTTTATCTTCCTAAGGGAACATTATACCGGGATAAGAGCCGTGTGAAATTTCATCAAGATCTGTTTAGCCGTTCTGGCGTGATTGAGTAACAAACATCCATCCATCAAAACTTTCGCATTCCTAATATGAATTCATATTTTATGTTTCAGTTTTTCCTTTCTATAATACTGTCAATATTACACTACATTTTGATGTCGTACTATATTTTTTACAAAAACGTCTTAAATGTGAGTATTGACTTCAAATTGTTATTTATATCATAATTATATATTAGTAAGATGTTAACTTTGTAAATTACAGATAGGGAACGCTGAAGAGTATACAAGAGTTGGAATTGTTTTATTTGGATACATGTCAGTGATGATGATGCCACTGGTTGCTGGGCAAATGGCAATGAACCAAGGAGTGAAGTTTCACCGAGTGTTGGTTCGACTTTACAATACAATACATATCGGTAAAACTAGTTATTTAAATAATTATAGGAACTAAAAACTCGAGTAAAAATCACTTACGCATTTGTATCTTGATCGAAATGCACAACGCTGTTGTATGCGGTACCAGATTCAAAATCCTCCACATCGCTGACGTATACTGCGAGTGAACAAGAGTGTATTCAGACGTTTTTCATTCGATAGATTCATGCCGCAGCGTTGTGCCTTCCGATCAAGATACCAAAGCTTAAGTCACCTTTTATTTCAGATTCAGGTGAAGCTGAAGGGAAGTTGATAAAGGACTTCATACGTCTGATAAAGAAGAATCCAATAGAGATCAAGTTATTGTCCAAGGTTCCTGCTGGGATGTACATGCTGCCTGTTATACTTACGATGGCTGTCAACTATCTCATTATTATGTTGCAATTTAACCATATTATTTAACCTTAAGTTAGAAAGCGTATTATATTACTTTGAAAAATGTGTATACTCTATTATTTGCCCTATTTATTATATTAAAAGAGAGTATTTAATTTATTTGTATTGCAAAATAGATCTTTTTAGCGCAACCGTGAGGCAAACACTATGTTATTTTTAAGACTGTCACTTTTTTATTTTATTATTTTTATTTTGTTTTTCGTTTCTATTTTGTGTTTTTTACTTTATTAAATTACATAAATATAACGTGGTTTAGATTTAAATTACTTCCTGGTGGTAAATATTGTCACATAAGATAATAGCTGCATCATCATCAGCATTTCAGCCGAAAGTAAAAACTGGTGAAGTAAGGCCTGCCCCAAGTGTCCCGCAGTGACCGCTCCCATGCGTCTTGCATCCAGCGGATGAGTAGTTGCGGTCTAACTAAAATATGATACCGGTAGTACGTCAAAGTTGTCCCAGATCTCAATGTAACCCCATTGAGATCTGGGACAACTTTGATGATAACTTATTTTTTAAGATTTTTTAAAGTTACCTACGTGAAAACGAAACGTATCAATAAATTTTCTTTTAAAATTGCAACTTTGACATGCCAGCATTGTAGCAGGAAAAATATTTTAAACTGTACAGTGAGAATTCATTAAATATAAATTGTAAATTAGGGTTACTTTTTATTGCGAAGACAAAACAATAGGGTATCAAAGTACATTTTTATTTTAACGTTGATTGACTCATTTTATTTTTATTATCATCCAAACTATGGAAAATATATAATTTTTATTAAAGAATATAATTTAACTAAAGTGGCCAATACTGCATTTTTTCATATGTTTAAAAATATAATTAACTAGCTTTCCGCCCGCAGCTTCGCCTGTGTGGACTATACGATTTTGGCTGTTTCGTTTTTTGCAGTTCCGGTGGGCTATTGCAAATTATTATCCAAACATAGTTTTCCGCCCGCGTCTTTGTTCGCGCAGACTACACAATTTGCTCAACATTATTATTTTATCCAATTATAAAAAATACTTTTCCTGGATTATACGCGGATCTTCTGTGCCACAGAGATGATAATTTTGCTTACTCACAGAGCTCTCATGATGATTTTCGATGCACAGTTGTCTTCCTCGTGGTCGTGATTTAGAATGGCTTGACGTAGCGTAGGTTATACGCGCTTGGAGGTTACCAGCTATATTTTGTATCTGTTTAATTCACAAATGTAGAAAAATTATAGCATCTTCCGATAGAGTGAAGTGTTTTGCGCCTTTCTGTACAGTCTAGATATGGGTACTCCAATTAGTTTACGCAAACAAAGTCGTCATCAGGAAGTTTGAATTTTATTATTCACTTCTTTGTATACCACATTGGTGGTTTTTGTCTGTGTGCCAAAATGATTAGGCTGCTAGTACTGACTCTGGAACAGACAACGTAGAATTGCCCGTGTGAGATGCAATCTTTCTTATCTATGCCTGCCACCTTTTACGACTGACCCTGAGATTTATTTATGGTCATTGCAAAGCAGACCTTAAGGGTGAATTGTAATCGTTTAAACTCAAAGACATAGTCAGAGCGTATCAGTGGTGATGATAATGATGCTATCTAGCCGGTTTCGGCCACAGCGACCGCAATCATTGGCTACTCAATGTGGTTGAGAGCTCAGATTTGCTGCTCTGTTATGTGCTCTCATGTGACTTGCATATCCACCCTTGTCCGAAAAACTCCGAGCACAAAGCGGACACGTCAGAACACCGTTGACTACATGATAAATAGTAGCTGTTGGTGGTCTAGCTTTGAAGTCGTCGCGTTTCTGGTCCAATTCCGACCTCCTTCTATCCTCAAAGGCCTGCACCTGCCGCTGCACACAACGTCTCCACTCGGGCCGATTTTGTGCCTGATTCTCCCAAAGTGTGGGGTCAATGTCGCCTCTCTTCATGTGTCTATTCTGAACATCCTTGAAGCGCAGCAACTGCCCGCCACGCCTCCGTTTTCCTTCCTGGAGTTCAGAATAGAATATACGCTTAGCTAGCCTTTGTTCCTGCATCCGGGCCCACACCACCTAAGCTGACGTCTCATCAGGTAGGCCTCTATACCAAGGACCTTTGCTCGCCTTAGGACGTTTGTGTTTCTTACACGATCTGACCATCTGATGTTCAGTATGCTCCGGAAGCATTCGAGGTATGAAAACTAATTCCCCCGAGCACATCCAGTAGGTTTTTTTTTTAGTATTCATACAAACTTTATAACCTCTTTTAACCCGTATAATTTATTTTGTGTTTTTATGAGAACATTTACTTCTTTTACAAATTTTTATAAAAAATCGAAAGAATCTACATCCTGTATCTTTTTAATAATTTTCACTGGATTGGTACTGATGAGTCCTTGCGTTAGACATGCTATTAATGGTTTTTTATTGGGTGTGTTGAAGATAATATTAATTTCTACGTTTTTTTACGATACCACTATGAAAAAAAAAATACTCTACCGAAAAGCGACCCTGTATTACAAGTTTTGCCGCATTTAATAAGGATTCTGAAAAAGTATAACACAAGGCTTAGAGTGGCTCAAATATCTTTCTAGGACGAATAAACAAAATAACGATTGTGAACAATACAAAATAAATTAAACACAAAATAAATTATAACTCTGCAGGGGTTGAATTTAAGGACTTCCCGTGGATTTTTTTTTTGCGGCTGATGGCCCCATCTAACCCCTAGTTACGTTTGATCTACGACTTTTTGGCCACCCTGTATAGATAGAAGTAGTTATGTCAATTTTATTTTCAAAATTAATCAATTTAACCTCGTTTTACGTACTTGGGCAAAAAAGGGTAGTAAAAGAATATGTTTGATAGATTGAAAATATGAAAGTAAAAGAACGGGGATCAAAACGGAGCCCTTTCCACTCAACACTGTTTTCTGAAATAGTATTTTACTTAGTAGTTTTGACCGAAGTGATAAGTAGTACAATATCGTGTTATCAGCTTGATTGACATTCAATTACTTAGGTATTAATATTCAACTGCTTAGTATCCGCGTGTTATTAAATTTACTAATGTTTGCTACTATTAAGAATAAATAATAATAATATTATCGTAATTGAAGCGCACAGCATCTGTGTACAACTGTATATTGTTACAACTGCAATCTTCTAGCTGTCAACTATGTCATTGTTATGATGCAGTTTGACGCCCTTTAATTTTAAATGAATTCTTTAATGTTATAAATGATTTTTTTAACAATAATCAGAAAGGTTGGTATGTACAGATATTGGTAACCAAAACCCTGAGAAGAATCGCAAGAATTTCTTAGCATGTTCTCAGAATTTTACAAGGTGTTTAATTGCGCAAATCATTAAACACTTATCGGAAATTGTATTAGGGTAATTATAACGAGTGATAAAAAAAAATACCTTTTAATTTCACAAAATCTGATTTTATTTTGTTATTCTAAAGAGTTATTATGTAATTATCTTCTAAAAATAAAATCAGAGATCAATCATAACAATTAATATATTATGATACAAGTGTGCTAAAGCTCACGAGTTTCATACGACGTTTTTCAACAAATTTGCGAGGAAAAAACAAAAATGTATTGCTAAGATCGTTTAATTATTAAAACAATTGGTGAACGTACAATTTTCAAAGCGATATAGGATTGCTTTAGATAGTAATTTCACAGTTTGTGTTACATTGGTACTTGCCACTTATAGGTATTTTAGTTTTCTTCTTATTTAAATGTCGGCGACAAAGGCATTTCGGGTTTCTACATCCTTTGTTGTAATATTATGAAGCTCTTGTCGTCTACACGCACCAATAACACCGAATATTAAGACAATGTGTAATGAAACGGCGCATTACTTTGTGTAATTTATTTCATCACCACTGCTCTCAAAACGGTGAAGGAAAACATCGTGAGGAAACCGGCATGTCCTAGAACCAAAAATTCAAAGCCATGTGACATCTACCAATCCGCACTGGGCCCGCGTGGTGGATTATAGCCCACTCCCTCTATAAGAGGAGGCCTGAGTCCCAGCAGTGGGAACATTAAAAAAAGGCTGTTGATGTGATGTGATGTGTTGCAACGAAATCAATAAATTAGTTTTTAAGAAGTTACGCTCAGGTTACGCTATTATTTAGATACGTTTCGATTAATAATATACAACGTACCTTCGTTGCCAGGCACTGACTATCCAGAGACTCTTTCTAAAACTTTTCATCGTAGGCTGGTGACAAAACATTAGATTTCCGACCAATATATCCGTCCGAGCCGTCTCTACATAAATGCCATTATGTAGCAGTACGTTTTGATAACAACACCATGTTTGAGCACCACCAGGAATAGATGCACCACAAGGAGCTGGGCTTTTATGTATTGGCGAGTTCAGAGAAATACGCCAAAACACATTTTCACCCTGCTCTTCCATTGAGGAAACTATCGTAGGCAGCTCAATTAGTATTTCTGGCGGGGACTCTATCAATAATGTTCATCTCCTGCACGAAAACTTAACATTTCTAAGATAATTTACCACAGCGACAAATACGATAAAATCAAAATATGAAAATTATGGGCAATTGCGCGCAAGGTATTTTTTTTCACGCGCCAAATGCAAGGTAAGTGAACATACAGTCTACTTCAAAATTATAATTTTAAGTGATAAGATGCAAATATTTTATAACTTGGTAATTATTGTGAATTATGAACAATTTGATACCACCTGGAAAATAATAAATAATGAAAAAGGTAGAAAAAAACAGCGTAATACTGAAAATAATTTAGCGACTGCACATGGTCCCATACAATCAGATGTAGAGGTAGCTCAGGAATTTGTTTTTTTTTTTGTTAATATTCCTCTTAAAACTACAGTAGCTTTAAACTCCTCACCCGCGCTCTCTGCTGCATTACTTAGAAAGAATGTAAATGCGTGCCCTTCGGAGTTTAAGTTTCAACATACAAACCCCTAGGCTATTTTAAAAGTTTTTAAATATCTTAAAATTAAATCAACAGAAGATCTTTGGGAACTATCTGTAAAAGTATGTACATCAATCGTTGAAACTATTGCGCCCTATTCAGCTATGATATTTAACACTAGTGTCGATTAAGGACCGGATCCGGACCTTATGAAACACAGTAAAGTAGTTACATTGTTTAAATCCGGGGATAGCAAAGAAGTCAATAATTATAGGCGAGTGTCAATTCTGCCGGTTCTTAGTAAAGTCTTCGAAAAGTTAATGCTCAACCAATTGTTGCGTCATTTTAACAAACATTCCATCTTGCATGATTAACAGTACGGTTTCACCAAAGGGCGTTGCACAACTGACGCTGGTGTCAACCTTATAAAGAACATCTTTAACGCCTGGGAAGAAGCACAAGACGCCATTGGAATCTGTTGTGACCTCTCGAAAGCGTTCGATTGTGTTAACCATGAGTAACTCGACTCTTAATCATTGTTGAAACTCAAGCACTATGGGGTTAGACATACGGCCCTTGAGTTACTTAAATCATATTTGAAAGCCAGACAATTTAAAGTTCAGGTAAACGGCGTAAACTCTCTAGGGTCTGAAATGACAATGGGCGTTCCTCAAGGCTCTATATTGGGTCCATACCTCTTTTTAGTTTACATAAA
The DNA here is from genome assembly GCA_945859665.1 of Anorthoa munda. NCBI lineage: Eukaryota > Metazoa > Arthropoda > Insecta > Lepidoptera > Noctuidae > Anorthoa > Anorthoa munda. The sequence continues at coordinate 26,084,309 of OX243905.1, read as the reverse complement.
CGATTTGCCCCAATTATTACAAAATAAACCGAAGATCGTGTTATTTGCTGATGACACATCTTTGATATTTGAAATAGATTGGCGGTCATAAAATCTTGATGATGTGAATAAGTCTATTCATCAGGTCCAAACTTGGTTCACGGCAAACAATTTGGTACTAAATGAAAAAAAAAAAACAAATGTATTAGATTCACATTCACATCACACATCACATCATCAGCCTATTAATGTTCCCACTGCTGGGACACAGGCCTCCTCTCTGTGAGAGGGAACACAAAATAGATAGTATACAGAAAGGCCACTCCCGCCGTTTCGAAAATTGACAGCTAAACTTGACATATTCACTAGGGTTGCTACTATATTGATTCCGAATTAAAAAAAGAGTAGGTTGTATAAGTTACAAACATAAATACATCGATTCCTCTAAACATAAGTTTCCTTTTTAGGGTTCCGTACCCAAAGGGTAAAAACGGGACCCTATTACTAAGACTTCGCAATCCGTCTGTCTGTCTGTCTGTCTGTCCGTCTGTCTCCAGGCTGTATCTCATGAACCGTGATAGCTAGACAGTTGAAATTTTCACAGATGATGTATTTCTGTTGCCGCTATAACAACAAATACTAAAAACAGTATAAAGTAAATATTAAAGGGGGGCTCCCATACAACAAACGTGATATTTTTGCCGTTTTTTGCTCGATATTAATAACGGCAACAGGTAGACGCCTGAAATATTCACAGAATGTTTAGTGTAATATTTACTTCAAAAAATAATAATTAATAAATTAAAATAAAATAAATTAAGGGGGGCTCCCATACAACAAACGTGATTTTTATGCAGTGTTTTGCGATAATGGTACGGAACAAAATGGTACGGAGTAAATGAAAGAAATTTAAAACCATAATTAAAGCACACTTTGTAAACAAGTATAAGATGATTATATTCAATATAAGAATGCTTGGAAACATGCTGGTCCTGCTCCATAGAGCAATCATTAACGTAGAAAAAAAAACAACTGGTAATTTGTATACGATATATTCATAATTATTATAGTAACGCTCAATTTTTTTTTTTCTCTCTTTGTTTATAAACAATTGACTCGCACACTGTTCCGTTGTTGTTAAATTAGGTAATTTACCTATGTTTGCAATATTTGTAAGTATGTGAGAACCATGTCCCTATTTATCAAGTGAAGGAATTTACCTGTTAGTTCTTGTAATTCTTTATACCTATATTTAGTATAGTAGTGCTGGGTGCATCGTTCTCACGTATATGAATTTATTAATGTTTTTAGTTATGTAAATATTGTAAAAAAGCCTATATTTTTAAAAGAGTATGTATGGAGTTTCTTGTGCATTCTTCTCCATAACAACCTACTTTTCCGAATGCACGGTGAATCAATTTTTTATTACATGTAAATTTTAAATGTTTTAACGTTTTTTCAAAAGTGCCGCATAATGGCCTAGTTGAAATAAATACATTTGACTTTGACTGTGATAATAATAAATGTTTGTTTGACTTAATTAAGGCGGTTTACACACGGCACCGCGCACCGCCGTGGTAGGCGGAGAAGCGGATCTCATGTCGCATTGGCCTCTAATAAATCCGTTGATGCCTAACACACGTACACCGCCCGACCGCGCGGATCGAGCGGTGCTCTCCCCTTCGCATCCGCGACGGTGCGTGGTGCCGTGTGTGTGCCGCCTAAGGATGTTCACATTTATTTATTCCAGAAACGGATATGGATTTTCAGCGGCATAAAACCTCTTGGTTGTTACTAAAAAAAAAATTGCATTACCTGGTTAAATTAAAAATGCTCTGTTTACTCGCATATAACTTGCAAAAGGGTACTAATTTAACTTTGTAGGGATAAATGTATTACGCACTAGTGTGTAATGTTATTACGCACGTGTGTGTTATAGCTCGGTTTATGGCCTTAAAAGCGATGTAATAAGGCTCACTTTATGAGCGAGATATAGATTTTCTCAACCAATTCTGGTTGTCTTACTTCTTTATGATTCTTATCGCGCGGTACGTATAAATATTAAAATATTTAATTGGATACGGATTAATACTCTGTGCGTTTCGCATCATTTAATTTTATTTTCATCTTTTTTTTTCGTTTCATTTCATTCTTTTGGCGACGCTTGGGGAAGGCCTATGTTCAGCAATGGACGTCTTTCAGCTGATGATGATGATGATGGATTAATACTCTTAATACGATTGTCAAAAATTTTCATCGTGCTTGTGTTGTAATGGACTAATTTGAACAAAAAGGCGTTTTTGTTGCTCAACTATAGGTAATTATGAATATTCCAAATACGTGCTACAATATTTTATACATCTTATATATTTATAAAAATGAATCCCTATTTCCCTTGGTCACGGCATCACGCGGGGACAGCTGGACCGATTTCGCTTATTCTTTTTTTGTTGTGTTTGTTATTGTTAGGAAAAGGGGATTAAGAAAAAAAATAAGAAAAAAATAATTGGTACCTTACCTACATAGCCTGTAGGTACATAGGTAGTAAATGAATGTTTGGTGTTTTTATGGCAAAACAAAGCTTGCCGGGTCAGCTAGTCGTCAATAGTTTTCGCAACGCACGCAAATTTTTAAGACTTTGTGTTATATTATTGCTATTTTTGTAGTGATTACAATTAAAAAAAAAATACAAAAAATTTAGCGTATGCTACTCCGGAATAATGTAGCTTTTCATAGGGGAAATAACTTTTTAAATCGGTTAAGAAGTTTTTGAGTTTATCCATTACAGACAAACTTAAAAACAATTAAAACTTTCCTCTTTATAATATTTGTGTAGATTACTTAGCTTCTGCAAGTGGTTACGCACGCGTCAGAAATTATCTGAAGGGAACATACACCCGTGATAAAAACATCCTTTGTTTTTCTACAAGGTCCAATTATAAAATTCATCAAAGTTGGTTCAGTGGTTAATTTATCAGCTGTATTCGCATTTTTTATTTGAAAAATGTGGGAATCTCTTGAGAAAGTTGATATTGAAGGAAATAGTTACCACCCTTAGACAGTTTCGTGTACATTGACTATAAATATTAAATATACATAGTCTTGCTTATCAGTTTGATTTATCGAGGAGATAATTTAAATGGACTTTTGTAATAATGCTGTGTCAAAATAATTAATAGTCAGGAGTGGGTGAGGTGGTCCTTGGAGGGCCGATCCGGTCCATGAAATAGTATCGATATGTAAAGATAAAATAAAAAAAATATATACACAAAAAAATAAACAGCCTTCCAAAAATCAACACTAAAAAGTACAAATGTAACTTTCGTTTCGGCAGTCGGTGTTGCCAAATATAATAACATGAGTTGCCAAATATAATAACAAGAGGTACCAAAGACACCGCCAAGAGGTACGAATGTTAATTAATTCACATTTAAGTCGTTTTTTTGAAGTTGGTTTATTTCTTTGCGATTTAATTTTATCTTTACAAATCGATACAGATTCATCCACCGGATCGACCCTCTACGGGATTAAAACGTCCAAAATGTAACGGTGCATATGTTATGGACCAATATGGCATTATTCACAATGCACAGGAAATTTGAAAAATGCCCAACATGAGTAGGCAATATGATAAAAACTATTGAAATACCTAATTAAATTGACCAGGCTTTCTGAATAATGCCCATAACTTATTGGCCGGGAAATAAAAAGATGCTTTTTTTTAATTATTATTAATATAGAATCGGTAAGTACGATTACTATTTAAGCAACAAAGTCGATGGAACCTTACGGGGCTTTTATTTCTCTCTGCAGAGTCTAAAGTAACCTAACATGAAGGAGATGACGGTAGCTAAGTTCACTCGCTTTACTCGCTCACTTCAACCCCTGCGAACCTAACCTATCCGTGTTGAGGTGCCCTAACATCCCGAGATCGCTTCGCTCGCTCTTGGACTGATTCTTTGACCATAATCATCGAATTGCCCCAACCGTTACGTAGCAATACTCATAATGACCAGACAATGTGATAAACAAAGAAGTTTAAATGAGTATTTATTATATTGCTTGATTTGACTTGACTTGATTCATATTGACTGGGCATTAATTATACATAGTGCACTGATTAATGATTTGGTCCACGACGTATATATGAAGAAGTAAATCGCGGATCTGAAGAAATGCGTTACGCTGATAAGATGCAAAAAGCAGAATCTATATATCGATTTTTTATCTAGACCGTTAAAGATCCGCATGAAATCGGACTACAATCCTGAAACTTCCGCAACATTTGAACTAGCAATCCATCTAAAAAAGTCACTCTCATCAGGCCAATCACGTGGAACCTGTAGCAATCAGTAACGAACCACTAGTAACGCGAACACGGATTAAGTTATCCAGTGTAATCGAATTCATAAAACCAGTGTTGGCCGACTCGTCACGTTTCGACCGCTCAATTTTCGAACACGTGGCAAATAGATTAACTACGCAAACATTAGATATAGAATTGGGCAGACATAAAACTGGTTTTAAATCAGTAAAAGAGAAACTAGGTGTTTTGTTACTCGGCTCCGATTCAGGCATCCATATATGTAGCTGCTCCACACTGTGCTGAACTATTAAGTTACTATACGTCAATCGTTTTACTTCCTTCTTCTTCTTCCTTTCTTCGTGCTGAGGATCATGGTTACAGAACCCCTATAAACTACATCGATTCTAGTTGCCATCAACACGTGCTGAAATTTGTTTGAGGACTTAGCTTCACTTGGCCAGACTATGTAGGCACTCTTTTCTACTTATATTATCAAAAAATAGTACATTACTACAGCGGCCAGCAAAATAGGCATTGATGGACAAACGTGTAAATGTTACGTAAGTCCATCAATGCCTAGTTGTGGCCAAGGCTTGTATAGTACTTTTTCATCACAACTATTCGAAAAACGACAATTGGGTTGTTGAATTTAAAAAAAAATACGATTTTTAAAATTTATTTTGAAACTTTACATATCATAAATTATATTGTCGTTGCAAAAATCTCTTAAATATTTTTTTTCAATTTATTATAAGCAATTGAAAATCGATAAAATTTTAAAAAGAACCACCTGTCAACGAACGGGCCATGATTGGTCGCCATGTTGGTGACGTCATAACGTTCAAGGAATTTCACCATAGTACAGTGTCAAGTAAATTGACTAAAAAATATCCGAAAATTTGTGCAAAAATGTTATTTATAACAGCAAATTTTATTTAGACATGTGTGATAAAGGATTCATAAAGGCAAATTTCGAAAAGATATCCATCTGATGGACGATTTGGAAAAATTGAGCATAAGTAAATTAGTCGTAATGAATATTACGTGATAGTGGACCGCGACCGGTGTTTGTCATTGTTGTTCATTGTACACATTACATTTAGAAACATAATTGTCATAATGTAATTGTTGTTACATATGGGTAGGTGATATTCGTGTAAAATAAAAAGCTAACAAACACGATTGGCGCGCAACTTCGACTTTAGATATCAAAAAACTTCCACTAAATATTATACAACCCGAAATCTGTGGAGCCTTTATTTTTATTTATTTTTACCCGACTGCCGAAGGAGGGTAATGTGTTTATCAGTCTATGTATGTATGTATGTATGTATGTATGTATGTATGTATATATGTATGTATGTATGTATGTATGTATGTTTGTTCCTATGTGGCGTTCTAGAGACCAAACGCGTTGGCCGATTTTGATGGTTCTTACGTCAATCGATTTGTCTTAACCCTGCGAGTGTCACTGGCTACATTAAAATTGGAAAAAAGAAAAATGGCGGATTTGGGACGCCATATTGTGGGGTACCAAATTTTTTTTTCTTCCAAGCCTATCGAGTGGGGTATCAAAATAAAGGACTTTAAGAGCTGATTTCAAAAATATATAACACTTATATGTTAAAACGTACCTAATTCTAAAAAAAGTTAACTAAAAAGTTATAAATAAAAAAAGTTAATTCAAAAATTCAAAAAACCCGACTGCTTAAAAAGCGAACTAAATAGTTGTTAAACAAGAAGAAAATCATGCTGTGCAGTCGGAGGATACATCTGGTTTTGGTCAGCCAGCTCGCGAACTTGTATCCTCCGACTGCACAGCATGATTTTCTTCTTGTTTACAACTATTTAGTTCGCTTTTTAAGCAGTCGGGTTTTTTGAATTTTTGAATTAACTTTTTTTATTAGTTTGCTTTTTAAGCAGTCGGGTTTTATGATTTTTTAATTAACTTTTTTTTTTGCATAACATCCTTAAAATTTTCGGTATTTTTAATTATTTGCATATCCCTTTATAATATTAAACACAAATATCTATATAATATAATTACAAATACTAAAAAACTTTGTAGAACAAAAACGTGAAAATATTAATTCGGTACATTTTCAAATATCTCTTAAATGCGTCGACCGATTTTCACAATTCAAACAGAAATATTAGTTTTACGTCTATATCCGTCATTTAAAATTAAAATAATGAATATATCTCAATAAACAAAAAATCATGTTTTTAAGTTACGTAATTATACACGTGTGTGAAGTTAGCATCTCAAATGTTAGCATCTCACAAATTAACACCACATATAATGGCATCCCACATAGTTCTATAGTTCTTGATAAGTTTTAACAATAGTTCCGTCGATTTTACTATTAAAATTGCATTTTGAAAAAATGAGATGCTAACTTCGCAATACATATCATAGCATCTCATCGAATTTCTCACAAAAACACCACATATAAGGGCATTCCGCATAGTTCTATAGTTCTTGATGCGTTTTATCAATAATTCCGTCGATTTTGCTATAACAAATTTTTTATATCAGCATTTAAAAAAAATGAGATGCTAACTTCTCAATACAGATCATAGCATCTCACCAAATTTCTCAAAAAAACCCCACATATAAGGGCATTCCGCATAGTTCTACAGTTCTTGATGCGTTTTATCAATAGTTCCGTCGATTTTGCTATAACAATTTTGCATATCAGCATTTTTTTAAATGAGATGCTAACTTCTCAATACATATCATAGCATCTCATCAAATTTCTCAAAAAAACCCCACATATAAGGGCATTCCGCATAGTTCTACAGTTCTTGATGCGTTTTATCAATAGTTCTGTAAATTTTGCTATAAAAATTTTGCATATCAACATTATGAAAAAATGAGATGCTAACTTCGCAATACTTATCATAGCATCTCATCGAATTTCTCAAAATTGACCTTGTTGTAGTTGGAAGCAAAAGAGTTCATAAGAGTTCATTTAGTTGAGCAAAAATCAAGAAAATTTTCACAGCTCATTACAAAAATTTCAAAAAAATTGTTAGCAGGCACTGAGGCCCGGCATCTCATCGGTTTCTATTACTTTTATAACTAGGCTTTACAAGAACATGCTACAGAAAGCCAGAACTCTCACTTAAGCATCTACTGAGCCTGGTCGAAAATTTAGTTGAGCAAAAATCAAGAAAATTTTCAGAGCTCATTACAAAAATTTCAAAAAAATTGTTAGCAGGTACTGAGGCCAGTTTCTAGTACTCTTATAACCAGACTTTACAAGAACAAGCTACAGAAAGCCAGAACTCTCACCAAAGATTTCACAGAGCCTGGTTGTAGATTTAGCTTTGCTATAATCAAGGAAATATACATTGTAAGCAATAAAAAATACAAAAAAATTGTTAGTAGGTACTGAGGCCCGGCATCTCATCGGTTTCTATTACTCTTATAACTAGGCTTTACAAGAACATGCTACAGAAAGCCAGAACTCTCACTTAAGTATCTACTGAGCCTGGTCGAAAATTTAGTTAAGCAAAAATAAAGAAAATTTTCAGACCTCATTACAAAAATTTCAAAAAAATTGTTAGCAGGTACTGAGGCCCGGCATCTCATCGGTTTTTATTACCACTATAACTAGACTTTATAAAAACATGCTACAGAAAGCCAGAACTCTCACTTAAGTATCTACTGAGCCTGGTCGAAAATTTTGTTGAGCAAAAATCAAAAACATTTTCAGAGCACATTTTTTTTTTTTTAAGTGTTAGCAGGTACTGAGGCCCGGCATCTCATCGGTTTCTATAACAACTATAACTAGACTTTATAAAAACATGCTACAGAAAGCCAGAACTCTCACTTAAGTATCTACTGAGCCTGGTCGAAAATTTAGTTGAGCAAAAATCAAGAAAATTATCAGAGATCATTACAAAAATTTCAAAAAAATTGTTAGCAGGTACTGAGGCCCGGCATCTCATCGGTATCTATTACCACTATAACTAGACTTTATAAAAACATGCTACAGAAAGCTTGAAATTTTTGTAATGATCTCTGAAAATTTTCTTGATTTTTGCTCAACTTAATTTTTGACCAGCCTCAGTAGATACATAAGTGAGAGTTCTGGCTTTCTGTAGCATGTTCTTGTAAAGCCTAGTTATAAGAGTACTAGAAACCGATGAGATGCCTGGCCTCAGTACCTCTTAACATTTATTTTCTTATTTTTTTTCATACAATATATATTTCCTTGATTTTAGCTAACCTAAATCTTCAACCAAGCTCTGTGGAATCTTCAGTGAGAGTTCTGGCTTTCTGTAGCATGTTTTTATAAAGTTTAGTTATAGTTATTATAGAAACCGATGAGATGCCGGGCCTAAGTACCTGCTCGGATTTTTTTTGAAATTTTTGTAATAAGCTCTGAAAATTTTCTTGATTTTTGCTTAACTAAATTTTCAACCAGGCTTACTAGATACTTATGTGAGAGTTCTGGCTATCTGTTTTATGTTTTCATTAAGATAATTTATAGAAGTAATATAATTCAATAAGATGCTGGGCCTCATCAGTACCTCTTAACATTTTTTTTAGTTTTTTTTTGCGTACCATGTATATTTCCTTGATTTTAGCTAACCTAAATCTTCAACCAAGCTCTGTGGAATCTTCAGTGAGAGTTCTGGCTTTCTGTAGCATGTTTTTATAAAGTCTAGTTATAGTTATTATAGAAACCGATGAGATGCCGGGCCTAAGTACCTGCTCACATTTTTTTTGAAATTTTTGTAATGAGCTCTGAAAATTTTCTTGATTTTTGCTCAACTAAATTTTCAACCAGGCTTAGTAGATACTTATGTGAGAGTTCTGGCTATCTGTTTTATGTTTCTATTAAGATAATTTATAGAAGTAATATAATTCAATAATATGCTGGGCCTCAGTACCTCTTAACATTTTTTTTAGTTTTTTTTGCTTACCATGTATATTTCCTTGATTTTCACTAAACTAAATCTTCAACCAGGCTTTGTGAAATCTTTGGTGAGAGTTCTGACTTTCTGTAGAATGTTTTTATAAAGTCTAGTTATAGTTGTAATAGAAACCGATGAGATGCCGGGCCTCAGTACCTGCTAACAATTTTTTTGAAATTTTTGTAATGAGCTCTGAAAATTTTCTTGATTTTTGCTTAACTAAATTTTCGACCAGGCTCAGTAGATACTTAAGTGAGAGTTCTGGCTTTCTGTAGCATGTTCTTGTAAAGCCTAGTTATAAGAGTACTAGAAACCGATGACATGCCTGGCCTCAGTACCTCTTAACATTTATTTTCTTATTTTTTTGCGTACAATATATATTTCCTTGATTTTAGCTAACCTAAATTTTCAACCAAGCTCTGTGGAATCTTCAATGAGAGTTCTGGCTTTCTGTAGCATGTTTTTATAAAGTCTAGTTATAGTTATTATAGAAACCGATGAGATGCCGGGCCTAAGTAATGAGCTCTGAAAATTTTCTTGATTTTTGCTCAACTAAATTTTCAACCAGGCTTAGTAGATACTTATGTGAGAGTTCTGGCTATCTGTTTTATGTTTCCATTAAGATAATTTATGGAAGTAACATTTTTTTTAGTTTTTTTTGCTTACAATGTATATTTCCTTGATTTTCACTAAACTAAATCTTCAACCAGGCTTTGTGAAATCTTTGGTGAGAGTTCTGACTTTCTGTAGCATGTTTTTATAAAGTTTAGTTATAGTTGTAATAGAAACCGATGAGATGCCGGGCCTCAGTACCTGCTAACAATTTTTTTGAAATTTTTGTAATGAGCTCTGAAAATTTTCTTGATTTTTGCTCAACTAAATTTTCGACCAGGCTCAGTAGATACTTAAGTGAGAGTTCTGGCTTTCTGTAGCATGTTTTTATAAAGTCTAGTTATAGTGGTAATAAAAACCGATGAGATGCCGGGCCTCACTATCTGCTAACAATTTTTTTGAAATTTTTGTAATGAGCTCTGAAAATTTTCTTGATTTTTGCTTAACTAAATTTTCGACCAGGCTCAGTAGATACTTAAGTGAGAGTTCTGGCTTTCTGTAGCATGTTCTTGTAAAGCCTAGTTATAAGAGTAATAGAAACCGATGAGATGCCGGGCCTTAGTACCTGCTAACAATTTTTTTGTATTTTTTATTGCTTACAATGTATATTTCCTTGATTATAGCAAAGCTAAATCTACAACCAGGCTCTGTGAAATCTTTGGTGAGAGTTCTGGCTTTCTGTAGCTTGTTCTTATAAAGTCTAGTTATAAGAGTACTAGAAACTGATGAGATGCCGGGCCTCAGTACGTGCTAACAATTTTTTTGAAATTTTTGTAATGAGTTCTGAAAATTTTATTGATTTTTGCTCAACTAAATATTCGACCAGGCTCAGTAGATACTTAAGTGAGAGTTCTGGCTTTCTGTAGCATGTTCTTGTAAAGCCTAGTTATAAGAGTACTAGAAACCGATGAGATGCCTGGCCTCAGTACCTCTTAACATTTATTTTCTTATTTTTTTGCGTACAATATATATTTCCTTGATTTTAGCTAACCTAAATTTTCAACCAAGCTCTGTGGAATCTTCAGTGAGAGTTCTGGCTTTCTGTAGCATGTTTTTATAAAGTCTAGTTATAGTTATTATAGAAACCGATGAGATGCCGGGCCTAAGTAATGAGCTCTGAAAATTTTCTTGATTTTTGCTCAACTAAATTTTCAACCAGGCTTAGTAGATACTTATGTGAGAGTTCTGGCTATTTGTTTTATGTTTCCATTAAGATAATTTATGGAAGTAACATTTTTTTTAGTTTTTTTTGCGTACAATGTATATTTCCTTGATTTTCACTAAACTAAATCTTCAACCAGGCTTTGTGAAATCTTTGGTGAGAGTTCTGACTTTCTGTAGCATGTTTTTATAAAGTTTAGTTATAGTTGTAATAGAAACCGATGAGATGCCGGGCCTCAGTACCTGCTAACAATTTTTTTGAAATTTTTGTAATTAGCTCTGAAAATTTTATTGATTTTTGCTCAACTAAATTTTCGACCAGGCTCAGTAGATACTTAAGTGAGAGTTCTGGTTTTCTGTAGCATGTTCTTGTAAAGTCTAGTTATAAGAGTAATAGAAACCGATGAGATGCCGGGCCTCAGTACCTGCTAACAATTTTTTTGAATTTTTTATTGCGTACAATGTATATTTCCTTGATTATAGCAAAGCTAAATCTTCAACCAGGCTCTGTGAAATCTTTGGTGAGAGTTCTGGCTATCTGTTTTATGTTTCCATTAAGACAATTTATAGAAGTAATATAATTCAATAAGATGCTGGGCCTCAGTACCTTTTAACATTTTTTTTAGTTTTTTTGCTTACCATGTATATTTCCTTGATTTTCGCTAACCTAAATCTTCAACCAAGCTCTGTGGAATCTTCAGTGAGAGTTCTGGCTTTCTATAGCATGTTTTTATAAAGTCTAGTTATAGTGGTAATAGAAACCGATGAGATGCCGGGCCTCAGTACCTGCTAACAATTTTTTTGAAATTTTAGTAATGAGTTCTGAAAATTTTATTGATTTTTGCTCAACTAAATTTTCGACCAGGCTCAGTAGATACTTAAGTGAGAGTTCTGGCTTTCTGTAGCATGTTCTTGTAAAGTCTATTTAAAATAGTACTAGAACCCGACGAGATGCCGGGACTCAGTAACTATAAACATTTTTTTTGCATTTTTTGTTGCGTAGAATGTACTTTTCTGAGATTTTCGCTAAGCTAAATCTTCAACCAGGTTCTGTGAAATCTTTGGTGAGAGTTGTGGCTTTCTGTTGTATATTTCCATTAAGACAATTTACAGATGTAATATAATTCAATTAGATGCTGGGCCTCAGTACCTCTTGTTATTATTTTTTTGTTGTTTTTTGCGTACCATGTATATTTCCTTGATTTTTGCTAACCTAAATCTTCAACCATGTTCTGCTGATACTTGAGTGAGAGTTCTTGCTTTCGGCAGCATACTTTTTAAAGTCCATTCATATTATTATTTGAAACGGAGGAGATCCTAGCCTATTAGTTAAAATGTTTTATACGAACCAGAACTCCCAACTATACCTTAGCATCTCACTTTTGTTTATAACAATGATTTATGATTATTGTGGATGTTTTAAACACTAAAACTCTTTCGGGACTTGTTTGAGAGATCTAGACTTATCGTTCGAATGTTAAAACCAGGTATAACTGGTACTTCTGGGCTGTATAAAGATACGACCTGGAACGACCAGTTATACCTCAGGATCTCACTACTGTTCGGATATTTCGTTTATATTTTTTTAGGGATTGAAATTAGATTCAACCGACAGAACTATCAAAAGAATAGGTTTAGGATGCAGAACTCTTTTGCTTCCAACTACAACAAGGTCAATTTTGAGAAATTTGATGAGATGCTATGATATGTATTGAGAAGTTAGCATCTCATTTTTAAAAATGCTGCAAAATTGTTATAGCAAAATCGACGGAACTATTGATAAAACGCATCAAGAACTGTAGAACTATGCGGAATGCCCTTATATGTGGGGTTTTTTTGAGAAATTTGATGAGATGCTATGATATGTATTGAGAAGTTAGCATCTATTTTTTTTTAAATCGTGATATAAAAATTTTTTTATAGCAAAATCGACGGAACTATTGATAAAACGCATCAAGAACTGTAGAACTATGCGGAATGCCCTTATATGTGGTGTTTTTTTGAGAAATTCGATGAGATGCTATGATATGTATTGCGAAGTTAGCATCTCATTTTTTCAAAATGCAATTTTGATAGTAAAATCGACGGAACTATTGTTAAAACTTATCAAGAACTATAGAACTATGTGGGATGCCATTATATGTGGTGTTAATTTGTGAGATGCTAACATTTGAGATGCTAACTTCACACACGTTAATTATACAACAATGTCAACTTTGCTCGAAAGTTCCCTTAAAAATTTACTTTTCTCGATCTTTAATGATCAAATTAAGAAATTAATCAGAATCTTATACTAAATTAGAACAAGATAACAACATAATTAACATATTCTAATTGGAATCTAGTTCTAGTTCTTGTTCTAATAGAACATTTCTCAAAACTTTAGTACAGTTTGCTAGGTTGGGTATTGCGCGAATCACATAATAATGGGGAGTTATTTTTAATATTCGTACATAATGATGCGAAGCAAGCACGATAACTTTTAAGGTTCGATATTTATGATCAATGTTTTCGATATTCATCAATATATTGACGATAATAACAAGATGGAATTGGTTATAAATCAAAACACTGTATAAGCTATGTGCCACAATGAGTAGAATTGAACGTTGTGACGTCACACGGGCTCGGCTTTGTTCGTAAAACTGTCGGGGTGTTTTCGGTACTGGATTCAAAAAAATATTTTCGATTGGATTTTACTTTGTAATTACAATGAAAAAAAAAAAACTAAAAATAGTTTTGTATGAAAATTTATATATGATCTTTCCATTTATTACAAAAAAAAAGTTGGTTCAACAAACCAATTGTCTATAGGGGATAGCGGTAGCCAAATCCAATTTTGCGCCCGTAGGTGTTTGAGCTTTCTCTTTTCTGATTGGTCCGCTTCGTGCTTCTGATAGATTTGCGTAGTTGGGTTGGAGGCGCTCGCGTAAAGGTCTAACGTAAAAAAAAAAAACACTAACTAAGATTAAATTCTCTATGGTGATAAACTCATTTTTGTGATTGGTTAGTAAGGAGTTAGTATTTATTATACTTACTCTTTGTTGATAAGTATGTGAAGTTAACTAAATAGGTCGTACGCATATGTTTGAATAAGTTATGGCGGCAATGTGTTTTAAAAAAACTGTAGTTCTTTCTTTAATTTTTTTTTTCGGAAATTTTTCACACTAGGCATCGCCATAGAGGAAATTATTTTACTCTTAGGTAGTGATGAAAAATAGTGTGTATTACTCGGGGACAAAATATTTTGTTCACGGGCGGCGTATATTGAATTCCTCGTTAAGCTCAGGATTCTACGTTAGAATCCTTCGCTTAGCTCTGAATTCAAAATAACGCCCTGGAAGAACAAAATATTACTTTGCCCCCTTGTAACACAAATAAATATTCTCAAATAATGCGCGGAAATTAAAACTAAGTATTACCTAGAACTCATTTTGTCAAATACAATTATTACTTTTCAAAATCAATGACGAACAACGAGTAACAATAATTTTGCCCGCGTTAAAAAGTTCATTTGTTTTTTTTTTCAATAAACAGCTTTCTATTTGTATGCAAGTTCGAAATTTAAATATATCCTTTGATAAGTTACCTCCTTGGTTTCCATGTTTCGGAGTAAAAGATCGTTCCATTTTTAAATTACACGACAGATATGAGTTTACTATGTAATTTATTTGGCCGCTAGACACGACAGATATGGATTTTCATACAACTTTTGCCGGCCGCTGCGCGCATGTATTTGGGCAGTACAGCAATTTCGATTTATCTCGAAGAAGGTTGTCAAAATAATGCTCACATTTCCAAGCATGTTTGAGAAAAAACTTTTTAATTGCTTTTATTTTAGTCAACACTGTCCCACTGTTGGCCTCCCCAACCTCCAAAGCTTACTTATTCGTACTCAGTATTTAATATGCCAAATTGAATACGTCCAAGATCCTCCAACATTTTAGACCAACACTGGCTACCTATATTACCCTCCATAATGTTTTAATTTGTATTACTTCCGCGTTTTATATACTTTAAGGGCCTCTCAAAGAAGGAAAACTGGAATAAATCGCGCTATGAAACGAAAGTCATGTTTTTAAGCTTCATTGAACTTGAAAAGGACATGGCTAAACAACTGCCCTTAGCACGTCTATAAATTTCTCACTAGCTCGTAACATTCAAATATTCATTAAAGAATTATTACAGTTTTATTATTCTTCTAGAACTTTCGTGAATTAATCAAATAATTGTAAGGGAACAGAACAAAGAACAGTTGTAAGGGAGATTATAGGAAACTATTCAAAATATGTAAAATTCTACCGATAAGTTATAAACATAAGATTCTTTTAGCAGTTAACCACCATGGTACCCAAGAGCATAACTTAACTTACGTAATCAACAACCATAACATACGATCTATGGCTGCTGGCAGATTCAATGTACCCAGGGTCACTAATTACTTTGGTGACAGAACCCTAAAAAAACGAATACCATATCTATTGAACAGTCTGCCGGCAGATATAAGGAGTGAAACGAATAAAAACAGCTTTAAAAATCGTTTAGAAAGATATTATTTAGAAACGTGTCTTTAATTAATAATTAGCTTTAAGTATGAAATCTAAGAATAAGTGTAAAGAGACTCACCGACCCCACAGTCAAACCATTACTACGGTTTTGTGGGGCTTAGTTTATAAGTTACTTACCATTATGTGAACAAATAAATAAAAAAAAATAAAAAATAAAAAGATTTTTTATGTTTTTGTTTGACAAGAAGAACATAAGATTCCGTTCTACCAAAAATTGTAGTCAATAAACCTACTTTTAAATTCATTTGCATAAGTCGAAACGAACAGTATTCATTGATATTTAATAATGTACCTATCGCCATACATCTGAAATATTCATTAATGAATAATAACAGTTTTATTATTCTTCTAGAACATTCGTGAATTAATCAAATAATTAAAAGTATTTTCATGTTTTTGTTTGACAAGAAGAACATAACATTCCGTTCTACGAAAAATTGTAGTCAATAAACCTACTTTTAAAGACATTTGCGTAAATCGAAACGAACAGTATTCATTATTATTTATTTTTGTACCTTTCACAATACATCTCAAAACCTTAGAGATTATCTGATTTCTAGAAATTATTGGCAAAATCTGGAAAGCAACGGCGCTTAAATAGTGCTGACACTAAAAAGTTCTATTCGATTAGAACCAAATAAAAATAAAACATGTTGGGGGTGTCATGGGAACTCACTTTGAACGAAGTACCTTTCGCCGGGTATTATGTATTAATACAGAGCCAACTAGTATGGTCTTAAGTTTCAATTGCGTATTGATTCATCATGAGATGCATAAACTGTGGTGTAGCAACAAATGAAAGATCTTCAAATGACAGCCGTGACCAACGGCTAGCTTTCCAAGACACTAAGGAAACACGCTATGTAAAGATGGTACACGATGGAACCACGGAATGACCTCGGCTAGCGTTGCTTAACCTTGAAGATCGATCTGTGCGTCTGTTATTATTAAGCCACGAGCTTCTCTAAACGCCTTAAGAAAGTATCATAGCAAAATCTTATTCTTTTACAAGTTTGTATACCTATTAATGTAGGCGTTTCTACGATTTTATTTTCAGGATTGTGTCGATATAAAAAGTGCCTGTAACTTTTTTCATACGAAATACTCATATTCAGCTATTCAGAATTACATATTATTAGTTAAAATGTTTATTTGTTGCTAGGGCAGTCGTCCATACTTTATTTAGCCATGTCCTTTTCTTTTGATATTTATTATAAGAGTTTTTTATGCTTTTAGTACTCGTTTAAAATGTTAAAGAGATTGCGTTAATTAAACTTTCCAAGTCAAGATTGTCAGTATTTAAAAGGACAAATGTTTTGTGATTCTGGATATCACCCTGTTGTAAGGATATAGTTGGTACGGATATGTTTTTAGCTAGTGAGCGTCCTATACTCGCGAAATAAGTGTTGACTTCATTAACAGAACGTTTGGGATCAGAAGACGACAGAAGATCGGTTGCAAGTGTTTTTTGTTTGGTTGTGTTGGTAATTGTTTTTATTGCTTACCATAACTTTTAATTATTTCTTTGTGCGGTATTAATAAGATCTCGTTTTCTGGGGATTTCACTAATTTTAGATGCAGTTTCTCACGGTTTTGGAGACACCTTAAGAGCCCTGGAGTCATCCATGACTTTTTCAGCAGTTTTCGATATGGCCTAACTTTCAGGATCATGTTTTATAATTACATTATAATTACATATCATGTGTAGTATAATTACATTTAGTGTTATTTAGTGTGTGTGTGTGTGTTTAGTGTTTTGCGTGTGTGTAAGAAGTTGGTAGCTTCATTAACATTATGGAGACTGTATAGCGGACTAAAATCAAACTGATCTAGCATTAGTTCAATTTTAGCGTAGTCAAGAACTTTTGTTGTTTTACTATTTAATTTAACAGTACTCGTATTGAAGGGTTTAGAAAGTTGAATGAAAAACAGAACAGTATCATGGTCAGTGAGTGAGGTGTTTGCGACATACGAATAAGCTGGGCGTTTTGATTTTAACATAACATGATCAAGGCACGAGCTGTTATAGCCAGTGGGAAGCGTATGTACCGGCAACATATCGTTTTACCTTTCTGTGCACATGCGATGCACTGGCTGGTAAGTGAATGAGTCTCATAGGGGTTAGATATCCAAAACCAGAAGACAACCTATAGGATCATATCGGCTAGTCTCGTTGTAAAACTCGGGGAAGAGTAGGTTATCTAGGGGACCACAATAGATCCCAGTGGGTCGAAGTGTCCGAGTTATTTCTAGGCCCCTCGACAAGATAAGATAAGATCAAAGACCTGGTGGTCCGTCTTAGTAGCAGCTTCGGTAACCAATATCACACCCCTCGGCCCGGTAATCGTAAGGCATCGAGTGTTAGTCGGGTCGTCCAACAAATTAGTTCTATATGCTGTGCTTTCCATAGGGGTTTTCTAGGATAAATACATCGTGGTGGCTACCCAATTCCTTCCACGGCAATATTTTTGAAGTAATTTAGGACCTCACGGTCATTGAATATCACTCCGTGTACTCGTACACGGAGGTGTTGAGACAGTTACCGCCACCCAATACTCGGCGTTGAATATTTTACAGTTTGGCAGTTCTTCTCCAGACAAACCCTCCTCATTTTACATCCGTTAGTAAGTTATTCCGCCTTTATGGAATTTAAGCTTTGATGATTTCCTCGCGATTCCGTTTCCAAGCGGCTATTCATTAACCAGTTAAGCGCACGACGGTCTTCTGGTTATTCAATCAAGTGCTCGAGCTGGACTCGAAAACTTGGCTGACACTTGTCTACGATTAATATCAGTGGGGCGATCGAAACCGCCTCACCTTTGCTCCGCACAAAAATTATCAACTCATTTTGAAAGGTAATCTTAAATTGAGTCCTACTATTAAATTTAATAAGGTTCACGTATTTAAAAAGGAAGCAGTCCGTGTGCTATATTGGTCTAGCGTTAGAGAGGAATTTTGCATTTATAGATCATATTAAAATATTCGGTGAGAAAGCAAAAAAGAACTTTAAAGACTATTTATAGAAAGAAAGAAAGAAAAAATGTTTATTTGTGAACCGCACAGGAGACACGAGAAAAATCATTAAATATTAATGGGGCAATGCATTTTTATTTATGCTATTTACTTGGATTGTATTTGCTATGGGGCACCTGATTGGGCTTATAGGGCCACAATAGGGGCGGTACGACGTAAATTACTTCAAAGTCATCGTTGGCTTTGATATTCTTAGGCAAAACATACAGGACGGTCAGTACTGACTTACCGGTACTTGCTGGCGTACTTCCGGTCGACCTAGAAGTGCAGCGACGTGCTGCAATGTACTATTCCGCACGAGAAACTATGGACGCGGACTTTTTAATGCGGAGTTACCGTGAGAAAATCTCTAGATTATTTAAACAACCTATTGACGTCTGGGAGGAACTTTTATCCGAATGGCAATGTAAAAAAAAACAAAAAAAAGTGGGAGCAACGGCCGACATCTCCACTAATTCTTTCCATCCGTTTGCGTGCGGCTGGCCAGGACGTGGCTGGAGGTGGATCACTGTGTTGCCCTCTTTCTCACAGGACATGGTAACTTTTGAGTAAATTATTTTCCTTCAAGCTCCTTGCCTCGCCTTTATGTCAGTGTTCTACATCTGACTGCGAATATGTACAATCTGCACACCATATCTTATGGTAGTGTATTTTTTGGCAGAATGAACGCAATAATACGTTGAATAATGTACAGGCTGTATCAGGAATACGGACCTTGTGGAAACTAGAAAAAAGTTCTGTGCGTTCAAGTGTTTTTTTGCCATACTTATTATTGAAATCAAATATAACAGCTCACAATGTTAGGACCGTGGTGATAGGCAACTGGGCTTATCCCAGTTGTAAACGACCCTTTGTGCCCATTGCAGCTCTCAATGTTAGGATCGTGGTGCTAGGCAACTGGGCTTATCCCAGTTGTAAACGACCCTTTTAGCCATAACTTTGTGCCCATTGGCCTTGTTTGATTTGTCTTCTGCTTGATATGGAGGGAAGTGTTTTTTTTTTTTCTACTTATTAATTTTGTTGCGGGATCCAAGACAGTTAAATTCATTCTCCGGGACTTCGTCGAGCTTCATTGCCTCGGCGCCTTTCTGGTGGTCGCCACCGTTGATTCTGGCTTTCAAGAGTTGCATTAGTTTGGGAATAGTGTGGTGGAATTGTCCCAAAACAAAAAATAATTTACAATTATTCATCACCAAACTAAGCCAAAAACGTCTTAGATTACTTTAAGTGTGTGTGTGATAACAGCCATTACTTAAATTACATTAGGTAATGGGCGTGCTTGACAAATCCAATTGCAATGGGCCTTTTTCTTTTCTCATTAATATAATTATATTTATTATATTATCGAACATTTATAATCAACCATAAACTGTGACAACAAAGATATTGGAGATAATACTTAGGTATGTAAATGATGAATTTCTTACTAAAATTTTTTGAGTTAAAATAATAGTTTTTTTGTTTCTTGTCAACAATCAACAAGTCAGTAGTTACATAATCGTCCTCGCTACCGAGACATATAAATATGTCTCCATTAAAGTGGTTGAATCATTTAATTGCTATGGAACATCTCTTTGGCATATACAGAAATTATTGTACCCAGAAGAACATTAGGCGATATTTGATTAAATTCCAAATATTTGTCCAGACTATAATGCATACTATATTCATAATATATAAAGTATATTTCTTGTTGGGAAAAGGAGAATATAGTCAAACAAAGCTAATGCTTGTATGTTTTGGTACTTTAGATTGTGTAATCTCTGTGTCATCTGTCATAACAGGCATATATTTCAGTCGCGACTTCCTTTCATATTATACAAGCATCAATAGTGTCTTTGAATTCTTTAAGGACGATAAACAATTAAAAAAATCTCTAAAGAAAGTACTCTTTGCCGGTATAACTTTCCACATATTTTTTGTTGCCGTAGCTGTCTTCAGATCATCGCAAAATATAAACATATTCTTACTATCAGATCCAATACTAACGCTGGCAATTTTGGTTTCACTAGCTTTTGTAAGATGTACTATAATATTTGAGCATCTAATGGTGTTTGTTGTTATAATGGTTGTGGTCTATTTGTTTAAAAGCTTGACTTCGTTGATATCAGTCATTCAGGAGAGATTAGGGAGTTGTGATATTAGTTCGGGTGAGCAATCTGATATCACAAAGGAGAAGATACAAGTATGGGTTGAACTATACAGGGATCTAGCAAACTGCTGTGACAAAGTGTCACTTTGCTTTGGACGCCAGGTAATTATTTCAATTTAGTTATTTCTTGTATAGATCATATTTGTTTTTGTATAAATAACATGAATGTATTGTTTGTATTTTTCAGTATTTCGCTTCACTGGTCTTGTCATTGTCACAGTATATTGTTTTGACGTATCTGATTATTTACTTAAAGTTTTCTAATGTGAGTATTTGTTCATTACTTTTTTACCGAGCTAAGTATTTACGTAAATATTAAAAAGTACCAAGTTTGTCTAAATATTTACACTTGTTTCCTCTGTTACCATGTAAATATTGTAACTATGGTTAATAATGAACCAATTATTTAGTACTATTATATTCATGCAGGAGCGCATTGCATACATTTTTTATACATTTCTGATGAATGACAGTCTAGACTATGTGAGAATTGTAATTATCATATTAAGTTGTATATCAGTGATGGTGATGCCATCAGTTGCTGGTCAAATGGCGAGTAACCAAAGAGTAAGGTTCCACCGGTCGTTGGTTCGACTTTACAATACAAAGATTGTTGGTAAGTCCATATTTAAACAAAAATTGACGTGTAACTCTCATCGGGTAATTGTAAACCTCGTTAGATTATGAAACACCTTGAGATTCTATGAACCATCGATACATTTTGAACTGGACATTTAGAACAGAATAATAGGACTAATATTATAAAGAGAAAAGATTTTTATGTTTGAATTTTTGTATGTAGCGAATAAACTTAAAAACTACTGGACCGATTTAAAAAAATCTTTCACCGTTGGGAAACTACACTATCCCCGGGTGACATAGGCTACTTTTTATTCCTGTACGCCCACGGGAATGGTAAATATGCGGGTGAAACCGCGAGGCGTCTGCTAATCGATATATATTTCGTAATCTAACGAAGTTAACTAAAAGTTGGTTTTAGGTACAGATGAAGCTGAACTGAAATTGTTAAAGGACTTTATACGCCTGATAAAGAAGAATCCAATTGAGATCAAATTACTGCCCAAGATTCCTGTTGGAGTGTACATGGTGCCGATTGTACTCACATTGACAGTCAACTATGTCATTGTCATGCTGCAGTTTAATCATGTTATTTAGTTTCGTGAATGAATTAATAATACATCATTCATACATCTAATTAACTTCTGCTCACCATTTCATTGATTCACGTGGAAATAAACGACACTATCTATAAACTTTTACCTACAACAACACTCACACACACTAGTCAATAGATAGATTTTTATCAGTAATAGAATTTTTCTAAATATACAAAGTTCTTTCTATTTCTTTTTTTTTATAAAAGAAGTTGCCATACACTAGGAATTTCTTCCTGTACCGTTGGCGCGTTTACAAACATTTAAACTCACATACAGAAACACTTAGAGCCGGAACAACTATCTGTAGGTCATACAAATATTTGCTCCGTGCGGGAATCGAACTCGCGACCCGCAGCGCAGTAGTCAATCGCTCAATCACTGCGCCAACCGTGCGCCCGCACTTGTATTAATAAAACTTTAAGGCCATAAAATACAATAAATTTTATCGATAAAAACACCTCACATAAAGGGCCACAAACTTGTATTGCCTTTTTAAAATTCTGCACATATTATTAAATTCAATGTGCAGGGGTTCTTTTTAGGTAATAATACAACTAAAACTAATTGGCTTAGAGCCGTGATTTCTTTTGTCAGTGTGAAGTCTAACTCAAAGACTAACAAAAAAGCTTTACCACAAAGATTTAGCAGAATTTTACGAAATGCAATAAAAACTTGTGAAATTACGTTTATAATTTGACTTTTATTGATCAATACAAAAATATCTTATCTTTTGAGTATTAGATGAATATTTTTTTATATTCTTTATGCTATGTCCGTAAAAATAACATTAAATTTATGCGTCTATGAGACCTAGGTCCAAAGTTATGGTTGTTAGATTATGTGGATATATTAATAAGTAAGTGGGGTACTAAAATTGCTCAATATTTGAGGGTGTGGTTATTTCACCCCTTATGTGGGCTGTTTTTATCGATAAAATTAGATGTATTTTACGGTCCTAAAGTTTTATTACTACAAGTCTAGAGATATAGTAAACCTTCAGAGATTACGTCTGAAAAATACAGAAGACAACATCTTATATGCAATATTTAATTTATTAATATGCATATATATGCAGGTATATATTAATTAGTTATATTGTGTTCTATTTTATAGAAAATTGTTTGATATGTTTTCTTTTTAATTCACTTCTACACGCGATGTCTTTATATCTTTTTTTCAATTTTCCTCTCGCAGATATGCTGGAAGAGATTTCTTTGAAATCAACGTACCTTTGTACCTATTTTATGTTCCTTCTTCTTGTCTTTTTATTATGTGTGTGTACATTAATGGTAATGGTAGGCAAATAAAATAAATAAATATCTTCATACCAGTCGTTTTAATATATATATTGTATGAATGAGTTGTAGCACCTTAAAAAAAGTGGGGGAAAAAAAAGTGGGTAGTCAAAAGTGAAACAACAATTTTTCTTCTCTTTATTATAAATTAATATAAAAAATAGAAATAGATAATAATTTTGTAATTTAATGACATATATTATTAGTTAATTGTCTCTACCTGCCGGTGAAGTGTTATTAGCTCAAAACACAACATTTATTATTATATATTAACACAATTGAATTTAAACATCATGGAAGATATCAACCGCACAATCGCTGAAATGAGCAATCTGTTTGGTGAGAGAATGTCCGCATTTGAGAAGGAATTGCAGAAGACTCCATCTACCACAGCAATTACCACCTCAACTTTGGCAGCGGAGTTTGCCTCTTTCCGGACATTTGTTGTTCAGGCGCTTGGTGCTCTGCAGAAGCAGGTTGCCATGTTGGGGCAGAACCTGGATAACACGGAGATGCGTAGGCGGCGAAAAATCCTTCTATTGCATGGAGTGTCTGAGGGGCAGGACGAGGTGACCGCACAAGTGGTGGCTCGTATTGTCAAGCAGCAGCTTGATATTGACTTGATTACTTCTGGCATCAAGAGGTGTCACAGAATGGGACGCAGTACATCTCACAAACCCCGACCAATCCTGTTCAAACTGCATGATGTGGCACTGCGGGATAAAATCTGGTTCGGCAAAACTAAACTGAAGGGGTCTGGTGTCACGGTGTCGGAGTTCCTCACGAAGACCCGACACAACATCTTCATGGCAGCGCGGGACAGATTTGGTGTGACCCAGTGCTGGACATCAGAGGGCACTGTATTGGTACTGGATTCGAAGGGCGTTCGGCATCGAGTCACTTCCTCTGCCGACCTCAATAGGATCGCGCAGCAATCAGAACTGATGGCCGCCCAGCCGGAGCAGGTCTCTGGACAGCCGGAGCCGGGCGTCGCGCAGCCGGTCGCAATGGGAAAGGTCGCCGCTTCAAAATCCAAGCGCACTGTGGCCAGGAAGTAAAGTCCTTCGATGTTGTTCTTGGTGGTCCAGGTATTTGTTATGTTTTTCCGTAGGAATTTCTATGATTTAGTCTCCTTTAGTTCGCGCCTACTCTTATTTAATTTCTCGTTTGTTATTAACACACCGTACAGTTTTTTGTAATTTGATTTCATTTCGTCATGTCATGTCAATGTCACAAACTGTCAATGTCAATTCATGTTTGCGTTCCATTCCACTGCATTGACAAATGTCATTCTTATACATTAAATTTAATATAGTTTTGTTACACGGTCCTAATTTTCATTTATTTTAATTTGCTTTGTTAATAAACTTGTTATATTATACTATATGCCTGGACTACAGAATTTAATTATGTGTTTTGTTATTTTTTTGCTTTTCTCTCATGTTAAGTACAACCGGCAGGTGGATGGAAATTTATTAGCCGCGTAGTTTTTATTGTTTTGTTATATATATTTATTTTATATATTTTATATTTATGCTCAGTCCTAGCAGTGACACTGATTCGTTTCACTCGTTGGATAGTGATGCTCCTGCCTTAGCCGACACTCTAGTTTCACTTTTTTCCGATGTCTCTAGGAACTTTAATGTAGTCCACATAAATGCCCAGAGTATTCCGGCCCACTTCCCTGATATGCTGGCAAGGTTTGACTGTAAGAATATTCATGCGATTCTTATTTCTGAATCATGGTTAAAACCTTGTCTTCCCTCTTCCTCCTACTCCCTACCTGGATTTCAACTTATCAGGAATGATCGCGCGGTCGGCGGTGGTGGTGGGGTGGCCATATATCTTCGTAATTATATTCCTTTTTCCATTGTTAACATGTCCACACAGCCGCCTCCGCCGAACGCTGGTGAACATCTTTTCTTGGAAGTTGAATTACATCATACTAAGATTCTCCTAGGGGTCTACTACTGTCCTTCTCTTCGGATTAATTTCTTCTCTTCTTTCGAACGTATTTTAGAACTTCTAATCCCCTCTTACAGTCACAGTATCATAATGGGCGACTTCAATACATGTCTACTTAAAAAAGATTCCCGCTCTTCTTCTCTTTGCCATATTGTTGAATCTACCAATCTTTCTATCCTTGATCTTGGTGCCACTCACCATTTTCCTAACTCTGTCCCCTCGCTTCTTGATCTTATTATTGTCTCTTCCTTCGATCACGTCGCTAAACATGGTCAATGTTCTGCCGACGCATTTTCCTATCATGATCTAATTTACACTTCCTATAAAATTCGACCACCTAAGCATAAGTTCAAAACTCTTCTGCTTCGCAATTTTGATGGCATGGATGTTGATCGTCTGCAAGAGGATGCCAGTAACATTGACTGGACTCCGCTGGTCACATCCTCGTCCGTCGACGAACAAGTTGATATCTTGACGTCTACCCTTATTCAACTTTACGACACACATGCACCTATTCGAGCTGTAAGAGTTAAGCATCTTCCAGCGCCATGGTTAACTAACGAAATTAAAGTTTTACTACGCAAAAAGGCAGCTGCGAAGTTTAAGTATAAAATTCGGCCCAACGACGTCAACAGGGAGAAATACGTCTCAATAAGGTACCAATGCAGCAAGGTGTGTAGGAACGCACAACGCCAACATATCCATAATTCTGTTCAAAACGGTGATTCAGCCAAAGTCTGGAAATTTCTGAAATCATTAGGTATCGGAAAAAAGTCTCATGACACGGTTCCTAAAGACTTGGACTTCAATTTACTTAACAGTCATTTTTCTACTTCGCCCATATTGGATAGGGCCACTAAAGCTACTACGCTTAGTTATCTTTCAAATCTTCCGATACCTGATTATTCTCCTTTTGTCTTAAGTCAATTCACTGCCTGTGATGTTAAAAATAGTATTTTATCGATTACATCCAACGCTGTTGGTAGTGACTGTGTCAGCCGTAAGATGATCATCCCCATCTTTGATAACATTATCCCTGTCATCCTTTATATCCTCAATTTCTCTATTTCCAGTGGTGTCTTCCCACAATCCTGGAAAGATGCCCAAATTATTCCTTTACCCAAAAAATCTCAACCTGCATCTTTTTCTGACTATCGTCCCATTTCTATTCTTCCTTTCCTATCCAAAGTCCTTGAAAAACTTGTCCACCATCAACTCAGCACGTTCCTTACCAAACACAATCTGCTAAATCCTTTCCAATCTGGTTTTCGACGCGGACACAGCACTACCTCAGCACTTGTACACATTACGGACGATATCAGGTCAGGCATGGAAGTGGGAAAGTTAACGGTACTTGCTCTGCTTGATTTTAGCAATGCCTTCAATACCGTTGACTTCGACATTTTGCTTGGCGTTCTAAGCTCTTTTAACATATCTCCTCCGGTAATTGACTGGTTTCATAGTTACCTGTTTGGCCGCCGGCAGCGTATTTGCACTGATGAATCTTTTTCTTCTTGGTGTCACGTCTCTGCCGGTGTGCCGCAGGGTGGCGTTTTATCTCCTCTTCTCTTCGCACTCTTTATTAATGCTATCACTCATCGACTTTCTTCTTTCTACCACCTGTATGCTGATGATCTCCAGATTTATACCCAAGCCCCTCTTGGAGAGTTACCTGATGCCATTGAGACGATTAATATAGACCTGGCTCGAATAGGTGACTGGAGTGCTGAGTTTGGGCTGAAGATTAATCCAACGAAGACTCAGGTGACTGTCGTTGGTAGTTCTCGGACTGTTTCTAGGATTGATTGGTCGACGCTTCCCCAGGTTTCTTTCAACAACACCATTATTCCTATTGCTAACACTGTGAAGAACTTGGGGATTTACATCGACAGCACTCTTGCCTGGACCAAACAACTGCAGGAAGTCAGTCGTAAACTGTTTGCTTCTGCGGGCTCCCTGAGACGTCTTCGAAATTTTCTTCCCATCACCACTAAAATTGCGATAGCACAATCTCTTCTTCTCCCTATCCTGGACTATGCTGATGCCAGCTATCTTGATCTCACCCAAGACCAATTGGATAAGCTTGAGCGACTTCAAAATCTCTGTATTAGATTTATATTTGGCTTGCGCAAATATGATCACGTTTCTGAATTTCGTACTAAGCTCAAATGGCTTCCTATTCGCCTTCGCCGGAATGCCCACATACTCTCTTTGCTTTATAATGTGCTCTTTAATCCTTTTACTCCTTTTTATCTTAAAGAACGTTTTCAGTTCCTCTGTGACACCCATTCTAAGTCCTTGAGATCATCGGAGAATTTAAAGTTGAGTGTTCGACTGCATTCCACTTCCTTCTTT
Source organism: Anorthoa munda (assembly GCA_945859665.1). Lineage (NCBI taxonomy): Eukaryota > Metazoa > Arthropoda > Insecta > Lepidoptera > Noctuidae > Anorthoa > Anorthoa munda. The sequence goes on along the minus strand of OX243905.1, from coordinate 26,056,776 downwards.
GACAAATCTTTTAAGATTCAAGCAGTTCGGTTGTGGAATGCATTACCTATACAAATAAGACGTGCTCAAACACTGCCAACGTTTAAGGAAATGGTAAAGGAGCATTACCTTTCATTATAATTTTTTAGTCTTTTCCTTTCCCTGTCATATATTCAATTTTTATTAGTATATTAGATATGTAGTATAGTATGTATGTATTTTATGTTTTTATGTATAAGTAAGTTATATTATTTATAGCTATTGTACACTGACTGCCCTTAATTCTTCTCCTATTGTTCAGTCCATCCAAAGGTTGTCTGTAAGAGATTGCCCTGTGCGATAAGACCGCCCATTGTACACTTTGTTTATAAATTTTGTTCTGTATGTATTTTTTTATGGTGTGCAATAAAGAATATAATAATAATAATAATAAAAACCAGCCACGAGGTTTTATGGTAAATATGTATAGTGTTCCTGTTTTTGTTTCTAGTTTTTTTTCACCGACTGCCGAAATTTCAGTTACATTTCACTTTGTAGTGATTTTTTCGGCAGTAGGTTGTATTTTTTTGTAAAAAGATTTTTATTTTTCATTTTTTAGTTGTGGTTTATAATGGACAAGTTCTATAGTAAGGTACTGCACAAAGTTATCCCAGAATAGATTACCCGAAGAACATAAAAGTTGAATATAATCGGAGAAATGAGAGTGTACCAGAGCGAACTGAACAAATATGTGTATGCCTTTAGAGCGTACCGGCATGACGTTATGTTATGAAATGGTGTAAACAATAAGCAGACATGCAATTGAAGCAATATCGAGAGATTTGCCGTTGTATATTGAATAGTTCTGTTGTATATTTCCAAAGTTCTTAATCAGACTTTCACCAAATTTAAATGGGATCACATGAGAAGTATCAGCTTCCAAATAAAAAAAACATCAAAATCGGTTCACCTAATAAAACGTTTTGAGGTCACACACTTGAAAGAAAAACAGTCGAATTGATAATCTCCTCCTTTTTGGAGTCGGTTAAAAAGGTCACATATCGAAATCGTGTTGTGGCTTTGATAATAATATTTGATTACAACGCGTTATGGCAGTGATGAAAAGTCAGGACGCGTTCTGAACGTTTAAGTCAATATTGGTTGGTGATCGTGGCAGCATTACACAGCTCAGTACGCAATAGAGGTAAAAATTAAATAGACCTTACAATGTCTGATGTTGGCTGGGTGTCTTTTTTTTTTGAGTGATCTTGGTTTTTCGGGTTGCTAAAAACGATAATGGGCACTAAATGAAAATCCAAAATGGCTCTGACGTAAATTTTCTAAGTTTTCGTTGATCGAAAATCGATTATTAGAACTATAATACTGTAACAAGCTTGTTACAGTATTATAATTCTAATAATCGATTTTATAGTCCCCAGAATACTTAAAAAATTCGTCGTCGTAAAAACAATGTATATATTGAACATTAATGATAGACTTTGGACTGTGAAAACAAAGATATTGGAGATACTTACATAAATAATAACTGCTTACGACTAAATAAGTGAACTAAAACGAATAGTCGTATAATTCCTGAAGCATTATCGTAGTCGATACCGAGACAACATCACAAACAAAAGTTTATCAATTAAAGTGGGTACATCATTTAAGTGGTATAATCATCAGTGGATAATATTTTAGGCATATATAGGAATTATTGTACACAGAAGAAGAACGTGATGAATTTTTTGTTAAATTTCAAATATTATTTCAGACCATACTGCATACGGTATTAGTAATATATGAAGTATATTTGTTGGGGAGAGGATACTTTAGTCAAGAAAAGCTAATGTTTGCATGTTTTGGTGTTTTAGCCTATGTAAACTCTGTGTCATCCGTCATGACCGGCATATGTTTCAGCCGTTACTTTATCTAATAATCTGTCTTCAGAATATTGCATGCTTTAATAATATTCTTAACATCACACCCCATACTAAATCTGATTCCAATTTTAGTTCCACAAATTATTATAAGATATACCATTATATTAACCACCAAAATTACCATTACCCATTTGCCATTTATTTACCATTTTATTATTATTATTTCATTTCAGCACCTTATGTTTTATGTTGTTATAATGGTAGTGGTCCGTGTTTTTAAAAAGCTCGATATCAGCTTCTCTGATATCAGCCGTTCTTAAGAAATTTTGCGAATGTATGTCTTCTCTCTCATTTTCTTAAACATTTAACTCGGACACTGACATAAAACTTTAATTAATTTTTTGAATCATTCGCATTATATTACGAGCTGTGCTTTCCGGTTATTAAGGATAAAGTTAATAATATACTATTTACACAAAACTAGATAAAAAAAAGCTTTAAAAAATCAAGCAAAACGAAAAAACAGCTTAATTTAAAATTTAGAACTTGTAAAACGAATAAAAAACATAATGAGGAAATCTACAAACTTTATAATCATATGTTTAAACTATGTGCACAGAAACCTCAGAAATTTATGAATACAAGACGTACACAAAAGCATAAGAATAAATGTAAACTTGACAACGATAAATAATAATAATTTGTTTAATAATGGCATTGATGAAATAAATATTAATAATGTGACATATTAGAATTTATTTATACATCTGACATTTTCAATATAGTATATGATTTTTTTATTAATTTGACATCTAATCAACCATTTAATTCTTAAATATTAAACTTAATCAAAAAAACAAAAATCTTAACACTATTTTTCTAAATCCTATATAATTATGCAGAAAAATGTATAAAATTATAATGTCCATAAATAATATCAAAACTAGTGGCAATGGTTCATCGCCACACAAGGGCTAGTTGTATATGTCATCCACTATGTTATAAACCTAAAATTTCTGGAAGGTGATTTTCTTGATCAGCTCAAAATGTCTATTGTAAAACCATTTTTTTGGGAAGGCTATGCATATAAGTTTAATGATTTTCTCAGTAGACATGACATATTATGCAAAGAGCAGTTTGGTTCCCGTAAAGGTTGTTCAACTGCTCTTGTCATCTTCAACTTTATTTAAGTTGTAACAGAAACTATTAACAATTGCATCCAGCGGTGTCATTATTCTTAGATATGAGTAAGGCCTTTGATTTTTGATAACGGAATCAAACAGCTTCTGAAGGGCCTTAAGTACTGGTTTTTCACCCACCTTGTTGTTCTTAAAATGTTTAAGAGCTATCCCAATCTCGTACATGCTGACGTCGAGAATGTCTTCGATATAGTGTCGGGTCAATCTCACTTTAGGGTCATTTGCTAGATTTGCGACGGGTTTACTGGTTGTCATGTACAACTGCCATTTTCTTTCATGTTACTTCTCACACAGTCTATCCATCTTTTCTTTGGCTTTCTCCTCCTAATCAATCGATCCTTAATTGTTCTCACCATTTCCTATCATACAGTGTCATAGACAATAAAAAATTCAACATTTTAGTCTCTGAGGTAAATCCGAAGATTTACCGTGTGATTGCTGGTAAAAACCCGAAGCGATCATCATAGATCATTTCTGACTTTTACCAGTAAGACTTTGTAAATAATAGGTTTTACCGGTAAATCCTAGGAATTATCGAAGTTCTGGCTTTTACAGTAACATATACAATGTGTCCGGGCTTGTAGTAATGAAAATTTAAGGCCGTTAAAGACAGTTGATTTTAGGTTCCCTATCTATTTGCATAAAATTTTAAGGGTGACAGTTCATCAAAAATTTATTTACAAATGTTTACTTGACAAGCAACGATTTGCAAAAACATGATTTGTCATTTCATCATCATACACCAACAAGTTTGCCAAATAATTTACTTAAGAAAATAATTATCCGTTAAACTTTTTATAATGTTTGGTATAAAAACGTTTTATACATTTTGACTTATTATTTGTACGATCATGCAACGGAATGTTTGCCGCCATTTTGTGTGTCAGTGACCAGATAAGACGTGTCATTCATTCCGTTCCTTAAACCTTCCGTTCTTTAACCATGAAGGTAGAAGAGGCAGCATCATACAAAAAATAACTCAAATTTATTCCCATTATTCCTATTGATTTTTATGCCTGAATACTATTAGGCCAATAGTCATTATGCGAATCAAAATTATGCTTAAACAAATGACTGGTATGTGCTATGGGGCGCCTGTTTGGGCTGATAGGGCCACAATAGGGGTGGTACGACGTAAATTACTTCAAAGTCAGCGTTTAGCTTTAATATTCTTATGCAAAGTATACAGGACGGTTAGTACTGAGACCTTACCGGTACTTCCTGGCGTACTTCCGCTCGACCTTGAAGTGCAGCGACGTGCAGCGACGTGCTGCAATGTACTATTCCGCACGAGAGACCAATAGACGCGGACTTTTTAACGCGGAGTCCTCCTTCTCGCGTCGTGATTCCCCTGACGTCGTGGAAGCAACTTTTCCTTCACTTATTTGCGCCATCTGTGCCTTTCTTTTTATTCCTTTCTTTTACGTCGTGCAGTTTGGTGTTCAGCGATTGCATTTCAAGACATCCCTATACGCCTCCTTATATCCTTCTCACTGGACCCCGTGTTGCTGATACTTGCACCTAGGTACATGAAGTCACTTACCATTTCCAGCGCCAGAGCATATAAATTGAAGAAGGTTTGCGCGATCCACCACCATTAGTTTAGTTTTGGCATGATTTATTCTGATGCCTACTCCAAACTGATTGTTTTCATTCAGTTAACGAGGTCTATCATCTCGGTTTCTTTCGAAGCTAGAAGTGTAGTGTCATCTGCATAACGGAGGTTAGTTAATTTGGTGCCACCTATTGTGACCCCACCCTCCCAGTCTTCACAAGTTCGTCTGATGATGTACTCTCCATAAATATTAAAAATAATGGGAGACAGAATGTAACCCTGCTTTACACCCTTGCCGAAGTTGAAAGACCCAGACATTGTTTTTTCAACCTTTACCCCACCCTGATTAGTCCAATAAAGAGATTAGATGAGAGCCACCAGATGTTTGGGTACACCAAGTTCTTCCAGGATCTTCCACAGAACCGACCAAATCACGCTGTCAAAAACCTTGCTGTAAAACACATGATGATGAGAGGTGTTACATTCGTAGGACTTCTCAATTAATTGGCGAATATTCAGAATTACTTCGCGAGTTTCTTTAATTTGACGAAACTAGCCTGCTCTTGCGGAATTTTCCAGTCTAAGTAATGACGGAGCCTTTTATTTATAACATGTAGTAACACTTTACTGGCGTGGGATATAAGGGCCAGGGTTCTGTAGTTGTCGCATTTTGGCGTTGAGCCTTTCTTACGCAGCGGTAAAATTACTGATCTTGCCCAATCATCCGGCCATTCACCCGTACGCCAAACATCATTACAAATTTTAGGTAGAGCGTCCACACCCGATGAGCCCATCACCTTGATTATCTCTGCTGTCAACTGGTCTGGTCCCGGCGCCTTTTTATTTTTGAGAGCTGCAATAGTAGCCTCAATTTCAGATGGCAGTATGGGTGGTTCTTTCTCGAGTGACTCCCATGTAGCTATTGTATTCCCGCTATTGTTGGGTAGTTGGGTGGGTTGTAGAGCTCTTCACAGTATTGTCTCCATCTTTCCGCTATTGCAACCAGATCCTGAATTGGACTACCATCCTCATCCTCAACCTGGTTGGTTGGTTGGTTTTGGGTTTGAACTGATTCGACAACTTAACTTTTTTGAACAGATCAGTTTGTACCTATAGCGGATGGTCTTCTATCGCTAGACAGATATTCTCTACAAAGATTTTTTTGGCTCGGCAGCAGTGTTGTTGTATCTTCCGACTCAGATCAGCATATTTTTGTCGGTCTCCTTGAGCTACAAGTCCCAGCATTTTAAGGTCTTTCCGCTCGTTCACCAAATTCCAGGAATCAGTGTTAAGCCATGTTTGTTTGCAAGTGAGTTTTGATTGCTGACCTGTGATTCCATCCATGACGTTCCACATCAAGTCCTTGAGATTCATCATTTCATTCAGTCCTTATTTTTTGTACATTCGCGCCTCTGTTAATGGCCAGTGGTCTAACTGCAATTGCGTTCTTAAGATCTTCTTGGAACGCTATTTTCTCTGGCGATATCAATGTTCGTGGTCTCAGGGGAAGATATTTTTTTACCGCTTTTAGACGTAGGGAAAACTTTGCAACAAGAAGGCATTGTTCCGATCCACAGTCAGCACCAGGGTTTTCAATGATTACGTGGTCGATTTGTCTACGACGTCTGTCGCCGGGAGACTTCCATGTGTAAAGACGTCTTGGGTGATGTTGGAAGCAGGTGTTTATTATTGTGAGCTTCCTTTCGCTGCAGAACTCCAAGAGCCGCTGGCCTCTCTCATTCCTGTTGCCAATGCCATACTTGCCGATCGTGTTCCGGATGTGATCGTCTTGCTGCGTTCTGCCCATTTTTGCATTCTAATCACCGATTATTAAAGTGATCTCGCGATTTGGGATTTTGGTAAGAGTAGTTTCCATGACATCATAGAACTCGTCGATAGTCTCATCACTAGCGCTGGAAGTGGGAGCACACACCACGACAATGTTGAGGGTACAGGGTCTCGTGTTAAATTTCAGAGTCATAATCTATCAGATACAGGGTTATAACCAAGTACATGCTTGTTGAGTTGGTGAGAAACAAGAAACACAAACTCGTGCTTTGTATTCAGCAACACGCTAGCTTAGCTCGCTCATTCGCTTGCTTGCTTGGTTTGGCTTTGTAGACGCAGGCCTAACTTGCCTTACTCCTTTTGAGATGGCACGGTGGCGTGGTCTTGAGGGAGAGCGCAACGATTGTGTAGATCCTCAAGGCAAGGGCGGTGATGTTCCTTCTCGAGGTTGCCGCACCGTTATTGGTCTAATTCCATATGAAATAGACGTAACCGAAATCACCGGTCTACTTGACACAGGGGTGGCGAGGTCATGCCTCTGGGTAGGATGGATAGCAATGACCAATGACCCTGTAATGAGCAGGCCCGGATTTCTCCTCCGTACGGCCGTCCAGAGGCAGGACTGCAGCGGTTTCGTCTGCGGCGGGACTGTCAAAAGATGGTATTGCTGTGGCACTGTCGAGGGTCGGCACTGCTGTGGGACCACCGCTGGGTGGTACTGCAACCAGGCCCACTGAGCATAACAGTTCTGCCAAAGCTGGCGCGACACGGGATCCTTACGTGAGAGGTCGAACGACCTCAGACCTTGCGGCCCTGGACGCGACCGGCAAAGCAACTCTTCGTCTCCCGGCGGCCGGCATAAATCAGGCTTGCGCCCGGTTGGACGATGTGGAGCGCAAAGGAAAAAGCGCCAAAAGCTGAGACAACGGGCGGCTTTAGAAGGGACTGCGGGGGAACCATCAGAGAGGCCGCGTGCTGTTCTCAGTGGTGACAGTGTGGACAAGGGGTCCAAGAGGATGAAGACCCAAGGTCAATCGTCCTCGACCGGATCCTTTAGGGAAGCAGTGGCGGCTTTGAAACTCGCCGTCGTTACAGTCAAGTAACCGGAGGAGTACTTGAAGGCGGATCAAGTGCCAAACCAGGAGCTCATAATTGAGAAACTGGAAGAAGCGTCGGTCGCTCCTCTACCTGTCTTCACGGTTGCTCCCAGATTTGTCGCGGGTGCAGTGCAATTATCCTGCGACAACTCTGACGCAGCTTGCTGGTTTCGGGGTGCCATCCACAAAGTGGAACTTGGCTCCCTGAAGCTCAAGGTCGTCAACGCCAAGGACCTCCCAAAGCCAGTCAAAATGACATGGAAGAGTCGCAACTTGGCGCTGCAAGACTCTGCCCGGACCATTCGGTTTCTCCAGCGGCTTAACCCTGCCTTGAGGACGGACGACTGGAAAGTCGCTGAGCAGACCGTCATCCGTCGTATCGTTCTCATGGACGGGGTGTCCACTGGGGTCATCAAGGCCGCGGGCTACTCTCTTTCAGGAAGAATTGAACGATACTTGTTCAAGCTCCTGGAAGAAGACAAGAGAGAGGCACCCACTGCGGAAGCAGAAGCGGAACCCTCTGAAGATGGACTACCGCAACGTGTGGAGGCCATCGACGAAATCTCTGCTCATCGCGCAGCGCAGGAGACAGAGACTCAGACCAGGGCGTCAGAGGCAGACCTCGAGGATTTCGATACCCTGGGGATTAAGTCGCCAACTGCTCTCGAGGAGAGCCAGGCGATGGAGGAGGGGCCTCAAAACTAAAGCCCTCCTATAAAAAGAAGCCAACACAACACAACAACAACAACACAGCCCACAGCTAACACAGGCCCATCAAAAATCATCCAAGATGGAGGGACTAAGGTGTGTACAAATTAATTTGCATCATTGCACAGCCGCTACTGGCTCAGCAACTGAAGCATAATTCATGCGACGTTGCCTTGATACAAGAATCTTACTTATATAAGGGGACCATAAAAAGCTTAGGTGGGACAGGAGGCATGGTGCTCCATGCATGACTGTCCAACTAATGACGCGAGGACTTGCATCTATATCAGGGGTGGTATAGAGGCTATGCACTTACGTACTTTCTGTTACAGGGATCTCACAACAACTATGAACCAAGTGGGGACGGGAACAGAGAAAAGTTCGACCTGGTACTTGGTTGCGATGCGAATGCACACTATGTCGTTTGGGCAGTTCAGATGTCAACAAACGAGGGAAGGATTTGTTGGACTTTATGGTAAGCTCTTCTTTTTAAATTATTAATGCAGGCAATAAACATACTTTCAGGACCTCGGCAAGAACTGAAGTTATTGACCTAACAATTAGTATTGGCTTCAAACAGAGCCAGCACTCATATTGAAAATTTTCATGTATCGGACGAAATATCTCTGTCTGACCACAATTATATATGCTTTAAGTTCAGGACGGCGGGAAAAGCCGAAACTAGACGAAGGAGAAACCCAAGGCATACAAATTGGGACTCTTACAGGCGGGACCTCAAAGTAAATCTAGGGAGCCCTATAGGTAAACTTAGTTCCATACTGGATATAGAATTTCAAGTGGAGAGAATCAAGGCGGGCAGCATCAGTGCATGGAAAGATAATTGCCCAGAGAAAAAGGCCTTTTGCAAAAAGGTACCATGGTGGACTCCTGAACTAGCTAAAATACGTCAGGAAACACGACAGGTTATTAATGATGCAAAAGCCAGGAAAGATTTTTCTGGCTATTCTAGCATGCTGAAGAGTTAACACGGCGGTACGCAAGGCCAAAAGAACCAATTGGCAGCAGCATTGCACCTCCATCGAAGCTCTGCCAAATGGAATGAGGTTTTGCAAAGCAATTTCCATGACTAAGATAAATCCACTATCATCTGTAAAGGAAGATAATGGGCATCTCACGGAAACTGGACTGGACACTCTGGGCGTGATGTTTAGGACTTACTTCCCAGAATGTGTACTGCGCGACAGTGATAAAGAGGAACCAGTCACAAGGGACGAGCTCACAAGGCACACGTACAAAAGTTACTGGCTCACGGCAAAGAAAGTGGTACATGAAAATAAACTGAAGCTTGCCATAGCGGGCTTCCAGCCTCTCAAATCCCCTGGTCTGGATGGCATCTACCCAATACTATTGCAAGAAGGGGCATCTGTTTTGATACCCCATTTGAGTAAACTCTACAGAGCCTGCATAGCCTTTGGGTACGTACCCAAGTGAAAGTGAAGGGAGGTCAAAGTCACTTTTATACCAAAGGTGGGTAGACCGAATTACGAAGAAGCTATGTGTTGCCCAATTTCTCACAGGGCATGGTATTTTTTGAGTAAATTATTTCGTTCCAGCTCATTGCCTCGCCTTTATGTCAGTATTCTACATCTGACTGCGAATATGTACAATTTGCACATCATATCTTATGGGAGTGTATTCTTTGGCAGAATGAACGCAATATTATGTTGAATAATGTACAGGCTGTATCAGAAATAAGGACCTTGTGGAAACTAGAACAAACTTCCGTGCGTTCAACCGTTTTTTTGCCATACCTATAATTGGAATCAAATATAACAGGTCACAATGTTAGTACCGTGGTGCTAGGCAACTGAGGCCCAGTTGCCTAGCACTACGGTACTAACATTGTGAGCCCAGTTATAAACGACCCTTTTTGCCCTTTGGACTTGTTTGTTCTGTCTTTTGCTTGATATTGATGGAAGTGCATTTTTTAATTTTTTTCCTACTCCTCCGTTATTCTTTTCTTATTAATTTCGTGGCGGGATCCAAGACAGTTAAATTCATTCTCCGGGACTTCGTCGAGCTTCATTGCCTTGGCACTTTTCTGTAATCGGTGGTCGCCACCGTTGATTCTGGCTTTCAAGAGTTGTAGTGGTTTGGGAATAGTGCGGTGGGATTGTCCCAAAACAAAAAACAATTTACTAGTATACATCACCGAACTAAGCCAAAATCGTCTTAGATTACTTCAAGTGTGTGTGTGATTACTCAAATTACATTAGGTAATGGGCGTGCTTGACAAATCAAATTACAATGGACCTTTTTCTTTTCTCATAATTTAATTATATTTATATACTATCGAACATTTATAATCGATCATAAACTGTGACAACAAATATATTGGAGATAATACTTAATTAAATGATGAATTTTTTACCACAATTTTATTGAGTTAAAATACTAGTTTTTTTTTTGTTGTCAGCAATCAACAGTTACATAATCGTCCTCGCTACCGACACACAGTATTACAAACAAATATGTCTCCATTAAAGTGGTTGAATCATTTAATTGTTGTAGAACATCTCTTTGGCATATACAGAAATTATTGTACCCAGAATAACATTAGGCGATGTTTGATTAAATTCCAAATATTCGTCCAGACTATAATGCATACTATATTCATAATGTATAAAGTATATTTCATGTTGGGAAGAGGAGAAAATAGTCAAACAAAGCTTATGTTTGTATGTTTTGGTACTTTTGATTGTTCAATCTCTGTGTCATCTGTCATAACCGGCACATATTTCAGTCCCGACTTCGTATCATATTATACAAGCATCAATAGTGTCTTTGAATTCTTTAAGGACGATAAACAATTAAAAAAATCTCTAACAAAAGTACTCTTTGCCGGTATAAGTTTCCACATATTTTTTGTTGCCGTAGCTGTCTTCAGAGCATCGCAAAATATAAACATATTCTTACCATCAGATCCAATACTAAAGCTGGCAATTTTGGTTTCACTAGCTATTATAAGATGTACTATAATATTTGAGCATCTAATGGTGTATGTTGTTATAATGGTAGTGGTATATTTGTTTAAATGCTTGATTTCGTTGATATCAGTCGTTCAGGAGAGATTAGGGAGTTGTGATATTAGTTCGGGTGAGCAATGTGATATGACAAAGGAGAAGATACAAGTATGGGTTGAACTATACAGGGAGCTAGCAAACTGCTGTGACAAAGTGTCGCTTTGCTTTGGACGCCAGGTAGTTATTTCTATTTAGTTATTTCCTGTATATACCATATTTGTTTTGGTATGAATAACATGAATGTGTCGTTTTTATTTTTCAGTATTTTGCTTCACTAGTCTTGTCTTTATCAGAGTATATTTTTTTGACTTATCTAATTATTTACTCAAAGTTTTCTAATGTGAGTATTTATGCACTACTTTTTTACCGACCTATTTACCGAAGTATTTACGTTAACACTAAAAAGTACCAAGTTTGTTTAAATATTTACACTTGGTTCCTCTTTTACCATGTAAATATTGTAACTATGGTTAATAATGAACCATTTATTTATTACTATAAATTATATTCATGCAGGAGTGCATTGCATTATTTTTTTATACATTTCAGATGAATGACAGTCTGAACTATGTGAGAATTGTAATTATCATATTAAGTTGTATATCAGTGATGGTGATGCCATCAGTTGCTGGTCAAATGGTGAGTAACCAAAGAGTGAGGTTCCACCGGTCGTTGGTTCGACTTTACAATACAAAGATTATTGGTAAGTCCATATTAATTAAGATTATGCAAACAAAAAGGCACACTTTTGAAGGAGCACAATTATATAACAAAATACCCTCAGTATTTTGTTATATAATTGTGCTCCTTAGTTATTTTTTTTTTGCCAAACTTAGTTCTCATCTTCGGTAAAATCAGAAAACTATCTCGGCGACTGCTACGTTGGGTTACTTGTTTTACTTTAATAAACGATAAGTTAGTATGTATACTTTTGTTGAGTGCTTTATGGATAAAATACATGTATTGTAAATATATAACTGTCTAATGTTCATTATTTTGGTTTCTTCGTAGATTTTGCTTTTTCTGTTGATGTTAAATATGGCTAGTTAAAAATCATTTTTATTAATTTATTTTGTGCAACTTGGAGACTTGCTAGCTTCGTCTTGGCCGCACTACCCCAAACTTCAATCAAAAATAGTTAGTGTGGTTTTACTAAGGCGTTATAGATGGTGTGACGTAGTCTATGTGGAATACATCAAACTATGTTTCGGAGGGATCCAAGTAGAGACGTAAGCTTTGTTTTTATATGATCCAATTTAACTGTCCATGATAGATAACTATCCATTCTCAATCCAAGGTCAAGTTCTCACAAGTTTTTTGCTGTAAGGGCACATTGTTGATTACTAATGGATTATGGGGATGTATTATTTTGTTTTTTGCTTTGAACAAGATATAGCATGTTTTAGAAATATTAATCGTTAATAAATTATATTGAAACCATGATAAAAGGGTGTTTAAATCATCTTGAGCTTGCGAAACCAAATCATGAATGGAAGATCCGAAATAAAATAAGCAAGTGTCATTTGCGTATAAAGTAAGATGGCCTAGTGTAATTTCCTGAATATTATTTATGTAGATTAAAAAGAGCAGGGGCCCCAATATTGATCCCTGGGGAACGCCACACGTTATAGGTAATGTGCCATTTTGATAATTATTATCCGTTCTAACTAACTGCGACCTGCTTTTTAGATAGGATTCAAACATTTTTAGGGCACTATCGGTAACATTGATCGTTTCTAGCTTTTTAAGTAGCAGTTCATGACTAACGGTGTAGAACACTTTTTTGTGATCAATAAAGATGCCAAGGACTATGTTTTTTCTATCTACATTTTTGTTAATTTTAGTAACGAGGTCGACTGTAGCTGTTAGTGTGCTACTTTTTGGTCTAAACCCGTATTGTATGTCTGAAAGAAAGTTAAAAGAAGTTAAATGTGGTTCTAATCGTTTGTGTATGATTTTTTCTAATATTTTTGACAATACAGGCAAAACTGAAATAGGTCGGTAGTTACTTAGGTCCATCTTTGAACCTGATTTGTGAATGGGTGTTACTTTCGCCACTTTCAGGGAAAATTACCTTCAGCTAGCAGTTTGTTGAAGCATTTGCTCAGGTTGTTCGCTATTATATTTTGTATGCATTTTATTGATTTAGTAGTGATTCCATCTAATCCAGTAAACCAGTTAGGGTCAAGGTTTAATATGATTTTTGTAATTTCAGTTGCAGAGCACGGATAAAGAGTTGATAACACTGGGGAGCTTTCGGTAATAGATTTTGGCAAAGCATGTGTATGATCGTCATGAAATGATCTAGGTATTTCATTCGCTAAAAGGGGACCTATAGTGGCTAAGTACTCGTTGAAAAACTGGAAAATATTGGTGGGGTCTGTAATTTGTTCGGAATCGATCAATAGTTTTGAAGGAGCACAATTTTGTTTAATTTTATTGTTTGCTAGAATGCCACATTTTGTTAGGTTTATTAATACATTTGCAAAAAAATTTATAGTAGAAAATATTCTTTGTATCTTGTATGTGCTTGGCAACATGTTTTCTTTTTGTGATAAATTCTGTTTCCAGGTTAGTGTCATTCAGATTCTTCTTTAGTTCTGTTCACAATAAATTTCTTTGGTTGATATCATCAATTATGCTTCTATTAATCCAGTCGTTTTCGGGTAGTTTCAGAATTTTGATCTTTATTGTTTTACTTTTATCAATTACTGATTTTATTTTGTTTTCTAGTAGTGTGTAGTCATCATCTAATTCTTCAAGGTTTGTTGTTTCTAGCATAATATCATGTAATTTCGTGAAATCAATGTAATGTAATTGCCTCGTATTGGGTCCGTTTTTTTCAGGGCAGTTCGTTTTTTTGAGTTCAACATATATTTGTTTGTAATCTGACATTGAAGAGTCAGCTATTGCCATGTGGAAGTGATCGTTTTTCAGGTTGGAGCTGACATGGTCCAAAATAGATTTTCTAGTATTAGATTCCCTTGTACAATATTTCTTAGTTATTTTGTTTAGTAATGTATGTCCAGTTCCCTTCAAGAGTTCATTATATTGTTTTGTCTTTTTGTCTTTGTTTAATAGATTAATGTTGAAATCTCCGAAAACTATTGCCCTCTTTCTTTGTTGCAGTTGGGACTCATAAACCTCAAGAAATTCTGTGTAGTTAGTGTCGCCAGGGTTGTATAGTCCTACTTCCAGTGCATATCGTTCTAGTCGTATCCATAAATAGTTGTTTCCTCCTGTGTACTTAGATTCTGATAAATTATGTTTGAGATCATTGTGGACATATGCTGAAACTCCAACTCCTCTTGAATCAGTTCTGTAGTTGTAGTAGTGTGAGTAGTTGTTTATTTGTAGTTCCAAGGCTTGTGTTTCAGTTCTTATCCATGTTTCAGTCAGCAAAATAACATGTATCGTATTTGGTAGTGATTGTAGAATGCATTTAAGTTCGTTAAATATTCCTTTTTTGGATGAACTTGCGAGAAGGGGCTCCGAGATGTTAGTGCTAGGCCCGTACCTACTTATCCCCTTGCCTTTCTCGCAATTTCGTGCGTGGATTCGTCAAAGATCAACAGAACTACACAATAACAGATGGTCACGGGCAACAGACTGCAGACAGTCAAAAATGGCTTTGCCAAGAGTTCACCCGAGTCTCACTAAAAAACGCCTCAGCCTGAGTAGAATTAACCTCAAAATAATTATAGGGACAATAACGGACCACACCCTTCTTAACAAACATTTATTCAACATAGGCGCCACGGACAGCCCACTTTGCAGGGGCTGTTTTAACGCCGAAGAATCAGCCGCCTACGTACTCCTGGAATGCGAGGCAGTGGCTTCTCAACGCGAAGAAATCCTCGGAACAGTGAGGTCGCTCAGTGAAGCCTGTGAAGCTCCCAGGAAGCTTCTGTTCTTTTGGGCGGAGCTAGGCTGGCTATGTTAGCCAGCACCCCCACGCACAACGGACAAAATGGGAGTCTAAGTGCGGAACAGAGAGTCCCTACTACTACTACTACTGGGTTTTTTATTATTGTAGGTGTGCCATTTACATATTTTATTGTCAGTCCATTCATCTCCGTCATTTTAACGAAGTAGTAGTTCCTCTTTAAGATTCTTAAAATATTTTTGCTGTGCTGGGGTTTGGTCTGAACATATTTTATTTTTTTCTGGCAGTAGTTGCCTTGCTTTATTGCGTAGGAGATGCCTGGCGGGTATTGAAGTGTCGTTACATACCTTGTTTGTGCGGCTTTTTCCCGGTGAGTATTTGCCTATTTTAAAGGTTTTAATCGGTTTTGGGAGGTCTTGGCTCACTAGCAGAGTAAGTTTATATAATCGTTCCTCCGCGCTAACAGCTGACTGTTCGGGCAGGCCCTCAAAACTAATATTTTTTTCCCTGCTATTTCGATTCGCTACCTCCTTTATTATTTGTTCGTTCAAACATATTTATTTATTTATTTATTTATATATACTTTATTGTACACCAAGATAAAAAACAATAATACATATGGAAACCTTAAAATTAAAACAAACATACAACAGGCGGCCTTATCGCGTTCTGCGATCTCTTCCAGGCAACCCAGAATGGAGAGAGAAAGCCTGGACACGACATGGGGTTGCACTTGGTGCAAGTTTGAATAAAACAATAAGTAACAAACATAGTAACCACTAAATACAAAATACTAAAACAGATACATAAATACATACATACATATAAATATACAGTCAAGAAAACAATACAGCTCCAACAAGTAGAAGATCACAGTGACAGGTAGTGCTCCTTTACCAGTCTTTTAAATATCGGTAGTGATTGCGCGCGTTTTATTGTTACAGGCAATGCATTCCATAGACGAGCGGCCTGGACAGTAAAAGATTTGTCCAGGAAGATAGTGGAATGCATTGGCATTTTAAGTTTCATGTTATCCGATGACCTAAGAACTTTCGTGTGCGAGTCACATAAAAACTGAAATCGATTTTTGAGGTAAAGAGGGGTAGATGGGAAAAATAGTATATTATACAGGAGGGAAAGAATATGAGCATTCCGGCGAAGGCGAATTGGCAACCACTTGAGTTTCTCACGGAATTCTGAAACATGGTCATATTTGCGCAAACCAAATATGAACCTTATACATACATTTTGAAGACGCTCAAGTTTATCAAGTTGTGCTTCAGTGAGATCAAGATAGCTGGCATCAGCATAATCAAGGATGGGTAGAAGAAGAGATTGAGCAAGCGCAATCTTAGTGGCAGTCGGCAGAAAATTACGCAATCTCCTCAGAGACCCAGCAGATGCGAATAGCTTGCGGCTAACTTCCTGTAGCTGGGCAGTCCAAGAGAAGTTCTTGTCAATGAATATCCCCAAGTTCTTAACATTATCGCTAAAGGATACAACAGAGTTATCAAAAGAAACTTGGGGAAGAGTCGTCCAGTCGATCCTTGAGACCAACCTTGAACTGCCCACCACCATAACTTGCGTTTTTATAGGGTTCACCGTAAGTCCGTGCCTCTTGCTCCAGTCGCATATACGGGCCAGATCACTATTTATGGTCAAGATAGCCTCAGATAGATTACCAAGAGGAGATCGTGTGTAAATTTGAAGATCATCTGCATAAAGGTGGTAGGAAGAAATTAATTCATTGGATATTGAGTTAATAAAAACTGCGAAGAGTAAGGGAGATAGAACGCCGCCCTGAGGTACCCCGGCAGAAGTACTACACCAGGAAGACAAGGTCTCCCCGATGCAAATACGTTGTCGGCGCCCAAACAGGTAACTACGAAACCATTCAACAACCGATGGAGATATGTTAAGAGAGCAAAGGACGCCAAGTAAAACATCGAAATCCACGGTATTAAAGGCATTACTGAAATCCAGTAGAGCCAAAACCGTTAGATTACCCATCTCCATGGCAGACCTTATATCGTCCGTAATATTCAGAAGCGCTGTAGTTGTGCTATGACCAGGGCGGAAGCCGGACTGGAAGGGGTTAAGGAGATTATTTTTGGAGAGAAAGGTGCTTATTTGGTTGTGGATTAACCTTTCAAGGACTTTGGATAGGAATGGCAAGACGGATATTGGACGATACTCGGAGAAGGATGTGGGATTGGATTTCTTAGGTAAGGGCATTACTTGAGCATCTTTCCATGAACTTGGAAAAACACTGCTAGACGCAGAAAAATTGAGGATGTGGCAAATGACGGGCAGGATGGTGTCCAGCACCGGGAGTAGCATTTTACGGCTGATACAGTCGCTTCCTACTGCGTTTGACGAAATCGATAGTATGCTCTTCTTAACATCACATGCAGAAAATTGACCAAAAACAAATGGAGAATAACTGGGAGTCGGGAGAGATGAAAGATGATTCAATGTTTTTAATTTAGTTGTCCTATCAAAATTGGACGAAGCAGTAAAATGATTATTCATTGCGTCAATATTTACATCTTTAGGGATAGTTTCTTGTCTCGATTTTCCGACCCCCAATGACCTTAGAAATTTCCAAACTTAGGAAGCGTCCCCATTTCGGACAGAATCATGAATATGTTGGCGATTGGCATTCCTACACACCTTATTGCAGTGGTTACGGATTGAGACATATCTTTCCCTATTAGCGTCAGTAGGCCGACGCTTAAATTTGGCTTTTGCCGTAGCTTTTTTGTTCATTATGCTTTTTATTTCCTCTGTCAGCCACGGCGCTGGCAAATGCCTTACTTTTACTGGCCGAACAGGAGCGTGATGGTCGTAAAGCTCAACAAGTTTCGTCGTGAACGTAAGAACTTGCTCATCGACTGAAGTAGAGGCAAATAGAGAAGACCAATCTATGTTGCTGGCATCCTCACAAAGACTGTCAACGTCCATACCACCAAAATTGCGCTGCATGAGAGTTTTGGCTTTAGCCTTAGGTGGACGAATTTTATATGAAAGAAAAATCAGATCATGATAAGAAAAGGCATCGGCCGAGCATTGGCCATGCTTAGCGACGCGGCCAGGAGAGGAGACAAAAATCAAGTCAAGAAGTGAAGGAGTAGAGTTAGGAAAATGGTGAGTAGCACTAAGTGGAAGAATAGAAAGATTACTAGAAGACAAAACATTACTCAGGGAAGAAGAACGATGGTCTTTCTTCAGGAGACAAGTATTAAAGTCACCCATGATTATGCTATGACTGTAAGAAGGGATAAGCATTTCTAAGAGCTTTTCAAAAGATGAGAAGAAATTGATACGTAAAGAGGGGCAATAATAGACGCCAAGAAGTAATTTGGAATGATTTAGGTCGACCTCAAGAAAGAGATGCTCACCAGCATTCGATGGCGGTGGTTGTGCAGACACATTAAGAACAGAGAAAGGAATATATGCGCGAAGGTATATGGCAACACCACCACCACCACCAAGCGTCCGGTCGTTTCGAATAAGCACGAATCCAGGAAGAGAGTAACTAGTAGAAGGGAGACAGGGTTTAAGCCATGACTCGGAAATAAGAATGGCATGTATGTCTTTGCAGTCAAAACTTGCCAGCATATCGTGGAAATGAGCCGGAATACTCTGGGCGTTGATATGTATAACATTGAAATTCTTAGGAACATCGGAAAACTGCGCTGTAAGACTGTCTGCAAGAGAAGGTACACTTACAAAACTGTCGTCACCACTAGTCAGAGAAAAAAAACTATTGCTATCGCTGCTTTCATTAATAGACATGAATATATAACTATTATAATAATATAAATATATAAAATCCTATCTCGAAAATGTATACTAATAATATAAATTCACCTGCCAGTTGCGTTCAATAATATTAGACAATATACAAAAAAAAAATATATAAAATAATTTGGTGAATCCGGGCAACAAAACAGAATCCGAAACAAATTAAAGTATAAAACAGAAATGGAGTAACTAGAAAATTAAATTAACAAAACGCTGACCTCTAACATATATTAGAGGTCAGTGTAGCAAACAAATAAAGATTTGACAGTGCACCGTTACATAAAACGGAACGCACCGATAGGAATATAAATTGACGTTTAGTTTATGTGACAGTGACAAGACGTGACAGTCAACATGTAAACAATAATTCGAAGATTTAATATAAACAATAGTGAAGGTAAAAACAGAATAAAATATCACCCGGATCTTCATAAAAACATCACAAGGAAGGCAATCACTTCTTAAAAGCAGTAGAACGCTTCAGCCTTGCGGTCTTCACAGAAGCAGTAGTCGGAACAGAGTCCGGCTTCGCTGCTTTAGATTCACTCTGTTCGGCGTCAATGGGAATCGGCACAATTTTGTCCAATTCAGCGAGAGACTCAATCCGGTGTCGCGTATCGCCGGGACCAAGAATATAGACGCTGCCCGCCTTAGTCCAGCTCCTGGAGACGCCAACTCTCTCCCTAGCAGCCAGGAATACGTCATGCCGCCCCTTTGTAAGGAACTCGGACATAGTAATGCCCGAGGCCCTCAGTTTGATCTTAGAAAACCAGATCCTGTCCCGAACCGCAAGACTGCGAACTTTAAAAAGGATAGGCCTGGTTTTATTGGCCACTGCTCGACCCATTCTGTGACATCGGCTTATGTCAGCTACAGTGAAGTCGCTTAGCTGTAGTTTATCACTAATCACTTTAGCGATAACCTTGGCGGTGTCCTCCTTCTGCTCCTCACTCACTCCATGCAAAAGCAGAATCTTCCTCCGTCCTCGCATCTCCATTTGATCAACACTACGGGCTAGAAGCTCCACTTGTCGCTGAAGTGTGTTGAGGGCTTGAGAGATGAATGCCCGGAACATGTTGAATTCAACTGCCAGGCCAGAACTTGTGACCGGTGATGGAGGGGCTTTCTGCAGTTCAGCTTCAAAGATGGACATCCTTGTGTGGAACAACTCCTTTAGATCACTCAAAGTGTTAGTCAGTGAATCCATAGTGTTGGTGTGATGTTAAAAGTATTTTGTAGTGAATATTATTGTAAGGATAACGCTTCACCAGCAGGTAATAACTATAAACTTTTAAAATATTTCATAAAATATTATAAAATACTATTAAATTAAATTAAATTAAATTTTAATTACGAGCGTTTTTTATTTAGTGTGAATTGGTACAACTACTCACATAAAAAAAAACATAACTGGTTTTAAAAGTTTAAAGTCGAAGATTCAGAAGTTGGTTTAAGCGTGTTAAGTTCTGACTCAAAGGATTTAATTTTATGTTCTCCCAATGATAACTGTTTCTCCAATTGTGATACAGTTGTTTTTAATAGTTTATGTTTAGTTATCATGCCCGATGTCGATGATTTAATATCATTAATCTGTGCTGTGTTTCCTCGAATCATGTCTGCAGTTTGTTCGTTGCATGATTTCAACTCAGTGATCTCGGCTTTGACCTCAGCTATACTTTCCTGCATTTTAATCATAATCTGCTTATTAGAGCCAACGTATTTTTCTAGCAAGGAACCGATATAGGACAAATCCGACCGCATTTTTTTAATCTCGGTGGCGCAATCACATTCATGTTTCCTTTTATAACGATAGGTAATTTGCGGGTCTACTGCTGACAAGCTCAGCTTTTATAAATCGGGTTGTGATCCGCCGCCTGTGCCGGCGGCAGTGCCGGTAGCATGGCAGTATTCAATGCTAGCTCAACTTCAATGATGAGGGCAGGTGTACTTATTAGTGATTTACTTAGTTGGAGCACTGAACACCGCGTGTACGCCGAGTCACTGTGCGAGCGAGTTAATTATTCATTATTATCATCATTCATCATTATCATAAACATCATCATCAATGTATATAAAACATCATCATTAACACGGAATATCCTGAACGTTCAAGGTAAAACAATAACCCATGCAAAAACCGACCTTGGTAAGTATTTCTTAACCACCTTGATTGCTCAAGGTAAAATGCTAACACAACCAAAAACCAACTTTGGCAAGTGTTGGTTAACCTGGCCTAAAAAAATACCATCAGCATCGGGCAACGGGAAGTCCATCTAATTTGCAACTGAAATGAGCTGTGAAAGTAATGGCAACAAACCGACCAATGAGGGCCGTGTTTGCAATTTAACTGTTACACCAAAACATTTATTGCGGACTGCTGCACTGATTGGTCGTATTATTCTGTTTGAAATGTTGAGTTCACAATTTATCGATATATATTTCGTTATCTAACGAAGTTTACAATAATCTATTGACATAACTACATAAATTTGGTTTTAGATACAGATGAAGCTGAACTGAAATTGTTAAAGGACTTTATACGTCTGATAAAGAAGAATCCAATAGAGATCAAGTTACTGCCCAAAATTCATGTTGGAGTGTACATGGTGCCGATTGTACTCACGTTGACAGTCAACTATGTCATTGTCATGCTGCAGTTTAATCATGTTATTTAGTTTCGTGAATGAGATACATACATTCATACATCAAATTAACTTCTGCTCGCCATTTCATTGATTAACGTGGAAATAAACGACACTCTCTATAAAATTATAACTACAACAACACACGTCACTAGTCCCCTGCATGAACCCATGCACATTTAATTTAATAATACGTGCAGAATTTAAAAAGGTAATACTAGTTTGTGGCCCTTTATGTGGGGTGTTTTTATCGATAAAATTAACTGTATTTTACGGTCTTAAAGTTTTATTACTACAAGTCCAGAGATATTGTAAACTTTCAGAGATTACGTCTTACAA
This sequence comes from Anorthoa munda, assembly GCA_945859665.1. Lineage (NCBI taxonomy): Eukaryota > Metazoa > Arthropoda > Insecta > Lepidoptera > Noctuidae > Anorthoa > Anorthoa munda. Next base: position 26,034,870 of record OX243905.1, on the reverse strand, counting down.
ATACAGAAGACTACATCTTATATGCAATATTTAATGTATTAATGCATATTGTATATGAAAGTATATATTAATTAGTTATAGGTGGTTTATGGTGGTTATAGGTGGTTGGGCGCACGGTTGGCGCAGTGGTTGAGCAATTGACTGCTGCGCTGCGTGTCGCGGGTTCGATTCCCGCACGGAACAAAAATTTGTATAACCTACAGATAATTGTTCCGGCTCTGGGTGTTTGTGTATGTGAGTTTATATGTTTGTAAACGCACCTACGATACAGGAAGAAATTCCTAGTGTGGGGCAACGATTTTAAAAAAAAAAAATATTGTATTCTATTTTATAGTAAATTGTTTGATATGTTTTTCGTTTTATTTCACTTCTACACGCGATGTTTTTATATCTTTTTTTTCAACTCTCCTCTTGCAGATAATATGCTGGAACAGTTTTCTTTGAAATTAGCGTACCCTTGTACCTGAATTCTGTTCCTTCTTCTTCTTGTCTCTTTATTAAGTGTGTGTACATTAATAATTAAATAAATAATAATCTTCATACCAGTCGTTTTAATTATTGTTGAGTGAGTTATAGCACCTTAAAAACCAGCCACAACGTGTTATGGGAATATTTTTTTTCCTAATCAATAATAGGATGGACCCTAATCTTATTACAATCTTGCCTTATAAATAGACTTATAAGTAATTTAATTATAACTTAAACCACAACATTGTCTTTACTAAGAATGTGTCCAATAGCACTTTTCTTATTGTCTCTATTAAGGCGAATACACTTCGTTCTTGTGTTTGTTTTGTAGCACATTTGTACGTTATACTATTCACATTCACTCAAACTAAACACTAACTCTCAAATTAAGCAAAGTGTGACCTTCAATAATTTCCCCGTGGTTAGGTTGGAATCTTCCAACTTAACAAAGGGGAAATCATTGAAGGTCTAAAAAATAACGGTATAGGTATTAAATATCTATTTGCTAGGTGTTCTGCAAACCTCTTCGCTTTTTGCTCTTTAGTTACTGACCATTGCCCGTTTTCACATTTTATAGTTGGGATTTGGGTAATCGGCCTTTTTAAGTGCTTAGTAGTCTTCCAAAGAGTAGTCTGTCCTTTGATCGTTACTTAGACTCTGAAGATAGGTTTTGGTTGACTCGTCTTTAAAGTCTTGGATTAGTCTTCTTACTTTTTTTGTTAGATTATTCAATTTTCGTTTGTCTTCAGGGCACCTAGATTGATGCCACGTTTTCCTCTGTTTTCTTTTCTACATAATGAGATGCTTGATTCTGAGCGGGTAAGTATTTTCCTTCGTCTTCTTGTTGAAGTCAGGTGTATTTTTCCACGCTGCTTGCTGGATATGAATTATGTTTAGACTACTTTTCTTTTCTACTTCAATGTTTAGATGTTCGGGTGTTTTTAATGGAACTTTTAGGTATATCTGATCATTCAATCTTGCCTTATAGCTCTCCCGGTCTGTACATTTATTAACAAGAGTGGGCCTGTTTTATTTATACAAAATGGTTTCGCTAATTTCTAGAGAAATTGCAGAGTGATCTTAATTCATGTCATAGCTTTGTTCCGCTTTTCATTCAACCAGTTGATAGATCTTTGGTTTTGCGATAATGGTACGGAACCCTTCGTGTGCGAGTCTGACTCGCACTTGGCCGGTTTTTTTATCATATACCGTGGTGGACAGTACATGGCAGATACTGTTATAGGATATTTTTTGGTTTGTAGACAAATCGCCGCTGCTTGGATGTCCTTCTCTTCGTATTTAAACTCTTTATAGTGCTGTACAACAATAGCACTACCGCTTCGTGCAGAATTGTCTGGGTGGAGTGCATGGTATATTTTGTAACCTATAAACTTAATTTGAGACTGCTTTGTGAAGTGACTGATATCAGACACACATCAATCTTTTCTATATCTAATACTACTTGTAACTCGTTCTGATGGATTTGTAACCCATTTGAGTTCCACGACATAACTTTGAATGTAGTATTCATTTTTGTGGCTTAGAAGTAGCATCTTTGTTGCTATTTTTTTTTATTTTCAATCTCTCGTCGAATGATGACATTAACTTTAGAATTTCATCCAACTTTTAGTCACTGTTCATCTTATATATATTATATATATATAAATAGGTCCTGAAAAGTCCTGACCGAGTGACTCATCAACTCCCTCCAAGCCTTGGAGCTAGAAAGCTGAAATTTTGCACAGAGGTTTCCTTTATAATGTAGACAAGGAATAAGGAAGGATTTTTTCAAACTCTACCCCCAAGGGAGTGAAATAGGGGATGCAAGTTTGTATGAAACTCTGTCATTTTTAATTTGAAATGAATAAAACATGGCATTTAGTCTTTAAATTAAAAATTAGGAAATAATCTTCTAAGGATTTTTTGAATTTCATCCCTTAAAGGGGTAAAAAGGGTGTTAAAGTTTGTAAGAAAAATAAATTTGTATATCATCAAAATTACTTGAAACTAAGTATGAAGAAAAATGTACTTAAGCATTTTTTTTATTTCATCGCTTAAAGTTTGTGTGAATGATTATCTACTGGATGTCCTCTGGGGAAATAAGTTTCAAACCTCGAATACAACTGATACCCTCTGACAATGTCTTTGTGTTTAAACGATTACAATTCCCCCTTAAAGTCTGCTTTGCAATGACCATAAATCAATCTCACGGTCAGTCATTCAGGGTGGCAGGCATAGATTTAAGGAATGATTGCATTTCACACGGACAACGTAGAATTTGTCTATTCCAGAGTCAGTACTAGCAGCCTGGTCATTTTGGCACCAGACAAAAATACCACCAAAGAAGTGCATAATAAAATTCCAAGTATTTCAACTTTCTGATGCCGACTTTGTTAGCGTAAACTAATTGGAGTACCCAATTCTATTCTGCTTCGACATTATTTTGTGAACCTCCAACCGCGGTAACCCAAAGCGCGCGTAAGCTACGCTACGTCAGGCCATTCTAAATCACAACCACGAGGAAGACAACTTTTCTACGAAAATCATCATGAGCAAGCTCTGTGAATATGTGAATAAGCAAAAATATCATCTCTGTGGCACAGAAAATCCGCGTATAATTCAGGAAGAGTCATTACACCCGCTCAAAGTTACTGCATGGTGTGTTGTTTTTCATGGATGAGTGCTAACGCGTGCCCGTATCCCCGCCCTAAGCGGCACAGGTGGACACCGTGGAGTTTTAGTGCGTTCAAGTCCCACATACTGCGTTATCTCCCCGTGATAGCGCCGTATGCATGAGCAAATACCCAGGCAAAAAAAATGTTACCTTGTTTACGCTGGAAGCGTCATCGGGCCGCCAAACGACTACTGTGGTCAACAAGGCTCTAGAGCAATGATCAACGTCTTTCTCTATCCTTAAAAGGAATCTATAGGAGAGATATAGGAGAGAGATGGCGCTGCGTCTAGCCTAAAGTAAAAACACACGCTCTGTTATTAAAATTTATTAAAAATACTATAAGTGCTTATAAGTGAACAAAACCTAATTGAACCAATAAAATATCACCTAATACATAAGTGACAGTGTTATCCACGGATTACATACATAAACTGTGAAGTGAATAAACAATATACTTTGATCAATAAACTCTGCCATAGAATAAGAAACATATGAAGAACATAAATAAACAAAAGATTGCAAACCTTAGAATATAATAATTGTGACCCAAAATCATCAAAACAAGTGCGGAAATAAACCATTTATTACAAAGACTCAGTGCAAAAGTGGCTCACAGTGATTTAAACTTCAACCGTCCCAAATCATAATAACGCACTTACCTAATCTAAGCAAAAATATTTGCTGCTACTGATCAACAAATTGGATACAAAATAATATGTTCGGATGGCTTAGTGGCTAACATGTCAACTTTTGCAAATTAAGTAGCCACACATGAATGGTTGTGAGTTCAAACCCCAGCGGACAAAATCACTTTTCGTAAATGCCTTAATCATAATATTTGGAATTTAGAATGAAAAAAGTACATACAACAAGTCCATTACTGTTGAGCTAAGGGAGCTATTTATTATAATCTCAAGTATCAAACTTGGCAAAAAGTCATTACAAGATGGCAGCACTAGTAACATACCATAAATGCAAAAAATCTGTAAATATAAAAAGTACTGCTTTGTGTTGTGCCTGTGATAACAGGTATGAATTAGATTGCGATGGTTAACTAGAACAAACGTATCGCCTCAAGGACGCGGAAGCAAAAAAAAGTGGAGATGTAAGGCGTGCATCAGAATTAAAAAATACGCTAGTACCGACTGCACAACCAATATTACAGTGACGAAAAAACTAACTTCTGGAAAACCACCCACAGAACAACCAAAAATTACTAAGGACGTAGTACATGATGAAGCATTGAAACGTCGATCTTCGGTTCAAAATACTACTGATTTACTCGATTCCCATATACTGACTGATTGCGAAACATCCATCGAATCATATACTGCCAATAAATAATGATCCAGATATAATATGCTTGTCTGAAACTTTCGTAAAAAAAGGCTGTGAAAATTATGTGAAAATACACAACTATGAAATGGCTACTAACTTCTGTAGAGAAAAACAAAGAGGTTTTTAACTAGTATACAAGTGGCACTTGTATACTAGTTAAAAAAGGTTTATATTATAAAGAGATACCATTCGTGAAAAACTATGCAACTCAAAAGACGTTTGAGGCTTACGGCTTAGAAGTAACAAGTAACAAATTAGTTGTTATATGTGTTTATAGAACACCACAATCTGATCCGAATCAGTTTTTAACAAAATTGCATAACCTTTTACACGATTTGCTAAACAAATACAAATCTAAAATAAATATAGTTGTAGCCGGCGATTTTAACATAAATACACTTAAAAAAACCGGCCAAGTGCGAGTTGGACTCGCACACGAAGGGTTCCGTACCATTATCGCAAAATACTGCATAAAAATCACGTTTGTTGTATGGGAGCCCCCCTTAATTTATTTTATTTTAATTTATTAATTATTATTTTTAAAGTAAATATACAACTAAACATTCTGTGAATATTTCAAGCGTCTACCTGATGCCGTTATTAAAATCGAGCAAAAAACGGCAAAAATATCACGTTTGTTGTATGGGAGCCCCCCTTTAATATTTACTTTATACTGTTTTTAGTATTTGTTGTTATAGCGGCAACAGAAATACATCATCTGTGAAAATTTCAACTGTCACTGACAGACAGAGAGACAGACAGACAGACAGACAGACAGACAGACAGACAGACGGATCGCGAAGTCTTAGTAATAGGGTCCCGTTTTTACCCTTTGGGTACGGAACCCTAAAAAGGTAACATCACAAATGGAATGCAAGACTTGTCCGATAATTATAATTTAAAAATCCACATTAATGTTCCTATTCGCAAACTGACTTGTATTGACCATATCTTGAGTAACATTAACAACGCAACGGCCACGGTACTACCCCTGCATCTTTCAGATCATGACACAGCACAAATGTTTAGCTTTGCAACTAAACAGAAACCACAGAAATCAGCAATTCACTACATTCACAAGAGAGACTATAAATTAGACAACATCCGGAAATTTAAGGAATGCTTGCAAAATCTTTCTTGGTCCGGTATTTATTTAAAGACTGACACAAACTGCGCATTCGACGACTTTCATGAACTGGTGTGTCTATTTTATGATCTCTGTTTTCCCAAAGTAAGAGTGAAAGTCAATAGCAATAATAAAAACACACAAAAGAGGATAAGTAAAGGTTTGAGACAAAGTTGCAAAACTAAACGGAAGCTACGGTATCTGTACTACAAAAACAAAAATGTTAATAATAAAACTAAATATAATAATTACTCAAGGCTGTTAAAGAAATATATTTATAATTCAAAAAAGTATGCTAACATAAAATATATTTATACTCAGGACAATAAATATAAAGCTACATGGACTGTCATTAAAAATGAAATAAATAATAACACTCACAAAGACAACATAGAATTTATAAAACTAAATGATACTATAGTTACAGATCCTGTACAAATGACCAATATATTTAATAACTATTATGTAAATTTAACGAATGTACAAGGGGTAAAAAGCGCACATACAAACCCCAACATAAATACGTGTGTCAACACAATGTTCCTCAGGCCAATGCTGGTAAACGAGGTGCGACAGGAAATAATGTCTCTATCCAACACCAGATCGGAAGGCTATGATGAAATTAATACAAAAATTATAAAAGCTTGTAGTAATGAACTGACTGGTATTCTCACTCATTTAATAAACATGTCATTTTCCAATGGAACCTTTCCTGATAAATTAAAACTGTCCCTAATAAAGCCTTTATTCAAGAAGGGAGATACATGCGACATCAATAATTACCGAACTATAACCTTAATACCTATTTTATCAAAAATTTATGAAAAATGTATGTACAAATGACTTATTAATTTTAGCAATAAATTTCAAATTATAAGTGACAAGCAGTTTGGATTCCAAATAACCTTAATACCTATCTTATCAAAAATTTATGAAAAATGTATGTACAAAAGACTTATTAATTTTTGCAATAAATTTCAAATTATAAGTGACAAGCAGTTTGGATTCCAAAAGAACAAATCCACTGCGTTGGCTACTTATTCACTTATGCAATCTATTCTTTCAAATATTAATAATAATTATGTGACCACTGGCCTTTTTTTTGATCTATCAAAAGCCTTCGATCTGGTGTCACACGATATATTGCTACAAAAGTTAGAGGCTATTGGGATTAGAGGTCCGGTATTCCAGTGGCTATCGTCCTATTTAAGTGATTGAAAACAATGTGTCATCATCAATAAAATAAATGAAAATAATGAAATAAATTCCTACTCATCGGAATATAGTCATAATAAATATGGCGTTTCACAAGGAAGCGTTCTGGGCCCTATTGGGCAACAATATTTTGTTCCTCATTTACATAAATGACATAATAAAAATAACAAATCATAAATGCATATTATTTGCCGACGACATATCTATTATAGTGACATCAAACAAAAAAAATAATAACATTTTAGATCACGAGCTTGACATCAATAATACAATTGACAAATTACTGCACTGGCTTGACATTAACCGTTTAAAGATAAATTTAGATAAATCCGTTTACATCCAATTTAATCGATCTAATAATTATAAAAATGACATTAAACTTTATATTAAAAAAATAAAAGAAGTAACTCATGTTAGATTTATTGGTGTTATAATAGATAAAGATATCAATTGGAAGGAACACATAGACAATGTTAGCACTAAAATGAATAAATTTGTATATGCACTTAAACAGGTTAAAAATGTAACTAATATAAAAACTGCTGATCACGCATATGTCGAATCGGTACTACGTTATGGGCTTGTAATGTGGGGTAACAGCACCGACTTCTGTAGAGCATTCATCGCACAAAAAAAGTGCATGAGATCAATTTGTGGACTTAAACCTGACGACTCATGTCGGCCAATATTTAGGAAACTTGGTTTGTTACCGTTACCGTCATTTTACATTTATGAAGTATGTATGTTTGTCATGAAAAATAAACAATTATTTAAGACTGCAAATGATGTGAATCCTCGGAGCAGACGAGATCCCTATAGATTAGTGTTGAATGATTTGCCTAGGCTAGCTAAGTACAATAATAACTGCCTAGCAATGTGTGTGCGCATTTATAATAAATTACCGGGGCATTTTAAAACGTTAAATACAGAATTGTTTAAAACTAAATTTTATAAATAGTTGCTTGAACATAGTTTTTATTGTTTAAAAGAATTTATAGATAAAAAAATTTGATGTTTTAAATAATTAAATGTTGATGCCTCCTTACCTGTTTGCCTGACTTTGAAATTTTGCATGCTTTGTTCTATCCTAGCTAAACATGTTTGTGCCATATAAACTTGTATTTAACACCATTGTATACCATGTTTTACACAAATATAGTACATTACTGCAGCGTGGGCGCTACAATGTGGGCCGAGGCGAAGCCGAGGCACACTTACGTAAGTCCATCAATGCCTAGTTGTGGCCAAGGCTTGTATAGTACTTTTCTCAAATAATGCGCGGAAATTAAAACTAAGTAGTACCATTTTGTCAAAATCAATGACGAACAACAATAATTGTTCCCGCGTTAGTGTTCCTTGGTTTTTTTTTCAATAAATAGCGTTCTATTTGCAAGCCAGTTCGAAATTTAAATAAAACCTTTGATAAGTTACCTCCTTGGTTGCCATGTTTCGGAGTAAAACATCGTTCCTTTTTTAAACTACACGACAAATATGAGTTTACTATGGAATTTATTTGGCCGCTAAACACGACAGATATGGATTTTCATACAACTTTTGCCGGCCGCTGCGCGCATGTATTTGACCAGTACAGCAATTTCGATTTATCTCGAAGAAGGTTGTCAAAATAATGATCACATTTCCAAGCATGTTTGAGTAATAGTACATTACTGCAGCGGCCAGCAAAATAGGCATTGATGGACGAACGTGTAAATGTGGGCCGAGGCGAAGCCGAGGTACACATACGTAAGTCCATCAATGCCTAGTTGTGGCCAAGGCTTGTATAGTACTTTTCTCAAATAATGCGCGGAAATTAAAACTAAGTAGTACCTAGAACTCATTTTGTCAAAATCAATGACGAACAACAATAATTGTTCCCGCGTTAAAGTGTTCCTTTGTTTTTTTTTCAATAAACAGCGTTCTATTTGCAAGCCAGTTCGAAATTTAAATAAAACCTTTGATAAGTTACCTCCTTGGTTACCATGTTTCGGAGTAAAATATCGTTCCATTTTTAAACTACACGACAGATATGACTTTACTATGGAATTTATTTGGCCGCTAGACACGACAGATATGGATTTTCATATAACTTTTGCCGGCCGCTGCTCGCATGTATTTGACCAGTACAGCAATTTCGATTTATCTCGAAGAAGGTTGTCAAAATAATGATCACATTTCCAAGCATGTTTGAGAAAAATATTTTATTATTATTATTTATTATTATATATATATAAAATGAATCATTATTTCCCTTGGTCACGGCATCACGCGTGAACGGCTGGACCGATTTCGCTTATACTTTTTTTTTGTGTTTGTTATTGTTTGGTTAGGTAGGGTAAATGAATGTTTGGTGTTTAAATGGCAAAACAAAGTTTGCCGGGTCAGCTAGTAAATATATATATGTCGCATCAAGGCTGGCCGATAGATGGAAACAATTCGTGTGTGGGCAGGTCGTTGGGTACAATCGTGAAAATGAAATCACACAAATTATTCGATACACTGAGTATATTCAAATAGACACAAGTTACATTCTTGCTTACTAAAAACACGGATCGACACTGATTCTACGACGTGTTAGCTCTACAGCTGTCAGTACTCAACTGCCAGTACATTTTAGCTCAACTGCTAGATTCTATTATCCCCACCACGCAAGTGGTTAGAGAAAGCGCGCCAAAGCGTAGTTCTTGTTTTGCCGCCAGATGGCGTGCTTGCGATTTGTTTTGACGTCCGTACTATTGACTAAACCCGACACGGCCATCCTGCGAGACAGGCGTCCTCGTCTGTTCCTCATTGTCAGGTTTTAACAGTGTATCGAATCATGTGGAAATCCTCAATGGATGTCCTCAGCCCTTGGGGAAAGCTGAGGGGTCTGTCAGACTCCTACTGACTAAAACCACATGGTGTTCTCTAGGCCGTAGTTTCTCTTGAGAGGCGAGCGTGGAACACACACGTCGCCTTCTTGGGCCTCTCTCAGGTGACAGATCCCCAAATCTATCACCCGCAGGCTTCATCATCTTGTCCTCACTCCATGCCACCTCATATCGTGTTGCGCCTCACGTCCTCTTAGTCTACTCGGACCCGCCAGTCTCCCATCATACAAGGGATGTTTTTCTGAAACACAAAATTTCCAAACAGTATTCATTCGTCCAATCCTGACGCATACTCTAGGTGAGTGAGGAAATATTTTGAAACAATCAAACATGATCATTTAAATCTCTCTCCCCACCTTTACAAGGAACGAGTAATTCTATTTCCAATTTAAAGAAAATAGCAACTCAATCATCGATTTGGTACCTAAAAGCACCCAATCATAGTGATTACAAAGTCCAAGTACCACTGATAGTCATTAATCTCAAATTAAATCCAGCAATAGAAACCACCAGGTGTCTTATTCACGATATTTAGCTATCTTATAGCTCTCTTAGCAATCACAATTGCTCTACTCGCACATCTCCACAATGTCGAGTCAACTCAACTCTCTGAACTCAAAACCCGTTCACAGAGATTTAGTCTGTCCTATGTTACGTCAATTCATTATCTTCTATCTCAATTGGTACTCGAGCTTCGTGTGTCTTACTAACACGATCTACACAAAGTAATCAACATTAGAAAACCAAAATTATTTAAATTCTCGTAATGAGGGCTTGACGATTCGAACGTCATCAAAATTATCATGGTCACCATGATAATAAATCACCAAACGCATGACTGAGAGTTTAGTTTCTTTTAAACTCCAAACTCAATAGGAACTTTATGTAAGGTTCCTAACGTAAACATGTTTTTTTACACCAGACATATTGTCACACAGACTTACAGGTTCCATACAGGCTTTCCGTTGCCATAAAGATCAATAGTTGCCACACAAGCCAACAGTTGCCACACAGGCCAACAGCCGCCACTCAGGCTCACAGTTGCCATACAACGCTCGGCTACTCCTGACCAAACTAGATTATTGGGTTCGTGAAAATAAAGATTTTAGAACCTAACTCTTTAACTAAACTGTTACCCTGGGCCATGTACCACAGTCATTCCAAACAAACTTTAAAACTTATTCTGCAGCAAAAACTGCCAAGCTTACAGAAACTCTCTAGCCGACTAGCAATTATATTGCTCTCACACAACGGTCTCTCCAGACCCCGACCTCCGCCAGAATTCACTGGTACGGTCAAACATAATATGGCTGATAGACTCAATTACTCGACACCTTAAGCTTGCTCATTATCATCAAAATCCTTTTGACATCAACATCGACTGGTACATAACCCGCTGGCATCTTTCTTAACCTACAGTGTGCATACTTGTTGGTCCTTAGCGTACCTATTTAAAGCTTTCGGTGTATAACGCTCACCATCCTGTCATAATCACCTATCGCGGACTTAATACAGGGCCTATTTAGTTTTCGTACTAGAGATTCCCACACAACACATTAGAACAAGGTCCGATGATCAACAAGTTCAACTAATCAAAGTAATTGTAACAATTCTGTAACTCTTTACCATAATTCAAAGGCAATGCATACTCAACTCATGAAACCTCTTCGTAGACCCATCGCCACATGTTACGCATGAGGTGCGGTCCAGAATTTGTCTAATGAGCAGAAATGTTAATCAGATTTGGTTTCACTACTGTCATCAACTATGACGTCGATTCTCAAGAAACTTGGTGATCGGGGATCTTTCTCACAAGATTCGCGCTTTTTACTTTAAGACTTTGGAATATACCGACTGTTAATATGAGGGAAACAATCAAGCCTGATAATATTTGCGTCTTAATAGCTCGTGTGAAGGAGCTTCAAGAATTAACTCGGATCAAGGTCGTTAAAATCAAATTATCAACAGTAACTCTTTACTATCGCTCACTAACTCAGTCCTCATGAAAGGAAAACGATCGCGAGATCTACAATGCTATCATAATATTACTTTGAAAGTAAGTGAATTCAGATCTGAAGACGGCTGTATAAGTCGTAACGCAACAAGATCTTTTCCGAGTATAGGTAAATGACCAGTACCGTTACTAACTCGATACAATTGCGATGGCACTACGACATTACTAACTCGCTTTGCCACTGAAAATCACTAGTTATTCAGTCATTTTGGATGTCTCAACTCCTTCATATGGGATATCTCATCCTAAGGTTCGTACTAAACCTAATATTGAAACTAGGAAAGTACTAACTAGCTAATAGGAAACTCATTAGCTACTTGCTTTTTACTAAGTGTGTCTCAATTACCTAGTGATAGTGCTAGATATAACCACGACCAACTCAGTGGTCAAACATGAACACTCTTAAAGCTCGAACTAGCATCTCTTCACTAGAGAACATTTACCTCACTATCGAAATAACATGGAAGCGACTCACCGAGTATTCCACTCCAAACTTGCGAGCTCCCGACTTCATAGCTGTTGCCAAAACGTTTGGCTACCACCTGCGAACTGCTAGCCTGCCGTTCCTCAGAAGTTGACACGCCAAACTTCACATTCAGCATCTGAACCGCTAGCTTGCAGCAGAGGCTCCACTGCGACACAATATGGTATCTGAAACACGAAAAGTACTACGAGATTACATATTCACACAACTCAACTTTGATGGAATTTTAACCGGTGCCCCGGTGTAGTGACCTAAACCAATCAATCTGCCCAGTAATGTCCAAAAGTTAATAAATCTGCCCAGCCTTTTCCCAACTACATTGGGGTCGGCTTCCAGTCCTACCGGATATAGCTGAGTACCAGTGTTATACATGGAGTGACTGCCTATCTGACCTCCACAACTCGTTAACTAGATAACACGGTACCCCCTGCTTGGCAAGACTGGTGTCAGATCTCAGGCTTCTGACTACCCGTAACGACTGTCAAAGATCTTCAAATGACAGCCGGGACCAACGGCTTAACGTGCTTTCCGAGGCACGGAGGAAACCCGGTATGTTGAAATGGTCACCCATCCACGGACCGACCTCGTCAAGCGTTGCTTAACCTTGATGATCGACCAGTGCGGCTGTTATTATTTAGCCACGAGCTTCTAGTAGTAGTAGTTACCTAAACCGGCATGGCCAAATAGGTTATTATGGACACCGAATGTGAGTGCAAAGTTCCTGTCCAAAACATGAACCACACGTTACATTGTCCCAAGTGCCCAGGTCGCTGTCGCTAGTCGATGGGCTTTAGAGAAGCTAATGAATGCCATAGCGTTTTAAGTCGCAATTAACGAGGTCTGGTAGGGTTCACCACCTTTTAGATAGTTTGGCACTTCGACAACAAAAAAAGAATACAATGCTTCTTCTCAAATTTGGTTAACTCTCACTCTCACACTACAAAACTAATCAAAATATTTAATTTGGCATTATAATATTTTCCAGACTGAAGTGTAAGGTAGGCACCATATCGTTCTAAGGCCGTCGGTGTCGCAATAATAGTCGGCCAAGGCTAATCAAGGGCTATTGCCAGTGATAGTAGAATAATAGCTCTTCAACATCACCAAAACTTGACCATCGATAACTAACATGAAATTATGACCCGACACGGGCCACTCAGACGATCCACTGACCGCCATACCGTACACAAAACACAGAATTTTGAATAATGAAAACTCTTGGCCATAGTCATAACAAAATGAAAACGACTCACCAGATTGACAAAGATCCGTGAGCATGGACATTTCTACACGTCCAAAATCTCCTCCTTGACCTGTCCAGCTCCTTGGTTGTTGCTAGCTTCCTTGCTGCTCCGTTCCAGACTGGTTTTTTTATTATTCAAGACTGAGGGTAGTCGCAACTGACACCGCGATTTTTTTTGCAAGAATGTAACCATTTTCACCAGCTTTGTTTTTACGTGTGATCTCATTAGCACGACCGAATCCCAATTCTGATGTCGCATCAAGGCTGGCCGATAGATGGAAACCATCGGGAAGTCAGGATGTATTCCCTTAGGTTAAGACATCGTGTGTGGGCAGGTCGTTGGGTACAATCGTGAAAATAAAATCGCCGAATCGTGAAAAAAAATAGCCTTGTTTCCTTAGACCAAGTTTGAACAAAACTTGATTACAATGTAATTATGATAGTCTTATAGTTGTACAACCTTTCTGTTTCAAAAGATAATACTTTCGACGATATTAATATTTTAGCTAATCATGGCTATTCGTAGAAATGAGACATCCTTGGTGGATGTCCCACAGTAGATCCGCGTGGTAGATTCCAGCTCACTCCCTCTAACAGAGAGGACACCTGTCCCACCAGTGGGAACATTTAAGGCTGATAATGCTATGCACGGCTATTTAACCTTTGCAGCTGGACAGTCACCCCTCTTTACCGCACCGTCATTATTATTAACGAACAACATAATCTAAACTAAATCCCGCCATCCATTGTGCCACAGTTTGACTAGCGTAAAAGTCGGGTATTGGCACTGAACCCTTTAATGGCGTTAGTGGTACCATTAAGGGTGGGCCCAAACTGAGGCGCAACACTGCACGCACTTTTTAAAATCTTACTATTAATCTATACTAATATTACAAAGACGAAAGACTTTTTTGTTTGTTTGTTTGTACCGAATAGGCTCCGAAACTACTTGACCGATTTAAAAATACTTTCACCAATAGAAAGGTACATTATTCCTGAGTGACATAGGCTATTTTTTATCCTGAAAACAGGTTCTGTGGGGTGGTCCATGAGAGCGAAGCCGCGGGCAACAGCTAGTAATAATATTATAAACTAGCTGTTCCACGCGCTTCGCTTAAACTATAACGTTTTTAAGTCTCTTTATAACGTTTTTAAGTCTAAACCACTGAATCAATTTTGATACATTTTGCTAGAAAAAAAGCTGCATGCCGCACTTGACATTTCGGTCTATACGCGTAGAAATAGAGTAATTTCAGCGCTAAACTCATTGAAATAATGTTAAAAATCATTTATCCACGAGTAAATCCTTTGCTATGCCGTCAGTGGGGGCGGCGCTGGCCCTACATTCTTTTTATATATTGCTTTGCTTTTTTATATTTCTTTTAATAATTTATTTTATATTAATTATTGTATCGCAACATTTATCATTTGTAACTTTTTTAACAACAGTTCTTTGTTCAATATGGAGGCTTAAGAATGGCTTTTTGTGATCAACTATATTCTTATATTTTGTTAGCTGCAAACTACTACATCATCATCATCATTTCAGCCGAAAGACGTCCACTGCTGGACATAGGCCTACCCAAGCGTCGCCGTATTGACCGTTTACGTGCATCTCGCATCCAGCGGATCCCCGCAACCTTCTCCAGGACATCGGTCTACCTAGTGGGCAGCCTCCCAACGCAAAGTCTTCCGGTTCGCGGTCGCCACTCCAGAACTTTCCAAACCACTACAGCAAAATAAAATTCTCAGTGTGAGCTAACCCTAACGGCGTCAGTGGTGACGTTACTCTGTGGTCTAATTACTGCCAACCTTTGGCAAGCTCGTCGCTTGTCAATACAGCTTATGAGTGAATTTAAAACGAATTATGAGCTCATAAGCGATAGGAGTTATGGGGGTTTTGCGGTCTTGTGATTCCGTATTCAAAAATACAATTTTGAACGTGAACATAATAAGTAATTTATAGTGTTACGGTCGTCAGTGTGAAAATCAAAATAAATCGAATTTAAACATATTCCCGAGATAAAAGTATGTGCTATTCCAGACTATAATCTATCCCTGTGCCAAATTTCATCCAGATCCGTCCAGCCGTTTGAGCGTGAAGAAGTAACAAACATACACACTCACAGACTTTCACCTTTATAATATTAATAATAAATATAAATATTTAGTGTGATATTTTTACATGGTTCATAAGCATATATTTACTATATGTTTTACACAACTAGCAACGTTATTTAAGTAATTTTTCAATGGCATTTATACAATATTTTTACTGTTGCAAGTACATTTTATAAGTTGGTCGACTATTACTCGTAAATTTGTAAAGCCTGCTTAGCTACTAGATAGTTTTCCTTTCGTTATATATACTACTGCCGTGATTTTTTTCACATAGCCAAAAGCAACCATTTCGCTGGCAGGGGGAGGGGGGACACTTGACTCTAACAAAATTTGCAATTTAAAGCTTAATTTAACGCAAGCGGATCTCTGAATCGAAAAATGGTTTTAACAGACCTTTAATATTTTTGAAAGGCTCACACCATGGGATAGACGAGAAAAAAATATCCCCACTTTACGTATACAGGAGGTATCCGAAAAAAAAAGATTATTTTTACCACTTTCCAGAATTATTAATATGTATATCCATGCTAAATTATAGCTTTCTAGTACTAAGAGTCTCTGAGCTAAGCTGCGGACGGACAGAAGGACATAGCGAAACTATAAGAGCTCCTTGTTGACTTCGGAACCCTAAAAAGGAAATTAAATGAAATTAGGTCATATGATCATTAGAACTTTTATTATTATTCCAAACGTTACACACCCGAAACAGCAATCATCGCGCGATCAAACGCTTACATTGTAGGTAATTTTTTTTCAGCCTTTTACTGAATAAAGCTCACCCGTGTTCCTTCAGTTGCTTGAGGCAGGGCCGTGGTAACACTCTTCCAAAATCTGCGACCCAGAGAGGTATGGTACACAGGTATCCTACACAATCGTTTGCTAATCGCTCGCTGTTTGTCAAATGCAGGTATTCGTAGAAAAACCGCCTAAACCTCTAAACCTTCTGTATTGAAGAGCAAGTATTGCGCAAAAATCGATATCGTTTTGCTCTTGTAAGATACCTAATAGGCCTGTACGTCATGTCATGTTGGAAGGCCTAATCGTTCCGCCTTTTTTAGGATTCCTGCAGACAGACGTGACTGTGCGTCAACGATACGACAACAATTTTTCTCTCTGGCTCGTTATTAGTATAATCCGTAGAAAATCAATCCATTCAAAGGGTTCTGGAGGGTCCTGGAGAATTCGGTTGAAAAGAGATGGTCAGGTTATATCTCACCTCCTTTAAATGGATGACCTTAAGCTCTTTGCCCCCTGCCATCTTCAGCTGATGGAGCTACTGAAGATACATAACTGAAACTTTTAGTAGCGCCATCAGGATGGAGTTTGGTGTAGACAAATGTGCGGTCATGCATGTGAAGCGAGGGGAATTGTGGAATCCGTAAGAATTCAACTCGTGGATTCCATACCCTGAGATCACTCTCTCAAAACGAAATCTATAGGGTTTTGGGTTTGTCGGATGCGTTTTGTATCAGCACTACTGACGTAAAGCAATCGTTGAAGGAACGCTTCTTTTGCCGCCTGAAGAAGGTAGGCCACTTCAGTTGGAGTCCAGTTGGTAACAATTCTGCTGGATTGATGAAGTTAATATGTGTGGAATGCTGGTTTCGAACCGACAGTTGAATTATTTCTGTCTGTTCGGAAGTTGCGGATGATTTGTCACCTTACAATTTTAAAAGGGAAACGTTTCATCCGCGGATGAAAGTCAAAACACATCGGGAGTGGATACATCTGTCAAATTGTGTTTTCAAAAATTAGTAGTTCGCCCGCCCCTTCGTGCTTAGGGAGAGATCCCCTGGACAACTAGGTACGAAAGTTTTCCATTCTAAGATTAACAGCCTGTCTATTCAACAGTTAAGGAAATTAACAATGAAATCGCAAGGTCGGGCTGGCTACGACCGGAGGCTAATTCTGGATCATCAAGTAAATGTTGGATATGAAAATCCTGAAACCTTCAAATAAACTGCAACTTCAAAAAACCGGCCAAGTGCGAGTCGGACTCGCGCACGAAGGGTTCCGTACCATTATCGCAAAAAAACGGCATAAATATCACGTTTGTTGTATGGGAGACCCACTAAAATATTTATTTTATTTTGTTGTTATAGCGGCAACAGAAATACATCATCTGTGAAAATTTCAGCTGTCTAGCTATCACGGTTCATGAGATACAGCCTGGTGACAGACGAACAGACAGACAGACAGACGGGTCGCGGAGTCTTAGTAATAGGGTCCCGTTTTTACCTTTTGGGTACGGAACCCTAAAAAACAGTACTGACCCTACAGTATTCCGCAACAGATATTTTTTTCATACTTGGTCAATAAATAATGTTATTAAATTGTATGATATGCTATGTTATTATTTAGACAACACATTTCACATTAATAAAACATAACTATGTTTTATTACTATTTGCACTTTTATTATTATCATATACTTTATTCTATCTCATAGTATTCTTATATCATAGTAAGTGTCGATGTGTTGCTTTAGTCAAATCTACTAAATTATTTCTACTAAATTTTTATATCACTGTTAGAACATGATTAGTTATTCGAAATATAACTGAAAGATAGGCACTATAAAATAACAATACCGAATCATTATTTTCCTTAAACTCTTTCAAGTATTGACCTATTTTTATATCACAATTAGCAAAGGTACGCCAATTATAATAATTGGCAATAATTAATTGTTTTAATTATCCTTACAATAAATGTAAGGATAATTTATTAATTAGTACATTACTGCAGCGGCCAGCAAAAGAGGCATTCAATTCAATTCAATTCATTTATTTGTTCTCTCTTTACAATAATAGGTTATCTTAAAATTAACAATGTTTTTGGCTAACGCTATATTCCACCAAACGCATTGATGGACGAACGTGTGAATGTGGGACGAGGCGAAGCCGAGGCACACATACGTCAGTTCATCAATGCCTAGTTGTGGCCATGGCTTGTATAGTACTTTTCTCAAATAATGCGCGGAAATTAAAACTAAGTAGTACCTAGAACTCATTTTGTCAAATACAATTACTTTTTAAAATTGACGAACAACGAACCACAAACAAATTTCCCACGTTAGGCTTAGCACGCACTGCGATTTTTGTTCGAATACTTCTGCGGCCTTTGGAATTGTATGAAGCTGCACTCATTGCGGTAAAATATCGCGCGGGAATAATACTACAAAAAACCGCGCGAATAAAAATCAAAATGCATGTTAAAGTGTTCATTTGTTTTTTTTTTTGCAATAAACAGCTTTCTATTTGCAAGCCAGTTCGAAATTTAAATAAAACCTTTGATAAGTTACCTCCTTGGTTGCCATGTTTCGGAGTAAAAGATCGTTCCATTTTTAAATTACACAACAGATATGAGTTTACAAAACTGTAATTTTTAATTTCGTAGACTAAACTGACAGCTGTAAATGACCTTATTTTTTTAATGTTGCAAGCGCGGAGCATATTTTTGTAGGTAATCATAAGTGATTCATCAATTCGATGTGACATGACTCCTCAATATATTTTTACTAATTGGTGTAAATCTTTTTTTATGAATATATACGTAATATATTTATATATAACAGTATTCATACACATAGTACATCAACTTTTATTGTGTTAAATATGAAGTCTGACATAAATGATTAGAATCTAAATAAGGGCTGCTAGTTTCAAAACATTTTTTTTTTGCCGTGAGATAGTTTCTTTTTCGATCTACTTCGATTTTCGATTAACTTTCGATCACTCAGGATAGTTAGGGTACAACACTATTTTTATGTGACGATAAAGTGACAACCCCCCGAATGTCAGTTTAGTCTACGAAATTAAAAATCACATTACATGTAATTTATTTGGCCGCTAAACAGGACTGATATGGATTTTCATACAACTTTAGCCGGCCGCTGCTCGCATGTATTTGGCCAGTACTGCAATTTCGATTTATCTCGAAGAAGGTTGTTAAAATAAAGCTCAAATTTCCAAGCATGTTTGAGAAATATAACATTATGTAGATAAATACTAACGTAATTAGAATAAAATAATTGCTTATTACTTTTTAAAAGTATAGAGGTTTGGTTTGGTTTATCAAGTTCATTGAAATGAATCGTTTGTTTGTTTGTTTTACTTATTTCTTTATCACACTTGATAGCGGACAAGACGAAACTGTTTTCGATTTATTGATTACTTTTATTTATAATATAATCCATTACGGTAGCACAATGTATTTTGATAAGAAATAAATGACTAATAACATTATAAATTACTAGCTGTTGCCCGCGGCTTCGCTCCCGTGGACCACCTCACAGGACCCATTTTCTGGATATTAAAAAAGCTTTTGTCACTCAGGAATAATGTAGCTTTCTATTGGTAAAAGAATTTTTCAAATCGATCCAGTAGTTTCGGAGCCTATTCAGTACAAACAAACAAACAAAAAAATCATTCCTCTTTATAATATTATATTATATAGTAAAGTATAGATAACATTACCATTGGAAACAAACGGAAATCCATTACCTCCTTGACACACGTTTCCTATTAAAACTTTTAGTTATGAAACACAGTCACGTATTTTTTAACCGACTAGACTTACAAAAAGGAGGAGTTTCTATGTTCAACATTATGTTTTTTTTGTTTATGTTCACCGATGTCTCCGTAAATTGTTAACCGATATTAAAAATAATTTTTTCGTTTGAAATAATGTTCCGAAATTCGTCCCATTTTAATTTGGTGAAGATCTGGTGAAGAACTTCGGACTTGTATATCACAACAGAACTCTTCAATAAATAACGGCAAATCTCTCGGGATTGCTGCAATCGCATGTCTGTTTATACCATTTCATAAAATAACATCACGCCGGTACGCTCTATAGGGGTACGCAGATGTGTACATTTCACCTTGGTACACTCTCATTTCAACGGTTATGTTCAGTTTCATGATATTCGGGTAATCTATTCTGGCAATATAGGAACCTTACTAAACTACTTGCCTATTAGATAGGTACAACTAAAAAGTGAAAATATGTTATTTATTTGTTTCTAAATTTGAAAGCGACATGTGTCATTGTAAAATGTCGACATATGTACATTGGTGTAGGTGCCGTGTAACACATGTGAGACAGTACCTTGTGATCCACCGAGATCTGAATTAATTTTTTCCCATTTTGTAATGCGTCGAAGGCTTGTAGGCCCTGACAAATCTGTTCGTCTTTATATTACACGAATTGTGTTGTAATGACAAATTATAAAGATAACATGTAACGAGGCAAGTAATATTATGTATGTATGTTTATATGTAAGTTAATGTATTTTATATAGCTATATAATTGTTATGTATTTATTTTTTAATGTAGCAGTTTTAAGTTTTTGTAAAGGACAAGTGTTATTTTTTTCTTATTTACTATAAAGTTTGTGCATTTAAGTTCTGGAACATTCAAAGAGGTGGAGATGCGTTTGCATACCTTTTTTATTTTATTTTTTGTAGAAATGCCCATGCATACTGCACCACCACGGGGAGATAGTGCAGTTATGTGGGACTCTAAATCCACTAAATCTCCACGGTGTCTTCCTGTGCCGCTTATGGCGGGAACACGGGCACGCGTTAGCACCCACCGCGAACCCGCCGCGGCTCTCTGTCGCCGGACCCTCCTCGGGGGAGTACCCCCCATCACCGTCGCACCAGAACACACTGTACGCCGTGACCACCCCAGGGACCAAATCAGCACATGGGTGCCAAACGACCCCGTGTATGGCACCCTTGGTCTCCCTGTAACGGGTCAAGGTCAATGGCCCCGCCACCTACCATTTTGCGGCCGCAGGGGATAGGGAGAGCGACGCACCGCAATACCCGCCCGCGGCCTCCAACCCTTAGCCACGATATCGTATGGGTCCTGGGACGCTCCATAAGACATCGCGGCCCGCCTCAGTTGCGATGTCGCCTGTTACCAAGCGGCACCGCAACCTACTAGTTGGCCGCTACGTCGTCGGCTTAATCGGCAAAAGCCCTGACGAGCGGCCTCTCCTCGGGTTCCTCTTCGCTTCATCGTGAGTGACCAAGCCACAGTTACTGAGCCCCCCGCCTCGACAATGCGGGAATCCACCGGGGGGGGATGCATTTGCATAACTTGGAAATTCAATAAATGTGACCTCAAAGCTTACTGTGAGGAGTCCTGCGAAAGCCAAAATCATTAACAAGGAGACAGCGAAAACCTTTTTTTCATGAACATTTTTCAGTTGTTCTAGTCATTTCTCATCGTTTCTAGAAGACGCGTGACAAACGAATCTGGCAAGACGAAGGGTCTAATCCGTACAAGTAAAACTGATGATATTCCATGGCGATAATGCCGACATGATCCCATTGTGGAAAGAGATGAATAATATAAAAGTAAAAATATTTTTAAAACAAGTTTTTAATGGACTGAAAAGTACGAAATGTAATATCGCTTTTCAACACGATGTAATGAGACCAAACACGATGATGCTATCTTGTCTGGTTGAGGAGTCGCTATGGTCACCATCCAGCTCAATCATGAGACCAGCTTCATAATACCAAGTTATTCAAATGCTTCCAAAGCTACATGAGGTCGCCAAGTTCCAGCTTAATCGGCTTCCAGGCAGTGCTTGAAAATTCGATTACTAGTTGCCAAACACATATACGCAAGCAAGGTAATATAAAACCCTACTTAAGTTAAAATTAAGAAAATTAATATTATGTGCATTGCCCTATTCTGACAAGTTACTTGATCAGGAAAATGAATACATTTCTAGTTTAAATAACTTGATGCATATTTTATCTTGTCGTCATAGTGACCGTTTATTGTTTTTTGACACCAACAATTTTGTTAGTGATTTTGTTTTGATTGGGAACCATATGTTTCTTCCCAAAAATAGTCGACATTTATTAGCTACATTGTTAGCTTTTAATATACACGCAGTTATTGATGATTTAACTGAGACTAGGTTTAGTGATTTAACAGTATTATCTAGTTTTTCTGATAATACTACTGTAGATTCTTTAAACTATTAGAGCCGACAAAAGAGAAGACGAATAGTATTATTTTACTATATCATCAAAATATAAATCGCTTCTCCGGCAAAATTTTAGACGTGGAATTGTTAGTAGATAAATACCACATGGATATCTTATGTTTTTGTGAAACCTGGTTAAAATCAGATATGATGTTGTTTAATGTAAATAATTTTTCAGTTGCCAGCGCGTACAACAGATCCACAGTGGGTGGTGGTACCCTGATACTTTGTAATAGTCATCTTAAATATAAGGAAAGAAAGGATATCACTGCTTACTCTGTTGATCGCTTATGTGAGGTAGCATGTGCAGAGGTCGAGGGGCATACTATCTTGTGTGTTTACAGACCACCAGCCTCAAACTTGTCATTGTTTTTAATTACAATGGAAGAATTATTAAGTAAACTTTTCAGAGATAATAAATTAGTTTTTGTTTGTGGTGACTTAAATATAGATCTGTTAGTCAATTCACCTGAAAAATGTAAGCTCATTTCATTGTTTAAATCATTTAACTTAAAATATTTATTTAATGAACCGACAAGAATAACTGCAACTTCAGCTACGTGCATAGATAATGTATTCACTAATTGTAAAGTTAAAGATTCGTTTTTAATTAGTGGCGTTAGGTCAGACCATACTGGTCAACTAGTATCTTTTGAGTCAGATAAAAAAATTAACCTAGCTAAATCAATTCGGTTAAGACGTCTCACTAAAAATAAATTAAATTCTTTTAATAATAATGTTTTTAGCAACCTTTGTAATGCCAGTTTTAATTCAAAAGACCCCAATATAAATTACGGCACGTTGTTTTCTACAGTTTGCCAAGAATTCAATAAAACGTGTCCTTTAAAAACAGTTAAAGTCAACAATTCCAAATCGAAATTTAGTGAATGGGCCACTGTGGGCATAAGAAAAAGCCGAGATATCTTATATAATTTATATTACGAAAAATCTTTGACTTCCGATCAAGTTTTTCATACTTATGTTAGAAACTATTCCAAAATATTCAAAAGAGTCTGCGCTCAAGCAAAATCTCAAATAATAATTAACAAAATTGGTGTTTCTAATAATAAAATAAAAACTGTGTGGCAAATAATTAATAGAGAAACTGGAAAGACACAACAAAGCGATCAGAATGAGTTGTCTTTGAAAATATCTAATCAAACCATTTCTGGTAAGCAAGAAGTCGCTGAGACATTAGAAAATTTCTTTACCAACATTCCGTTAGAGGTTACGAAGTCTCTTCCCTCCTCATCTAAATTAGCTGAAGCTCTTCTTAAAGAAAACTTTACTAAAGACATACCAACCTTTAAATTTAAATCAATATGTATTGATACAATTAAAAACGCGTTCAAAAGTCTCAACGTAAAAAATACTGAAGACTTGTGGGGGATATCCGTTAGGGTTCTTGGAGATATTATTGACTCAATTGCTCCTGTCCTAACAGGCATATTCAATCAATGTTTGGACAGCGGCACTTTTCCTGACTTAATGAAACACAGTAAAGTAGTACCAATTTTCAAATCAGGCTGTAAGAGTGATCCCTCAAATTATAGGCCTATATCCGTGCTTCCAGCATTGAGTAAAATCTATGAAAAAATCATGCTGGAACAGATGTTGTCTCACTTCAATTCAAATAAGATCCTGCATAGTCAACAGTTTGGTTTCACGAAAGGTAGGTCGACAACGGACGCGGGAGTAAAACTCATCAGCCACATCTTGGAATCTTGGGAGAAGTCCCAGGATGCCATTGGCATTTTCTGTGATCTCTCGAAAGCGTTCGACTGCGTCGACCACAACACACTGATCTGTAAATTACACCACTACGGAATTCGAGGAAAATCTGCTGATCTTGTGCTTTCCTATTTATCAAACAGACAGCAAAAAGTAAATGTTAATGGGGCGACGTCCTCCGGGTCTCTAGTCAAGATGGGCGTGCCCCAAGGTTCAATTCTCGGCCCTTTCCTTTTTCTTGTTTACATTAATGATCTCCCTTTTATGATGGCCAAATTATCGGATATAATTCTATTTGCTGATGACACTTCGCTAATTTTTAAAATAGATAGGAAAGATACGGATGTCTTACATGTCAACGAAAGTCTGATTGTTCTCTCTAAATGGTTCGCAGCTAACAATCTTTTACTAAATGCGAAAAAAACAAAATGTCTGAAGTTTTCCTTACCAAATGTACCACAACATGACCTAAATTTAAATCTTGACGGTAAAAATGTTGAAGTTATAAAGGAAACTGTATTCTTAGGGATTACTATCGATTCAAAATTGCAGTGGGGCGCGCACATTAGAACTCTTTCGGGTCGGTTAAGTTCGGCTGCATATGCAGTAAGGAAAATAAGGCAGTTAACCGATGTAGCCACAGCAAGGTTAGTATACTATGCTTATTTCCACAGTATTATGTCTTATGGCATTCTGCTGTGGGGATCAGCTGCAGACGTTGACTCAATTTTCATCTTACAAAAGAGGGCAGTCCGCGCAATCTATAAAATGAGTCCACGAGAGTCCCTCAGAGAAAAATTTAAAGAGATCGATATACTGACTCTACCTTCTCTTTATATATTGGAATGTATTTTGTATGTCCGCAAAAATCGAGGACTTTTCAAAACTAGAAGCGATTTCCATAATTTAAATACACGCAGTAAGCATGAAATTGTAATACCCAAATTCAGATTAACGAAAACTAGCAAGTCTTTTCTTATAAACAGTATACGCTTTTATAATAAGTTGCCAAAGCCAGTTATAGAATTAACCGATGGAAAGTTCAAAAACTACATCAAACGTGTCCTTATTAAAAAAGCATATTACAAAATCAAGGACTACGTTGATGATAAAAATTTTAGCTCCTTCTGCGCATGCGGCTTCCCTGGTAACTCATAAACGGCACAAATATGTGGATGTCTCTAACTATTCTCAATCTCATTTTTACTTTTTTTCTTTCTTTTAATTAGACTTTTTACAATGATTTCAATGATCTTTATAGCCCTTTGCTATGAATAGTTACAGCACTGATAACAAAATTTGTGCCACATGTTAAATTTAGTCTTGTTATATATTTTTATTTATTTTTTCCTTTGTATAGATTCTTTTACTGATTGTTTTGTGAATGTGTGAACATTGTAGGCCTTCTAGATTTCTAGACGCTTGTTAACATTTGTTAACTCTCTCGTTTATACAATTTTTTTTTTTTTTAGTTTCTTACGTCTTATTGTCGGGCCTACGTTGTCCCCCCATATCTAAGCACTAATACTGTAACGTGGAAATATTGTAAAAACAAACCATTTTTTTTAAAAGAGTAACCGTGGAGTTTCTTGCCGGTTCTTCTCCACAGGAAACGACTAACCCGAACCGTGCACCTTTTGTCGACGTTTTATAAGTGCCCATGTAGGCCTATGTGAAATAAAAAACATTTGATTTGATTTGATTTGATTTGATTTGAAAACTTGTAAAAAATATCAAAAAAACCCGACTGCTTAAAAAGCGCACTAAAAACCCGTAAACAAGAAGAAAATCATGCTGTGCAGTCGGAGGATACGTATTCGCGAGCTGGCTGAACAAAACCAGAAGTATCCTCCGACTGCACAGCATGAGTTTCTTCTTGTTTACGGCTTTTTAGTGCGCTTTTTAAGCAGTCGGTTTTTGGATTTTTTTTATTAACTTTTTTTATTTATAACTTTTTAGTTATTTTCTTTTTAAATTTCGGTACATTTAAACATATAAGTGTTATATATTTTTGAAATCACCTTTTAAAACCCTTTATTTTGACCCGTGGGGGTACCCACGATGAGTTTTTGCTGCCACAATATGGCGCCCAAAATCCGCCATTTTTCTATTTTCCAATTTTAATGTAGCCATTGACTCTCGCAGGGTTGTGACGATTGCCGACGAAACACGACTTACGTTATTTCAGTGGTTTAGGCTTTTTGCAAAGCGTACAGGTAGTCCGTCTCTGATTGGAGGAAAATAATATTGTACCGTGTACACGGAAAGCGATACCAATATCCTGTAACTATTTTCATATTATACTTTATCCATATTCATATTTAGAAATGAGTGTTAACGCAAAGTTAGAGCACGTGGGGTTTGCGCGAGGAAAAGAGTCTTTAATTCTGCCACTAAGTTCTGCAAGCGGGTTCTGCATGGGACACGATTTGACCATATTGGACGAATCGGGGCCAAGCTGGCATCGCACCCTCCGGGTAATAAACAGTTCTGGTACCAGTCTAAAGCGGTTGAAATGAATTATTGTCGCCCCACTTTACCTCCAATGTTGAAAACTGATGGGTCACTGGCTCACTCTGCAAGTGAGAGAGCAAATTTATTTGCATCTTTCTTTGCAAGCACTTTACGTCTGGACGCTGGCTCTAAGCAACCACCTACTGTAACTCATTGTAACTATTCGATACCGGAGATCGCAGTTCATACTAAAGAGGTCCGGAGTCACAAGTCAGTCGTGAACAAGGCCAGCAGGCCTGACGGCATTCCAGCGAGAGTGTTGAACTCAGGGGTGAATGGGAACAAAACTTTGCCTAGGATTTTAACTTTGATACCACTTTGTGGTTTCAAACAAAGCATCGTGTTTTTTAAATAATTATGTAATATATTGGAGTACCTACTAAAATGCTGAAATTAATTATTAAATAACGTGAAAATTCCCTTCAAAGTTTAGTTCCCATTCACCCCTGCAGTTCAATTCACCCCATTTTTCGGTATATATTTTTGTAACCACCGTTAAACCTTCATTTTGATACCCCACTCGATGGATACGGAAGAAAAAAAAAAAAATATCCTCCTTGTTTGTTTTTTTAACGTCACTTATCTAAGAACATTTGGGCGGTCAAGACCTATCTAACAATGGCATAATTATATAAATCCGTCAAGTAGTTTGAAAGATATGAGGTTATAAAGAATATTACATACATACATACAAGATACGCGCGAAAAACATAACTCGTTACTTGCAGTCGGGTTAAAACACAAATCTTTATCATACTCTTATTCTGGCTCATAAAAGAAAGAAAACAAAGAGATAATGCCTTATAAAAAAAGAACTAAGGGCTACTTAATTGTTACAAAAGAAACACAGATTTTGGATAGAATACGCCAAATTGGAAATCCATTATCCATCCTAATTTTATGATAAGTACCTGGGTGACCGAGCTCTAATCGGGTGTATAAATGAAAGCTAGCTAGATCGATTTATCGCCCCCGAAATCCCCTGCATACTAAATTTCATGAAAATCTTTGGAGCCTTTGCCGAGAGTCAGATTATATATATATACATAATGTACAAGAATTGCTCGTTTAAAGGTATTAGATAGATATTTTTAAACCCATGTTTTTCCCGGAAACATTTCCTTATTCACAAGGAACACACTAAATCTGATAGGTACCTAATACCAAAACAAAAATATGTTTTATTTCAGTTTAAATAAGGTTCAGTATCGATAATAATTTAAGCAAATTAATTTTAAATTGCATAGTAAGGAAAAAGGCAAAAGTACCTACAAGGTTTGGTATAAATAGTTTTGGATATTCGGCAGTAAGGATTCCTGCGAAGTGTTTGTGACCCTGCAGTTGTGTGCTTAGTGCATGGGATAAGGGATCATGCATTGTAAGTTTATTTTTAATAATTCGTTTTATCTGAAACTAGCTGTTCCCCGCGGCTTCACAATTGGTGAAAAAGTTTTTTAAATCGGTCCAGTAGTTTCGGAGCCTATTAGGTACAAACAAACAAAAAATCTGATTTTTTTATAAAATTATTAATATTTATTATATTATATTATAGATTAGTATCGATTACGTGTACTTATTTGAAAAATCTAAAATAATATTAGAAAGAGAAAGCCGGAATTTAGTGAGATTGTTCCTACGTGTACCACCACACCACTACACTTATTTGAAGAAATCTTTCTTTATAGGCGACTAGCTTCTGCCAGCGGATTCGTCCGCGTTAAAATTGTTATACCATCTCAAGGGAACATTATACTATGATATAAAGTATTCCAGAGTGAATCTATCTCTGTGCCAAATTTCATCCAAATCCGTTCAGCCGTTCTGGCGTGATTGAGTAATAAACATATATCCACACATAGCTTTCCACACTTTCACATTTATAATATAACTAGCATCTGCCAGCGGCGTCGCTCACCTAAAAGTCGAAAAGAGGGAACATATTCAAAAGACAAAAAGTATTCTATGTGCTATTTCAGACTATAATCTATCTCTGTGCCAAATTTCATCCAGATCCGTTCAGCCGTTCTGGCGTGATTGAGTAACAAATATACATCCAAACTTTCGCATTTTTAATATTAGTTAGCAAGAAGATAAATAAGTATCCCGTGCGAAGCCGGGGTGGGCCACCAGCTATTATAAAAATAAAGTGCAATTTTATATAAACGGAACAGATTTTTTTTTTCGCGATTCCCATAATTTAAATAAAAATATCATAATTACGGATCCATGTTTATGTTTTTTTTTCTAGTAATTATTAGTGTCTGCGTCGCTCTGGCAACATGGTCAAACGTGTTCGCAATGTACCACACAGGATCAAAGAAAGTATTTCAACCGCCAACAGACCGCTATCTCCGCAACGATTCATATTTCGGCTACAGCATCGCTTACGATGAATTTAATAAACAGTAAGTTTATTTTTATTTTTTAACCAACTTCGCAAAAAGGAGATTCTCAATTCGGATGTTTATATATGTATTTTTTTTATGTGTGTTCGGGCATAACTCCGTCATATATAAACAAACGGATTTGCAAAATTATTTTTTTGTACGCAAGTAATTTATTCCTAAATGTTCCCATTTAAATTTGGTGAAGATCTGATGGTTAAATTTGGAGATATACAACAGAACTCTTCAATAAATTACGGTCTCAATAAAGATCCGGATTTGAAATAGCAACAAGCAGAGGCGAGGTCTTGCTGCCAGAGATTTTACTTGTTAATAACCTTTGCTTAATGTGACTGTTTCCTAACTCTTTGAATAACGGTTCAGACTACACGTAATTAAACGGCTAACATACTTATATAACCGTTGCGAAAATCGTGACCGTTATAATATTAAAATATGACTGTTCCCCAAAGCTTTCGACGTCACCCCATTACTCACTCATTTAAAAGGACGATCATTATTTTATCAAATATTATTTAAAGTAACATAATTGGTTTGTTGAACCAACTTTTTTTTTGTAATAAATGGAAAGATCATATATATAAGTTTTCATACAAAACTATTTTTAGTTCTTTTTTTTTCATTGTAATTACAAAGTAAAATCCAATCGAAAATATTTTTTTGAATCCAGTACCGAAAACACCCCGACAGTTTTCCGAACAAAGCCGAGCCCGTGTGACGTCACAACGTTCATTTCTACTCATTGTGGCATATAGCTTATACAGTGTTTTGACTTATAACCAATTCCATCTTGTTATTATCGTCAATATATTGATGAATATCGAATACATTGATCATAAATATCGAACCTTAAAAGTTATCGTGCTTGCTTCGCATCATTATGTACGAATATTACAAATAACTCCCCATTATTATGTAATTCGCGCAATACCCAACCTAGCAAACTGTACTAAAGGTTTTGAGAAATGTTCTATGTCTAACTAGATTCCAATTAGAATATGTTAATTATGTTGTTATCTTGTTCTAATTTAGTATTAGATTCTGATTAATTTCTTAATTTGATCATTAAAGATTGAGAAAAGTAAATTTTTAAGAGAACTATCGAGCAAAGTTGACATTTTTGTATAATTACGTAACTTGAAAACATGATTTTTTGTTTATGGAGATATATTCATTATTTTAATTTTAAATGACGGATATAGGCGTAAAACTAATATTTCTGTTTGAATTGTGGAAATCGGTCGACGCATTTAAGAGATATTTGAAAATGTACCGAATTAATATTATCACGTTTTTGTTCTACAAAGGTTTTTAGTGTTTGTAATTATATTATATAGATATTTGTGATTAATATTATAAAGGGATATGCAAATAATTAAAAATACCGAAAATTTTAAGGATGTTATGCAAAAAATAAATAAAAATAAAGGCTCCACAGATTTCGGGTTTTATAATATTTAGTGATACCTATGAAGTTTTTTGATATCTAAAATCGAAGTTGCGCGCCAATCGTGTTTGTTAGCTTTTTATTTTACACGAATATCACCTACCCCTATGTAACAACAATTACATTATGACAATTATGTTTCTAAATGTAATGTGTACAATGAACAACAATGAACAACAATGACAAACACCGCTCGCGGTCCACTATCACGTAATATTCATTACGACTACTTTACTTATGCTCAATTTTTCCAAATCGTCCATCAGATGGATATCTTTTCGAAATTTGCCTTTATGAATCCTTTATCACACATGTCTAAATAAAATTTGCTGTTATAAATAATATTTTTGCACTAATTTTCGGATATTTTTAGTCAATTTACGTGACACTGAACTATGGTGAAATTCCTTGAACGTTATGACGTCACCAACATGGCGACCAATCATGGCTCGTTCGTAGACAGGTGGTTCTTTTTAAAATTTTATCGATTTTCAATTGCTTATAATAAATTGAAAAAAAATATTTAAGAGATTTTTGCAACGACAATATAATTTATGATATGTAAAGTTTCAAAATAAATTTTAAAAATCGTATTTTTTTTTAAATTCAACAACCCAATTATAATAATAATGGCATACACGAACCGGCATTAACGATTGCTAAAGTAATCTATTAAGGCAAAAAAAGCAAACAAAATTTCTTTTCAATACAGTTGTTAAACATGGCGTACTTACAGAGGATATAATTCTGGGCCTGAGACGCATAAGGTCGGATGTCGAGATTGAAGCCATACAAATTCTATTACTTCAATATCGACATCCGACATCTTTCGCATAGGCATCTTTCTGTTACGCGGTCGTGAATTTTGTTTAGTAGCAAGGAGTTTTCATACATAGAATAAAATGGGATAGATTTTGTACTAGGAAAAATGAATGAGTCCGTACGTCTTAGCATTGAATTTCCAAAAGTCTTTTAAATTAAATTTAAACTGGTAATTAAATATATTAATATTTAATTACCAGTTTTAATTTAACATTTCACATAAAAAGTTGTCAAAGTAATAATAACAGCCGCACGGGTCGATCTTCAAGGTTAAGCAACGCTTGACGAGGTCGGTCCGTGGATGGGTGACCATTTTCAACATACCGAGTTTCCTCCGTGCCTCGGAAAGCACGTTAAGCCGTTGGTCCCGGCTGTCATTTGAAGATCTTTGACAGTCGTTACGGGTAGTCAGAGGCCTGAGATCTGACACCAGTCTTGCCAAGGGGTATCGTGTTACCCAGTTACTGGGTTGTGGAGGTCAGATAGGCAGTCGCTCCATGTAAAACACTGGTACTCAGCTGAATCCAGTAAGACTGGAAGCCGACCCCAACAATAATTGGGAAAAAGGCTAGGAGATGATGATGATGATAAAAAATTGTCAAAGTCGAATAGGCTGTATAGGTTGTGTTCGTTGTAAAAAAAATATGTCCAGTTGAAAAAAGGCGCCATTTTCTGAAAAAAAAAAAATATTGTGTGGTATATTGATTATTTATTTGTTAATATTAGTTCAAGTACAAGTGATGAAATGGAATTAACTCCACCCGATATTTTATCTGAGGCGAAAACTGCGCAAGATGAAATTTTGCCCCCAAAATCTCGAGATAGATATATGGCGACTTCCGATAATTTTATTTTATGGAAAAATCTAATGTAATTCTTTGATTTGTTTTTACTATTTCCCACAACTGTATTGAAAAACGTCGTGTGATACACGGGTGTTTAGGTGGAAAGTAGGTTATTGCAAACTCGGGTCATTAAAAAACCTCGCCTTCGGCTCGGGCTTCGTAATGACAGCTAGTTTGCAATAACCTACTTTCTACCCTTGTATCACAATGTACTATATTCTTATTCTTAAGGAAACTTATTTTATTTATTTATGAATATTTCAGATTAGTAGTAAGTGCACCAAGGGAAAATGATATTCTAGTGTCAATAAAAAACCCCGCCTTCGGCTCGGGCTTGTTAATGACAGCTCGTTTGCAATAACCTACTTTCCACCCTTGTATCACAATGTACTATATTCTTATTCTTAAGGAAACTTATTTTATTTATTTACTAGCTTTTACCCGCGGCTTCGCTCGCGTAAAACGTAGAAAAGAAAACACAGAGTAGTAGTACAAAAATAGTGTATTTTGCGTTACATAAAATGCAGTAGGTACTAATTTGATTTTTGATTCTTATAAATATTGTTTAGGTCGTCAAAAGTGTGAAAATGGGTTGTGAGCACAGAGTTGTAATTTTTAATAACTTACTTTAACACAGTCGTGTAAACAATATTTTTAGTTTTACCATCTTTTGCTAAAACATATGGATTATGTGGACTTGATACTTGTGAACACGCTACATACAGTTGCCCATGGGAAAAACTGTTTTTTTCTAAATGCACTCCTGTAACTTTCAGTGTTTGCCCTTGAGCTTTATTTATGGTAATCGCGAATGTCGCTATAAGGGGAAATTGCAACCTTTTAAATTGGTATGGCATATCGGTTGGGATTATCGGAATACGTGAAATCATTACATCTTCTCCCTTTGCTATTCCTGTCATAATTGTTGCCCTTACTATATTGCGTCCCAGGTGTGTTATTTGTAGTCGGGTGCCATTAAATAATTTTGGTGCGTCCAGAATTCTCATTAACAGGACTGGGACATCAACTTTCAGCCTCAACATATGGGACGGTACCCCTGATAATTCTAAAGAGTTAAGAAACTCTACAGGGTAGAGTTTCTCACCCTGAAGAGTTTCAGGGTGAGTCATTCTGCTGTCACTTGCTTCAAGCTTGCTTGGAAGCATGTATTATATTTTCTTATTCTGCTTAAAAAACGGCGCGATTCATCACTGTCATACAAAAGCAAAGACTTGAGTGGTTCTTCTGGCTCACCAAGCGTTGAAACTGAAACTTTTCCACCAGAACAACACATACCCGGTGTCTCATCATTCCACTTGAGTGCTTCACAATATCTACATTTTTTATCCATGTTCCCTATGAGAACTAATCGATGGTTAGTGTAATCAATCAATGAGTCATAATCAGACGCAGCGTTGTGGAACGACTCCCATGTATTTCTTGCAAACGTACGTCTCCTTTCAGACTGCCTCAACGGCAGTAAAATACGCCGTACTTGGGATTGTTCAGGCGTGACGTTCGGCATCTAAAATCCGACGGGCCTGTGTTTGCTCAAAGGTCTCACCAGCCCTTTGAGTTGCGTGACGCTCAGCATCTGCCAGTTGGCGAGCCTGAGTCTGGTTGAAAATCGCAGCAGCCCTTTCAGTTGTGTGACGCTCAGCATCTGCGAGTTAGCGAGCCTGAGTCTGGTCGAAAGTCTCAGCAGATCTTTGAGCCTCGTAACGATCAGCATCTGCGAGTTGGCGAGCCCGAGTCTTGTCGGAACTCTCAGCAGCTCTTTGAGCTACGTGACGCTTAGCATCTGCGTGTTGGCGAACCTGAATCTGGTCTAAAGTCTCACCAGCTCTTTGGATTGCGTGACGCTCAGCAACTAAAATTAGACTGATTGAGTCTGCACCTCTGTTTCTTGGCTTCTAGCTACTCTTGCTGTTCGAGCTCTGCTAGAGCTACGGCTCAGATGAGATTTACGCTTGCGAGGCATATCCACAGCATAAAAATATCCCCCTAATAAAAATAAGTAGTAGAATATTATAAAGTTTTGCTTAAATTGCCACTTTCACGGACACTGACATTATGTTGACTTTTTCAAATTGACACTCAAATCTTTCATAAACAATTATATTATGCCTACAACCGAATAAGAAGGACGCCATAAAAAGAAGTTTCAATTTATTTTCATATTTTATAACTACTCCACCCCATTTCTTCCGCTCCATGATTTATAAAAAAAGTAGCCTATGTCCATCCCAGGGTCTCATACTATCAGCATACCAAATTTCATCTAAATCGGTTCAGTGGTTTAAGCCTTAATAAGAAGTTTCATAAAAATGTAACCCACCCCCCTATTTCTTCCCCTTTGTGTTTTATGCAAAAAAGAAGTAGCCTAAGTCCTGCCCAGGGTCTCAAACTATCTTCACGCCAAATTTCATCTTAATCGGTTCAGCGGCTTAAGCCATAATAAGAAGTTTCATTCAAAATTAACCCCCCTCCCATTTCTCCCCTTCGCATTTTTTGCAAAAAAATGTAGCCTATGTCCGTTCAAAGGTCTCAAACTATCTTCTTACCAAATTTCATCTAAATCGGTTGAGCGGTTTAAGCGTGAAAAGGTAACAGACAGACAGACAGACAGAGTTACTTTCACATTTATAATATTAGTATGGATGAATATTTCAGATTAGTAGTAAGTGCACCAAGGGAAAATGATATTGGAGAAGTATATAAATGCAATATAGAAAGCACAGCTTGCACACCAATCGTAAGGAAGGTTGTAAAAAGATGTAAGGAACTTTGTTTTATTTATAAATAGCTTTGCCCGCGGCTTTGCTTAGTTATTTTGCAGTTGAATGCTGCGATCACACGTCATACGGCAATATACCGCACGTTTTTTTACAGTTTCAATAGCGGGGTGCTGCCGTTTTATCCCAGCATTATACTCGTATTACAATATTTTATGCAAATAAATTTTATTCTATTCTATTCTTATAAATGTGTAGCACAATGTTCTGTGAACCACCGCTTTATCTTTTATTTTACAGGGTTTCACCAATATACACATGACTACTGGTTTGGAGCAACTGTTAAGGCTGGACGAGACTTTGTCATTGTAAGTTTGTGTGATATTTAAAAGAAAGAAAATAAAAGAAGATTATTGGCAAAAAATCGCACCATCCCATTGTTGCCACAGAATGCTTAAAATATTTTTTTTTACGATATAATCTATATATATAAAAGAAGAAACTGACTGACTGATCGATCAACGCACAGCCAAAACCACTAGGCCTAGAAGCATGAAATTTGGCAGAAAGGTTCCTCAAGTGACGTAAGTGAGCACTAAGAAAGGATTTTTGGAAATTCCCCCCCTAAGGGGGTAAAAAGGGGGTTGAAAGTTTGTATGTAATTTCTATAATTTGTATGTTGGACACGTGAAATTATAGATTTACACTCTTGGTTAATAAAAAGAATGAATGTGTCTATTGGTTTTTGGAAATTCGACCCCTAAGGGGGTAAAAAGGGGGTTGAAAGTTTGTATGAAATATTTACAGTTTGTAAGTTGAAGACGTGAAATTTTTGATTTATGCTCATGGTTGAAAAATGAATTAATGTATTTATTGGTTTTTGGAAATTCCACCCCTAAGGGGGTAAAAAGGGGGTTGAAAGTTTGTATGTAATTTCTACAGTTTGTAAGTTGTACACGTGAAATTTTAGATTTATGCTCTTGGTTGATAAAAATAATTCATGTATTTATTAGTTTTTGGAAATTCGTCCCCTAAGGGGATAAAATAGGGGTTGAAACTATATATGAAATTTCTTCGGTTTGGAAGGTAAAACATCTGAAATTGTAGGTTTACAATCTTGATTAATAAAAAAAACAATGAGTTTAATCATTTCCGGAAATGGTGTGTAAACTTAGGGGTGGCCTAAGGGGGTAAAAAGGGGTTGAAAGTATATATGAAATATTTACTGTTTGTAAGTTGGAAACGTAAAAGTTTAGATTTACACTCTTGATTGATAAAAATAATTCATGTTTTAATTGGTTTTTGGAAATTCCACTCCCAAGGGGGTAAAAAAGGGGTTGAAAGTTTGTATGTAATTTCTACAGTTTGTAAGTTGGACACGTAAAACTTTAGATTTACGCTCTTGGTTGATAAAAATAATTAATGTATTTATTGGTATTTAGAAATTCTACCCCTATGGGAGTAAAAAGGGGGTTGAAAGTTTGTATGTAATTTCTACAGTTTGTAAATTGGACACGTGAAACTTTAGATTTACGCTCTGGGTTGATAAGAAAAAATAATGTATTTATTGGTTTTTGGAAATTCCACCCCTAAGGTGGTACATAGGGGTTGAAACTTTATAAGAAATTTCTTCGGTTTGAAAGGTAAAACATCTGAAATCGTAGGTTTACGCTCTTGATTAATAAAAAAAAACCGGCCAAGTGCGAGTCGGACTCGCACACGAAGGGTTCCGTACCATTATCGCAAAACACTGCATAAAAATCACGTTTGTTGTATGGGAGCCCCCCTTAATTTATTTTATTTTAATTTATTAATTATTATTTTTTGAAGTAAATATACAACTAAACATTCTGTGAATATTTCAAGCGTCTACCTGTTGCCGTTATTAATATCGAGCAAAAAACGGCAAAAATATCACGTTTGTTGTATGGGAGCCCTCCTTTAATATTAATTTTATACTGTTTTTAGTATTTGTTGTTATAGCGGCAACAGAAATACATCATCTGTGAAAATTTCAACTGTCTAGCTATCACGGTTCATGAGATACAGCCTGGAGACAGACGGACAGACAGACAGACAGACAGACAGACAGACAGACAGACGGATCGCGAAGTCTTAGTAATAGGGTCCCGTTTTTACCCTTTGGGTACGGAACCCTAAAAACAATGAGTTTGTTGATTTCCGGAAATTCTACCCCTAAGGGGGTTAAAGGTGGCAATTTGTTGGGCTTTTATATTTGAAACTTCGCATACATACTAACAGCAAATAGTAAAGGTTGTCATTACAAGTTTTTCAAAACTACTCCTAAAATACGATTTAGGGGGTGTTAAAGATTTTTGAAGAATTTTACTGTACAAGGCTTCTTTTTATGATGTAGGGGAGCAAACGAGAGATATTTGTTTGGATGAAAAGTCTAATTCCTTGGGAAAAATAATAAAGGTAACATTAGTTATGAAACTTATCGGACACGTCATTAAAGTTTCGTAAATCCTAACTTAAACAATAGCTTATTTTTAGTCGCCTTCACTAACCGCACGTAATAAAGTCATCTGTACCTACTTAGTTGAATAAAATACGATATCATGCGAACGAAGTCGCGGGCGGAGTGCTAGTGTTGTATATTTTATCTAATTCTGAGGAAATTGAAGTTTTTAACTACATTAGGTGAACCTTTGTGGCAATATTTATATTTTGGACTTGCGGATTTGATCATTATAATTCTTATGGCCGTCATCTTGGATTTTGATTAACCTCATTTTCGGCATCAGCAACCTACAGCCAAGGCTTGTTGATGGATTGCTAAAGTTGACACTTTCAGTCTGGAGACTGTATCGGTACCCAATATGGCAATGGATGAATAATAAGAATACAGGCATAAAATCGCTTTTTTATATTTGATTAGACATGAAATCATTTGTAACTTAAATCGTGCCGCAGGAATGTAATGTAAAAATGTAAATGTAAAAAAAAAGGGTGATGATAATGTTTTCCATTTATTTTTACTTGAAATGTTTGAAAAGGAAAATTTTAACATAGATTAGTAAAGTAAAGTGCAAATATTTTAATATATTAAGATAACTAAAATATTCTATATATAAGATAATATTTTATGTTGTATTTTCAGATGTGCGCACCAAGATATACAGTTTATTGTAAGTATTATGGAACATGGGTTAGTTATTTTAAATACTAGCTTCTGCCAGCGGCTTCGCCCGCGTTAATGTCGAAAATTATCCCAAGGCACAGATAATATAATACTAGCATACAGATGCCTCATCCCATACAAAGAAACCGTGCCGACGTAACTAGTATTTTTCATCTGATTATACCGATTATCAGTATAGAACGTCGGCACGGTTTCTTTGTATGGGATGAGACACCACAGCCCAAGGGAACATATTCGCGGGATAAAAAGTACCCTATGTGCTATTCCAGACTATAATCTATCTCTGTACCATATTTCATCCAGATCAGTCCGTCCGTTTTAGCACGAAGAAGTAACAAACATACAAACACACACTCACAAATTAGTGTGGTAATAGATTTACTTCGGTAAGTAAAGTAGAGCGTTCTATGTGATCACCCCAGACAGAATGCCTATACCTCTCGCTAGAATCACCCGATACAGGCACAAACCGTTTTTTGGGTACCTATTTATAATGGACCAAGTGATTAATCAGGGTACTATGTGTAATGCCCAGGTAATACGAAAAGTGACAAGTCTAATCGGGCTGCGTAATGAATCCATTATTTTTCACATTGTCTAGATATTATGAATATTGCTACTCGCGAGGAGCAAGTACTTGTAGTGACTTGTACATGTGTTTTAGTAAAAGGTTGATGTGTCCTATGTTTGACCAACGCCTGTTTGCAAACCCCGAAATATATTCCAATTTCTGCTTTTCAAACGACGAAAGTAAAATTTTCTTTTATGGACTTTGCGTGTATCCTAAAAGCAAATTAAACAAACGTCGATTTGTATCTACTGGGTTGTAAGTAAAATAAGTCAACATAGCCCTGGTGCGCGGGGCTACTATTTCTATCTGCAGGGTTTGAAAGAACCTAACACGAAGGTGATGACTGCTTCACTGTGATAGTTATGGGCTTCGGGTGATGAGCTTTGTTCGCTCACTTTACTTACTCGCTCCCCGTCATCCCCTTCGAACTAACTTGTCCTTGTCATGGTTCCTTAGTTAACGAGCTCGCTTCGCTTGCTCTTGGAATAATTAGTTGAGGTGCTGTCGGGGACAAATTGTCACAGTCTCAACGCTCAACAAAACAAGAATGCTATGTCTTTTTTTAATATTATTATTATTGTTTTTTTCAGCCTATTCTGTCCCACTGCAGGGCAAAGGCTTCCTCTGATTATTACTTTGCCCAATAAGTGACAGACAAATAAAACTATTATTTTTATTATTATTTTAATAGTTTTTATCATATTTCCTGCTTACCGCGACCGCGAACCGGAAGACGATATGTTGGAAGGCCTCCCACTAGGTGGACCGATGACCTGGTTAAGGTTGCGTGAAGGCGCTGGATGCGAGACGCACGGGATCGGTCAATGTGGCGACGCCTGGGGGAGGCCTATGTCCAGCCGTGGACGTTTTTCGGCTGAAATGATGATGTTGATGATATTTCCTGCTGATATTGTATCTGTTTTCAAACTGTCTGGGCATAATAAATACTGCCCTACTTTGTCCATAACATACTTAACTGATGTATTTAACTTTACCTTTTTAGGGAATAAGGCAGATTATGCGACTAACGGAAATTGCTACTCATACGAGAAGGATGGTGATTTAAAGGAAAGAAAAATAATTTTAAGGGAGGACAGACTTAGTAATTTACCAGAAAAAGTTTCTGTTGGTAATTATATACTTTATAAAACCTTTTTCGACTCTGTACTACATAACGCACAACTAACCTGCCACCGTTACAAACATTTTTGTCAGGAACTGAGTCAGGTTCCTGATATAGAAATCTGTATGGTGACAAACCGATCTCTATATCAAGCCCTTGATCTAACTGCCTTACAATAGTCTCCTCAGGTGTCGGTAGATGCTTTTTTACAAGCTTTTAATTTTCTTGCAATGTATGTATGTATGTTTGTATTTATGTATAAAAGTGTGTTCGGGTCAAATCTTGTAACTGAATTTTAAAGCAGTTGTCCTCCACCGATTAAGATTAAATTTTGCATACACGTTTAGTTTTGATGACAATGCATGGTTAGATAAGTGACGTCATTCTAAATCCAATATGGCGGACGGCCCAAGATGGTGGACTTGTTATTTTTTGTGCGCTGCCATTATATGGGTATCAAATGAAAGAGTTTGTTGAGAAGAATACGAAAAAAGCTTGTAGTTTTGAAAAAAAAAAATTATTAATAAATTATTTGTAATGTGCTTATCTAAAGTTCTAAATCACATTATGTCGAACACTTTACAGGCGAATTAGATACAACATTACTTTGGAAATTTGAATGGCTAATTAAATCTCGTAACTGTGTTTTGCAGAGAAAACTATGGACTCATTTGGTTGGAGCATTGACATCGCTCGTGATAATTCCACAATAGTTGGCGGCCCCGGCATGTACCACGGTAAGTTATTTTTTTGGGAGTTGAAGGGCAATCCCGCATTGAAAACATGCAAGTTGCCAACTATAACCGATAATGCACTGGTATGCGGCTTACTAAGCGCCTAGAGCCTAGCGAGTAGCAGAGTAGAACCAACGCACTAAAATGTTCCTAACCTATCACACTGCGGACTTCACATCTAGCTCTAGGTAACTTGTGAAGTGTAATCTAGGCCGCCTGCCAGCGCGTTTTCGGCATATAGGATTTAGGCCTATAGGGTTTATCATCATCAGCCATTTAATGTACCCACTGCTGGGACACAGACCACCTCTCTGTGAGAGGGAATGGGCCGTAATCCACCACGAGAGCCCAGTGCGAGTTGGTGAATGTCACATATCTTCAATGGCGGTTTCCTCATGATGTTTTCCTTCACGGTTTTGAGAGCAGTAGTGATGAAATAATTTACACAAAGTAAAGCGCCTGCCTGGGCTCGAACCCACGACCAACAACTTGTAAGCCGCGGCCGTTACCACTGGGCTACCACTACGCCGGATTAATTAATGTTTGAACTTATTCTGTTATTTCAAAGGTCGAGCAATGTTTTACAACCAGCCAGACATTTATAAAGTGCCGTACATCATTGAAAAAGCGAAAAACTCTGCTGAATTTAATTTTGGTAAGATTTAATGTATTTTCCGATAATAGTAGTTTATGCAATGGTCATATAATAGAGGTTATTAAAACACGAGCATGGGTTTATCACATGAGGCGAACACCCGAATGTGATAATAATAACACGCGAGTGTTTTAATACCTAATTATATGCCGTTGCATACACTATTTTATCTTCACTCATACAGGTGAAATAAAACAAAACTGGAAACGGAAAAATATGTGGTATGGCGGGCAATTCAGATTCTCATTGTGCATGACTGCGCAGCGCGTGCATCTATAGACAATGACACACTACTTTTCTACATTAAGTCAGTGAGCCCATAAGTGCCAATAAATTATAAAGACGCTCGAGATTCTACTCTAGAATCCCTCACTTCGCTCTGGATTCAAAAAAGCGCCTTCGCCGTAAAAATACTATTTTGCTCCCTTATGATACATTCTACGATTGTGACCAACTGTTGAAACCCTTAATTTTGACACTCCATTCGAAGAGATTGGAAAAAAGAATTGGGACCCTCACAATATCGCGCCTAAAATTTACCAAGTTTGTTTTAATTAACGTTCCTTAACTAAGAACACTTGGGCTGCCAAGACGTATCTAACGATATCTTAATTATATAAATCCGTCGAGTGGGTTGAAAGATATGATGTAATAATATTTATTTGTGGTACAAGATTGTTTTTTCACGACCGTAGGAATTCATGATCATTGAATCACGAGTATAGCGAGTGATTCAAGTGTCTAACACTTGAGTGAGCGACGCGAGTGATTCATGGCTCTCGATATAAATCCGTTTTATTCAAGAGTTGCATATTATATTTTATACCATGACTACGAGAAAAAGAAAGATTTAAGCGAAAAGCACAAGGAATATTACGAGTAATAAATAAATAGTTTATTACCTTCAAAATTAACAAATAATGTGAAACCCTGGTACAGTGTTTCAGGGACCAGTGACCACCTCCGTTACATTATATAAATATAATTAATTAAACACCATTGCAATTAATATGATAATTAAAATCCAAATAATTAATCAATAAATATCCTGGACTAAAATCAAAATCATTATTAAAATCCTAAATGTAAACAAACTCAAAATTAAAATCGAAGAAGGAGTTTTAAAGTTGAGTATTCCCTGCACAAGAAGTTTGTATCGAGTATTTTTTACGCAAGGAGGATATATAGCATTGAGACGGAGGTCCAATACATTGGTGTGTTCCAAATTCAAACATCAAAACAGTGAATAAAATGCTTTTTATTCACTGTTTCCAGTGAATAAAATAAGTTTTTTAGAGGGGGAGTGGTATAAATATTTTTCAATGTAGTAAGGTGTAACCTGTACTATTTTAACGTAGTGTAATGCCAGTAATGCAACACATCAAAAGTTAGTCTTCAATTAAAACATAATTGGTTTCTTTTTAACTTTTATTTTATTTCTTTTTAATTGGTTTAAACTTGAAAAAGTTTTTAGTAAAAAAATATATGGCAATGGTACCTTAACTCCTGTCATATTTTTTATTTATTTATTTATTTAAACTTCATGTACAATGGTTATACATAGGCGGACTTAATGCAGCAAGGCATTCTCTACCAGTCAACCTTTGGGTTCAAAAAGGACACAACAGTGATAGGTGTACAAAATAAAAATAAAGGAATAATTAAATTCGAATATTAAAAAACTACATAACTAATAAAATACATAAATAATTTCTAAAACAATAGACTAATAAATATAATAATAAATACCAAATTCTAAATGAGACTCAAATTTAAATATAATAACTATGACGAAGACAAATGAGAGGACCAATAATAGTTCTGGATTCTACGCTTAAATGACAATTTACTCTCAGCTTTTTTGATGTCAAGGGGAAGCACGTTCCAGAGTTTTATAGTTGAGACAGTGTAAGAATTAGATAGAAACCCAGTGCGGTGAGAAGGAATTTGGAGAAGTAAGTTTTTTTTGTATTTTTTGTTTATTTTTTTTTGTATAATAGTTATAGACTAAATTAAAACTTTGTAGAACATTTTTAAATGATCCCGCGGCTTTGCTCCAGTTGCCTACCCTATCTAGCATACTTAACCTACCCTACCAATTTTTTTTTTCTAGATTCATTCTTCCGCGGAGAATCTTAACTTAGAAATTCAGAAAACGATGTCTAATAATGCACAATGCCATCTATAGAATATGGCGTTCAACTGCCCGAGTATCTGAATTGCGTGTGTTGTATTACTTTACTTCCTGAACACTTTAAATTCATAGTGATATCTTTTGATAACGTGAACCAATTGCAATGAAACAAAAACTAAATAATACTTCAAGCTACGCACTATTTTTTTCATGTATAAAAGTTACCTACATTAGTTTCATTCATTTTATGTGATGCGTGCACAACTAAAGATACAAACAGATAAAAATTCAAAAAATGCTGGAAATGGGTTCCATGGGTTACCCTTTAACACCCTGCATTATATACAAAAACGACTTTTCTACAGATTTATTATATGTGACGGCAGCCATATGATTTAGCAGCTGTGAGAGACTGCGGCTGCATGGCGCTAGTGGAACGTGCACCAGGCGCATCTTGGACAAATAGTTTACTATCTCTCATTTGACTAAAAAGAATTGAAGTCAAATCAAGTAAAATAATGTGACGTTTACCCCCCCTACTGGTGATCGCCTTTATAAGGCGCTGCACTGTTCAGTCGGCACGCATTTCAAACGGATGCGTCTTGGTGCACGGACCACTGTCTCTCGACAGTCAGTACTGCCCAGTTATTGGATGTGGAACATTGTCTCCGACAAGTAGTACTATCCTTATTGCGGTAGGTGCAAGGAACACTGTCCCTGACAGTCAGTACTGCCCAGTAATATTGGATGTGGAACATTGTCTCCGACAAGTAGTACTATCCTTATTGCGGTGGGTGCAAGGAACGCTGTCCCTGACAG
Organism: Anorthoa munda; assembly: GCA_945859665.1. Taxonomy (NCBI): domain Eukaryota; kingdom Metazoa; phylum Arthropoda; class Insecta; order Lepidoptera; family Noctuidae; genus Anorthoa; species Anorthoa munda. Next base: position 25,990,604 of record OX243905.1, on the reverse strand, counting down.
CTAGTACTGCCCTATGTGACCGCCTTCACTGCCACTATTAATTAATTGAATTGAATCTACATTTTCTAGGTTAAGATAACTGATTGTTCAACTGAAATAAATTTGTATATTGCCATAATTGAGTTTCAATCCTGATGTCTGAACCCAACCCGACATCAGAATTGGGATACGATTGTCCGCCCACCTCTGGCACTTCATCGTCACAAAGTATGCAGGAAAATATTCCGCTACCCTCTCACAGTTTAGAAGCATTTCTTTTAAAATTAACTGATGCCCTACTACCCCGGTCCAATGCGCCACCACAACCTTTCGTATCGTTAGTACCTTTTGATCCTGATGACCCTAATTCAGACATAGGGGGCTGGTGTCGGCTGTCAGACACTATAATTAAGAGCAAAAGTCAAAAAGGTGTAGATTTAATCATGACACTGACCCACTGTCTTCGAGGCCGCGCAGCCACATTACTGACCAAGATACCTCCCGGTCAATATGAATGGGAAGATATACAGGAGACTTTGAAAGCTCAGTTCTCTCGCCCTATGCTTATTCAAGACCATTTTGACAGTATCCTCAAATTTCAACTTAATTCTAATGAGACCTCCGCTCAGGCGTGTTTACGTCTTTGGCAATTGATCGAAAATATCCCGGACGCAAGATTATCTGAAAAGGTTATAACGGGTTTTGCCATTTCCGTATTATCTCAATGTGATGTTCAAATACGTCGTGAATTAAACTCAACGGTCGTAAATGACAAATCCCAATTGTTTCGAGTACTGCGAGGCATTTCCTTGAAAAGAAAGTCTGAATTTCCCGAGTCTAACGATTCTGATATCAAACGCCCTCGCCCTATGTTTGGCTTGCGTGGCTACTGCAACATATGTGGCAAGACTGGCCATCGTGCGGCTGATTGCCGTGAAAGAAACAAACCACGTAATGGTTCAACTGTTGCGGATAAAAGAGTCAACCAGAAGCCACAAGTCACTTGCTACGCCTGTGGAGAGCCAGGTCACGTCGTCCCCACCTGCCCAAAGAGGGTTGACAATACGAAGAAGGAACAAGTCGCTACTGGTAGCAAAGAAGTCAACGTGTGTTCAAAGCTTGTTAGAGGTATTTTGAACTGTAATAGCATGACATTTCCCTTTATTTTTGATTCCGGTTCAGAGTGTAGTTTAATTAGGGAAAGTTTTTCACACCTTATTATTGGAGAAAGATCTCATGACGTTATTAATATGACTGGTATTGGAAAAAGTATCATTAGTAGCACAGAGCAAATTATTAGTAAGATAAAAATCCAGAACGTCGAAATGAGCGTCACTCTTCATGTAATTCCGGACGATTGTCTGCGCGACGCTATTTTACTAGGTAGAGATATACTCGAGCGCGATATTCTTGTTGAAATTTCCGAGGGTGGTTTAACATTCAAGCGTTGTCTAGAGTCTAATACGTGTACCAAAACCAAAGCTATTTTTGACATTGATTCAATTAATACTGACTTGACAGGACCTGATAGAGTAAAACTCTTTAACATATTAAAGCAATATGCAGAAAATTTTATTGAAAATTTTCCTACAGCTAGAATTAAAACGGGACAGTTGAAAATCGATTTAATTGATCCCCATAAAGTAGTACATAGAAGACCGTATAGGTTATCTCCTCAGGAATCTAAGATAGTTGATGAAAAAATTGAGCAATTATTGGCGGCAAATATTATTAGGGAAAGTTCATCCCCATTTGCAAGCCCCATCATTCTTGTGGAGAAAAAGGACGGTAGTACGCGTATGTGTGTCGACTATCGGGAATTAAATAGTAATACTCAGCCGAATCATTATCCTTTACCTTTAATTAGTGAACAAATTGATAAACTAAATGGTGCTCATTATTTTAGTAGTATTGATATGGCCTCTGGATTTCACCAACTGCCTGTACATGAAAGTTCCATAGAAAAAACAGCATTTGTTACCCCAAAAGGGCAGTTTGAATATTTGGCTATGCCCTTTGGGTTACGTAACGCCCCTTCCATTTTTCAAAAAGCAATTAATAATGCGTTAAAGTCTATGAATGATGAAAAGATCCTAGTTTTCATGGATGATGTCCTTGCAATTTCAACTGATATTGATGAGGGGCTTAACCGCTTAGATAAATTACTTAAAACGCTGTCCGATGCTGGGTTTTCATTTAATTTAAAGAAATGTTCGTTTCTGAAAGTTCAAACTGAGTACCTTGGGTACATAATTTCAGCTGGGGAAATTAGACCAAATCCAAAAAAAATACAAGCCTTAATTAATGTTCCAACTCCCAAAACTGTCACTCAGGTTAGGCAGCTCATAGGTCTGGCAACGTATTTTAGACAGTTTATTTCTAACTTTTCCCAAATAATTCGCCCTTTGTATCCCTTAACAAAGGGAAAAGGCAATATTAAGTGGACCCCAGAGCATGACCAAATACACAAAAAAATTATTCATATTTTAACATCCGAACCAGTTTTAAAAGTTTTTAACCCTACCTTGCCCATTGAGCTCTATACCGATGCAAGTAGTGAGGGATATGGTGCAATTCTTATCCAAAAACATAATGATATACCTCATGTAGTAGCGTATTATAGTAGGAAGACCATAGATGCAGAGACACGATATCACTCTTACGAGTTAGAGACCCTTGCAGTAGTAAAAGCAATAGAACATTTTCGTCATTATTTGCATGGACGAAAATTCACTGTTTTTACAGATTGTAACTCCCTTAAAGCTTCTCACTCAAAACGTGATTTGACTCCAAGGGTTCACCGTTGGTGGGCTATATTGCAGGCTTACGATTTTGATATCTTATACAAAGAAGGTCGAAAGATGGCTCATGCAGATTTCTTGTCTCGCAATTTATCAAACACAAATTATTCTGAGCCCCGTAAAGTAAATTTTCTTGAATTAAATAAAGGTTGGTTAATTGTAGAACAAGAACGCGATTCGGAGCTTTCTGAAATAATAGCAAAAATCGGTAATAATCAACTACCTGAAGAGATATCGCGTACGTATGATTTAAGACAAGGAATATTGTATAGGAAGATAGAACGCAGAGGAGTTTCTAGTTGGCTACCTATTGTACCACGTTCTTTGGTTTGGTCCCTAATTAACCATGTTCACAATGAGATAAAACATTTAGGTTTTGAGAAAACTTTAGACAAACTTTACGAACTTTATTGGTTTTCTGATATGGCTAAATTTGTAAAAAAGTTTATCAATTGCTGTGTAGTATGTAAAACTTCTAAAGGCCCTTCAGGTGCACAGCAAATGCAGCTGCATTCAATTCCTAAGCATCCAGTCCCTTGGCACACGGTTCATTTAGATTTAACTGGAAAACTTTCGGGAAAAAGTGATAGAAAAGAATATTGCTCAGTTTTAATAGACGCCTTTACAAAGTTTGTACTGCTTGAATATACTCCGGCCTTAAGCTCTTCATACGCTATAAGAGCAATTAAGAATGCTGTTAACTTATTTGGTGCCCCAAAGCGCATTATTGCAGATAGAGGCCGTTGTTATGATTGCAGTGACTTTAAGAACTTTTGTAATGAGAATAAAATAGAGCTCCATTTAATAGCAACCGGTTCTAGTAGAGCTAATGGGCAGGTTGAGAGGGTCATGCGAACTTTAAAGAATATTTTGACTGTTATAGAATGTAATTCTAATAATGCTTGGAAGGATGAACTAGGAGAGATTCAACTTGCTCTTAATAGTACTCGTTCCAGGACCACAGGTTTTACGCCTATGGAACTGATGTTTGGCATTCAAGGTTCCTCACTTAATCTAGCTAAAATAACTCCTAGTTCTTCTGAACCACCTATAATTAATGTTGAAACGGCTCGTTCATCTGCATCAGAAGCTATTCAAAAAGTAGCTAAAGCTGACACTATACGGTTTAATAAGGGAAAAGCCCGGATTAAACCTTTTGCAGTAGGTGAATTTGTTTTTGCAAAATGTGAAGCTAGACATCAAACGAAGCTAGATAATAAATTTAAGGGGCCTTATAAAATAGTCACTGTATTAGATAATGACCGTTATGAGCTTAAACATATCAACGGTTCTAACAGAATTTATAAAATTGCTCATGAAAATTTAAGGGAAGTACCTAAAAGACAAGAAGGTTATTTGGAAATTTGCGAAAATAATAGTGATGATGATAATGAACGGACCGTGACGGCAGATGATGAGTTCGGTATGTCTTTTGTACGTGTAAATAATAATATGTCCTCAGGGTCAGAGGAAACACTTTCTGTAAGTTCTCGTACATTGACTGCAGATGATTCAGAGGAGACACATTCTGTAAGTTCTCGTACATTGACTGCAGATGATTCAGAGGAAACTCTTTCTGTAAGCTCTCGTACATTGACTGCAGATGATTCCGAGGAAACACTATCTGTTAGCTCTCGCACCTTAAGTGTAGATAATTCCGAAGCTTTAATAGAATCTTTGGAATGATCAATTAGTATGTGGTCTCTTCTACTTTTGTGGAAGATGATCATTTTTGTAAATTAAATATTAAGATCACTCCGACTGTTGTGGATGTTGATCTGTGATGCGCTGCAGGGATCTCATCTGCTTTAGTGGGTGACGATCCAGACCAGCAAGTTTGAACTTTGGTGATCTGTGATGCGCTGCAGGGATCTCATCTGCTTTAGTGGGTGACGATCCAGACCAGCAGGTTTGAACTTTGGTGATCTGTGATGCGCTGCAGGGATCTCATCTGCTTTAGTGGGTGACGATCCAGACCAGCAAGTTTGAACTTTGGTGATCTGTGAGGTGCTGCAGGAATCTCACCTGCTTTAGTGGGTGACGATTTAGACCAGCTTGATTGTTACTGTAGGGGTTTTTCTGTTGTAAAGAAATACCTAGACCAGTGATCTTTTCGATATGTAACGATGAAGAGGATGTGAATTAATGAAAGTCCTTTTTTATTTTTAGATGAATGAATGCACTCGAGGACGAGTGATTTGTCAGAATGGCCGTGACGGCAGCCATATGATTTAGCAGCTGTGAGAGACTGCGGCTGCATGGCGCTAGTGGAACGTGCACCAGGCGCATCTTGGACAAATAGTTTACTATCTCTCATTTGACTAAAAAGAATTGAAGTCAAATCAAGTATAATAATGTGACGTTTACCCCCCCTACTGGTGATCGCCTTTATAAGGCGCTGCACTGTTCAGTCGGCACGCATTTCAAACGGATGCGTCTTGGTGCACGGACCACTGTCTCTCGACAGTCAGTACTGCCCAGTTATTGGATGTGGAACATTGTCTCCGACAAGTAGTACTATCCTTATTGCGGTAGGTGCAAGGAACACTGTCCCTGACAGTCAGTACTGCCCAGTAATATTGGATGTGGAACATTGTCTCCGACAAGTAGTACTATCCTTATTGCGGTGGGTGCAAGGAACGCTGTCCCTGACAGTTAGTACTGCCCTATGTGACCGCCTTCACTGCCACTATTAATTAATTGAATTGAATCTACATTTTCTAGGTTAAGATAACTGATTGTTCAACTGAAATAAATTTGTATATTGCCATAATTGAGTTTCAATCCTGATGTCTGAACCCAACCCGACATATGTATGCATTGATGGTTGATGATAGTTTTGTATTTATTTGTATTCTTTTACAGATTTATTATATGTATGCATTGATGGTTGATGATAGTTTTGTATTTATTTGTATTCTTTTACAGATTTATTATATGTATGTATTGATGGTTGATGATAGTTTTGTATTTATTTGTATTCTTTTACAGATTTATTATATGTATGTATTGATGGTTGATGATAGTTTTGTATTTATTTGTATTCTTTTACAGATTTATTACATGTATGTATTGATGGTTGATGATAGTTTTGTATTTTTTTGTATTCTTTTACAGATTTATTATATGTATGTATTGATGGTTGATGATAGTTTTGTATTTATTTGTATTCTTTTACAGATTTATTATATGTATGTATTGATGGTTGATGATAGTTTTGTATTTATTTGTATTCTTTTACAGATTTATTACATGTATGTATTGATGGTTGATGATAGTTTTGTATTTTTTTGTATTCTTTTACAGATTTATTATATGTATGTATTGATGGTTGATGATAGTTTTGTATTTATCTGTATTCTTTGATATCGACGTGGCTTATATCATAATATGAATACCGTTGTTATTGTTGTTTTTTTTTTACTTAAAAGACAAAAACCTTGTATGGATATTTCAGCGGATAGAGCGATGTAATAGTAATGCTTATGAAGGGTTTACACATCCATATATTTTCAAATACACAGTAACAACAGAACACAGTTATAGAATAGTACATTTCGTGTAGAGCATATAAAGTCGAGATTTTAGCACGAGCGATGTAGCCAACTTCATCATCATCATCATCATATCAGCCGAAAGACGTCCACTGCTGGACATAGGCCTCCCCCAAGCGTCGCCACATTGACCGGTCCCGTGCGTCTCGCAACCACCGTCTTGTAGCCAAATTACAAGCTATAATATAAAATAAAGCCTTTTTATGCGAGACACGAACGATTCTTTTTCCGCTACCTGATGAGCTTACTTAATTAAATACAAATAAGTTCCAACAACAATTTATTAGAAACGTTCAGACTAAAAACCACAGACTGTAAATACACACAATCAACGCGTGCTTACTCGAGAGGTATTTCAGTAGTTCTGCCAGTTACATAATGAACCATGCAAAAGTCATTTCGTACCTGTTATAATGTATTTTTTTTTTTTAGTTTTTAGGGTTCCGTACCCAAAGGGTAAAAACGGGACCCTATTACTGAGACTTCGCGGTCCGTCTGTCTGCCTGTCTGTCACCAGGCTGTATCTCATGAACCGTGATAGCTACACAGTTGAAATTTTCACAGATGATGTATTTCTGTTGCCGCTATAACAACAAATACTAAAAACAGAATAAAATAAATATTTAAGTAGGGCTCCCATACAACAAACGTGATATTTTTGCAGTTTTTTTTCGATAATGGTACGGAACCCTTCGTGCGCGAGTCCGACTCGCACTTGGCCGGTTTTATTTTATCTTGTGTCTAAATATTCATATTTTGAAATGAATTTCTTAGGCAATGTGTTACATTATAGACAAGGTAGTGGAAAAAACCGTTTATAGAACAACAACACTTACCCTGATAGTTCTTTATTGCGCCTTGATCAAAAATAGACTGACTTTGATGGCATGAGCCACATATTTTAAACCTTGGAATGGGCGGGCAATGAGAAGTGCAAACTTATCGTTTAACAACCTGACAAATAGAAATTCAAGCAAGCGTAAAAATATCAAATTAATTATTGCCAATACAGAAAATAAATTGGCGTGCTCAATTAAATATAAAGATCGCAAACATTGTTAATACAAAATTTTCATTTCAGGGTATGCCGTTGCTTCTGGCGTATTTATCAATAGGGAATTGTCGTATGCCGTGGGTTCGCCATATGGTTATAAAGGCCATGGAGAGGTAAACGCAAGCTAGTCGTTAAGATTAGGTTAGATAACCTAAAAGTACTAACGGACTAAATAGATATTTTCTGTCAACTATTTAGTATATACCTGTGAAGTATATTCTGAACTTAATGTCCCCACCTTTCTCACTGAGTTCAGTGAGTTTACTTAAATCTAAGTCTAAACGTTTGCAAAGACATTAAAACATCCTAATCCTTGCAGGTACTATTCTACAAAGCGTCAGGGGGTTTTCAGACGCGTCGATTGAAAGGGGACCCGTCACAAATAGGTTCGATGTTCGGAGCGGTGCTGTGTGCTGCCAGGTTGCTAAGCAATAGGACTGACTTGCTCGTGGGAGCACCTACTTATGCTATAAAAGATACTTATAATCGTGGCGCAGTTTATGTTTATCTTGCTTGCAAGGTTTATGTAAGTATTATTGTCATCTGTTTTACTAACACTATTGTTAATCAAGAATTATTCAACAGCTGCTGCTTGTTAGCAATAAATTGTTTGATTTTGTTTCAATTTTGTTATAATTGTTTTCAGTGAGATTTTTGAAGCTTGCCAATTGCAACGATATACTCACAAATTATCTTGTTATGGTGAACCAAATTAAAAGTATAAGGGTTTTCACTAATAATTTACTATCGGTATCAAAGGTTTATATACAAAACAAAAAACCACTGTTGGGAATAATTCTTATTTTAAAGTTGTTGTTTTGAAGCTTTGCATTCGCAGTCAATTAAATTCATCTTCTTAAGGTCTATCCACACATATCAGGGCCGTGCCAGGGACGTGGACGGACCGTGCCCCGTCAGGGGCTCAAAAAATATCGGTGTACATTTTATATGAACTCGTTTACACACGTCCGTGCACGCGCCGGGCACGGGCCAGTGACGAATCTTCAATGCCTAGGCCCGGCCATGTCACGTCCCGGGCACGGCTCGGATATGTGTGGATAGACCTCTATACGTCAATTATTTGCAAGTGGCTATCAATAATCAATCATTTAATTTAAGAACTTACTATTATTTCTTGCAGCAAGCGCCTACCTTTCACAGAAGAATTGTTGGTGAAGTATCTGGATCAATGTTTGGTAGTGCTATTGTAAACGTGGGCGACTTAAACGGCGATGAGAAAGACGGTAAGATATTTTAAAGACGGTCTGCGCCATCAGCCTTTTTCACGAACACAACTATTTTAAACACAACGACGAGTCTCGTTGTAAATCATATTAAAATTTCTGCAAGCAACTAAATAAAGGCCCATCATAGTCAAATTGTGCCTATTTCTAATCTTTTTTTTCATTCTACATAAACAACGGTGTTGTACAACTGACGTCATTGCCATTGTCAACAATATTACATTTAAAACGCAGAACCCCGAAGAATCGAAGCATAAGATCCCATTTGGATCTTTTGCGACCTCTCAAAGGCGTTCGATTATTTATTAGATCACACTACGAGATATTCTCTTTCAATCAGTTGAAACGACAGCACTATGGGTTTAAAATATTGTTTTATATCCTGAAAGACAAATAAGTTGAAGACCAAGTAAATTGTACTCTATTTATTTGGACTTTAACTTTTAAGTCATTTTTATCTGAAATAACAAACGGCGTTCTTCAAGGGTCAATATTAGGTCCATACTTTTATATTTGACTTTGACGATATTTGATATTTGATTTGACTTTGACTACAGAAATAGCCATCGCTGCTCCTTTTGAAAAAGACGGTCATGGCGTGGTCTACTTGTACAGTGGGGCTGACCTAATCAGGGACCTGACAGAGAGAGATTTAAAATGTCTGCAAAGAATCGAGGCTGAAACAAGTTATGGCGAGTCTTTTGGCATGAGTCTCACTGCTTTACTTGACTATGACGAAAATGGATGCAAAGGTATATCACCTACTCATTAATGTATAGATACTATTGAACACGCTGTGTTTTGTTTTACAAGCTTTTCGAGCGAGTTTCACAATCAAATCTTACACTATTATTATTTATTTTCTAATAGATTTAGCAATCGGCTCACCTTTCAAAGACACAGTAGTGCTCCTAAAGTGCATGGCAACAGTACTTGTGGAAACATTTGTGAAATTCCCCAATTTACAGGTAAATAATATTTCAAAAGTACACCAGTTTCTTGTTTAGCTATGATGATTTTGTCAATTGCAATAAATTTCGTACACAATTTCTATTTATTGACGTACCTATTTATTTACTTTCAGATTCGCAATACTTCAGAAACTGACTTTGAATTCGAAGTATGTTTATCAGTAAAATATCCAACTTTGCCGAAAGAAATCATAGCAAGTAAGTTCATTAAGGCAATAAACGCTCTGAAATTTTGCTAACTTAGCGCATAGAGCCTAGCAGTGCTGTAGCAAAGTAAAAATACGAACCAAAAAATTAAATTACAATAAAAAACCCCGGAACAACTAAAAAGTAAAAAATTAGCCGCGTACTCGCGTCGGGTGAAGCCACCTTAAAAAAAAAAAACTAAATCAAAATCGGTTCAACCGACACCCAAATACAAAGATTCTCACGTCAAACTTTTAACACCCTTATTTTACCGTGGGTGTTAAAATGGTCATAACCACCGCTTGAGCAAGTCACCTTAGCATGTTTAACATTGTCGTGAGGCCGGCCGGTTACGCACTTTCTAGTACGTTCCAACTATCAGTGCGATTTCGGCCCAAGGAAGGAATGCCAGTTTTAAGGAGAAAGAAGAACACTTTTTCGTATACCTCACTTATCCTAAATCTCGATAGTATCGTAAAATGTCTATCCATTATGTCTATGTTCCTTTTCTCTTTCTAAAGATTGATAAATCAAAATCACTGATTCAATTTCTTACGTTTTTATGTCAGTTTTGTCAACCACGGTTGAAATGGACCACGTTTCCGCCAAGCTGGTCGACACCAATGGCACGGACCACTTCACATACAATACATCTCTAGACGACAAGGAACAAAAGTACTGCAAAAATGTTTCGTTTATTTTGCCTTCAGTGAGTACAGTTTTCTTTAGTTATATTTTTTTATATTTTCTATTTTATGATTCTGGGTAGAAACCAGTAGTCGGCATGAGCCCTAAGTATTTTGTTAATACTATTGATAATTTCTTTGAAGGACGGCAACTATGAAACAAAAATAAGTTATACAATATCATCGAAGCTGCTAAATGACCCCAGAGCATTTCCTGATTTCAATACCTCCCGTGTGATTCTAAGCGACCGGAGCGAATTAACCAAACGGGGTTCGGTGTGGGCAGCCGAGTGCACTGGTGCTGCAAATGAGACCTGTGAGCCCAACTTGACCCTAACACCTTATTTCAGTTTCCAGTAAGTACTTTAAACTTAAATAATCATAAACGATCGGCCATTCTTTGCCTAGGTCAACTTTGAATCTGAAACTATAACTAAATACTATATTGATACCGATGTTGCCTCATCCGCTAAAATGGATATTTAAAATTAATTTAGGCTTCATGTACAGTAGCGGACCAAATGCATTATCTACATTAAAAGTTACCTGTAAGCCACATTTTAGGGTTCCGTACCCGAACGGTCCAAACGGAGCCCTATTGTTGTCACTCACGTGTCCGTCTGTCTGTCCGTCGTTTGTCACACGGGTTTTACAGCTAAACTGTTGGAGCTATTCTTCAAATTTTCACAGTTTATGTATCTTGTTGACCCAAAATCATACAAATTATCAAAATATTTTTAAATGTTTTTAAGGAAGGCCCCCATACGAGTAAGGGGGCTCGTTGAGTTGATAAATACTGTGTGTTTTGTTTTAAAAAATACTGGAAAACAAGGAAATGAGAAGCCACGAAGTCAGTATTTTTACAAAATTTTGTTCCGAAGAATTTTTCAACTGCCCTATGAACTTCAAATTTGGTGATAATGTTTATTATTACGTATATTTTACTAAAAATACCAATATATTAATATATCGAAAAATCTGATGTTTTCTTTGAAATTCCCTATTGTCAAGTGCCTGTTGGACTTCGCATATTTAGGGTTCCGCAACAGACCACAAAATTAAGTTTACAACTATCTTGGCCGGGTTACGCTATTGTGGTGTGATTTCAAAACATCTGAACCGAACCTTAATGGTAGACGTTTTGATTTTGGATAATCGGTACCTTATTGTTACCAATTCATGTGTGATGATGATGCACTTACAGCCATAAAGACGACGCGTACATCATAGGCTCGAGTGATACAGAAACTATGAGTTTCACTGTTTTCAACGATGGGGAGGTAGCATATGAACCGTGCGTGCGCGTGCACTTCGTCGGAGTAAATGTCCACACGATCCCCAGCGGCTGTGTTTACGAGGGCCCACCATATGCAAACAGACTTATGTGCGAGCCACCGAAACCCATTGGAACCAACAAAACTTGGGTAAGTTTACTTTATAATTTGCCTACTGTCTGTGTGTGACCCCTTATGATTGCATTACGATACAAGGCGATTGATTTATTTTTGACAATAATGTGTTAAGCCTGAACAAATAAGGCTACATAACTAATATGTATTTACATATTTAAAAGAAGCATCCGTCTTCTTACCTTAACAAACCAAAAGTCGTTATTCTGCAATCAAAATCATATCAGTTTATGGACTGAAACTATCCTATGCACAGATATAAATCTAACTAGAAGACGCGATTGTATGTACTTCGTGTGGCAAAAAACGGAGTAAAATTAGTTCGTAATTTGAGCTATTCATTTAGCATTATCGCCTCCGGAAATCCACCGAAATATACAAAATGCCTTTTTATGCCATATTGAGCAGTACAGCCTGTATCGAAAAAGTTGGCCGTGGCATTGGAAATGTTTTGTTTCATTGGTAAGTAAATTTGTTTTTAAATTGTGTGTGAAAAAGTGGCACGCTTGGTTTTCATACAGATGGAGGGTCTTGCGTTATCTAGTTAGATTTATGTCTGTGATCCTACTGTTAAGACATCACTAGCGCTCGCCGCCATCCCTACATGCCGGGCGACCGCGGCGGACCGGCAGGTGCGGAGGGGGCTCGACCTGCGAACGCGCACCGGCCAGTCCAGCTGATCAAGCACTGCATCACTCATCACCGTCCTGAGCGCGCGCTTCTCATTTTGCCTTTAACCCAGTTTCTTTTGATTGTCGACCGTTAGTCATCTTTATGAAATATAACTGTTAAACACAAAGTCAGTGTTTGTCCTATCACCACCTTTAGGGCATGATTCACCTTCTATCCACCTACGTAACACTCATTGAAAAATAAGCGATCCCAAAAGGTAACATATAAAATTTAAAAAACCCTCGATATATTTTTATTGCATGCTACATAAATTATCTAGTAGTAGACATGCTTCGATCGACAATATATTGAACACGTAATTATGACACGATATCTTCCGAAAACACCACGATACAAACAGTAAAACGCCCATAACTTTTGAACGGCTGAACCGATTTTCATTAAATATAGCTCTCATACACTCTCGATTAAGTCACCCATCAAAAAAAATAACTCGAAATCGGTTCATCCGTTTAGGAACTATGATGCCACAGACAGATACACAAATACACACATACACAAAAACACAGGAATACACGTCAATCTTATCACACCCCTCTTTTTGAGTCGAAGGTTAAAAAAGGGCATCCCAAAGCATGTTGTTAAGATTATAATATTACGCTATTCAATGTACCTTATATTCACAGACCTCCGGTGAAATTGTTCTTGAGATGAAGTATCTTACAAACCTGGACAGAAGCATTATCATCAGCACCCTTCTTTTTGATCGCTGTGAGGATAGTTTCATGGAAAACATCACGAAAACAATTCCAGTGAAGGCTGATCCTCGTGGAATTACAACCAAGGGGTTTGTATCGTTGATATTTCTTAGTCATTGATTTTTGTTTTTAGGGTTCCATTCTTAGAAAGGAAAGAGAACCCTAATAGGATCATTTCGTCGGCTGTTTGTCTGTCCATGTGTGAAGACAAAGCCTTGCAGCTTCTAGCTAGAATTAGCGCGAAATATAACTTTTTTTTTCCGAAGTCGGTGTCTAAAAAACGAAATACAGTAGGTACCAAAGATATATATAGTTGGCATCGTTTTGTAATCAATGTCATCATCATCATCATCATTTTAGCCGAAAGACTGAGCCACTGCTGGACATAGGCCTCCCCGAGGCGTCGCCACATTGACGTGCCGTGCGTCTCGCATCCAGTGCCTTCCCGCAATCTTAACCAGGTCATCGGTCCACCTAGTGCCTTCAAACGTATCGTCTTCCGGTTCGCGGTCACCATTCCAGAATTTGTCGGCCCCATCGTCCATCCGTTCTGCGAGCAATGTGCCCTGTCCACTGCCACTTAAGTTTGGCAATTCTTCGGGCTATGTCGGTAACTTTGGTTCTCCTGCGGATATCATCATTTCTGACATGATCACGCAAGGAAATTCCGAGCATAGCCCTCTCCATAGCCCTTTGGGTGACTTTAAGCTTTCTGATAAGACCCATTGTGAGCACCCACGTCTCGGTCCCATAGGTGATCACTGGCAAAACACACTGGTCATAGACTTTTGTCTTGATACATTGCGGTAAATTGGACGAGAAGATACCACGCAACTTCCCGAACGCCGCCCATCCGAGTCGGATCCGACGGTTGACCTCTTTCTCGAAGATGGACCTACCCAACTGGACCGGACTGGAGTTGAAGACGATTATGTCTACCTGGGACAAACGTCCCAGGTAGATATAATCGTCTACAACTTCGAGTGTAGCATCTCCGATCTTGATAGGAGTAGGTGTTACATGGGCATTCACCATGACCTTGGTTTTGTCCATGTTCATTTTAAGACCCACTCTTTTGGAAGGTCTACTGAGGTCATCGAGCATTTAACTGAGGCTCTCCATGGTCTTAGCCATGACCACTATGTCGTCGGCAAACCGAAGGTGAGTGATGTACTCGCCTTTAACGTTGATGCCAAGCGCCTTCCAATACAGAACTTTGAAAACATCCTCCAGCGCAGCAGTGAACAGTTTCAGAGAAATGACGTATCCTTGTCTGGTTTTGAGGTCTGATCCTGAAAACGGACTGACATGGTGGCGTTTTTTTATAAACACTTCAACACCTCACTGTACCGGTAGTCGATCTGGCCCCGTTGGAGAGACTGCAGTACAGCCCAAGTCTCGATCGAATCGAAGACTTTCTCGTAGTCCACAAACGCTAAACAGAGAGGCAGGTTATACTCTACAGTCTTCTGTATAACCTGCTGTAGCGTATGAATGTGGTCTACGGTGCTAAAGCCTTTTCGGAATCATACTTGTTCGGGAGGCTGGAAATCGTCAAACCTGCGCGCGAGAAGATTCGTGATGACTCTTGAAAACAACTTGTAGACATGGCTAAGAAGTGAAATGTGCCTATAGTTCTTCAGCCGGGCATTGTCGCCCTTCTTGAAGAAGAGTACCACCACACCCCTGCACCATGCCGGGATCAAACAGCTTCTGAAGGGCCTTAAGGACCGGTTTTCCATCCGCCTTCAGGAGTTCAGCCGTGATTCCGTCATCACCCGGCGCCTTGTTGTTTTTAAGCTGTTTCAGAGCCATCCTAATCTCGTACAGGCTGACGTCCGGGATATCTTCGGTATAGTGTCGGGTCAATCTAGCTCTTGGGTTGTTTGCTAGACTCACAACGTGCTTGCTGATTGATGTGTACAACTGCCCATAGAATGTCTCAATCTCCCGCAGAAGCTCCGGTTTGGCGGATTCGATCCTGCCATCGTCGGTCTTCAGTCTCGTGAGCTGGCTCTGCCCAATAGTTAGATCCCTTGAAAATACCTTGGAGCGAAATAATCGCTCAATTGCGTCTTTAATACGCTCGGTATTAAAGCGGCGGAAGTCTCTTTTCGAGGATTTAGAGATCAGACTATTGACTATTTAGCTGCCGGTATTTGCACGCCTCATCTGAAGACTGTAGGATCATCTCACGCTTCTCCTTCATAAGCTTGAGGGTAGGATCAGAGAGCTTTTTGTTTCTATCTGTACGATGGGTCTTGAAAAACTTAGACCCTACCGTATGGACAGCTTCCACGAACCCGTCGCTGTATTCGTCCACGGAGCTCCCCAGGCACTCGAAACGATTCTCGAGTTCGAGCTGAAAGCTCTCGGGGTTTTGTACCTGGATCTGTGCTGGACGGAGCGTGGACTTCATCAGTTGAGACCTTTCAAGCTTAGTATTAATGTTCAATGTGCCTCTTACCATGCGGTGATCGCTCCCGGTTTTTACCGAAATGATCACAGAGACATCATTGAACATTTGCTTCTTGGTTGACATGATGAAGTCGATCTAATTTTTTGTTGCACGATCAGGGCTCTGCCAGGTCCACTTCCTGTGTTCACGTTTTTTGAAGAAGGAGTTCATCATATAGAGGCCCTCCTTCTCCATAAAACTGGCTAGTAGGTGACTCCAGTGGTTCCGACGTCCAACTCCAAATTGCCAAAGTCTCCCATGACAACGGTGAAGTGAGTTTTGAAACCATGCATGGCTCTAGAGATATCCTCATACATGGTCTCTACCTCGTCGTCGGGGTGTGCCGAGGTTGGCGCGTAGACCTGTATGACGTTCAGCGAATATCTTGAGGATATTTTGAGTATAAGGTACGCCACCCTGGTCGACACACTCTTGATCTTCACCACGTTGTTCACAAGGGACTTGTGGACGATAAACCCGACACCACCCTGGGACTGCAGGTCACCCTCTCGGAAATAGAGCAGGTTACTGGATTTGAGGATTATCGAGTCCTCCCCTTCTCTTCGGACTTCAGATAACCCTATAATATTAGTAATAGTAATCTTTATTCACATAAATTTGTATATTTTTCACAAGTAATCCTTAAACTAAAGTTAACATACACAAAAATATTAGCATTTGAGGCCGAACTAGGCATAGCCTGTATTTCAGCTTTCAACGCCGTTTTCCTTGAGTTGCAATTAATAATAGGTATTTCGAATATGAAGATCCCATGTTTGAATGTACTTCTCAAATACCAAGGTAATAATTATATTAAATTACGTAATGCAAACTAAAAATGTTATCCAATACAAAATAGAAATGGAGGCAGAACTAAAAAATCTATACTAATATTATAAAGAGGAAAGATTTTTTTGTTTGTTTGTACCGAATAGGCTCCAAAACTACTGGACCGATTTTAAAAATTCTTTCACCAATAGAAGGCTACATTATTCCTGAGTGACATAGGCTATTTTTTTATCCCGAAAACGGGTCCTGTGGGGTGGCCCACGGGAGCGAAGCCAAGGGCAACAGCTAGTAACAGATAAAACAAAAAAAAAACAAAGATACTGTAGCAGCTCATACTTACGTTACGTAAATGTATAAACATACAAATTAGAGGCGCACACAACCGCTCGCCACCGTGCGCCCGCGCATACTAGCTAGCCAAGGTGAAAGGAATGTCGATCGGCCGGCTGTATCATCGCGCTCGGACATCGAGGGGAGCGCGGCACATCCTACCGACATTACCGAGATTGTGTTAGTCTTAAGTTTATTTGCATACCCTAT
Organism: Anorthoa munda; assembly: GCA_945859665.1. Taxonomy (NCBI): domain Eukaryota; kingdom Metazoa; phylum Arthropoda; class Insecta; order Lepidoptera; family Noctuidae; genus Anorthoa; species Anorthoa munda. The sequence continues at coordinate 25,973,542 of OX243905.1, read as the reverse complement.
TATATTTGATATTGATGAGTTTGTAATGTATATAAGCAGCGCTTTTATAATAAAACATATAGATCGTTATTCGTCTTCTTACTTTCAACACATATTCCTAAAGTGGTGACCCCGCGTTCAAAATGACCAGCGAAGAAGCGATCGAAATGATCAGTATCAAGTCGCGCATTCCACAGTTCTGGCGTGACAAACCTCGTCTTTGGTTTGCCCAGTTCGAAGTCATGATCGCCAACCAGAAGCTCGGAGAAGAAGGGAAATTTGGACTGGTAGTAGCAAATCTCACCAAGCCAGAGGTGGAGCAAATTAGCGACATCATCATGGCCGCTCCGAACACGGGAAGATATGAAGGAGTCAAGAAGAGGCTGGTGTCCGTCTACGAAGAATCTGAAGAGAAGCAATTGCAGAAGTTGCTCAACGAAATGGAGCTCGGCGATCAACGGCCATCACAACTACTGCGCCGAATGCAAGACCTGGCGCGAGACAAAATACCAGATGCTACGCTACGCATGCTATGGATCGGACACCTGCCTGCCGCGACCCGCGCGGTACTAGCCGTAAGCGACGAGTTAAAATTGGACTCGCTTGCCGCCATGGCAGACAAGATGCATGAGCAAATGAAGGAGGTAAACTCCGTTTGTTCCTGCCACAGTCAATCTTCAACAGCACAACAGCAAACATCGTCAGAACAGAACATAATCAGCATGATTGAAACCCTGACCAAGGAGGTAGCTGCGTTAAAAATGGATCGAGAGTATAATTACCGTCAGCGACCCCAACGCTATAGAAGCCGATCACGTTCAAAATCCCGTGATCGAAGGAGTGGGTCGTGCTATTTTCACCGAAAATTCGGCAAAGAAGCTTACCGGTGTAGGAGTCCTTGTAATTACAAGAAAAATACGCAACCGGAAAACTAAAAAAGACCGAAGCTATGGCGGTGGCAGAAGTCGAAAAATTATCAACATACCGCCTTTTCATAAGAGATGTAACGACCGGCCAACAGTACCTCGTCGACACAGGCGCAAATTTTTCGGTTCTACCCGCAAGTGCGAACGAAAAAAAGAATCGGAATCCAAGCAACTACCTTTACGCAGCAAATGGAACGCAAATACCTACATTTGGAGAAAAAACCGTCGTATTGAATATCGGATTAAGGCGACAGTACAAATGGCAATTTGTGATCGCAACAGTCAGTAGGCCGATCATAGGCGCCGATTTTTTACATCACTACGCATTAATGGTGGACCTGCACGGACGGCGACTGGTGGACCAAAAGACAAACTTATCGACATCTGGGTCCCTGTTATCTGCATCGGAAGGAAGCATACGCACCATCGACGATAAACTTCCATATCACGACCTACTAGCCAAGTACCCTGATATCACAAGACCCAGTTCGTGGCAATTGAGCAACAGCGAAGTCGAACATTACATCGAGACTACCGGCCCACCAATGTACGCAAAAGCTCGCGCTCTCTCGCCTCACAAATATAACGCCGCCAAGGAAGAAATACAATTAATGATGGACCAAGGCATCTGTCGACCGTCTAACAGTCCATGGGCAAGTCCTCTACACATGGTGCTGAAGAAAGACGGCAAATACAGGCTATGCGGCGACTACCGTAGACTCAACGCGGTAACCATACCAGACCGCTATCCAATTCCACGTCTGCATGACTTCACCTACAATATGCAAGGCAAGAAGATTTTCTCAAAAATCGATCTCAAAAAGGCATATTATCAGATAAGGAACCGAGAGGTAGATGTAAAAAAAACAGCCGTTATAACACCGTTTGGTCTGTACGAGTTTACGAGGATGTGTTTCGGATTAAGAAATGCCGGCCAAACATTCCAGCGCCATATTGACAACGTGCTACGAGGATTGCCAGTTTTTCCATTTGTCGACGATATTTTGGTGGCGTCTGAAAACGAAGAGGAACACAGAAGAAATCTCGAGGAGGTGTTCCAGCGACTCAATGCCAACGGTTTGCAAATCAACGTCGCCAAGTGTTCCTTCGGCCAGACCAAACTCGATTTCCTGGGCTACTCAATAAGCTCAGAAGGCATTCATCCTACAGAAGAGAAGATAAAGACCATCAAATCGTACCCACTACCAACAACCGTTCAAGACCTACGTCGTTTTGTCGGAATGTTAAACTTTTACCGTTCGAACATTCCGCACGCAGCCGAACACCAAAAGGAATTGAGTAAATATTTTCATAACGCCAAAAAAAACGACAAAACAAAGATCCAGTGGAGCGAAGCGGCAAAACTAGCTTTCAAAAAGTGTAAGCAAGATATTGAAGATGCAGTTCTCATCTCCTACCCATCTCAGAACGATCCATTCGCTATCATGACAGACGCGTCGAACACCTGTGCTGGTGCAGTCATTCAACAGAAAATTCGGGGGACATGGAGACCGCTAGGATTTTTTTCCAAGAAATTCAGCGAGGCACAACAAAAATACAGTACGTACGACCGAGAACTGTTGTCTATATACATGGCAATACGACATTTCCGGCGCATATTTGAGGGCCGCGAACTAATCATTTACACGGACCACAAGCCATTGATTCATGCACTGACGGCCACCGGCAACAACGAAACACCACGTAGAACAAGATACCTTGAATATATAGGACACTACACGTCAAATATTCAACACATCACCGGCAGGGACAACCAAGTCGCAGACGCACTCTCTCGAATAGAAACCATATCCTGTCCAACACCAATCGACTACGACGAGCTGGCAAGAAAACAATCCAAAGATAAAGAATTGAAAACCCTAGCAAACAAAGCAAAATACCAATTCCAGGAAATCATCATTCCTAAATCAACCACCAAAGTTACCTGCGAAATGTCATCAAACACTGCTCGTCCATATCTACCTTCAGATTTTCGAAAAGTTGCATTCCAAGCAATTCACGACCTTAGTCACCCCGGCATAAGGGCGACAAGGAAGTTAGTCACTGCCCGCTACTGGTGGCCCTCCATGAATAGCGACGTAAATGAATGGACCCGAGCGTGCGACGCGTGCCAGCGCGCGAAGGTGCAACAACACACGAAGACACCTATTGCGAGTTTTCAACAAGCAAACAGACTCGAGCACGTGCATATTGATATCGTTGGTCCGTTACCCATCTCTGACGGTTATCGATATTTATTGACCATGATAGATAGGGCTACCAAATGGCCTGAAGCCTGTCCACTGGAAGACATAACCGCAGAAAGGGTTGCTAACGCATTGTATGACGGTTGGATCGCAAGATTCGGTTGCCCAGTTACAATAACCACCGACCAAGGGAGGCAATTTGAATCAGACCTATTCAACAAATTAATGCAACGCATGGGAATCCATCGCACCCGCACCACTGCCTACCATCCGCAGTGTAACGGCGTGATAGAACGATGGCATCGCTCACTCAAGACGTCACTCACTGCAAGACTCGAATCATCAACATGGTCACGTGAGCTATCTACGGTGCTGCTGGGACTGCGTGCCTCGATAAAAGAGGATATTGGTGCAAGTACTGCTGAACTACTGTATGGCCAAACGCTGCGATTACCCGGCGAATTTTATGAAGAATCAACAAGACATCGCGACACGGTTTCAAACATCATGGATAAGTTAAATGGAGCGTTAAAGAAGGCCCAGGCGCAACGGAAATCAAACCAATCCCGAGCGACATTTATTCACGACGACCTATATAAATGCTCGCATGTTTATCTACGCAATGACGCATCAAGCAAGCCTCTGACGCCAACCTACAATGGCCCGTACGAAGTGATAAGTCGTAAGGACAAATATTTCACTATCCAGTTAGGCAAAAGAAGCAGCAACATCACTGTTGATAGACTAAAGCCAGCTTTCCGGATTAACACAGAGCCAGAAAAGCCAGTCACAGACACGTACGCATACGTCACGAAAACAGGCAGGACATCGAAGCCTTGTGTACGTTTCACTAGCGGGGGAATGATGTAGCAGCTCATACTTACGTTACGTAAATGTATAAACATACAAATTAGAGGCGCACACAACCGCTCGCCACCGTGCGCCCGCGCATACTAGCTAGCCAAGGTGAAAGGAATGTCGATCGGCCGGCTGTATCATCGCGCTCGGACATCGAGGGGAGCGCGGCACATCCTACCGACATTACCGAGATTGTGTTAGTCTTAAGTTTATTTGCATACCCTATTATATTTGATATTGATGAGTTTGTAATGTATATAAGCAGCGCTTTTATAATAAAACATATAGATCGTTATTCGTCTTCTTACTTTCAACACATATTCCTAAAATACTAATGGTAGGTGTGTAACTAGTCCTCTCTTAGTGTGTTATGGAAAGGAGATGAGTGAGTGTGAGAGGGTGTGTGAGATTGCGGACCGTTTATTGCTCTTATGACTATCTTCGGTATTAATTTACAAAATTATATCATAGCTTATAATATGTTACAATTATTTGTTGTCTATCTAGGAACTCGAAGCAATAATTCCTCTGTCTCCTCGTACGTGAGTTTCTGGAGGTATTCACATACTTTGATTTTGCAAGATTTTCTTGTCATCGGGTAGAAATTAAGAATTTAATTTAGCTTGTTGTAGATGTAGGGGCCAATGAATAAAGAAAATTTAGTGGCGAAATTGGTTTTAAAAGCGATCGGTTGAGGGCAAACCAAGTGTCTTGTACGTCTATTTAAAATGAGTGGGTCGTAGGTGAGATTTTTATGTTGCATTGTCATAACATGAAGAATAAAAAGCTGTCTTACGGTTAGGACTCCACAAAACTCGTAAAGTAGCGCGGTGGGAAACAATATTGGTTTGAAGGTGCCAACCTTCAGAATGGCACGCTGAGCAACTTCAACAGGTTTCAAAATAGTTTAAGGGGATCCATGAAGATATGCAGTAAGTGATGAGGGACTGACAGAGAGCAAAGTATATTCGCTTCAGCACAGAGGGTGAGGTGACGTGTCTGAGGGTCTTAAAGACGTATATCAATTTCCTGATCCTACTGCAGAGGGTCTTTGTGTGGTTTTTACCCGACTGCCGAAGGAGGGTAATGTGTTTATCAGTATATGTATGTATGTAAGTACGTATGTATGTATGTATGTATGTTTGTTCCTATGTGGCGTTCTAGAGACCAAATGCGTAGGCCGATTTTGATGGTTCTTACGTCAATCGATTTGTCTTAACCCCGCGAGTGTCACTGGCTACATGAACATTGGAAAACAAGAAAATGGCGGTTTTTGGGCGCCATATTGTGGGGGCCCAAATTTTTTTTTCTTCCAAATCTATCGTGTGGGGTATCAAAATAAAGGATTTTAAGAGGTGATTTCAAAAATATATAACACTTATATGTTTAAATGTACATAATAAAAAAAATTAACTAAAAAGTTATAAATAAAAAAAGTTAATTAAAAAAATCAAAAAACCCAACTGCTTGAAACGCGAACTAAAAAGACGTAAACAAGGAGAAAACCATGCTGTGCAGTCGGAGGATACGTCTGGTTTTGTTCAGCCAGCTCGCGAATATGTATCCTCCGACAGCACAGCATGATTTTCTCCTTGTTTACGTCTTTTTAGTTCGCTTTTCAGGCAGTTGGGTTTTTTGATTTTTTTAATTAACTTTTTTAAAGTTGAGGTTGTTGTCTATTATAACGCCTAGGTATTTAAATGTTTTAACATTTTCCAATTTAGTACAAGAGCAATTCTCTTTAGAGACACACTCATGTGGTATGATATACTGACGATCGTAATTGATTTTTGTGTTTGTCCGTATACTGAAGCAAATATACTTCGTTTTCTCTACATTTAGAGTCAAGATATTGTACTCAAGCCATTCCCTCACAGCATCAAAACCCCTTTGGGCAGCATCGAAAGTCCCTTCCCATGTATCGGCAGAGAAGACGAGAGCAGTATCATCTGCAAAAGAGATAATTTTGCCATGGGGAAGTTTGAGATTCGAGAGATCGTTTATGTATACGAGAAATAGGGTTGGGCCCAGGATACTGCCTTGTGGCACACCATACGTAACTGGAAGGTCTCCACTATTAAGGTTGCCAATCCGAACACTTTGAAGCCGTCCGGTCAAATAGCTTTTGAAAAGGTCCAATTGAGTACCTCTAATACCAAGTAATTCCAGCTTGTTGAGTAAAATCGGGATAGATATCGTATCAAAAGCCTTGGCTAAATCAAGAAAAATAGTAATACATTTCTTATTTTTGTCGAGATTGTTGCTAACAAAGTTTATGAGGTTATTAACAGCGTGATCTGTCGATCTGCATTCCCGAAAACCGTATTGGTTTGGTGAAAGCAAACAGAAAATTTGCCCGCCTTCTTTTGTTCGATCTTATCAGCTAGTGACTTACCCACATTTACAAAGTATCTATTAATTCCATTTAGTGATGATTGAGGGGAAGTTGATTCAGACAGCAGTTCATTTGGGTGGTTTGTATTTTAGAAGTGTTTGTAATTTCTTTTATCACTTTCCATAGCCTCCTGTTATCCCCCTGCGCAGCTTGTATCTTATCCTTCTCGTAGACTCTTTTGACTTTTTTTAATAGGTTATTGCAGAAGTTTTTATAGCGCGTGTAAGTAGATTTAAGGGTTTGGTTGTCAGGAGAGAGTTTAGTTTTTAGGTGTAGTTTATCTCTGTTTTTCATGCAGCGTAGATGGCCTTGAGTAATCCATGGCTTTATTATTTTCTTTCGTCTTGATAGGTTTACCACTTTAGTGTTGTTTAATGTTGTGTTTGTTTGTTTATTGTGTTGTGCTTGGTGAAGACTTTCGGTGAGATATTTCAGGGAAGCATTAGGATTTGGTGAGTCATAAATAGGATTAAGGTCAATATTTAGAATGTCATGTTCTAAGCTTTCAGTGTCAAGTTTTTTAATGGATGTAAGGGAGAATTGGGTAGTCTTCTTGAAGTTTAGATTCAGCAAAACTGGATAATGATCAGTCAATGATGTGGTAGGCACAATGGTCATAACAGAGCTTTTAGTTTTAAGTAGGACATGGTCAATGCATGTATCACTTTCACTACGTGTTATAAGAGTATGGGCTGGAAGAAGGCCATGTGAAGCAGCAAAGGTTAGGTATCGTTCGCCATTTACCTCTATTTTGTTATGGTTGATCGGAATGTTTATGTCTCCCATGACAATAATATTCTCAAAACACGAATATTTTGAGAGAACTTCGTTTAAAGACTGTAGGAAGGGATCTAGGTTGTGGAAAGAAGGAGAGCGATACATAGCAATGATTGCCGTTCCATCGCAATCAGCTCAATTCCTCTTCGAGTTCGGTGACATTTTCGTCGGTCCGAAGTGTGCGCGTGTTGTACGTTGCCAGGCCCTAAGGCTACCCTAAGGTAGCCGGATCTCATCCTGAGATTCTTAACACCCCTTGCCATGCAGTAACCTCGACCGCTACCGTAGTCGAAGGTAGGCAGGCTGCCGGGCACTAGGGGCTATTTTTTATTTGTGCTATTCATGGGGGGGTTTTGCCATAAACGCCACGCTTGGCAGGCGGGTTGGCGATCGCAGTATGGTTGTTATAGAATCACAGAGAACGCTGCTGCCCATTGTCTGGTTTGTCCCTTAGTCACCTCTTACGACACCCACGGTAAGACATGGGATGGTGAAATTCTTTACGTCCGGCACCATACGGAACAATGTATGTATATGTAGTAATCAATGTAGTTTTGTTTAATTTTTTATACAATTCGTTTTCAGTGTGTCTGACATCGGTACCATCGTGAACATGACGAAAGAGGACATCGAACAAAATGGGAAAAGGATGCAACACGCTTATACGGTGAGAAATTTAAAAGCGGTTCCGTTTTTAACCGACTTCAAAAATAGGTTCTCAGTTTGACCTGTATGTTTGTCCGCGATTCTCTCGCGTTTGACTGAACCAATTTTGATGCGGATTTACAGAATAGTATTTTTTACATTTGTGAGAGATTTTGGTATACAACAAATGTATAATCCGTGACATCGTCGCATGGCTCCGTTATATGTATATATGTTTGTATGTATCTTATCTTTGTCCACGCATTTTTCTGACAATAGTAATTAGATCATGATCATTCTTTTTTATTGAATTAAGTATCTCTCAACTTAGATCATATTACAAGTTTAATCAAAATCAGTTAGGCAGTTTTCAAGATATGGAGCATTCAACCGAACTCTTTAGCGACAAAGATCACAAATGTGTAAATTGAGTTATTATGGGTATTTTTTCAAACCTTTAGGTACCTCACTAATGAACTTGCTCAATTTGTAGTGATAGTGAGCCAAAACTAAAAAGAGAGAAATTAAAACATTTTCGCAAAAAAATTAACTGTTGTCAAAAACAAAACTTTTGTACTTTTTTATTGTTTTGTTTTTGAAGTCGGTTAATTTTCTTGCGAAGAAGTTTTTTTATGTTTTTGTATTTATATTTCGTTAATATGACCAGGATATGAGAGCCGTTATCATCTTGAATTTGGCTTATAACTTAAATTAAATATTAAAACATACTATAAAAAATAAAATCATCAGTAATTTTGTAAAAGCTAGCTTTAATTTGAACTATATTTTTTGTAACAGATCATAAACAAGAGTCCAAACAGTTGGAAAATGCTTCAAGTTAAAGTAACTTTGCAGACAAAACCGTACATCAAATACGATGATATTCCAGTTACAGTAAGTTACTTCGTTTTCTTCTAAATTACATACGCACATGTTATACCTGAATTCTTTTTTTGATACATTTTTTTTATTTAGTGTAAATGCAAAAATCAACAAAATAAAAAGTTGACAAAATTTACCAAATTTTTTTTTTTTTTTTTTTTTCCTTTTTTTTTAATAATCGGTGGCGTAAATTTTGTCAAGTCTTGTGGACTAAAATATATTGCAAAGCAGAATTTTAAGTATTTAACACACTTTTATTAGCTTGGTACGATGTATGTATCTATGTATCAATGTAACGGAATCTTTGAACGTGATTTTCATCCCCTTCAAAACGTCGGATTGATTTGAAACTTTGCACACTTATCAAGGACCGATGACAATGCAATAATTTAAATAGTTTGTCCCATTATCATTACCAGGATCTTCAGAATTAGTGACTTTTTAGTTCAATTTACCATTAAAGCGTGTTTTTTAGTTTTTAGAACTACAATTTAAATAAATCTTGTATTTGATTGATATCTAACATCTTAATTTGATTTGGAGGACACCGTGGAGTATTAGTGGGTTGGAGTCCCACGTAACTTCGCTACCTCCCCGTGGTAGGACAGCATGCCTGATCATATCACCAGGTTAAAAAAAAAATTGACAGTATAGACAAAACACATGGGGCATGGACAGGGATCGTACTATAGCGTTCGTTCAATCGTACAGCAACTATGATTTCGCTGTGCAAAAGGGATACTGCTCTTCGGGAGGAATGCTCTTGGAGTAAGGACAGATGTATACAACTCAGATACATCTGTCCCTTACACACACTAAACATAATCTAACTCCAAGAGCTTATGGTCACTCCACCCGAAGAGCAGTATTCACAGTGAAACCATAATAGTTTTGAAGCATCGGTATAAGGCCCCAGAATAGCTGGGAAATGTGATAATTAATAACACACTATCACAGATAGTGTGTTAACGCGAAACTGGGCAAACGAGACGAGGATGAGCTGCAAGTGGGGCAATTTGGAGTTGGACGTCGGAACCACCGGGGTCACCTACTGGCCAGTTTTATGGAGAAGGAGGGCCTCTATATGATGAACTCCTTCTTCAAAAAGCGTGAACATAGGAAGTGGACCTGGCAGAGCCCCGATGGTGCAACAAAAAATGAGATCGACTTCATCATGTCAACCAGGAAGCAAATGTTCAATGATGTCTCTGTGATCAATTCGGTAAAAACCGGGAGCGATCACCGCATGGTAAGAGGCACATTGAACATTAATATTAAGCTTGAAAGGTCTCGACTGATGAAGTCCACGCTCCGTCCAGCACAGATTCAGGTCCAAAACCCCGAGAGCTTTCAGCTCGAACTCCAGAATCGTTTCGAGTGCCTAGGGAGCTCAGTGGACGAATACAATGACGGGTTCGTGGAAGCTGTCCATACGGTCGGGTCTAAGTTTTTCAAGACCCGTCGTACAGATAGAAACAAAAAGCTCTCTGATCCTACTCTAAAGCTTATGAAGGAGAGGCGTGAGATGATCCTGCAGTCTTCAGATGAGGCGTGCAAATATCGGCAGCTCAATAGACAGATCTCTAAATCCTTGAAAAGAGACCTCCGCCGCTTTAACACCGAGCGTATTAAAGACGCGATTGAGCGAAATAAAGGCTCCAAGGTATTTGCAAGGGATCTGGCTATTGGGCAGAGCCAGCTCACGAGACTGAAGACCGACGATGGCAGGATCGTATCCGCCAAACCGGAGCTTCTGAGGGAGATCGAGACATTCTATGGGCAGCTGTACACATCAATCAGCAAGCCCGTTGCGAGTCTAGCAAACGACCCAAGAGCTAGATTGACCCGACACTATACCGAAGATATCCCGGACGTCAGCCTGTACGAGATTAGGATGGCTCTGAAACAGCTTAAAAACAACAAGGCGCCGGGTGATGACGGAATCACGGCTGAACTCCTGAAGGCGGGTGGAAAACCGGTCCTTAAGGCCCTTCAGAAGCTGTTTGATGCCGTCATACTCGAGGGCAAAACGCCACAGGCATGGTGCAGGGGTTTGGTGGTACTCTTCTTCAAGAAGGGCGACAATGCCCGACTGAAGAACTATAGGCCCATCTCACTTCTTAGTCATGTCTACAAGTTGTTTTCAAGAGTCATCACGAATCGTCTCGCGCGCAGGTTTGACGATTTCCAGCCTCCCGAACAAGCCGGATTCCGAAAAGGCTTTAGCACCGTAGACCACATACATACGCTGCGGCAGGTCATACAGAAGACCGAAGAGTATAACCTGCCTCTCTGTTTAGCGTTTGTGGACTACGAGAAAGCCTTCGATTCGATCGAGACTTGGGCAGTACTGCAATCTCTCCAACGGTGCCAGATCGACTACCGATACATTGAGGTGTTGAAGTGTTTGTACAAAAACGCCACCATGTCAGTCCGTCTTCAGGATCAGACCTCGAATCCAATCCTTCTCCAGCGCGGCGTGAGACAGGGAGACGTCATTTCTCCGAAACTGTTCACTGCTGCGCTGGAGGATGTCTTCAAGGTTCTGGATTGGAAGTCGCTTGGCATCAACGTTAATGGCGAGTACATCACTCACCTTCGGTTTGCCGACGACATAGTGGTCATGGCTGAGACCATGGAGAGCCTCAGTACAATGCTCGATGACCTCAATAGAGCTTCCGAAAGAGTGGGTCTTAAAATGAACATGGACAAAACCAAGGTCATGATGAATGCCCATGTAACACCCACTCCTATCAAGATCGGAGACTGTTTACTTGAAGTTGTAGATGATTATGTCTACCTGGGACAAACGATCCAGTTGGGTAGATCCAACTTCGAGAAAGAGGTCAACCGTCGAATCCGACTCGGCTGGGCAGCGTTCGGGAAGTTGCGTGGTATCTTCTCGTCCAATTTACCGCAATGTCTCAAGACAAAAGTCTATGACCAGTGTGTGTTGCCAGTGATCACCTATGGGACCGAGACGTGGTCGCTCACAATGGGCCTTATCAGAAAGCTTAAAGTCACCCAAAGGGCAATGGAGAGGGCTATGCTCGGAATTTCCTTGCGTGATCACGTCAGAAATGATGATATCCGCAGGAGAACCAAAGTTACCGACATAGCCCGAAGAATTGCCAAACTTAAGTGGCAGTGGGCAGGGCACATTGCTCGCAGAACGGATGGCCGTTGGGGCCGAAAGGTTCTGGAATGGCGACCGCGAACCGGAAGACGATATGTTGGAAGGCCTCCCACTAGGTGGACTGATGACCTGGTTAAGGTTGCGGGAAGGCGCTGGATGCGAGACGCACGGGATCGGTCAATGTGGCAACGCCTGGGGGAGGCCTATGTCCAGCAGTGGACGTCTTTCGGCTGAAATGATGATGATGATGATCACAGATAATATAAATACCAGCATCAAAAAAAAAAAAAAAAAAAAAACATAATCTTATTCAAACTTCAATAACAAATCATTACATCACGCCATCTATTGAAATTTATTTGATTGATATTTTCTTTTTTTCGTATTAAGACCTTTCGTATTCAACCAAATACTTATAAGCATGACCGAAATTGCACATCGGGCCATGCTTATATTCTACTGCTTTTTCTATCTTTTACCAATTGATCTTTAATTTACATGTCACTAATTTAAAGGCGTAGTTGTAAAGTATATTACTGCATTAATGAAAAGTTCGTGTGAATGATTTCATTTGACCAGTTTCTTACTTTAAACTTTAAGGTATACTTTTCGACATCAAATGCCTCCTCATCAATCCCTGCCTGCCCATTTTTAAGCAGAGATGAGACGTCAATGACTTATGTCTGCGAGATAGAAAATTTAATTATAAAGAATGATTTTGCTATGATTATCATACCGATGTACATTGTTCCTGGAACTCTTGGTAAGTACGAGTATCTTCTACATCTTAATATTATGCTATTAGAGAACCTGCAATAGGATAATGGGCACTAACTTCACCTACTTTGCTCAAATAGTTAGATCAAATATACCATCGAAAACAAAAAGAGAAAAAAATAAATTTAAAATTTAAAAAACCCCCGGCACAAAATCCTCTAAAAAGCAAAAAATAAGCTTCGTACTCGCGTCGGCGAACCGCTAAGTAAATAATAAACTGCTGTATTAATTGGTTTTATGTCGGGTTTTTTTTTAAATCTAAATTTAATTATTATTTTATGTTTTTTAAGCTACATATAATAAACATAGTAGTAAACATGGTTCCATCGACAATCTATCAAAACACGTAATTATGAGAACGTCAAAAACTCAGATTCAAAGAGTAAAATGCGGATAACTTTTGAACGGCTAAACCGATTTTAATCAAACATAAATAAGAACACTCTTGATAAAGTCACCTTTCAAACAAAACTAACAAAAAAAAATCGGTTCACCCGTTTGAACCGTTCCAACACACAGATACAAAGATACACAAACACACAGATACATAGCAACACACTTCAAACTTATAACAACCCTCTTTTTTCGTCGGGGGTTAAAACAGGAACTTCTTTCTTTCGAATTGGCACAACCACTGTAAAAACCATCTTGAACTGAATTAAAATACCTGACTATGGGAGCCGTTAATCAACTGATTGATTAAAGGTTCTCACAGAAAGCGATTTCGCATGTACGAAAAAGAGCCGTCGAATCGGTGTTGCATTCGCATCTAACTTGTCTGTGGGACCTTTAAATCTCACTGTGGTATCGCCAATACCATTGTTTTACTTTAAAGAACTAGTAATCTAAACTGACATTTATTTAATCTGCTTATTATCTTTACAGTTGGAATTCTCGATGACGATAAAAATGTTACGATACAGTCTTCTGTTAAACTACAATTCGTTGATGACGACTACAAAGTTGAAAGGTAAACAATTACTGAAAATGCTATCAATCAATCAAATTATCATTATAGTAATTTCATTATAAGTACAGTTGCGTTTTCTTATATATTACTAGCTGTCCCACCCTACATACATGAATGTTTCGTAACTTTAACCGCTTACGCAGCGCACGCAACAGAAGCTCTCAAATAGGAATATTTTTGCCCGATTTTGCAACATTTTTTCATTTTCGTTCCGCTCCGGTCGTAGCAAGATTTTATATAGCCGATACTAACTTCCTCGATACTTTTTGTGTAAAAAAGAATTATTCAATTCTAACCAGTAGTTCCTGAGAAAAGCGCGTTAAAACAAACAAACAAACTCTTCAGCTTTATAATTATTAGTATAGATAGATTTTGGCCTCTTTGAACAATTAGCCAGATGTTTGCAAAGATTCTAATAAGAATATGTAGTTCTTGTTCTGTACGTTAAAACTTGTGGCGCGTAGGGGCAAGGCGGCCCGCGAGCTGAGGAGCAGGTGGTTTAATAACGGTCGCCACCGCGGCAAAGGCTGGCTGGTGAAGCTGGCCAGCAAGCCGAAGCTGCGGTGGTGAGCGTTAAACCATCTGCGACGATAACCTCGCGTAGGATCACCCCGGAGCCCCGCAGTGCCGGAGCCGTGACAGAAATTATGCCTGTTGCATGCTCACTTACGTTCTTGCTACCACGTTGCATGCTTGCTGCATGCTCACTAGCATGCTTGCTTGTATGCTTGCTGCATGCTCACTTGCATGCTTGCTTGGATGTTGCATGCATAATAATATAATGCATTACAACGGATAGCATAAATCATTTCGCAGAAAATCGTTTGGCATACACTCATTTATCATACATTCAAACTCATAATTTTGTAAGTCAGAATCATCTTTAGGCATAAATTTCATATCGATAGTCATTAAAAGGCAGAACCATAATATCGCAGAAAGTTCACACTCAGAATCGTCTTTTGGCATACATTTCATATCCGTATTAATTGAAATACTCATCTATCACATTACAGATATATCATAGTTTGAGTAATTTTGTATTTTACCATAATAAAAGATTGATGGAACACAAGTTTTCATAGAAACATTCGCCGAAACAATAGTTGTATTAAATATTTTTTATGCCTTAAAGAAGATTATGCCAAGTGTGTTATGCCAAATAAATTTCGGAGTATCAAGATTCTGCCAGATAAGAAGCATGGGTTCCCTACCCACCCACCCACCCATGCTACCCATGCTTCTATGATACCTAGGTCCAAAGTTTTGGTTGTTAGGTTATAATGATATCGAAGTAAGTAAGTCAGATACTAAAATTGCTGTATCTTTGAGGGCGTGCAGATTATACCTGAGACCATGGAGAGCCTCAGTACAATGCTCAATGACCTCAGTAGAGCTTCCGTAAAAGTTGGTCTTAAAATGAACGTGGACAAAACCAAGGTCATGGTGAATGATCATGTAACAAACACTCCTATCAATATCGGAGACTCTACACTCGAAGTTGCGGATGACTATGTCTACCTGGGACAAACGACCCAGTTGGGTAGGGCCAACTTCGAGAAAGAGGTCAACAGTCGGATCTGACTCGGCTGGGCAGCGTTCGGGAAGTTGCGCGGTATCTTCTCGTCCAACTTACCACAGTGTCTCAAGACGAAAGTCCAATGTGACGACCAGTGTGTGTTGCCAGTGATGACATATGGCTCTGAGACGTGGTCTCTTACAAGGGGCAATCAGAAAGCTTACAGTCACTCAAAGGGCAATGGAGAGGGCTATGCTCGGCGTTTCCTTGCGTGATCGAATCAGAAATGTAGAGATCCGTAAGAGAACCAGGGTTACCGACATAGCCCGAAGAATTGCCAAAATTAAGTGTCAGTGGGCAGGGCCATTACTCGCAGAACGGATGGTCAATGGGGCATAAAGATTCTGGAGTGGCGACCGCGAACCGGAAGACGTTGCGTTTGAAGGCCTCCTACCAGGTGGACCGATGACCTAGTGAAGGTTGCGGGGATCCGCTGGTTGCGTGACGCACGGAACTGGTAAATGTGGCGACGCTTGGGGGAGGCCTATGTCCAGCAGTGGACGTCTTTCGGCTGACATGATGATGATGATGATGAGATTACACACCTTATGTGGGGGTTTTTACCGATTTTGTTCTTTTCAACAGCGCTATTGCTGATACTGAGTTTGTGTATCTGGGCTCCATGATCAGCGATCAGGGGGGCTGCAGTTGGGAAATTCGGAGACGTACGCAGATGGCCAAAGTTGCTATGAGCAAGATGTCGAGAATATGGCAAGATAGGAACATCTCTAATAACACCAAGAAGAGACTCGTTAGATCCCTGGTATTCTCAATTTTCCTTTACGGCTCCGAATCTTGGGCAATTCGCTCGGTGGATCGAAGAAAGATTGAGGCTTTCGAGATGTGGTGCTGGAGGAGAATGTTGCGCATATCATGGACAGCAAAACGCACAAATAAGTCCATTCTCAACCAGTTAAACATCAAAACTAGACTCTCCACGATCTGCTACCAAAGAGTCCTAAGTTACTTCGGTCACATCGCCCGGCGACCGCCAGATAATCTAGAAACACTGGTTGTTGTAGGAAAAGTGGATGGGAAAAGGCCACGCGGACGCTCACCCACTCGGTGGTCAGACCAGATCAGGGCGATTACGGGCCTCACGGTGACCACTGCCCTGAGAAGAGCCGAAGACAGAGTGGCTTGGAAGCAGCTCGTCAATGACTCCGTGAAAGCTTTTCAAGACGGGCACGACCTTCAGTAATGAAAACAACGAATAAGAAGAGATTGCTGATACAATGTTACTTTGGGTTGGCTTTCTAGATGGTTCTATCATAGGCTTCATTTGACTCTTGGAAGACGCTGGTGGTGATACATGCTAGGCAGTAAAGGAGGATCAATATGTACAGTCTGAAACTGAAATGCTCGCTTAATTTTTCAGCGTAACCACGACCCTAACGCTGCAAGACGCGATGGTACCAATAGAATACATAATAATCGCAGTTGTGGTCGGCCTCTTCATTGTAATCATCATCTCGTTGATTCTCTACAGGGTACGTATTATTAATTGGATAATTGGACATCAGTTTACAAAACTAACTTTACCCTTGATTTTGTCTGCGCCTATGGCTTTATTCTGTAGCTAGGCTATGTTTGTCTTTAATTGTGATCGGTTCAGTAGTTTCATCGTGATGAGGTTACATTAAATTAAATCATTTATTTCGTTACCGTCAGATTTTACAAATTTTGCCATACTTATTATTGGAATCAAATAAAACAGTTCACAATGTTAGGACCATTAATATTAATGATAATTTTTATGCGTGGCGCTAGACAGCTGGGGTTATCCCAGTTGTAAACGACCCTTTGTGCCTATTGGCCTTATTTGTTCTGTTTCCTGCTTGGAATGGAGTGTAGTGGCAATTTGTATTTATTCCTAATTCTCCGTTATTCTTTTCTGATTAATTTCGTTGCGGGATCCAAGACAGTTACATTCATTCGCCGGGACTTCGTCGAGCTTCATTGCCTCGGCACTTTTCTGGTGGTCGCCACTGTTGATTCTGGCTTTCAGGAGTTGCAATGGTTTGGGAATAGTGCGGTGGGATTGTACAAAATAGTTGAAAAGGCCTTCTTTTAAGTATGGATATCCCTGTAAAAGAAGACTTTTCTATTTCATATCTAGGTGTACATAGAACCCGTTAACATAATTATAGACAGACATACCTACTTTTGTACATATAACATAAGTGTAATTAGTCACGTTTACCATAGGCACAAACTGCAAACTCATCAATCGTTTGAGAGAGAGTTGTCTGCCCTTACCAGAAGCCCTTTTAATATTTATATCGCTGACTTTCAGATTGGTTTCTTACGCCGCAAGAAGCGAGAGGAATTGAAAGAATTAAAAAAACGTGTCAAGCGTCAGACTATTGTAAGTTTTCTCAATTATTCCAAATTATAAAAAGGAATACATAAATTCCACGGGACATAAGACGGAGAAAACCAGCATTATTTCTTAATTTAGAGTCGATGATTAAATCTAAGATAATTGTTATTACCTTGTTTTTATTCAGCGGAGGCGCTCTACGATGCCATCGCAGGCTCAGGCAGCCGAAGATCGAAGGCAAATCCTGGAGGACATGGAAGAAGAAAACGAAAATGATGACATTCAAGACTCAAAACAAAAGTAAAACCTGTACCTAATATCCTCCGAGAAATATCCTCGTGTAGGTCATGTCTATCGTACGTTTCGGAACAATATCATTATAATTGGGAAGGCTAGGTTAGTGTATAGCGAGACAATTTCTTTCTTTCTTTTTAAAAATCCAAACTGAGGCTCTAGACAAAGATTTATTAGATAAGATAAGATAAGATAAGATATTTATTTTGTAAAACATGAGTACAGTATGAAGGTTTTATATTAATATGAGGTGGCTACATGTTTTGCCATTTATGGCGTACAAAATTTGTTACACTGGACAAACAATAAAAAAAAACACAATATCAAAATTAAATTAAATAGAAATTACAACGCAAAAATTTAAATTCTTTAAAAAAATACTATATCAAAATTTAGAATTAAATTACAATGTCAAAATTTTAATTCAATTAAAAAGTACTATGTCAAAATTTTTATTCAATTAATAATCAGTATGTCAAAATTTAAATTCAATTAACAATCAATATGTCAAAATTTAAATTCAATTAAAAACCAGTATGTCAAAATTTAAATTAAATTCGAGTAATAAAAAAATTATAATAATAAAACATGAGTATACAATCAAATAATATGTGCATGGTCTTAAAATAACAGAGATATCTGCATATTTTGCAAATAAAGGCGTAAAAAATATCATAATTTTGGTTTAGAATAAACCATAAGAATAAGTAATAAGTAATATTATACCAGCGACGGCGATTGTCGAAAAGCCAATATACAATGTGTCCGGACTTTAAGGCCATTAAATACAGTTAATTTTATCAACAAAAACACCCCACGTAAGGGATGAAATCACCACATCCTCAAAGATAGAGCAATTTTAGTACCGGACTTATTAGGATATCCACATAGTCTGATAACCATAACTTTTGGACCTAGGTCTCACAGAGGCGTGCATTTAATGTTATTTTTGGCGTATGGCTGAGCCCTTCCTCACTAGTTCACTACTCAATCCAGAGCGACTAAACATGACGTGTCATTACAAACTGTACGGGACCACTTGCGTGAAGCTGGTGTGAAATGTTGTAGGCAAGCCAAGAAAACAAGAAAATTTTACAGTCAGATATTCACAGGTAAAACCGGGTACGCTTCACATTAGAATATTAGGATTTCGATTGGTGCAATAATATTATAGTTATATTTAGCTATAAAAATGTTTTAAGTCAGACAAGGACTAAAACGCATTTACTTCGTGCATGATAACTGCGCTGTGCATCGCGCGCAACTTGTGCTAAGTTGGTTAAATGTCCAAGAAAATTTTACTGTAATTGAATGGCTATCAAAAAGTCGTGCACCAATCGGCTATTTATAAAAATATCAGGGGGTGATTAAATTTGTTTTATGTGAGCGATGTTATTGTTAGTGAGATTACAATAATAAAGGATACCTGTATCTTAAAATCTAACTTACTAACATGTTTATTCATATCGCTAATAAATAAATTACCCACTTGAGTTTCAAAAATAACGTTATTCTTGTCCGATTTTAAATATTTGTCATGCACAAAACTTTATAATTAGTAATTATAATTTTAAAAAAACCTAGTCAATAAACATTGTTGATATCTTATAAAAAATTTGTTTAATTTTTACCTCAATATGTTTTATCTCCAATAATGTTCTTATTATCAGATAAAATACAAAAATAAAAATCTTACGAAATGAAAAAAAAAATGGTTTTTAATAATGCAAAAAGTTGAAGCGTTGGTCAGATTCGATCCTAAGACCAGACCAGTTAGTTAAATAGTTTAATTTATACTTCATATATATTGTGAAACAAACATTAATAAATAGGCGAAGCAATACACCCGTTGATTTACGCACACGAACATCTATGTTGGTGTGCCCTGCAAACCTATCTAGTTTGATTTGTGTACAATTCGATGGATTTATTCCAGGACTTAATAGTTTAGGACTTTATACCAGAGACTTACCTACAACAGTAAGTAAGCAAACCAAATAGCCCAAGGTGTCACTATCGCGTCCGGTCCTAGAAGCAGTACGCCGAGTTACAAGTCTTCATCATCATCGTTTTCCTACCCTTATCCCACAGTATTTGATTTACTTGTAATTAAAATACGTAATTCAAATACAAAACCATATTTGGTATTTCTTATTGTCATTTTCACAGTGTCTCAAGACGAACGTCTATGACCAGTGTGTGTTGCCAATGATGACATATGGCTCTGAGACGTGGTCGCTTACAATGGGCCTCATCAGAAAGCTTACAGTCTCCCAAGGCCTTAAGGAACATAAACTCTCAATTTGCTGCTTGGACGTCCCTTCCATCCATCTTGGTAAACTTCGCCTATTATCCTGGAACTGCGATGGAGTACGTTTAAAACTGAGTGAACTGCTAGATTTGGCGGTAAGTGTTTTATCTGTTGATGTTATTGGTATTTGTGAAACAAGACTAACCTCAAACTTAATTTTAAACAAACCTGGTTTAACCTGTCACCGCCAAGATAAGTATCACTCTGACCGTGGGCAGGGATCTGAACACGATCTGGAACAATGTTCTGTCCCATAAACTAGAAATTTTGAGGCTCTGTTATAACTGTCAAAGTGACAGGAATTGAACATGTTATTTTCTCAATTTATCAGTCTCCTAACCTACCAACGCTTCGTAGTGGCTACTGTTTGGCTTGGGTTCCCATGTTGTCATCATGGGAGACTTTAATGCCAACTACTCACACTGGCTCAGTAGCTATACTAATACGCGAAGCAGAACTCTCTTTAACCATATGCTCGATTCCGATTACGTCATACACACCCCTAACTTACCTACTCAATTTAACTACTGCCCCAATCACAGACCAACGAGCACGGACTTCGTGCTGTCGTTGAATGTTAACTGCATTAGCGAGTTCGAAACGATAATAGCCTTGTCTTCTAACCACAACCCCTTTCCAGAACGAATTAATGTATACCTCAGTTTAGAGGTGAATACATACGAATTTTTTACAAATTCCGAAAAAGAAGTAAATAAGGAGCGTGCGCGTAAGGATCCAGGAACGAACCATACCATTCCCCGTGGCTCTAACGCGCGCTCGTATCGGCTCCTTTCGCAATTCGCACCAGCGGTGGTACTCAAATAGATAATATTTTTCTAACTTCAGTTGCGAATTGGATTTTATAACTGCTTCTTCAGTTACCAGTTAGTCCTTCTTTAGTTTAAGTCAAGAGTGAATAGGTTACTTCTAGGCAAGCGAGCTTCACCGTAGGCCACATCATCGCTTTCCATCAGGCGAGATAGTGGTCAAACGCGAGAATATAGATTAAAAAAAAACATCATCCTATGTGGGCCCGTTTTTAGACGTTGTATGCTGCTGAAACCGTTTTAATGTTTATGTAACAATAACAAAACCCTCTTCTTAGTCCGCATTATTATGCAATTTCGGAATCCTATTCCTGCGCGTGGCCCGACACGCACTTTCCCGGATTTTTCTTTCATATCACTCCTCACACAGTCTTTTCGTTAGTTTTCCTCTTTCTCTCCACGTAACGAGAAAACTTAAAAAAAATCTCCTATAACTAAGATGCCACAAGAGTTCGTGTTGAGATGTTAATGTCGCCGTCACAGAACAGAAAAAACGCCCGTCACCGTAGATCTCGTTATTCAAGGGTTGCATCGCTAAGTGTTTTATATATTCTGGAAAAAGGCCAATGCACCATGCCAGTTAGTCAAGGGCGTCGCCAGCCGATAATGGCCCAGGGGAGAGGGGGGGGACAAGTTGATATGGAGAATGAGAAAAGTATAAATTGTAGGCAATGTCGAGAGCACATGAAGCTTGCATGAAGCTTTTCACTTATAGTACGAGCCTTACATCTACAGCTATTGTAATAATAACGGTACAGAGTCCGACGAGTAAAGCTTCACGAGTTCTTGACTGTATAATAAATAAAACTTATAAATAAGTTATTACATTTATTAGAAAAATATAATAAAAATAATTTGGGAGTTTGAATTTGAATATACAGTGTATATTTTGTAATTACCAGATTTTAATATTATAGTGGTCGACAAAAGATTCTTTTTTTGATTAGGTTAATTAAAACATAATATTCGGATTTCTTTTTTGTGTGACGGAAAATACCTTTACTAAATAAAGTATTTATTTACACATACATTGTTTCATACGTCAGAATGTTCGTTCACGACAATGCAGGTATGTCGTGAACGAACATTTTGCTTTTGTGTTTAGTTTCATCAAAAACACGCAACATATAATGAAAAAAAAAACAACATATAATGAATTGTAAAACAAGTAATGAAAAATAAAAAGATTTGAATTACTTGCATATTACCTTATTGACATTATTTTACGGAAAATACGAAAGATAAACGCAAGTAGATACTCACCAAAAAACTTTATGATGTCCATATTGATGATGTGGACCCAGCAACTGTTTAGATTAATTGACAATAGCGCACAAAACAAACGTAAAAGCGGGCAGTGGCAACAGGGACGCACGAATAAAATAAGTGCCTTTTTAGGGTTCCGTACCCAAAGGGTAAAAACGGGACCCTATTACTAATAGTTCGCGATCCGTCTGTCTGTCTGTCCGTCTGACACCAGGCTGTATCTCATGAACCGTGATAGCTAGACAGTTGAAATTTTCACAGATGATGTATTTCTGTTGCCGCTATAACAATAAATACTAAAAATAGTATAAAATAAATATTTAAGGGGGGCTCCCATACAACAAACGTGATTTTTTGGCCGTTTTTTCTCAATATTAATAACGGCAACAGGTAGACGCTTGAAATATTCACAGAATCTTTAGATACAACTAAACTAATAACAACTAATTCACTTCAAAAAATATTAATTATTAAATTAAAATAAAATAAATTAAAGGGGGCTCCCATACAACAAACGTGATCTTTTGCAGTTTTTTGCGATAATGGTACGGAACCCTTCGTGTGCGAGTCCGAATCGCACTTGGCCCGATTTTTATGTATTGCTGTGCTTTTTTATATTACTTTTTATTTTGTTTTTTGTTATATCGCTATTTTTAAAATTTCGTACCAAGTCGTCTTTATAAAATTTGTAACCTTTACACGTTCATCGCCATGGTGGGTCAAAATGACCGGCACTTGATCTAGCCATTTGGGCCATGGGGGGTCAAAATGACCGGCACGCCAGACCTACCTTTGCGAAGCCCGTTCGCGCCGCAGAATGCAAAAGCTGTGTATTCAACCATACAATGTGACCGGCGCGGCCCCAATGAACACCTGTAACTACTTGGTTTTTTGATTTTTTGATGGCATACCTGTTTTTAGGACTTAGAGAAAAAAGTTAATGAAAAAACATTGGATTTCGAATCATATATTTTTATTTCTGTTATAAGTTGCATTTATGCATAAAAATGAAAAGACAACAGAATATTATTAATTTTAGGCATGTTTTTATCAAAATTTAAGAAAAAAAGAAAGACAATAGAACAAAAAATATTAGGAACGTTTTTTATCAAACCACAATTACAAATCGTCATACGAACAACAATCAAACTAAAGATTAATTCAACTCTAAATGGATATTCAAACATTTTAGTGGCATTTGTCAAAACATTGACGACATAAATGGGGATTGCCGGGACAAATAGTGCAAAACCAAGAAACCTTCTTTGTTTTGTTCTTGGCCACATTTCTTCCATGCAACTCAACATTTGATTTGTAACAATCACGACAAAATTTTCTTGTTGATACTGCTGCACCTTCTTTTTTCTTAAGCTCGTGTTTTTGTCGTCTGGGTCGTGGTGTGGTCAATCCTGTATTTTCTTGACTACCCTCAATCAACTGCTTTGCCAACAGTCGCCTAAAATCGACGACAGATATCTTCTTCTTCGTTGTACTTTCATATAGTACCTACTCTTGCATTTACTACAGCAGTATTGAGTAATAATTCGATACCGAGCTTCTTATACCACTTTAACGTCTTTCGCAATGGACTCGAATAAGCACTCATTTGGTCAGACAAGTCAACGGCTGCTTTGGCTTTATTATAATCAATCACAATTTTCGGTTTAATTGTTTCAACCCCTCTTTTGTTCTTTTTTTTTGTAAAACCAATTGAATGTTTGGTTGACAACAAACACACGTCCCTCTTATCCTTCCACTTCATAACCGTGACTCCGTTTTTGTTTTCTTTTGCCATAAACTCACCCGGTTTCAGATTTCCAGTCATGACGTCCTTTGGTAAGTTCTTCCTGTTTTTTCGTAGGGTCCCTACTAAATGAGTATCGTGTTGAACTAACTTCTCAGCTAGATCTAAGCTTGTATACCAATTATCTACGAACATGGTATGACCTTTTCCAAAGTAGTTACGTGCTAAATTCAAGACAACGTTGGTTGGAGTATTATCCTGTGAATCTAATGTCTTTCCTCCATATACCTCCACCTTTGTCGTATAGCCAGGAGTAGTACACAATTTAAATAGCTTGATGCCATATTTATGTCTTTTCGACTTATTATATTGACGGAAAATGATACGCCCACGAAATGGTATCATACTTTCATCGACGCATAAACATTCATCGGGAGTATAATGAATTGAAAATGTTTGGTTCAATATTTCAACCAATCTTCGTATTTTACCCAGCCGGTCATTTTTTGGAACTTCTTCGTTGTTGGAAAAGTGGAGCATTCTAAGCAAAACTTCGAAGCGGTTGCGACTCATAGTCTTTTTTGCAAAAGATTGACCCAACATTTCATCATTAGACCAATAGTCTACGATTTTTGGTAACTTCACTATACCCATCCAAATAATCACGCCGAAAAATCGTTTTATTTCTTCTTTGTCGGTTGGCGTCCAGAGCCGTAGTCTCGACTTATCTTTAATGCCACCTTTATCGATACTTTGTTGGGCAAATATATTCGTCTGATGTGCTATATTTTCAAATAACTGGTCAGTGACTAAGAGGGAATAGAAATCAACAGGTGTAGCATTGGCTAGTTGATTTCGAAGTGAGTAAGGTTTCAGTCCCGGTATTTCGGTAAAAGGAATTAAACGAGGCTGCTTACCACGTGGCTGGTACCACTCACATTCAGGTGTATGGCCGGATAAAGCTGGAGATAAGTCACGGTCATCTTCTTCACTGTCCGACAAAATAACTCGACGTTTTCTGGTACGTGGAATATTTATCACTTCATCACCCTCACTTATGACATGGTCAGTACTGCAATGTGACCTCTCTAAACTGTCAATTACATGTAATTGTTCTTGTGTAAACTCAAAGTCAAAAAAAGTGTCCATTTTAACAATAAAACTATTTTTTCTGCTAAACAAAATCTTAGTGTGCATTTGATGACCAAAACAAATGCGAACTAACGAAAACAATCCGTGATTGGCTTGAGTCATAGGGAGAGGTGAAAGGGGTGAAGGGAGGCGGGAACAACAACCGCACGCACGGTGTACTCCCGCGCTAGCATCCATTAGGCGCGCGGTACCCGTGCGTAGTAGACGTGTCTATAACGTTTGTAAGTACGCTGACCGGCATTGTGACCGGCAAGGCCTGAATGTAATAATTATTCCGTTTAGGCCGCGCCGGGTCGTAATGACCGGCACTTAAAAAAACCCTAAAATAAAGCCAAAATAAACAAATATCACTGTAAAACTTTTATATATGAACAAATAAACCTATAAATAATCATAAAAACCAATGACATTTTTTTATGATTTTGTAAAATAATAGTCGGCGATGAACGTGTTAACAAAAGTTCTTCGTTCAATATCGAGGCTTATGAATGGCTTTTGGTGATTAACTCTACTCTTATATTTTTATTGTTAGCTGCAAACTACTACCTCATTATTTAGGCCAAACGACGTCCACTGCTGGACGTCTACTGCCTCCCCAAGTATCGCCATATTGATCGGTGCCGTGCGTCTCGCATCCAGCAGATCCCTGCAATCTTCACCAGGTCATCGGTCTACCTAGTGGGCAGCCTTCCAAAGCAAAGTCTTCC
The DNA here is from genome assembly GCA_945859665.1 of Anorthoa munda. NCBI lineage: Eukaryota > Metazoa > Arthropoda > Insecta > Lepidoptera > Noctuidae > Anorthoa > Anorthoa munda. Next base: position 25,947,787 of record OX243905.1, on the reverse strand, counting down.
ATTTCGCGGTCGCCACTCCAGAACTTTCCAAACCACTACAGTAAAATAAAATTCTCCGTGTGAGCTGACCCTATCGGCGTCAGTGTTGACATTAATCGGTGATCTGATTACTGCCAACCTTTGGCAAGCTCGTCAATACAGCTTATGAGTGAATTTAAAACGAATTATGAGCTCATAAGCGATAGGAGTTATGGGGATTTTTTTTGATAGGATTTATTTTTGGTCTTGTGATTCCGTATTCTGAAATACAGTTTTGAACGTGAATATAGTAAGTAGTGTTACGGTCGTCAGTGTGATAAATTAAGAAAATAGGAGAAAACGACAACAACAAACAAAACAAAAATATCATTTTCAGGATCAACAAAAAATTCTGGCCAAGAAGACATGATATTACATTATTTACTTTCTATGTTAAGGTAAATGGACACATTTAAATAGTAAGAACGAAATCCCGAATTCCCGAGCCTTGGTTGATAAATCGAACTAGGGACAATAGACTTTTTGCAGCAATCAATCTTGTTTCGACAATGACGATAAATTGATATGTTTACGTATAACAGGCTTTACGGCAGGCTTAATACGTAAGAAACAGCAATGAGCAATCATCGCGCCATTAAACGGTTTTTGTCATAAAAGTCGGAACATTGTAGGTATAGAATTTTTTTTTTCAGGCTTTTGCTGACTAAAACCCACCCGTGTTCCTTCAGTTGCTTGAGCAAGGGCCGCAGTTACTCTCTTTTAAATTTATCCGCGACCCAGCAGATATGGTAGGTCCTATAAAATCGTTTGCGAATCGCTCGCGCTTTGTCAAATGCACTTATGCCTAGAAAAAACCGCCAATAGCTCTAAAACTTCTGTATTGATGAGCTATTGCGCAAAAATCGCTATCCTTTTGGTGTTGCAAGATACGTAATAAGTCAAGGTCATGTCTTGTTTGAAGGCCTAATCGTTCCGCCTATGTTAGGATTCCTGCAGACAGACGCGTCAGTGTGACAACGCTACGACAACTATTTTTCTCTGGCTGGTTATAAGTATTATCCGTACAAAATCAACCCTACAAAGGGTTTTCTTTTTTTATAATCTATAGGGTCGCGTTTGACCACTATCTCGCCTGATTTGATGTAACCTACGGTAAAGCACGCTTGCCTAGAAGAAAACTATTCACTCTTGACTCAAAGATATTAAAAAATTTAAGAGAATATTTTATTTTTTATCATTTAAGTATTTTCCGTTTCCGTAAGTGTGTTCGTGGCATCAACTGTGGGCCCTATCAGAATATCAGCGCAGCGTTATTTCCTTTTTTGGATATCGCTGCACATGCTGAGATAGGAGCCTTTTTGGTCTCGCATGGGGTTTTTTATTTTTACTATTGTTTAATTTTTATGCTTATTTCTCGTGTCTCCTGTGCGGGTCACAAATAAATATTTTTTTCTTTCTTCTTCTTTCTTTCTAAATACCCCAAAGTTGTAGCTATCAGGGAACAAAGACTCCGGAAAGAAATTCCACTCCTTAGCTGTGCGCACAATGAAAGTATTAGCAAAACGCTTTGTGCGTATGGGAGGGATATCCACCATGTACCGATGGTGCATGGCCGTACGTCATGTAGTCCTATGCTGGAAAGCGCTAGGCGGAATCAAATTGTGCAGTTCCGTCGCACTCTCCCCGAAATGTAACCGATAAAGAACTGACAGGCTGGTAACTCAGCGTCGATGTTCGAGGCTCTGGAGCTTTGACGCGACCAGTGGATGCACATGTTGCGTCAAAGCGCCAGCTGGTTTATTGGCAACGATGGTTGCCAATAAGCCTCTTGGCCCGTCTGTCAATCGACTCAAGTGCATCAAGCTTACCAGCTTTAGCAGATCCATCATGTAGGTGAGAGCAGTACTCCATACATGACCGAACTTGTTTCTTATCTTTGTCGCACTGTCTGGCCATGATTTTCGAGGGAAACCTTTAGTTACCCAACGCGTTAAGCGCTTTCACCGACACGGTCTAATGTGCGCAAAAAAGCGTTGTAGCAGCAGGGACAGCGTCACACCTGTCTAAGGGAACCTTTACATGGGATTTTTAAGAAAAAGGTATGCTTTTCAATCGTGACTTTGTTAGCAAGCGAAATGGAAAAATGAGGAAATAACTCGTTGCTTCCTTATTTGATTTTGAAGTATTCACATAAACGTACAAAAGCCAGTAGGAAGTAATAAACGTGATTCCTGAGTAATTTTCCGATACATTATGTACTTCAGGCTGTAATTAAGATCGCGATGTTGCTAAGCAATGGTTTATTGTCATTACGTTTAATTTGTGATGTATTAGGGAAGCGGCACGTGTAGTAATTTTGTCGTAGGAGGCGACTGGCAGAGGTATCGAGATACGGGAAGTGCGGGGAGTGTTTGGTTTCTTTTTTAGGGTTCCGTACCTAAAGGGTAAAATGGGACCCTATTACTAAGACTCCGCGATCCGTCTGTTTGTCTGTCTGTCTGTCTGTCTGTCCGTCTGTCACCAGACTGTATCTCATGAACCGTGATAGCTAGACAGTTGAAATTTTCACAGATGATGTATTTCTGTTAACAACAAATACTAAAAATATAATAAAATAAATATTTAAGTGGGGCTCCCATACAACAAACGTGATTTTTGTGCTGTTTTTGCGATAATGGTACGGAACCCTTAGTGCGCGAGTCCGACTCGCACTTGGCTGGTTTTTTTAATATTTATGTTGTGTGCTCTGGCTTGTGTCAAATAAATGTGTTTTCTTTCTTTTGATGTAGTGATGCCAGTTTTGACTATGAATGTGGATGCCCATTGAAGTAAGGGAAGAACAAAGAAACAACATCTATGGCAAGTGAGGAGTAGTCACCGGTTTGTAATTGAGAATTTGGAAATTTAATTGCCTTCGAAATCATATCAGTGGTTAGTAAAAAGAATGACCTCTACTAAGCTCCGTTTGAGGCGCAGTTATCCCTCAGTAACTGCTAAAAGAATGAGAATCACGTCTAAACGGCTAGTCGTAACTTTATGGATAAAAATATTTTAGACCTATTTCTTAATAAATGGTTCCATTTTGAGTTTTATTCGTATATCAAAGTGTACTTAATTTGTTAAGTTATGTCTAACACGGACAAAAAAACGACAATCGCACCAAAACCGACGGGCATATTTTGATTAAATTGTTATTATATCAAAGACAGTTAATTATCTACATTTTGATTTAAGGCTTTTATTAAGTCATAGAATAATAAGAAAAGTAAAAAAAAAACTACAAAATTTTGGGTCGCGCGGGTGTGAAACGAGTGCGCGTTTTGTTTTCTCAAGATCGTTGGCGACTGTCATCGTCTTAAGAGAAATGGGTGGCCACGCGGATCTCCGTTTTTCGACCGCGCGGCCATTTTACAACTTTTTGAATATTGGATCTACGAATTTGCGACTTTAATTGTTAGTGTTTTACAAATTCCTTCGTAATTTTGACGTAGTCGTTTTCTTCTACGACACTGTGTCTGAGCAGTCGGTACAGACACAGTCATTAAGAACATGTCAAGCATTACTTTAATGCTAAACTTTGACAGGTTTTCACGCTAAAGTTGAATTTTGACAAATACTCAACATCAAATTCTTAATTTAGTAATCGGGAATCATCCTCATCATCATTATCATATCAGACGAAAGATGTCCACTGCTGGACATAGGCCTCCCCCAAGTGTCACCATATTTACCGGTACCATGCATCCAGCGTACTCCCGCCACCCTCACCAGGTCATCTGTCGATCTGGTGGGAGTCCTTCCAACGCAGCGTCTTCCGGTTCGCGGTCGCCTTTCCAGAACTTTTCGGCCTCATCAACCATTCGTTCTACGAGCAATGCCACCTAAGTTTGGCTATTCTGCGGGCTATGTCGGTTCGATCACACAAGGAAACTCCGAGCATAGCCCTCTTATTAATGTTGTTGCATTAATCAAATAATAATAATTGTTGTATTTATCTGCAAAAACCGACCAAACTTCTCAAGTCTTAAGGAAATTGATTATTCTTCGCATTTTCATTATCTTAAGGCAATTTTCATAACGATAATAGAGGTTTCATCCTGGTTTAACAAAAATAATGATTGTGCGCCCTTTTCACGTGATGGTTTAGGTAAAAGATACTTAAAGTGGAATAGCAGCTCCCTTCGTTGTGATAACAGTAAACTGCGATTATATATTTATCAACCCGTCCGGCAAGTGACGGTTTAAAATTTTGATAACGCTATTATTATAACTAGCTGTGTACCGAATAGACTCCGAAACTACTGAACCGATTTAAAAAAATCTCTCACCTTTGGAAAGCTACATTATTCCGAAGTAACATATGCTATAATTTATTTAAAAATATAGATATCCTTAACAAAATTGCAAGTAACCCAAAGTAGCAAAATTTTGCCTATAAAATTCATTATTAGGGGTGCGCTGAGAAAACTATTGGTGATACATAAAAAATCTGTACTACATGATTAAAATACTCATTATTACATAAAAAAAAGTCCGCAAGAAAATATATCTAACATCATAGTTAAGTCATAATAGCAGCTTTTGTGTTCTAAAATTTAATTAGATCGCCCGCCACCCGGTAGAAACAAGAGTTGGAAGTAGCCAGCGTACTTTTTGCAGGGAAGCTTACGCACTACATCCGAACTCTATCCGTCATAATCTTCTCTCGTCCAGTCCATCCAAAGGTTGTCTGTAAGAAATTGCCCTGTGCGATAAGATCGCCCATTATACACTTACCTCTATAAGTGTATGTCCCGTAATTTTTAGGTGATGTACAAAAAATATATAATAATAGGTTGGGGAAAAAGTTTCATCGCATTTTTTAAGAAAATTCAAAACATTTTTTAATATAGTTTATTTACATTTAACTAAAGTATGTAGGTACCATTTTGTTCGATAACTGTTTGCCATCGTGTAGGTAGGGACATGATCCCATTGCTATAGAAATTTTGGGACTTCTGATCAAAATACCGCGATAAGTGGTTTTGGCAGTCCTCTCGTGATGTTAACCTGACACTGCTTAAAGTATTCTGAAGAGACTGAAACAGGTGGAAATCTGAAGGTGCAAGGTCAGGACTATACGGCGGATGCATTAACACCTCCCAGCCAAACTATCTTAATTTTTGCTGAGTGGCTAAAGATGTGTGAGGTCTAGCGTTATCATGATGAAAAACCACACCCCTTCTGTTGATTAATTCCGGCCGCTTTCTCTCAACTTCTTGCTTTAATCTCATCAGTTGTTCGCAGTAGAGTTCAGAATCGATGGTCCTACCTGGTGGTAACAGCTCATAATGAATAATGCCCTTCCAATCCCACCACACACACAGCATCACCTTGTTGCGAGTTAACCCGGGTTTCGCCACAGTCTGTGAAGCCTGACCGGCCTTTGACCACGACCTTTTTCGTACGTTCTTGTCGTACGTGATCCACTTTTCATCACTAACTATCAGCTTCTTCAAAAATGTTTCGGTTTCATGAGGTCGTAATAAAGAATCACAAATGAGTACACGGCTCATTAGGTTTCTTTCAGTGAGCTCGTGAGGTACCCAAATATCGAGCTTTTTTGTGTACCCAGTTTTTTCAAATGCGCCAAAACTGTTTTGTGGTCAATTCCTAGTTCTTCAGCTACGTCGTAACTACTGATATGCCGATCTTGCTCCACTTTTTAAAAAATGGCATCCATTTTATCCGTAATAGGGCGACCAGAGCGACGTGCATCTTTGACATCAAAATTTCCGGATGGAAAACGCTTAAACCTAATTTGTGCTACTCTCACAGACACTGCACTAGGTCCATAAACATCGCAATATTTTTTCACGGCTTGCGTTGCATTTTTACTTTTTTTGTAGTAAAATTTTAAAATGTATCGAATTTCATTAGATTCACTCATCTTGACGGTACGAAAAACAAATGAAAATCACACATTTGAATTGTGAACTAATTTGAATTTGGAATTGAAAGTTTAAATTTTAAAGATCATATCTTTAAAATTTAAACTTTCAATGATACCAAAACCAGCCAGATACAAATAGTATAGCCAAAGAGATTTTATTACAAGTTCATACATACTATAATGCGAAAAGACTTTTTCTCCAACCTAATAAATCTGTCAGTGTTATAATTCAGAACATTTTTAACTCGGAACTCAAATCACGGACACGGGTCACGGACACGGAGGTGTAGTGCGTAACCGCACTTAAGAGTTTTCTACGAGTGAAATAAATTTGGTAATCGAGTCAGTACTTTCGGAGATTAGGTGCCCACCATTTAAAAATAATCAACTTTACCCCCACCATTTGAGACTAAGCCAGGAAAAAAAAAGTATGTCAGTTTCTTTCGCAACCAAACTAGCTATATTAAAAATGACGTCGGATAAGGTTCCCAGTTTCCAACGTAAAAGACATAACAGCCTCATTTCGAAATAGAGGCACATCACCGCTGTCAGTTACGAAGCGTGTCTGAAACGAGAGCGGGCTGTTTCGGGCGGTTCGGGCTGTTTCGGGCTGTTCAAGCTGTTTCGCTGCAAGCTGTCCCAGCGACCGACTACGTGATCCAGCTTGTTTTGTTTCAGAGGTTTCGCAGTTGGGCTGGCTAGTTTAATAAGTTTTACTCAGCTGTCTTCGGTAGGAGCTTTGTTTTTTGGACAGTTTATTTTATAAGGTGTTTGTCACTGTTTGCTTTTAAATCTGACGTTTTTAAGCTGCATTATTTTGCAGTCTGAACTTGTTTTTCTTGCTTGATGAAGGAACCTATTATGGAAGCTTTTATAATATCGTTATCAAGCAAGACCACTTGTAGTCCGGGAGGTAGCGTTGCATTTAAGGTAGAGTTTTTAGGCCAATCGGTTGCCATCTTGTTCAATAGATCTCGAATGCCCGATAAGTGAACCAAGCGTCAGCTGACGCACCCGCGGTGATTGTAGGATTGAGAGGTTACGGAAGGGGCAAAAAAAAATAAGTCATAGTACTCCGGCTGAAACTTTTTTCATAAATATTTTATATCATACTGAGCAAAAAAAAAAAAACATCAGCTACATAGTGGAGGGGGATGCATGAACTTGTAAAAGAAGCACGTAAAATCTAGTTATAGTACGCCGGATGAAATTTAGCTAAATGATTGTTTATATTATCAAAAGTACGAAAACAACGGGTAGCGGTGGAAAGACCGTCAGCTGACACACTAAAGATACAGATTATTCGTCTGTGTAAAACAATATCGTACGAAAATATTTTGCTGTTTTTTCTTGTTTTATTTTACACTAGCTGTTGCCCGCGGCTTCGCTCCCGTGGACCACCCCACAGGACCCGTTTTCGGGATAAAAAAATAGCCTATGTTACTCAGGAATAACGTAGCTATGTATTGGTGAAATATTTTTTTAAATCGGTCCAATAGTTTCGGAGCCTATTCGGTACAAACAAACAATCAACAAACCAAAAAATCTTTCCTCTTTATAATATTAGTATATATTAGTATATTAGTATAAATAGTATAGATAGATGAAAGAAATGCATTATATAAAATAAATTGGAGCGTAAAATGGGAATATTATAAACTAATATAAAGGCAATAAAAAAAAAAGATAGAAAGATAGAAATCGATATAAAATTATTCGTAATCGATAGTATTATCGCTATCGTTATCGTCCACAGATGAATCGTCTTCAGAACTTTCGTCTACCAAGTTGTTTTCTTCATCGTTTCGTGGTCCTGATCTCGATCCTCTTCATCATCTGTAAATGGACATATTAATCGTTACAATTTGGATACCAGAATATACACGCTCAAAGAAAGTGTCACCAGCAAAAATTCCATACCAGCAATATTTTCGCTGCTATTCGTAATACTGCCGACTGATCCGGGGGTACTTGATCTCCCTCGAACCATTTGAAAACATATTTTCCTTCTTTTTCTTCCCATCTCCAGTCAATGGGAGAAAATTGTGAAGGCTCTCGAAGGTTAGCATGGCTCCAAAGGTGCGCGATGTATGAAGTTCTCATTAAATGCTGGCGTAGCTCTGATTTGCATGGTGGAAAGATAGCTCCATCGATACGGTTTTTCCACTTCAGCATATCGTTCTTATCGTTGGGTTCGTAGTTTTTAATAAACGTGGCAACTCGTTTAGCGTTGACATCGTTTATCCCTTTGAATCCGTACAGACGACAAACTAATTCTTCAATCGTTGCGAAGATTTCGTCCATTGTAAAATTCGGGATATTTGTAAAACGAGAACAAGAAAACGAGTTTTATGTTAATCTTAGTAAGATTTGTAATCAATCACTTATTCGTATCTATAATCAATAATTCTTATTAAAATTATTGTAAAATGTTTAATTGAAATGACAGTCCTGCAAAGTATGAAAGAAAATCAAATACGTATTCCATATTTTTAGTATTTTTTGTTAAGCGGCAACAGATATAAATCATCTGTGAAAATTTCAACAGTCGAGCTATCACGGTTCATGAGATACAGCCTGGTGACAGACGGACAGACAGACGGATCGTGGACTCTTAGTAATAGGGTCCCGTTTTTACACTTTGGCTACGGAACCCTAAAACGATATCCTTTTAAAATCAGTATCAGCAACAGTCAATTGAAAAAAAAATTGTAATTGGGAAAAATTATCGAAACCAGATTTACAATATATTTAAATACGAAAACTTAAAATTAATAAGTATGTAACACGTACAAAGTAAACATACTCTTCCACGTACTCTATTTCCTTAGATGATATTTGTACTGGTATGTTTACTGCGTTGGTCATTATACGAGTTTTCTCCAAATTCATTGTCAATCCACATTTTCTACTCTCTGTATCTAAGGTTTGCAGCATGTATTCCAAGTGTCTGTGGTTGTCGCAGATCAGTACGATATCATCTGCGAAGCGTAAGTGGTTTAACATTTCTCCATTTATATTGATCCCCATAGAGTCCCATTCTAAGTTTCGGAAAATGGTTTCCAGGAGAGCGGTAAAAAGATTCGGAGATATCGGGTCACCTTGCCTGACTCCACGTTGTACCTCAAAAGATCTTCCTTGCCTTTCTAGTTTCACTTTGGCTTTACCCCTCTTGTATATTTCCCTTAGTATTTTTAAATACTTGTGTGAGTATGTTTACTTAGGACAGAACATCACATTTAAAGATCAAACTGCGGGCGAAGTAGAGCGTAGAATCAAACTCGCTTGGAAAAGATATTGGTCATTGAAACAAATCTTTAAATCTAAACTCCCAATGACAATAAAGAAAAAAGCATTCGAAACTGTTGTGTCTCCTACACTGCTTTACGGATGCCAGAGCTGGGCACTAACAAAGGAAACATTGAACAAACTTCGAGTTTTCCAGCGGGCCGTCGAAAGAAGTATGCTAGGATTAAAACTGAGAGACAGAATTAGAAACAATGAAATCAGAATTAAGACTAAGCTAATAGACGTGGCAGACTTAGCCTGTCGATTGAAATGGCGATGGGCAGGTCACGCGGCTCGCGCAGGCGACGGACGCTGGAGCGAGCGTGTGCTGCACTGGTGGCCGCGCGGCGAGGCGCGCTCCGCGGCCGCCCGCGCCGCCGCTGGAGCGACGACGTGGTGCGAGTCGCGGGACACATTTGGACCAGGCTAGCCAGAGATAGGAGAGTATGGAAATGCATGGAGGAGGCCTATGCCCAATCTTGGGTATCCAAAAATTAAAATGAATATTTGTTCTAATCCATATTTCTATTATTATTTATCTTTTTTTTATTCTTGCTGTTATTGTCGGATTTGGTTCTATTGATTCAATTTTACCAAATATTTTTATTTATAAATCGCAATTTTACTAATTTGTTTTAATTAAATTATTGATCAATTTTATTTTATTAATTGAAATTTTATGAAACAGATCTTATTTTTGTCAGTCATAAATTGATACCATATTATTTTTTATTTTTATTTTTTTTGATATAATTGTATAAATTAAATGTGACATTTTGGTGAAATTTATCTTATAATATAGCTACAATAGTAAATTATTTATTCATATTGTTATACTCAGATTTATTTTTATGCATTAAATTTTGCCACATATTTTTATTTAATAATTGGTTATTGTATGGATCATAATTATAGTCTATATTGGAATCATGGGGTCTATAAATATAATATTTGTTATTGTAATGGTGAGATAATTTATGTGATTTCTTTCTGCATGAAATGGATTAGATGTTAGTGATTGTAATACTTGTAATATTTTGTGTTTTTGGAAATAAATGGCTTATTATTATTATTATTATAACACGTATAAAAATACTTTGAATCTTAAAACTCAGTCACTAAATCCTCTTGCCGGCTCAAATCGGCTTCCCCAATACCAAGTGAGTCCCGTTTCAATTGAAAGTATCAACGTGATCGTACTTTGTTTTATTTCAAGGTGCCGCTGTCCCTCGGGGTTCACTTTTACAAGTTTTGTTAGGTATCGCGACAAAGTGGTGTTGTTTGGAGTTATGTGATACACATAGTGATCAGTTTTGTAAACTGTTTGGAATTTTTTCATCATCTTGCTGCCCTTGTTCGAAGTATCTTGGGGTCGGCGCAACACGTTTTCTTCTTTAATTCTGTCCTGTCAACCGTCACGCTATGACTGAATCAGTTTTTTACACGAGTGCAACGAAAGGGTTATGTTTTTCGCGCGTATCTTGTATGTTTGTATGTATGTAATATTCTTTATTACTTCGTATATTTCAAACCATTTGAAGATTTTTATAATTAAAACATCGTTAGATAGGTCTTGGTCGTCCAAGTTTTATTGGATAAGTGCCTTTAATAAAAAAGAAATATGGCGGATTTTGGGCGCCATATTGTAGGGGTTGCAATATTTTTTTCTTCGAGACCCATCGAGTGGGGTATCAAAATGAAGGGTTTTTAGAGGTGATTACAAAAATATAACACTTATATCTTTTAAACACATTCGAGAAAAAAAAGTATAACTAAAAAAAGTATATTTGCTCACTCAATGTTGTACTTACTCAATGCTTTCAAAACTCAATTAGCTGCATATTTAATCACAAATAACACCGTTTCTTAAAGCTGAATGCATTGGATGGGTGCATCATAATAGCTGCCGTGACGTTGGTAAAGAATTTTATATAATTTATTTGAAGCCTTGTTCTCATGTAAGTGATTTTGTGTCTTTTTTGAGAATAAATATCTTTAAACCTATATTTATAGTTTTGGTCAGCCATCTCGCGAATATGTATCCTCCGACTGCACAGCATGATTTTCTTCTTGTTTACATCTTTGCAGTCGGTTTTTTAGATTTTATTAAGGATTTTTTTCACGCGTTTGTCGTATGTAATATTCTTTATTACATCATATCTTTCAACCCACTCGACGGATTTATATAATTAAGATATCGTTAGATACGTCTTGGCAGGCCAAGTGTTCTTAGTTAAGGAACGTTAAATAAAACAAACTTGGAGGATTTTGGGCGCCATATTGTGGAGTTCCAATTTTTTTTCCAATCTCTTCGAGTGGGGTATCAAAATGAAGGGTTTCAAGAGTTGGTTACAAAAATATATACCACTTGTATGTTTAAAATAATTCGAAAATAAAATGATAAGTAAAAGCTGTAAATGAAAAAAGTTAATATTAAAATCAAAAACCTGACTGCTTAAAAAGCGGACTAAAAAGATTTATACAAGATGAAAATCATGCTGAGCGGTTGGAGGATCAGGGGGTCAGCTAGCTCGTGAATATATATGTATCACAGCATGATTTACATCTTTTTAGTTCGCTTCTTATGCAGTCGAGTTTTTAAGTAAACTTTTTTTATCTTTCAAATCGCTTCATCCATCCAATCCATTCATCTTTTCTTTGACCTCCCACTATCTCCTTCTATCCATCCACTGTTTGATAGATATTAGTCGTCAAAAATTGGTAACTAATCCATGTATCATTTAAGCTTAACGAATAGCTTACAAGTTAATGATGAGAAAAAAGCTTGAATTTGTTCTTGTGGTTTTCGTTATACCTACTCCAATTTGGGTATCTGTGTTTTAAGAATAGCTGGTTAATATTTAAAATAACTACTGATAATATAAAGCTATGTTCAGTAGTACATAATGTACATAATATAATGAAAAAACACCAGACACCAGAATCAAAGAAAGCTCTTTAAAAACTAAAATTTTTGTGTTCCTCTCAATTCAAGTAGTAAATTCAGTCAAGGGGATCCCCCAAACCAGCAACCACAAGAGATAAAATAAATAAAGATTTATCCCGAAGTATTATTTTACAGTCTTCTAGTTTGTATCATAATTTATAAGAAAAATCCGCTTAACAAACCCATTTTACTACAAGATAACCTCTATTTTGATCGTGGTAAAGTTGAATATTCGGTTTTTTGGTTGTAAAAGAAGTTTGCTGGCTCTAAAACCCTTGATTTTGCGGCTGACTGCCCGGACAAACTAAAAATGGACAGCGGCAGCGGGACAATGCGGTCGCCGCGTCCCAATATTCATAAATCGCGATACACTTCTGAACGTCTACTTAGTTTGCTGTGATTGTATCGCTAACTTGAAGCAAGTTGGCGAATATGTTGGAAAGTATTGAGAAATGAAGCGGTTTTGTCAAGAAACTTATTGACGAAAGTTTTATTCAAAATGTAGAAAAACGTTGATTTTGGTTGAATAACTTAAAGGGTTTTTCTTAAGGACATAGTCGGACAAGGGTGACATAAATGTTATTGAAATTGTGGAGCCCTTTGCTCAATCAACGTCGGCAATATGCTTAGGCATAGAAGCTGGATGAACGGTAGTTTTCTTCGCTAAAGTGTTAGCAACCATCATGATGGCACGACCAGATTCGAGTTACATATCACAGTATTTTGTATGTACTTAGCGAAATTGCAAATACGCTCATATGGACGCAATGCTATGTAATTCGACCGATCTGCGCTTGAAATTTTGAATACCGGTACAACGAGGTGAATAGGAATGCAGAGGTGAATGGGAACCCGCATTGTCGAGGCGGGGGGCCTTAGTAACCGTGGCTTGGTCACCCACGGTAAAGCGAAGAGGAACCCGAGGAGGGTCCGCTCGTCAGAGCTTTTGCCGACGTAGCAGCCAATTAGTAGGTTGCCGGTGCCGCTTGGTAACAGGCGACATCGCAACAGAGGCGGGTCGCGATGTCTTATGGAGATTCCCAGGTCCCATACGATGTCGCGGCTGAGGGTTGGAGGCCGCGGCGGGAGAGCAGTGCCGGTATTGCGGTGCGCCACTCTTCCTACCTTCCGCGGCCCGGACGGGGTCACCACCGTCTTATGGCGGACGCAGTGGGGCCGCAGGGGAGGAGGAGTGCCGGTATTGCGTTAGCCGCTGTCCCTATCCCCTGCGGGCGAAAAATGGTAGGTGGCGAGGCCATTGACCTTGACCCGTCACAGGCGGACCAAGGGTGCCATACACGGGGTCGTCTGGCATCTGGTGGTCACGGCGCACAGTGTGTCCTGGTGCGCCGGTGATGGGGGTACTCCACAGAGGAGGGTCCGGTGACGGACAGCCGCGGCGGGTTCGCGGTAAGTGCTAACGCGTGCCCGTGTTCCCGCCATAAGCGGCACAGGAGGACACCGTGGAGTTTTAGTGGTTTAGAGTCCCACATAACTGCAATATCTCCCCGTGGTAGTGCAGTATGCATGAGCAATATTTAAAGCGCAAAAAAAGGGGTGAATGGGAACAAAATCTTTGATTGGGATTTTATATTTGACACCACACTATGGTTTCTAACCAAGCATCGTTTTTTTAAACAATTATTTAATACTAGCTGTGCCCGCGGCTTCGCTCCCGTCAACTGCCTACCATACCTACCCACCATTTTTTTTTTCTAGGGTCTTTCTTCCTCGGAGAATCTTAACACCGCTATTCAAAAAATTACGTCAAATGCACAACGCCATCTATCGAATATGGAGTTCAACTGTCCGAGTACCTACAAACAGTGTGAATATGTGCAGGGGTGAATGGGAACAAAACTTTGATTAGGATTTTAACTCTGTTAACCACTTTATTGGTTTCAATAAAGCATCGTTTTTTTAAATAATTAATTAATATATTGGAGAAATAACGTGAAATGCCCTTCATAATTTTGTTTCTATTCAGCCCTGTTTGACAGTATCTGAATTGCGTGTGTTTTGATATTTTACTTCTTGAACACTTTAAATTTATCTAACTTTTGATAGAATGAACCGATTGCAATGAAACAAATAAGAAATGATATATATAATGAAAAAAACTAAGTAATACTTCAAGTTACGCTTATCTACATTGCTTTGTATATTTTACGTGATGTCTGTCTATTTAGTTGTGTACACAACTAAACAGACAAAAATGCTGAAAATGGGTTCTGTTGGTAATCATTTAACAACCTGGCAATTTTTTAAGGTTCCGAAGTCAACAAGGAACCCTTATAGTTTCGCTCTGTCCGTCTGTCCGTCCGCAGCTTAGCTCAGAGACTAAATACTAGAAAGCTATAATTTGGCATGGATATACATACCACGGGGTCTCATTGTTAAAAAAGAAAATTTGGTTCATATAAATCTCACTAGATGGCGCGTGCATATCGCGCCATCTAGTGAGATTTATATGAACCAAATTTTCCTCCATCTGTTATTGGATGTGTGTAAAATAAACATTTTCTGGAATTGAACACAAAAATTATATGTTCTTGTTTAATCAACTCTCCTAAATACAAAATTATGGAATATTGGGCTCTTAATTCACATTTCAAAGATTATTAGACGGATCATTTAAAATTGATGTCAATAGATGGCGCATTTTTAAATTTCTGAGGCATTCCACTCGATTGTTAAAGTTAGCATTTTAACACATTTTGGTGCAAAAAATACTGTAAAAACGTGCAAATAAATACTAGAAACCAAACCTTCACTGTATTTAAAGAAAAAAATATTCACGAACCTAGTAAACCCTTTTACTTGCAAGTCGCTGCTAACACCATCTATCTATCACCGAAACAGAACCGAATGGGTTCGATGTACAAAAAATTGCCAGATTAAGCAGACGAAAAACGTTAGTTACGTCAGCACGGTTTCTTTGTATGGGATGAGGTATCTGTATCATCATCATGACATCATCAGCCTATTAATGTTCCCACTGCTGGGACACAGGCCTCCTCTCTGTGAGAGGGAATGGGCCGTAATCCACCACGCGGGCCCAGTGCGGGTTGGTGGATGTCACATGCCTTCGAATTTTTGGTTCTATGACATGCCGGTTTCCTCACGATGTTTTCCTTCACCGTTATGAGAGCAGTGGTGATGAAATAATTTACACAAAGTAAAGCGCCTGCCTGGGTTCGAACCCACGACCTACATCTTGTAAGTCGCGGCCTATACCACTGGGCCACCACTGCTCAGGTATCTGTATGCTAGTATTATATTATCTGTGTACATACTAATAATTCCGACAAAGTGCTACAATATTTTTTTTTTTTTTTTTTTTTCCTCCTATAGACGTAAAGTGGGGATGTTATGATGATTTTTGTCTATCCCATGGTGTTGCCAAGCCAATTCCGCTACCCGACAATGGATGGCGGTATTCTCAGTGGTCGCAATTATAAACTAAATTGTGTTTTGAAATTTTTCAAATTCCGAAAGAGAAATAAAAAAAAAACCGGCCAAGTGCGAGTCGGACTCGCACACGAAGGGTTCCGTACCATTATCGCAAAACACTGCATAAAAATCACGTTTGTTGTATGGGAGCCCCCCTTAATTTATTTTATTTTAATTTATTAATTATTATTTTTTGAAGTAAATATTACACTAAACATTCTGTGAATATTTCAGGCGTCTACCTGTTGCCGTTATTAGAATCGAGCAAAAAACGGCAAAAATATCACGTTTGTTGTATGGGAGCCCCCCTTTAATATTTACTTCATACTGTTTTTAGTATTTGTTGTTATAACGGCAACAGAAATACATCATCTGTGAAAATTTCAACTGTCTAGCTATCACGGTTCATGAGATACAGCCTGGAGACAGACGGACAGACAGACAGACAGACAGACAGACAGACAGACGGATCGCGAAGTCTTAGTAATAGGGTCCCGTTTTTACCCTTTGGGTACGGAACCCTAAAAAGCGCGCGAGAATCCAGGAAAAACCATACCATGACCCATGGCTCTAACGCACGCTCGTATCGGCGCCTTTCGCAGTTGATGTCCTTCATATAGATTATTTATTGCAGCTTATTTACGTTGGCTGTTTGTTCCTATCATTGAATAATTTGGTTTTACTTTTTGGTAGTTGAGTAGGTTGTTTGAAAATACTTATACTAAAATATTTGTTTTTGGGTTGTAAATATTTGGAGATTTTAACGAAGACTATATCTCCGTAACGGCAATACTGCAGTATTCAAATTATTAAGTGACGCTGGTTATAAATATTTATTACAAACGCTTGCCTCTACCCGCGGTGGTACTCAAATATATAAAAAAAATTCTAACTTTGCTTGTGAAGTTGGATTTTATAAGTCCTATACTTCAGTTACCATCGTCCTATGTGGGCCCGTTTTTAGACGTTGTGAGCCGCTGAAACCGTTTTAATGTTCATGTAACAACAAAAAACCCTCTTCTTAGTCCGCATTATTATGCAAATTCGGAACCCTATTACTGCGCGTGGCCCAACACGCACTTGGCCGGTGTTTTTTTTGGAAATATTTTCGGTAAAAAAAACGACTTGACCACAGATTGATTATATGTATTGATTGATGATGAATGTTGGGGTACCTACTAAAATATGCATTTTTTTTTAAAATTAACTTGATATTTCCCTTCAAAGTTTTGTTCTCATTTACCCCGTTTCCAGTACTCGACTCGTTAAGCTTCATTGCCACGGTGCTTCTGGAGGTCACCACTTTTGATTCTGGTATTCAAGAGTTGCTGTGGCAGAAAACGAAAGTCATGAAAGGAATACAACGACACTCAAAAACGTCCCTTGTGTGGTGATGGCCTTACATTAAAATAATTGAATTCCAACCCGAAAACAAACTATTTCATTAGTCAAATGTATTGTGGACATGTTGTGAATACATTGTTAATTATCGGATTGATTGGAAATCATTATGAAGCTCGTACAGTCGGCGTAGTCACGGCATTATTTGAATTTGTATTCGCAATATAATTACTGGCGGTGACTATTGTGATAAACAATTGGGTTTGTATTATAAATGAATACCCTTTAGGAGTCGGGGCTTCAGCGCCAATGATAATTGAAATGATAACTAAAATTAGTTATTGTGAAATGGCCACGGATGGTAACTGGGAGTAGTCTCGGTGTAAATTGGAAATCAGAAATCATTTATTTTACAATGAATGTGGGTAAAAAATAAAATGAAAGCATTATAAAAGCAGTTCTACCACACTTTACCTTACGGCATGCACAAGTAAAAAAATATTTATACTTACTCAATTATACAAAAAAATAAACAATAAAAAAAAATTGTACAGTTATGTGGAAATACAGCATTTTTACATAAACTAAACATCAAAAGCAACTATCTTAATTCTATATTTTACAAATTAATTAAATTAAATGGATTATTATGCATACATTAACTTACATGATAAAATATGAAACAATATTAATATAACATTATGAACTGTTATCATTCAAAAAATCTTGTAAAGAATAATAAGATTTATCTATTAATAAGGGTGTTAGCCGCCTTTTAAATATATTTAGTGATTCTTTTTTGTAGTCATGAGGTATTTTATTATAGATGACGGGCCCCATTGATAGTAAGCTTGTTCTTATTATTGCTGTTTTGTATCTACCTGTAAACATTAGATTTTTGTATTGCGATCTAACAGGTCCCGGATGTGTTCTAATATCGTCCATTAGGGTAGAAAGGTTTTTGGATGGATACCCATCCACCGACCGACCTCGGCAAGCTACTTAACCTTGAACGTCGACTCATGCAGCTGTTAGTATTTAACTAAGAGCTCCTGCACGTGCGCAGCTACAAGTTAGCAAATATTGTTACAATGTATGTTGTTACCTTTGAGTAACCTTACACCCCTATGTCAACACTACCTAGCCATGAACTTACATTCAGTTCAAACCCTCGTGTCGGTCTCAATACGATCACATTAAATATAACATGTCTGTAATGTTTTAACAACGTTTATATCAACGTAGTAAATTGGAACAATAGACATATTTAGAAGAATGGATTGACCAATACAGTCATTTTGATAACTCGTAAAAAGAGACAAAGCAAACCATTGCTTTTCCCTGCTTTACGAGCGGGCAGCCGATACCTGTCTCTTTCTTATATAACACTATAAATGCAACAGCCTGTGACGTGGACCATGTAGAAAGCCACTAGTAATTCTAGAAAGAGTCTAATACTGCCCACTCGATCGCTTAAGCCTATATTCCAAGTCATATCCTACAACTAGACTCCACCTCAATACATCAAATCGTTGTCACTGCGACTAAATCAAGAGCTCCTGCAAACTGACTTGGAATATGGGAGCTAGTTTCTCACTATTTCCGAGCTCTCTTTACAGCTGCGTAGGGAATATTCAGTCCATTCCTCTATCTCTATCATTGGATCCGTTTGAAGTATATGCAAATGGTATTTATTAATCGCTTAAGGTGCTGTAAGCCCTTAATGCGAAACGTTATCGGTTTCTAAGTAGCGTAGCATCTCAGATGTAAAACGCAATAATATAAATGTATGGAATATAAAAAAGGAATCTGTTTTTGGCGTTTCTCTCAGAATCCATTTACGTTTGACGAATTTTTGGAATAGTAGATGTCTGAAACTTTAGTCGTGTGTAAAATAATATTATTTGCAGATTCCTTTGGATTCAATTTTATTTTAGTCGGTTAGTATATTTTTAAAATAAAGAATGTTTTCTCAAACATGCTTGGAAATGTGGTCATTATTTTGACAACCTTTTTCGAGATAAATCGAAATTGCTGTACTGGTCAAATACATGCGCGCAGCGGCCGGCAAAAGTTGTATGAAAATCCATATCTGTCGTGTCTAGCGGCCAAATAAATTCCATAGTAAACTCATATCTGTCGTGTAGTTTAAAAATGGAACGATGTTTTACTACGAAACATGGCAACCAAGGAGGTAACTTATCAAAGGTTTTATTTAAATTTCGAACTGGCTTGCAAATAGAACGCTGTTTATTGAAAAAAAAACAAAGGAACACTTTAACGCGGGTACAATTATTGTTTTACGTCATTGATTTTGACAAAATGAGTTCTAGGTACTACTTAGTTTTAATTTCCGCGCATTATTTGAGAAAAGTACTATACAAGCCTTGGCCACAACTAGGCATTGATGGACGTATGTGTGCCTCGGCTTCGCCTCGGCCCACATTTACACGTTCGTCCATCAATGCCTATTTTGCTGGCCGCTGCAGTAATGTACTATAATTGAAGAGGCCAGCAAGAAAAGATAGACAAATAATTTAAGAAACCTGAAACAACACCAAAGAAAATAATTACTTAATGTAATATCAGTAATACCTAGGCATGGCAACATCAGTTACATAATTTAAAATAAAATGTTTACTAATGACGTGTCATTAAAACGACATCATGGCAATTACTTACATGAGAAACTACTCACTAGAAAATTAAAAAATAATAAAACGTTTTGCTTCTATCCAATAACAGTATTACGACGAGTATATCGTCGACACCGAGGTGTATAACATAAGGAACGAAAAATGTTCCCAGCAAAGTTTTTTAACAATTTAGTGCTAATGGAGAATTTATTCGGCATATACAGGAATTATTGTAACCAGAACAAGCTTAAGAAATGCTTTATCATCTTCCTAATATCCGTTCAGACTCTGTTACACACTATAATCGTCATGCAGGAACTATATTTGTTGTTAGGAGAGTTTGATTACAATCAAATTAATTTAATATTTGCTGGGTTTTCTGCTTCAGCTTATTTATCCTCGTTGACATCCGTCATGTCCGGAGTCTGTTATAGTGACGCCTTCATGTCATATTATAAAGGCATCAGTCGTGTCTCCAATTGCTTTAAACATGATAAGAAACTTGTTAAATCACTAAAGAAAACTTACTGGTTCTGCATCAGCTTTATTATATATTCTTTCGCGTTTGCTGTCTTTAGATCTGTGGATACTTACCTAAAGTTCTCACAGTTAAGGCTGTGCATGTTGGTTCCAATTTTGGTATCACAAACAATGACAAGAATTACGATAGTATTTCAGCACCTAATGTTGTATGTTGTTGTTATGATAGTGGTTCACTTGTTCAAAAGCTTGACTTCGTTGATATCATTCGCTCAAGAGAGATATATAAGATGTGATATAAGTTCGGATGAGCAATGTAATATCACAAGGGAGCAGATTCAAGGATGGGTTGAACTCTATCAGGATTTGACTAAGTGTTCTGACAAAGTAATGCTCTGCTTTGGACGCCAGGTACATGCACCTTATTCTTAGAAAACATTTTACCTAGACCTCTCGTCATTGGATTATTGACAAAATTGTCTGGCTTGATTGACGACCAGGCGTTTCAAAGTCCATCTAAATACAGAAAATAGCAGATGGAGATCATAAAAAATGGCCTGCCCCAGGTAAGCGTTCTAGCACCCATTCTCTTCAACATTTATACCAACGACCAACATATTATTGAACATTGAAAGATTCCTGTAAGCTGATGATCTCGCCCTGGCAACCCAAACAAATAAATTTGAAGACGCCGAAAAAGCTCTTAGACCGATCCCTTCGAAAACACAGGCATGCGCTTTCTATCTCCGCAATAATTCAACTAGACGCACTCTGAATATCAATTGGCAAGGAGTCCCCATTGAACACTGCAGTAATCCGACATATTTGACAGAGCACTGACATTTTAGATCCACTGTCTAAAAACCAAGAAAAAATCGGGTCCCGTAACAACTTTCTCATCAACCAACTGGCAGGCACTCTGTTTCTCTGCAGACGAATATGCGTGTCCAGTGTGGCACCGTTCCGCCAGGAAACGCGATCGATGACCGCGGCAAACTCCGGCAGCACACTTGTACCCCACCCACTCAGTATTTACCACCAAGCGAGCATCTGCCCGCTTGGTCTAACTGTCCGTGGTCTACTTGGAAGTCCCTGAACTCAAAACCAAGTAGGAAGGTGTAACACCAACCTCGCAAAATGGGACTCTCTCATGTCATGTCCTCGCAAAATTTGGGATCAATGTGATCTATGCACTGCCACCGACAACGCCGTGGAACCGCTAAGTTTTGGACCAAACAAATTTGAACGACTATCGTGCCAGCGATACGAAGAAAAAGAATGTGATATTCTAGATTATAATCTATATTTATTCCAAACATAAACAAGATCTGTTCAGCCGTTCTGGCGTGATTGAGTAACAAACATCCATCCATCCAAACTTTCGCATTCCTAATATGAATTCATATTTTATGTTTCAGTTTTTCCTTTCTATAATACTGTCAATATTACACTACATTTTGATGTCGTACTATATTTTTTACAAAAACGTCTTAAATGTGAGTATTGACTTCAAATTGTTATTTATATCATAATTATATAATAGTACGAGGTTATTAACTCTGTAAATTACAGATAGGGAACGCTGAAGAGTATACAAGAGTTGGAATTGTTTTATTTGGATACATGTCAGTGATGATGATGCCACTGGTTGCTGGGCAAATGGCAATGAACCAAGGAGTGAAGTTTCACCGAGTGTTGGTTCGACTTTACAATACAATACATATCGGTAAAACTAGTTATTTAAATAATTATAGGAACTAAAAACTCGAGTAAAAATCACTTACGCATTTGTATCTTGATCGAAATGCACAACGCTGTTGTATGCGGTACCAGATTCAAAATCCTCCACATCGCTGACGTATACTGCGAGTGAACAAGAGTGTATTCAGACGTTTTTCATTCGATAGATTCATGCCGCAGCGTTGTGCCTTCCGATCAAGATACCAAAGCTTAAGTCACCTTTTATTTCAGATTCAGGTGAAGCTGAAGGGAAGTTGATAAAGGACTTCATACGTCTGATAAAGAAGAATCCAATAGAGATCAAGTTATTGTCCAAGGTTCCTGCTGGGATGTACATGCTGCCTGTTATACTTACGATGGCTGTCAACTATCTCATTATTATGTTGCAATTTAACCATATTATTTAACCTTAAGTTAGAAAGCGTATTATATTACTTTGAATAATGTGTATACTCTATTATTTGCCCTATTTATTATATTAAAAGAGAGTATTTAATTTATTTGTATTGCAAAATAGATCTTTTTAGCGCAACCGTGAGGCAAACACTATGTTATTTTTAAGACTGTCACTTTTTTATTTTATTATTTTTATTTTGTTTTTCGTTTCTATTTTGTGTTTTTTACTTTATTAAATTACATAAATATAACGTGGTTTAGATTTAAATTACTTCCTGGTGGTAAATATTGTCACATAAGATAATAGCTGCATCATCATCAGCATTTCAGCCGAAAGTAAAAACTGGTGAAGTAAGGCCTGCCCCAAGTGTCCCGCAGTGACCGCTCCCATGCGTCTTGCATCCAGCGGATGAGTAGTTGCGGTCTAACTAAAATATGATACCGGTAGTACGTCAAAGTTGTCCCAGATCTCAATGTAACCCCATTGAGATCTGGGACAACTTTGATGATAACTTATTTTTTAAGATTTTTTAAAGTTACCTACGTGAAAACGAAACGTATCAATAAATTTTCTTTTAAAATTGCAACTTTGACATGCCAGCATTGTAGCAGGAAAAATATTTTAAACTGTACAGTGAGAATTCATTAAATATAAATTGTAAATTAGGGTTACTTTTTATTGCGAAGACAAAACAATAGGGTATCAAAGTACATTTTTATTTTAACGTTGATTGACTCATTTTATTTTTATTATCATCCAAACTATGGAAAATATATAATTTTTATTAAAGAATATAATTTAACTAAAGTGGCCAATACTGCATTTTTTCATATGTTTAAAAATATAATTAACTAGCTTTCCGCCCGCAGCTTCGCCTGTGTGGACTATACGATTTTGGCTGTTTCGTTTTTTGCAGTTCCGGTGGGCTATTGCAAATTATTATCCAAACATAGTTTTCCGCCCGCGTCTTTGTTCGCGCAGACTACACAATTTGCTCAACATTATTATTTTATCCAATTATAAAAAATACTTTTCCTGGATTATACGCGGATCTTCTGTGCCACAGAGATGATAATTTTGCTTACTCACAGAGCTCTCATGATGATTTTCGATGCACAGTTGTCTTCCTCGTGGTCGTGATTTAGAATGGCTTGACGTAGCGTAGGTTATACGCGCTTGGAGGTTACCAGCTATATTTTGTATCTGTTTAATTCACAAATGTAGAAAAATTATAGCATCTTCCGATAGAGTGAAGTGTTTTGCGCCTTTCTGTACAGTCTAGATATGGGTACTCCAATTAGTTTACGCAAACAAAGTCGTCATCAGGAAGTTTGAATTTTATTATTCACTTCTTTGTATACCACATTGGTGGTTTTTGTCTGTGTGCCAAAATGATTAGGCTGCTAGTACTGACTCTGGAACAGACAACGTAGAATTGCCCGTGTGAGATGCAATCTTTCTTATCTATGCCTGCCACCTTTTACGACTGACCCTGAGATTTATTTATGGTCATTGCAAAGCAGACCTTAAGGGTGAATTGTAATCGTTTAAACTCAAAGACATAGTCAGAGCGTATCAGTGGTGATGATAATGATGCTATCTAGCCGGTTTCGGCCACAGCGACCGCAATCATTGGCTACTCAATGTGGTTGAGAGCTCAGATTTGCTGCTCTGTTATGTGCTCTCATGTGACTTGCATATCCACCCTTGTCCGAAAAACTCCGAGCACAAAGCGGACACGTCAGAACACCGTTGACTACATGATAAATAGTAGCTGTTGGTGGTCTAGCTTTGAAGTCGTCGCGTTTCTGGTCCAATTCCGACCTCCTTCTATCCTCAAAGGCCTGCACCTGCCGCTGCACA
This sequence comes from Anorthoa munda, assembly GCA_945859665.1. Taxonomy (NCBI): domain Eukaryota; kingdom Metazoa; phylum Arthropoda; class Insecta; order Lepidoptera; family Noctuidae; genus Anorthoa; species Anorthoa munda. The sequence goes on along the minus strand of OX243905.1, from coordinate 25,923,731 downwards.
CAACGTCTCCACTCGGGCCGATTTTGTGCCTGATTCTCCCAAAGTGTGGGGTCAATGTCGCCTCTCTTCATGTGTCTATTCTGAACATCCTTGAAGCGCAGCAACTGCCCGCCACGCCTCCGTTTTCCTTCCTGGAGTTCAGAATAGAATATACGCTTAGCTAGCCTTTGTTCCTGCATCCGGGCCCACACCACCTAAGCTGACGTCTCATCAGGTAGGCCTCTATACCAAGGACCTTTGCTCGCCTTAGGACGTTTGTGTTTCTTACACGATCTGACCATCTGATGTTCAGTATGCTCCGGAAGCATTCGAGGTATGAAAACTAATTCCCCCGAGCACATCCAGTAGGTTTTTTTTTTAGTATTCATACAAACTTTATAACCTCTTTTAACCCGTATAATTTATTTTGTGTTTTTATGAGAACATTTACTTCTTTTACAAATTTTTATAAAAAATCGAAAGAATCTACATCCTGTATCTTTTTAATAATTTTCACTGGATTGGTACTGATGAGTCCTTGCGTTAGACATGCTATTAATGGTTTTTTATTGGGTGTGTTGAAGATAATATTAATTTCTACGTTTTTTTACGATACCACTATGAAAAAAAAAATACTCTACCGAAAAGCGACCCTGTATTACAAGTTTTGCCGCATTTAATAAGGATTCTGAAAAAGTATAACACAAGGCTTAGAGTGGCTCAAATATCTTTCTAGGACGAATAAACAAAATAACGATTGTGAACAATACAAAATAAATTAAACACAAAATAAATTATAACTCTGCAGGGGTTGAATTTAAGGACCTCCCGTGGATTTTTTTTTTGCGGCTGATGGCCCCATCTAACCCCTAGTTACGTTTGATCTACGACTTTTTGGCCACCCTGTATAGATAGAAGTAGTTATGTCAATTTTATTTTCAAAATTAATCAATTTAACCTCGTTTTACGTACTTGGGCAAAAAAGGGTAGTAAAAGAATATGTTTGATAGATTGAAAATATGAAAGTAAAAGAACGGGGATCAAAACGGAGCCCTTTCCACTCAACACTGTTTTCTGAAATAGTATTTTACTTAGTAGTTTTGACCGAAGTGATAAGTAGTACAATATCGTGTTATCAGCTTGATTGACATTCAATTACTTAGGTATTAATATTCAACTGCTTAGTATCCGCGTGTTATTAAATTTACTAATGTTTGCTACTATTAAGAATAAATAATAATAATATTATCGTAATTGAAGCGCACAGCATCTGTGTACAACTGTATATTGTTACAACTGCAATCTTCTAGCTGTCAACTATGTCATTGTTATGATGCAGTTTGACGCCCTTTAATTTTAAATGAATTCTTTAATGTTATAAATGATTTTTTTAACAATAATCAGAAAGGTTGGTATGTACAGATATTGGTAACCAAAACCCTGAGAAGAATCGCAAGAATTTCTTAGCATGTTCTCAGAATTTTACAAGGTGTTTAATTGCGCAAATCATTAAACACTTATCGGAAATTGTATTAGGGTAATTATAACGAGTGATAAAAAAAAATACCTTTTAATTTCACAAAATCTGATTTTATTTTGTTATTCTAAAGAGTTATTATGTAATTATCTTCTAAAAATAAAATCAGAGATCAATCATAACAATTAATATATTATGATACAAGTGTGCTAAAGCTCACGAGTTTCATACGACGTTTTTCAACAAATTTGCGAGGAAAAAACAAAAATGTATTGCTAAGATCGTTTAATTATTAAAACAATTGGTGAACGTACAATTTTCAAAGCGATATAGGATTGCTTTAGATAGTAATTTCACAGTTTGTGTTACATTGGTACTTGCCACTTATAGGTATTTTAGTTTTCTTCTTATTTAAATGTCGGCGACAAAGGCATTTCGGGTTTCTACATCCTTTGTTGTAATATTATGAAGCTCTTGTCGTCTACACGCACCAATAACACCGAATATTAAGACAATGTGTAATGAAACGGCGCATTACTTTGTGTAATTTATTTCATCACCACTGCTCTCAAAACGGTGAAGGAAAACATCGTGAGGAAACCGGCATGTCCTAGAACCAAAAATTCAAAGCCATGTGACATCTACCAATCCGCACTGGGCCCGCGTGGTGGATTATAGCCCACTCCCTCTATAAGAGGAGGCCTGAGTCCCAGCAGTGGGAACATTAAAAAAAGGCTGTTGATGTGATGTGATGTGTTGCAACGAAATCAATAAATTAGTTTTTAAGAAGTTACGCTCAGGTTACGCTATTATTTAGATACGTTTCGATTAATAATATACAACGTACCTTCGTTGCCAGGCACTGACTATCCAGAGACTCTTTCTAAAACTTTTCATCGTAGGCTGGTGACAAAACATTAGATTTCCGACCAATATATCCGTCCGAGCCGTCTCTACATAAATGCCATTATGTAGCAGTACGTTTTGATAACAACACCATGTTTGAGCACCACCAGGAATAGATGCACCACAAGGAGCTGGGCTTTTATGTATTGGCGAGTTCAGAGAAATACGCCAAAACACATTTTCACCCTGCTCTTCCATTGAGGAAACTATCGTAGGCAGCTCAATTAGTATTTCTGGCGGGGACTCTATCAATAATGTTCATCTCCTGCACGAAAACTTAACATTTCTAAGATAATTTACCACAGCGACAAATACGATAAAATCAAAATATGAAAATTATGGGCAATTGCGCGCAAGGTATTTTTTTTCACGCGCCAAATGCAAGGTAAGTGAACATACAGTCTACTTCAAAATTATAATTTTAAGTGATAAGATGCAAATATTTTATAACTTGGTAATTATTGTGAATTATGAACAATTTGATACCACCTGGAAAATAATAAATAATGAAAAAGGTAGAAAAAAACAGCGTAATACTGAAAATAATTTAGCGACTGCACATGGTCCCATACAATCAGATGTAGAGGTAGCTCAGGAATTTGTTTTTTTTTTTGTTAATATTCCTCTTAAAACTACAGTAGCTTTAAACTCCTCACCCGCGCTCTCTGCTGCATTACTTAGAAAGAATGTAAATGCGTGCCCTTCGGAGTTTAAGTTTCAACATACAAACCCCTAGGCTATTTTAAAAGTTTTTAAATATCTTAAAATTAAATCAACAGAAGATCTTTGGGAACTATCTGTAAAAGTATGTACATCAATCGTTGAAACTATTGCGCCCTATTCAGCTATGATATTTAACACTAGTGTCGATTAAGGACCGGATCCGGACCTTATGAAACACAGTAAAGTAGTTACATTGTTTAAATCCGGGGATAGCAAAGAAGTCAATAATTATAGGCGAGTGTCAATTCTGCCGGTTCTTAGTAAAGTCTTCGAAAAGTTAATGCTCAACCAATTGTTGCGTCATTTTAACAAACATTCCATCTTGCATGATTAACAGTACGGTTTCACCAAAGGGCGTTGCACAACTGACGCTGGTGTCAACCTTATAAAGAACATCTTTAACGCCTGGGAAGAAGCACAAGACGCCATTGGAATCTGTTGTGACCTCTCGAAAGCGTTCGATTGTGTTAACCATGAGTAACTCGACTCTTAATCATTGTTGAAACTCAAGCACTATGGGGTTAGACATACGGCCCTTGAGTTACTTAAATCATATTTGAAAGCCAGACAATTTAAAGTTCAGGTAAACGGCGTAAACTCTCTAGGGTCTGAAATGACAATGGGCGTTCCTCAAGGCTCTATATTGGGTCCATACCTCTTTTTAGTTTACATAAACGATTTGCCCCAATTATTACAAAATAAACCGAAGATCGTGTTATTTGCTGATGACACATCTTTGATATTTGAAATAGATTGGCGGTCATAAAATCTTGATGATGTGAATAAGTCTATTCATCAGGTCCAAACTTGGTTCACGGCAAACAATTTGGTACTAAATGAAAAAAAAAAAACAAATGTATTAGATTCACATTCACATCACACATCACATCATCAGCCTATTAATGTTCCCACTGCTGGGACACAGGCCTCCTCTCTGTGAGAGGGAACACAAAATAGATAGTATACAGAAAGGCCACTCCCGCCGTTTCGAAAATTGACAGCTAAACTTGACATATTCACTAGGGTTGCTACTATATTGATTCCGAATTAAAAAAAGAGTAGGTTGTATAAGTTACAAACATAAATACATCGATTCCTCTAAACATAAGTTTCCTTTTTAGGGTTCCGTACCCAAAGGGTAAAAACGGGACCCTATTACTAAGACTTCGCAATCCGTCTGTCTGTCTGTCTGTCTGTCCGTCTGTCTCCAGGCTGTATCTCATGAACCGTGATAGCTAGACAGTTGAAATTTTCACAGATGATGTATTTCTGTTGCCGCTATAACAACAAATACTAAAAACAGTATAAAGTAAATATTAAAGGGGGGCTCCCATACAACAAACGTGATATTTTTGCCGTTTTTTGCTCGATATTAATAACGGCAACAGGTAGACGCCTGAAATATTCACAGAATGTTTAGTGTAATATTTACTTCAAAAAATAATAATTAATAAATTAAAATAAAATAAATTAAGGGGGGCTCCCATACAACAAACGTGATTTTTATGCAGTGTTTTGCGATAATGGTACGGAACAAAATGGTACGGAGTAAATGAAAGAAATTTAAAACCATAATTAAAGCACACTTTGTAAACAAGTATAAGATGATTATATTCAAGATAAGAATGCTTGGAAACATGCTGGTCCTGCTCCATAGAGCAATCATTAACGTAGAAAAAAAAACAACTGGTAATTTGTATACGATATATTCATAATTATTATAGTAACGCTCAATTTTTTTTTTTCTCTCTTTGTTTATAAACAATTGACTCGCACACTGTTCCGTTGTTGTTAAATTAGGTAATTTACCTATGTTTGCAATATTTGTAAGTATGTGAGAACCATGTCCCTATTTATCAAGTGAAGGAATTTACCTGTTAGTTCTTGTAATTCTTTATACCTATATTTAGTATAGTAGTGCTGGGTGCATCGTTCTCACGTATATGAATTTATTAATGTTTTTAGTTATGTAAATATTGTAAAAAAGCCTATATTTTTAAAAGAGTATGTATGGAGTTTCTTGTGCATTCTTCTCCATAACAACCTACTTTTCCGAATGCACGGTGAATCAATTTTTTATTACATGTAAATTTTAAATGTTTTAACGTTTTTTCAAAAGTGCCGCATAATGGCCTAGTTGAAATAAATACATTTGACTTTGACTGTGATAATAATAAATGTTTGTTTGACTTAATTAAGGCGGTTTACACACGGCACCGCGCACCGCCGTGGTAGGCGGAGAAGCGGATCTCATGTCGCATTGGCCTCTAATAAATCCGTTGATGCCTAACACACGTACACCGCCCGACCGCGCGGATCGAGCGGTGCTCTCCCCTTCGCATCCGCGACGGTGCGTGGTGCCGTGTGTGTGCCGCCTAAGGATGTTCACATTTATTTATTCCAGAAACGGATATGGATTTTCAGCGGCATAAAACCTCTTGGTTGTTACTAAAAAAAAAATTGCATTACCTGGTTAAATTAAAAATGCTCTGTTTACTCGCATATAACTTGCAAAAGGGTACTAATTTAACTTTGTAGGGATAAATGTATTACGCACTAGTGTGTAATGTTATTACGCACGTGTGTGTTATAGCTCGGTTTATGGCCTTAAAAGCGATGTAATAAGGCTCACTTTATGAGCGAGATATAGATTTTCTCAACCAATTCTGGTTGTCTTACTTCTTTATGATTCTTATCGCGCGGTACGTATAAATATTAAAATATTTAATTGGATACGGATTAATACTCTGTGCGTTTCGCATCATTTAATTTTATTTTCATCTTTTTTTTTCGTTTCATTTCATTCTTTTGGCGACGCTTGGGGAAGGCCTATGTTCAGCAATGGACGTCTTTCAGCTGATGATGATGATGATGGATTAATACTCTTAATACGATTGTCAAAAATTTTCATCGTGCTTGTGTTGTAATGGACTAATTTGAACAAAAAGGCGTTTTTGTTGCTCAACTATAGGTAATTATGAATATTCCAAATACGTGCTACAATATTTTATACATCTTATATATTTATAAAAATGAATCCCTATTTCCCTTGGTCACGGCATCACGCGGGGACAGCTGGACCGATTTCGCTTATTCTTTTTTTGTTGTGTTTGTTATTGTTAGGAAAAGGGGATTAAGAAAAAAAATAAGAAAAAAATAATTGGTACCTTACCTACATAGCCTGTAGGTACATAGGTAGTAAATGAATGTTTGGTGTTTTTATGGCAAAACAAAGCTTGCCGGGTCAGCTAGTCGTCAATAGTTTTCGCAACGCACGCAAATTTTTAAGACTTTGTGTTATATTATTGCTATTTTTGTAGTGATTACAATTAAAAAAAAAATACAAAAAATTTAGCGTATGCTACTCCGGAATAATGTAGCTTTTCATAGGGGAAATAACTTTTTAAATCGGTTAAGAAGTTTTTGAGTTTATCCATTACAGACAAACTTAAAAACAATTAAAACTTTCCTCTTTATAATATTTGTGTAGATTACTTAGCTTCTGCAAGTGGTTACGCACGCGTCAGAAATTATCTGAAGGGAACATACACCCGTGATAAAAACATCCTTTGTTTTTCTACAAGGTCCAATTATAAAATTCATCAAAGTTGGTTCAGTGGTTAATTTATCAGCTGTATTCGCATTTTTTATTTGAAAAATGTGGGAATCTCTTGAGAAAGTTGATATTGAAGGAAATAGTTACCACCCTTAGACAGTTTCGTGTACATTGACTATAAATATTAAATATACATAGTCTTGCTTATCAGTTTGATTTATCGAGGAGATAATTTAAATGGACTTTTGTAATAATGCTGTGTCAAAATAATTAATAGTCAGGAGTGGGTGAGGTGGTCCTTGGAGGGCCGATCCGGTCCATGAAATAGTATCGATATGTAAAGATAAAATAAAAAAAATATATACACAAAAAAATAAACAGCCTTCCAAAAATCAACACTAAAAAGTACAAATGTAACTTTCGTTTCGGCAGTCGGTGTTGCCAAATATAATAACATGAGTTGCCAAATATAATAACAAGAGGTACCAAAGACACCGCCAAGAGGTACGAATGTTAATTAATTCACATTTAAGTCGTTTTTTTGAAGTTGGTTTATTTCTTTGCGATTTAATTTTATCTTTACAAATCGATACAGATTCATCCACCGGATCGACCCTCTACGGGATTAAAACGTCCAAAATGTAACGGTGCATATGTTATGGACCAATATGGCATTATTCACAATGCACAGGAAATTTGAAAAATGCCCAACATGAGTAGGCAATATGATAAAAACTATTGAAATACCTAATTAAATTGACCAGGCTTTCTGAATAATGCCCATAACTTATTGGCCGGGAAATAAAAAGATGCTTTTTTTTAATTATTATTAATATAGAATCGGTAAGTACGATTACTATTTAAGCAACAAAGTCGATGGAACCTTACGGGGCTTTTATTTCTCTCTGCAGAGTCTAAAGTAACCTAACATGAAGGAGATGACGGTAGCTAAGTTCACTCGCTTTACTCGCTCACTTCAACCCCTGCGAACCTAACCTATCCGTGTTGAGGTGCCCTAACATCCCGAGATCGCTTCGCTCGCTCTTGGACTGATTCTTTGACCATAATCATCGAATTGCCCCAACCGTTACGTAGCAATACTCATAATGACCAGACAATGTGATAAACAAAGAAGTTTAAATGAGTATTTATTATATTGCTTGATTTGACTTGACTTGATTCATATTGACTGGGCATTAATTATACATAGTGCACTGATTAATGATTTGGTCCACGACGTATATATGAAGAAGTAAATCGCGGATCTGAAGAAATGCGTTACGCTGATAAGATGCAAAAAGCAGAATCTATATATCGATTTTTTATCTAGACCGTTAAAGATCCGCATGAAATCGGACTACAATCCTGAAACTTCCGCAACATTTGAACTAGCAATCCATCTAAAAAAGTCACTCTCATCAGGCCAATCACGTGGAACCTGTAGCAATCAGTAACGAACCACTAGTAACGCGAACACGGATTAAGTTATCCAGTGTAATCGAATTCATAAAACCAGTGTTGGCCGACTCGTCACGTTTCGACCGCTCAATTTTCGAACACGTGGCAAATAGATTAACTACGCAAACATTAGATATAGAATTGGGCAGACATAAAACTGGTTTTAAATCAGTAAAAGAGAAACTAGGTGTTTTGTTACTCGGCTCCGATTCAGGCATCCATATATGTAGCTGCTCCACACTGTGCTGAACTATTAAGTTACTATACGTCAATCGTTTTACTTCCTTCTTCTTCTTCCTTTCTTCGTGCTGAGGATCATGGTTACAGAACCCCTATAAACTACATCGATTCTAGTTGCCATCAACACGTGCTGAAATTTGTTTGAGGACTTAGCTTCACTTGGCCAGACTATGTAGGCACTCTTTTCTACTTATATTATCAAAAAATAGTACATTACTACAGCGGCCAGCAAAATAGGCATTGATGGACAAACGTGTAAATGTTACGTAAGTCCATCAATGCCTAGTTGTGGCCAAGGCTTGTATAGTACTTTTTCATCACAACTATTCGAAAAACGACAATTGGGTTGTTGAATTTAAAAAAAAATACGATTTTTAAAATTTATTTTGAAACTTTACATATCATAAATTATATTGTCGTTGCAAAAATCTCTTAAATATTTTTTTTCAATTTATTATAAGCAATTGAAAATCGATAAAATTTTAAAAAGAACCACCTGTCAACGAACGGGCCATGATTGGTCGCCATGTTGGTGACGTCATAACGTTCAAGGAATTTCACCATAGTACAGTGTCAAGTAAATTGACTAAAAAATATCCGAAAATTTGTGCAAAAATGTTATTTATAACAGCAAATTTTATTTAGACATGTGTGATAAAGGATTCATAAAGGCAAATTTCGAAAAGATATCCATCTGATGGACGATTTGGAAAAATTGAGCATAAGTAAATTAGTCGTAATGAATATTACGTGATAGTGGACCGCGACCGGTGTTTGTCATTGTTGTTCATTGTACACATTACATTTAGAAACATAATTGTCATAATGTAATTGTTGTTACATATGGGTAGGTGATATTCGTGTAAAATAAAAAGCTAACAAACACGATTGGCGCGCAACTTCGACTTTAGATATCAAAAAACTTCCACTAAATATTATACAACCCGAAATCTGTGGAGCCTTTATTTTTATTTATTTTTACCCGACTGCCGAAGGAGGGTAATGTGTTTATCAGTCTATGTATGTATGTATGTATGTATGTATGTATATATGTATGTATGTATGTATGTATGTATGTTTGTTCCTATGTGGCGTTCTAGAGACCAAACGCGTTGGCCGATTTTGATGGTTCTTACGTCAATCGATTTGTCTTAACCCTGCGAGTGTCACTGGCTACATTAAAATTGGAAAAAAGAAAAATGGCGGATTTGGGACGCCATATTGTGGGGTACCAAATTTTTTTTTCTTCCAAGCCTATCGAGTGGGGTATCAAAATAAAGGACTTTAAGAGCTGATTTCAAAAATATATAACACTTATATGTTAAAACGTACCTAATTCTAAAAAAAGTTAACTAAAAAGTTATAAATAAAAAAAGTTAATTCAAAAATTCAAAAAACCCGACTGCTTAAAAAGCGAACTAAATAGTTGTTAAACAAGAAGAAAATCATGCTGTGCAGTCGGAGGATACATCTGGTTTTGGTCAGCCAGCTCGCGAACTTGTATCCTCCGACTGCACAGCATGATTTTCTTCTTGTTTACAACTATTTAGTTCGCTTTTTAAGCAGTCGGGTTTTTTGAATTTTTGAATTAACTTTTTTTATTAGTTTGCTTTTTAAGCAGTCGGGTTTTATGATTTTTTAATTAACTTTTTTTTTTGCATAACATCCTTAAAATTTTCGGTATTTTTAATTATTTGCATATCCCTTTATAATATTAAACACAAATATCTATATAATATAATTACAAATACTAAAAAACTTTGTAGAACAAAAACGTGAAAATATTAATTCGGTACATTTTCAAATATCTCTTAAATGCGTCGACCGATTTTCACAATTCAAACAGAAATATTAGTTTTACGTCTATATCCGTCATTTAAAATTAAAATAATGAATATATCTCAATAAACAAAAAATCATGTTTTTAAGTTACGTAATTATACACGTGTGTGAAGTTAGCATCTCAAATGTTAGCATCTCACAAATTAACACCACATATAATGGCATCCCACATAGTTCTATAGTTCTTGATAAGTTTTAACAATAGTTCCGTCGATTTTACTATTAAAATTGCATTTTGAAAAAATGAGATGCTAACTTCGCAATACATATCATAGCATCTCATCGAATTTCTCACAAAAACACCACATATAAGGGCATTCCGCATAGTTCTATAGTTCTTGATGCGTTTTATCAATAATTCCGTCGATTTTGCTATAACAAATTTTTTATATCAGCATTTAAAAAAAATGAGATGCTAACTTCTCAATACAGATCATAGCATCTCACCAAATTTCTCAAAAAAACCCCACATATAAGGGCATTCCGCATAGTTCTACAGTTCTTGATGCGTTTTATCAATAGTTCCGTCGATTTTGCTATAACAATTTTGCATATCAGCATTTTTTTAAATGAGTTGCTAACTTCTCAATACATATCATAGCATCTCATCAAATTTCTCAAAAAAACCCCACATATAAGGGCATTCCGCATAGTTCTACAGTTCTTGATGCGTTTTATCAATAGTTCTGTAAATTTTGCTATAAAAATTTTGCATATCAACATTATGAAAAAATGAGATGCTAACTTCGCAATACTTATCATAGCATCTCATCGAATTTCTCAAAATTGACCTTGTTGTAGTTGGAAGCAAAAGAGTTCATAAGAGTTCATTTAGTTGAGCAAAAATCAAGAAAATTTTCACAGCTCATTACAAAAATTTCAAAAAAATTGTTAGCAGGCACTGAGGCCCGGCATCTCATCGGTTTCTATTACTTTTATAACTAGGCTTTACAAGAACATGCTACAGAAAGCCAGAACTCTCACTTAAGCATCTACTGAGCCTGGTCGAAAATTTAGTTGAGCAAAAATCAAGAAAATTTTCAGAGCTCATTACAAAAATTTCAAAAAAATTGTTAGCAGGTACTGAGGCCAGTTTCTAGTACTCTTATAACCAGACTTTACAAGAACAAGCTACAGAAAGCCAGAACTCTCACCAAAGATTTCACAGAGCCTGGTTGTAGATTTAGCTTTGCTATAATCAAGGAAATATACATTGTAAGCAATAAAAAATACAAAAAAATTGTTAGTAGGTACTGAGGCCCGGCATCTCATCGGTTTCTATTACTCTTATAACTAGGCTTTACAAGAACATGCTACAGAAAGCCAGAACTCTCACTTAAGTATCTACTGAGCCTGGTCGAAAATTTAGTTAAGCAAAAATAAAGAAAATTTTCAGACCTCATTACAAAAATTTCAAAAAAATTGTTAGCAGGTACTGAGGCCCGGCATCTCATCGGTTTTTATTACCACTATAACTAGACTTTATAAAAACATGCTACAGAAAGCCAGAACTCTCACTTAAGTATCTACTGAGCCTGGTCGAAAATTTTGTTGAGCAAAAATCAAAAACATTTTCAGAGCACATTTTTTTTTTTTTAAGTGTTAGCAGGTACTGAGGCCCGGCATCTCATCGGTTTCTATAACAACTATAACTAGACTTTATAAAAACATGCTACAGAAAGCCAGAACTCTCACTTAAGTATCTACTGAGCCTGGTCGAAAATTTAGTTGAGCAAAAATCAAGAAAATTATCAGAGATCATTACAAAAATTTCAAAAAAATTGTTAGCAGGTACTGAGGCCCGGCATCTCATCGGTATCTATTACCACTATAACTAGACTTTATAAAAACATGCTACAGAAAGCTTGAAATTTTTGTAATGATCTCTGAAAATTTTCTTGATTTTTGCTCAACTTAATTTTTGACCAGCCTCAGTAGATACATAAGTGAGAGTTCTGGCTTTCTGTAGCATGTTCTTGTAAAGCCTAGTTATAAGAGTACTAGAAACCGATGAGATGCCTGGCCTCAGTACCTCTTAACATTTATTTTCTTATTTTTTTTCATACAATATATATTTCCTTGATTTTAGCTAACCTAAATCTTCAACCAAGCTCTGTGGAATCTTCAGTGAGAGTTCTGGCTTTCTGTAGCATGTTTTTATAAAGTTTAGTTATAGTTATTATAGAAACCGATGAGATGCCGGGCCTAAGTACCTGCTCGGATTTTTTTTGAAATTTTTGTAATAAGCTCTGAAAATTTTCTTGATTTTTGCTTAACTAAATTTTCAACCAGGCTTACTAGATACTTATGTGAGAGTTCTGGCTATCTGTTTTATGTTTTCATTAAGATAATTTATAGAAGTAATATAATTCAATAAGATGCTGGGCCTCATCAGTACCTCTTAACATTTTTTTTAGTTTTTTTTTGCGTACCATGTATATTTCCTTGATTTTAGCTAACCTAAATCTTCAACCAAGCTCTGTGGAATCTTCAGTGAGAGTTCTGGCTTTCTGTAGCATGTTTTTATAAAGTCTAGTTATAGTTATTATAGAAACCGATGAGATGCCGGGCCTAAGTACCTGCTCACATTTTTTTTGAAATTTTTGTAATGAGCTCTGAAAATTTTCTTGATTTTTGCTCAACTAAATTTTCAACCAGGCTTAGTAGATACTTATGTGAGAGTTCTGGCTATCTGTTTTATGTTTCTATTAAGATAATTTATAGAAGTAATATAATTCAATAATATGCTGGGCCTCAGTACCTCTTAACATTTTTTTTAGTTTTTTTTGCTTACCATGTATATTTCCTTGATTTTCACTAAACTAAATCTTCAACCAGGCTTTGTGAAATCTTTGGTGAGAGTTCTGACTTTCTGTAGAATGTTTTTATAAAGTCTAGTTATAGTTGTAATAGAAACCGATGAGATGCCGGGCCTCAGTACCTGCTAACAATTTTTTTGAAATTTTTGTAATGAGCTCTGAAAATTTTCTTGATTTTTGCTTAACTAAATTTTCGACCAGGCTCAGTAGATACTTAAGTGAGAGTTCTGGCTTTCTGTAGCATGTTCTTGTAAAGCCTAGTTATAAGAGTACTAGAAACCGATGAGATGCCTGGCCTCAGTACCTCTTAACATTTATTTTCTTATTTTTTTGCGTACAATATATATTTCCTTGATTTTAGCTAACCTAAATTTTCAACCAAGCTCTGTGGAATCTTCAATGAGAGTTCTGGCTTTCTGTAGCATGTTTTTATAAAGTCTAGTTATAGTTATTATAGAAACCGATGAGATGCCGGGCCTAAGTAATGAGCTCTGAAAATTTTCTTGATTTTTGCTCAACTAAATTTTCAACCAGGCTTAGTAGATACTTATGTGAGAGTTCTGGCTATCTGTTTTATGTTTCCATTAAGATAATTTATGGAAGTAACATTTTTTTTAGTTTTTTTTGCTTACAATGTATATTTCCTTGATTTTCACTAAACTAAATCTTCAACCAGGCTTTGTGAAATCTTTGGTGAGAGTTCTGACTTTCTGTAGCATGTTTTTATAAAGTTTAGTTATAGTTGTAATAGAAACCGATGAGATGCCGGGCCTCAGTACCTGCTAACAATTTTTTTGAAATTTTTGTAATGAGCTCTGAAAATTTTCTTGATTTTTGCTCAACTAAATTTTCGACCAGGCTCAGTAGATACTTAAGTGAGAGTTCTGGCTTTCTGTAGCATGTTTTTATAAAGTCTAGTTATAGTGGTAATAAAAACCGATGAGATGCCGGGCCTCACTATCTGCTAACAATTTTTTTGAAATTTTTGTAATGAGCTCTGAAAATTTTCTTGATTTTTGCTTAACTAAATTTTCGACCAGGCTCAGTAGATACTTAAGTGAGAGTTCTGGCTTTCTGTAGCATGTTCTTGTAAAGCCTAGTTATAAGAGTAATAGAAACCGATGAGATGCCGGGCCTTAGTACCTGCTAACAATTTTTTTGTATTTTTTATTGCTTACAATGTATATTTCCTTGATTATAGCAAAGCTAAATCTACAACCAGGCTCTGTGAAATCTTTGGTGAGAGTTCTGGCTTTCTGTAGCTTGTTCTTATAAAGTCTAGTTATAAGAGTACTAGAAACTGATGAGATGCCGGGCCTCAGTACGTGCTAACAATTTTTTTGAAATTTTTGTAATGAGTTCTGAAAATTTTATTGATTTTTGCTCAACTAAATATTCGACCAGGCTCAGTAGATACTTAAGTGAGAGTTCTGGCTTTCTGTAGCATGTTCTTGTAAAGCCTAGTTATAAGAGTACTAGAAACCGATGAGATGCCTGGCCTCAGTACCTCTTAACATTTATTTTCTTATTTTTTTGCGTACAATATATATTTCCTTGATTTTAGCTAACCTAAATTTTCAACCAAGCTCTGTGGAATCTTCAGTGAGAGTTCTGGCTTTCTGTAGCATGTTTTTATAAAGTCTAGTTATAGTTATTATAGAAACCGATGAGATGCCGGGCCTAAGTAATGAGCTCTGAAAATTTTCTTGATTTTTGCTCAACTAAATTTTCAACCAGGCTTAGTAGATACTTATGTGAGAGTTCTGGCTATTTGTTTTATGTTTCCATTAAGATAATTTATGGAAGTAACATTTTTTTTAGTTTTTTTTGCGTACAATGTATATTTCCTTGATTTTCACTAAACTAAATCTTCAACCAGGCTTTGTGAAATCTTTGGTGAGAGTTCTGACTTTCTGTAGCATGTTTTTATAAAGTTTAGTTATAGTTGTAATAGAAACCGATGAGATGCCGGGCCTCAGTACCTGCTAACAATTTTTTTGAAATTTTTGTAATGAGCTCTGAAAATTTTCTTGATTTTTGCTCAACTAAATTTTCGACCAGGCTCAGTAGATACTTAAGTGAGAGTTCTGGTTTTCTGTAGCATGTTCTTGTAAAGTCTAGTTATAAGAGTAATAGAAACCGATGAGATGCCGGGCCTCAGTACCTGCTAACAATTTTTTTGAATTTTTTATTGCGTACAATGTATATTTCCTTGATTATAGCAAAGCTAAATCTTCAACCAGGCTCTGTGAAATCTTTGGTGAGAGTTCTGGCTATCTGTTTTATGTTTCCATTAAGACAATTTATAGAAGTAATATAATTCAATAAGATGCTGGGCCTCAGTACCTTTTAACATTTTTTTTAGTTTTTTTGCTTACCATGTATATTTCCTTGATTTTCGCTAACCTAAATCTTCAACCAAGCTCTGTGGAATCTTCAGTGAGAGTTCTGGCTTTCTATAGCATGTTTTTATAAAGTCTAGTTATAGTGGTAATAGAAACCGATGAGATGCCGGGCCTCAGTACCTGCTAACAATTTTTTTGAAATTTTAGTAATGAGTTCTGAAAATTTTATTGATTTTTGCTCAACTAAATTTTCGACCAGGCTCAGTAGATACTTAAGTGAGAGTTCTGGCTTTCTGTAGCATGTTCTTGTAAAGTCTATTTAAAATAGTACTAGAACCCGACGAGATGCCGGGACTCAGTAACTATAAACATTTTTTTTGCATTTTTTGTTGCGTAGAATGTACTTTTCTGAGATTTTCGCTAAGCTAAATCTTCAACCAGGTTCTGTGAAATCTTTGGTGAGAGTTGTGGCTTTCTGTTGTATATTTCCATTAAGACAATTTACAGATGTAATATAATTCAATTAGATGCTGGGCCTCAGTACCTCTTGTTATTATTTTTTTGTTGTTTTTTGCGTACCATGTATATTTCCTTGATTTTTGCTAACCTAAATCTTCAACCATGTTCTGCTGATACTTGAGTGAGAGTTCTTGCTTTCGGCAGCATACTTTTTAAAGTCCATTCATATTATTATTTGAAACGGAGGAGATCCTAGCCTATTAGTTAAAATGTTTTATACGAACCAGAACTCCCAACTATACCTTAGCATCTCACTTTTGTTTATAACAATGATTTATGATTATTGTGGATGTTTTAAACACTAAAACTCTTTCGGGACTTGTTTGAGAGATCTAGACTTATCGTTCGAATGTTAAAACCAGGTATAACTGGTACTTCTGGGCTGTATAAAGATACGACCTGGAACGACCAGTTATACCTCAGGATCTCACTACTGTTCGGATATTTCGTTTATATTTTTTTAGGGATTGAAATTAGATTCAACCGACAGAACTATCAAAAGAATAGGTTTAGGATGCAGAACTCTTTTGCTTCCAACTACAACAAGGTCAATTTTGAGAAATTTGATGAGATGCTATGATATGTATTGAGAAGTTAGCATCTCATTTTTAAAAATGCTGCAAAATTGTTATAGCAAAATCGACGGAACTATTGATAAAACGCATCAAGAACTGTAGAACTATGCGGAATGCCCTTATATGTGGGGTTTTTTTGAGAAATTTGATGAGATGCTATGATATGTATTGAGAAGTTAGCATCTATTTTTTTTTAAATCGTGATATAAAAATTTTTTTATAGCAAAATCGACGGAACTATTGATAAAACGCATCAAGAACTGTAGAACTATGCGGAATGCCCTTATATGTGGTGTTTTTTTGAGAAATTCGATGAGATGCTATGATATGTATTGCGAAGTTAGCATCTCATTTTTTCAAAATGCAATTTTGATAGTAAAATCGACGGAACTATTGTTAAAACTTATCAAGAACTATAGAACTATGTGGGATGCCATTATATGTGGTGTTAATTTGTGAGATGCTAACATTTGAGATGCTAACTTCACACACGTTAATTATACAACAATGTCAACTTTGCTCGAAAGTTCCCTTAAAAATTTACTTTTCTCGATCTTTAATGATCAAATTAAGAAATTAATCAGAATCTTATACTAAATTAGAACAAGATAACAACATAATTAACATATTCTAATTGGAATCTAGTTCTAGTTCTTGTTCTAATAGAACATTTCTCAAAACTTTAGTACAGTTTGCTAGGTTGGGTATTGCGCGAATCACATAATAATGGGGAGTTATTTTTAATATTCGTACATAATGATGCGAAGCAAGCACGATAACTTTTAAGGTTCGATATTTATGATCAATGTTTTCGATATTCATCAATATATTGACGATAATAACAAGATGGAATTGGTTATAAATCAAAACACTGTATAAGCTATGTGCCACAATGAGTAGAATTGAACGTTGTGACGTCACACGGGCTCGGCTTTGTTCGTAAAACTGTCGGGGTGTTTTCGGTACTGGATTCAAAAAAATATTTTCGATTGGATTTTACTTTGTAATTACAATGAAAAAAAAAAAACTAAAAATAGTTTTGTATGAAAATTTATATATGATCTTTCCATTTATTACAAAAAAAAAGTTGGTTCAACAAACCAATTGTCTATAGGGGATAGCGGTAGCCAAATCCAATTTTGCGCCCGTAGGTGTTTGAGCTTTCTCTTTTCTGATTGGTCCGCTTCGTGCTTCTGATAGATTTGCGTAGTTGGGTTGGAGGCGCTCGCGTAAAGGTCTAACGTAAAAAAAAAAAACACTAACTAAGATTAAATTCTCTATGGTGATAAACTCATTTTTGTGATTGGTTAGTAAGGAGTTAGTATTTATTATACTTACTCTTTGTTGATAAGTATGTGAAGTTAACTAAATAGGTCGTACGCATATGTTTGAATAAGTTATGGCGGCAATGTGTTTTAAAAAAACTGTAGTTCTTTCTTTAATTTTTTTTTTCGGAAATTTTTCACACTAGGCATCGCCATAGAGGAAATTATTTTACTCTTAGGTAGTGATGAAAAATAGTGTGTATTACTCGGGGACAAAATATTTTGTTCACGGGCGGCGTATATTGAATTCCTCGTTAAGCTCAGGATTCTACGTTAGAATCCTTCGCTTAGCTCTGAATTCAAAATAACGCCCTGGAAGAACAAAATATTACTTTGCCCCCTTGTAACACAAATAAATATTCTCAAATAATGCGCGGAAATTAAAACTAAGTATTACCTAGAACTCATTTTGTCAAATACAATTATTACTTTTCAAAATCAATGACGAACAACGAGTAACAATAATTTTGCCCGCGTTAAAAAGTTCATTTGTTTTTTTTTTCAATAAACAGCTTTCTATTTGTATGCAAGTTCGAAATTTAAATATATCCTTTGATAAGTTACCTCCTTGGTTTCCATGTTTCGGAGTAAAAGATCGTTCCATTTTTAAATTACACGACAGATATGAGTTTACTATGTAATTTATTTGGCCGCTAGACACGACAGATATGGATTTTCATACAACTTTTGCCGGCCGCTGCGCGCATGTATTTGGGCAGTACAGCAATTTCGATTTATCTCGAAGAAGGTTGTCAAAATAATGCTCACATTTCCAAGCATGTTTGAGAAAAAACTTTTTAATTGCTTTTATTTTAGTCAACACTGTCCCACTGTTGGCCTCCCCAACCTCCAAAGCTTACTTATTCGTACTCAGTATTTAATATGCCAAATTGAATACGTCCAAGATCCTCCAACATTTTAGACCAACACTGGCTACCTATATTACCCTCCATAATGTTTTAATTTGTATTACTTCCGCGTTTTATATACTTTAAGGGCCTCTCAAAGAAGGAAAACTGGAATAAATCGCGCTATGAAACGAAAGTCATGTTTTTAAGCTTCATTGAACTTGAAAAGGACATGGCTAAACAACTGCCCTTAGCACGTCTATAAATTTCTCACTAGCTCGTAACATTCAAATATTCATTAAAGAATTATTACAGTTTTATTATTCTTCTAGAACTTTCGTGAATTAATCAAATAATTGTAAGGGAACAGAACAAAGAACAGTTGTAAGGGAGATTATAGGAAACTATTCAAAATATGTAAAATTCTACCGATAAGTTATAAACATAAGATTCTTTTAGCAGTTAACCACCATGGTACCCAAGAGCATAACTTAACTTACGTAATCAACAACCATAACATACGATCTATGGCTGCTGGCAGATTCAATGTACCCAGGGTCACTAATTACTTTGGTGACAGAACCCTAAAAAAACGAATACCATATCTATTGAACAGTCTGCCGGCAGATATAAGGAGTGAAACGAATAAAAACAGCTTTAAAAATCGTTTAGAAAGATATTATTTAGAAACGTGTCTTTAATTAATAATTAGCTTTAAGTATGAAATCTAAGAATAAGTGTAAAGAGACTCACCGACCCCACAGTCAAACCATTACTACGGTTTTGTGGGGCTTAGTTTATAAGTTACTTACCATTATGTGAACAAATAAATAAAAAAAAAAAAAAAAAAAAAAGATTTTTTATGTTTTTGTTTGACAAGAAGAACATAAGATTCCGTTCTACCAAAAATTGTAGTCAATAAACCTACTTTTAAATTCATTTGCATAAGTCGAAACGAACAGTATTCATTGATATTTAATAATGTACCTATCGCCATACATCTGAAATATTCATTAATGAATAATAACAGTTTTATTATTCTTCTAGAACATTCGTGAATTAATCAAATAATTAAAAGTATTTTCATGTTTTTGTTTGACAAGAAGAACATAACATTCCGTTCTACGAAAAATTGTAGTCAATAAACCTACTTTTAAAGACATTTGCGTAAATCGAAACGAACAGTATTCATTATTATTTATTTTTGTACCTTTCACAATACATCTCAAAACCTTAGAGATTATCTGATTTCTAGAAATTATTGGCAAAATCTGGAAAGCAACGGCGCTTAAATAGTGCTGACACTAAAAAGTTCTATTCGATTAGAACCAAATAAAAATAAAACATGTTGGGGGTGTCATGGGAACTCACTTTGAACGAAGTACCTTTCGCCGGGTATTATGTATTAATACAGAGCCAACTAGTATGGTCTTAAGTTTCAATTGCGTATTGATTCATCATGAGATGCATAAACTGTGGTGTAGCAACAAATGAAAGATCTTCAAATGACAGCCGTGACCAACGGCTAGCTTTCCAAGACACTAAGGAAACACGCTATGTAAAGATGGTACACGATGGAACCACGGAATGACCTCGGCTAGCGTTGCTTAACCTTGAAGATCGATCTGTGCGTCTGTTATTATTAAGCCACGAGCTTCTCTAAACGCCTTAAGAAAGTATCATAGCAAAATCTTATTCTTTTACAAGTTTGTATACCTATTAATGTAGGCGTTTCTACGATTTTATTTTCAGGATTGTGTCGATATAAAAAGTGCCTGTAACTTTTTTCATACGAAATACTCATATTCAGCTATTCAGAATTACATATTATTAGTTAAAATGTTTATTTGTTGCTAGGGCAGTCGTCCATACTTTATTTAGCCATGTCCTTTTCTTTTGATATTTATTATAAGAGTTTTTTATGCTTTTAGTACTCGTTTAAAATGTTAAAGAGATTGCGTTAATTAAACTTTCCAAGTCAAGATTGTCAGTATTTAAAAGGACAAATGTTTTGTGATTCTGGATATCACCCTGTTGTAAGGATATAGTTGGTACGGATATGTTTTTAGCTAGTGAGCGTCCTATACTCGCGAAATAAGTGTTGACTTCATTAACAGAACGTTTGGGATCAGAAGACGACAGAAGATCGGTTGCAAGTGTTTTTTGTTTGGTTGTGTTGGTAATTGTTTTTATTGCTTACCATAACTTTTAATTATTTCTTTGTGCGGTATTAATAAGATCTCGTTTTCTGGGGATTTCACTAATTTTAGATGCAGTTTCTCACGGTTTTGGAGACACCTTAAGAGCCCTGGAGTCATCCATGACTTTTTCAGCAGTTTTCGATATGGCCTAACTTTCAGGATCATGTTTTATAATTACATTATAATTACATATCATGTGTAGTATAATTACATTTAGTGTTATTTAGTGTGTGTGTGTGTGTTTAGTGTTTTGCGTGTGTGTAAGAAGTTGGTAGCTTCATTAACATTATGGAGACTGTATAGCGGACTAAAATCAAACTGATCTAGCATTAGTTCAATTTTAGCGTAGTCAAGAACTTTTGTTGTTTTACTATTTAATTTAACAGTACTCGTATTGAAGGGTTTAGAAAGTTGAATGAAAAACAGAACAGTATCATGGTCAGTGAGTGAGGTGTTTGCGACATACGAATAAGCTGGGCGTTTTGATTTTAACATAACATGATCAAGGCACGAGCTGTTATAGCCAGTGGGAAGCGTATGTACCGGCAACATATCGTTTTACCTTTCTGTGCACATGCGATGCACTGGCTGGTAAGTGAATGAGTCTCATAGGGGTTAGATATCCAAAACCAGAAGACAACCTATAGGATCATATCGGCTAGTCTCGTTGTAAAACTCGGGGAAGAGTAGGTTATCTAGGGGACCACAATAGATCCCAGTGGGTCGAAGTGTCCGAGTTATTTCTAGGCCCCTCGACAAGATAAGATAAGATCAAAGACCTGGTGGTCCGTCTTAGTAGCAGCTTCGGTAACCAATATCACACCCCTCGGCCCGGTAATCGTAAGGCATCGAGTGTTAGTCGGGTCGTCCAACAAATTAGTTCTATATGCTGTGCTTTCCATAGGGGTTTTCTAGGATAAATACATCGTGGTGGCTACCCAATTCCTTCCACGGCAATATTTTTGAAGTAATTTAGGACCTCACGGTCATTGAATATCACTCCGTGTACTCGTACACGGAGGTGTTGAGACAGTTACCGCCACCCAATACTCGGCGTTGAATATTTTACAGTTTGGCAGTTCTTCTCCAGACAAACCCTCCTCATTTTACATCCGTTAGTAAGTTATTCCGCCTTTATGGAATTTAAGCTTTGATGATTTCCTCGCGATTCCGTTTCCAAGCGGCTATTCATTAACCAGTTAAGCGCACGACGGTCTTCTGGTTATTCAATCAAGTGCTCGAGCTGGACTCGAAAACTTGGCTGACACTTGTCTACGATTAATATCAGTGGGGCGATCGAAACCGCCTCACCTTTGCTCCGCACAAAAATTATCAACTCATTTTGAAAGGTAATCTTAAATTGAGTCCTACTATTAAATTTAATAAGGTTCACGTATTTAAAAAGGAAGCAGTCCGTGTGCTATATTGGTCTAGCGTTAGAGAGGAATTTTGCATTTATAGATCATATTAAAATATTCGGTGAGAAAGCAAAAAAGAACTTTAAAGACTATTTATAGAAAGAAAGAAAGAAAAAATGTTTATTTGTGAACCGCACAGGAGACACGAGAAAAATCATTAAATATTAATGGGGCAATGCATTTTTATTTATGCTATTTACTTGGATTGTATTTGCTATGGGGCACCTGATTGGGCTTATAGGGCCACAATAGGGGCGGTACGACGTAAATTACTTCAAAGTCATCGTTGGCTTTGATATTCTTAGGCAAAACATACAGGACGGTCAGTACTGACTTACCGGTACTTGCTGGCGTACTTCCGGTCGACCTAGAAGTGCAGCGACGTGCTGCAATGTACTATTCCGCACGAGAAACTATGGACGCGGACTTTTTAATGCGGAGTTACCGTGAGAAAATCTCTAGATTATTTAAACAACCTATTGACGTCTGGGAGGAACTTTTATCCGAATGGCAATGTAAAAAAAAACAAAAAAAAGTGGGAGCAACGGCCGACATCTCCACTAATTCTTTCCATCCGTTTGCGTGCGGCTGGCCAGGACGTGGCTGGAGGTGGATCACTGTGTTGCCCTCTTTCTCACAGGACATGGTAACTTTTGAGTAAATTATTTTCCTTCAAGCTCCTTGCCTCGCCTTTATGTCAGTGTTCTACATCTGACTGCGAATATGTACAATCTGCACACCATATCTTATGGTAGTGTATTTTTTGGCAGAATGAACGCAATAATACGTTGAATAATGTACAGGCTGTATCAGGAATACGGACCTTGTGGAAACTAGAAAAAAGTTCTGTGCGTTCAAGTGTTTTTTTGCCATACTTATTATTGAAATCAAATATAACAGCTCACAATGTTAGGACCGTGGTGATAGGCAACTGGGCTTATCCCAGTTGTAAACGACCCTTTGTGCCCATTGCAGCTCTCAATGTTAGGATCGTGGTGCTAGGCAACTGGGCTTATCCCAGTTGTAAACGACCCTTTTAGCCATAACTTTGTGCCCATTGGCCTTGTTTGATTTGTCTTCTGCTTGATATGGAGGGAAGTGTTTTTTTTTTTTCTACTTATTAATTTTGTTGCGGGATCCAAGACAGTTAAATTCATTCTCCGGGACTTCGTCGAGCTTCATTGCCTCGGCGCCTTTCTGGTGGTCGCCACCGTTGATTCTGGCTTTCAAGAGTTGCATTAGTTTGGGAATAGTGTGGTGGAATTGTCCCAAAACAAAAAATAATTTACAATTATTCATCACCAAACTAAGCCAAAAACGTCTTAGATTACTTTAAGTGTGTGTGTGATAACAGCCATTACTTAAATTACATTAGGTAATGGGCGTGCTTGACAAATCCAATTGCAATGGGCCTTTTTCTTTTCTCATTAATATAATTATATTTATTATATTATCGAACATTTATAATCAACCATAAACTGTGACAACAAAGATATTGGAGATAATACTTAGGTATGTAAATGATGAATTTCTTACTAAAATTTTTTGAGTTAAAATAATAGTTTTTTTGTTTCTTGTCAACAATCAACAAGTCAGTAGTTACATAATCGTCCTCGCTACCGAGACATATAAATATGTCTCCATTAAAGTGGTTGAATCATTTAATTGCTATGGAACATCTCTTTGGCATATACAGAAATTATTGTACCCAGAAGAACATTAGGCGATATTTGATTAAATTCCAAATATTTGTCCAGACTATAATGCATACTATATTCATAATATATAAAGTATATTTCTTGTTGGGAAAAGGAGAATATAGTCAAACAAAGCTAATGCTTGTATGTTTTGGTACTTTAGATTGTGTAATCTCTGTGTCATCTGTCATAACAGGCATATATTTCAGTCGCGACTTCCTTTCATATTATACAAGCATCAATAGTGTCTTTGAATTCTTTAAGGACGATAAACAATTAAAAAAATCTCTAAAGAAAGTACTCTTTGCCGGTATAACTTTCCACATATTTTTTGTTGCCGTAGCTGTCTTCAGATCATCGCAAAATATAAACATATTCTTACTATCAGATCCAATACTAACGCTGGCAATTTTGGTTTCACTAGCTTTTGTAAGATGTACTATAATATTTGAGCATCTAATGGTGTTTGTTGTTATAATGGTTGTGGTCTATTTGTTTAAAAGCTTGACTTCGTTGATATCAGTCATTCAGGAGAGATTAGGGAGTTGTGATATTAGTTCGGGTGAGCAATCTGATATCACAAAGGAGAAGATACAAGTATGGGTTGAACTATACAGGGATCTAGCAAACTGCTGTGACAAAGTGTCACTTTGCTTTGGACGCCAGGTAATTATTTCAATTTAGTTATTTCTTGTATAGATCATATTTGTTTTTGTATAAATAACATGAATGTATTGTTTGTATTTTTCAGTATTTCGCTTCACTGGTCTTGTCATTGTCACAGTATATTGTTTTGACGTATCTGATTATTTACTTAAAGTTTTCTAATGTGAGTATTTGTTCATTACTTTTTTACCGAGCTAAGTATTTACGTAAATATTAAAAAGTACCAAGTTTGTCTAAATATTTACACTTGTTTCCTCTGTTACCATGTAAATATTGTAACTATGGTTAATAATGAACCAATTATTTAGTACTATTATATTCATGCAGGAGCGCATTGCATACATTTTTTATACATTTCAGATGAATGACAGTCTAGACTATGTGAGAATTGTAATTATCATATTAAGTTGTATATCAGTGATGGTGATGCCATCAGTTGCTGGTCAAATGGCGAGTAACCAAAGAGTAAGGTTCCACCGGTCGTTGGTTCGACTTTACAATACAAAGATTGTTGGTAAGTCCATATTTAAACAAAAATTGACGTGTAACTCTCATCGGGTAATTGTAAACCTCGTTAGATTATGAAACACCTTGAGATTCTATGAACCATCGATACATTTTGAACTGGACATTTAGAACAGAATAATAGGACTAATATTATAAAGAGAAAAGATTTTTATGTTTGAATTTTTGTATGTAGCGAATAAACTTAAAAACTACTGGACCGATTTAAAAAAATCTTTCACCGTTGGGAAACTACACTATCCCCGGGTGACATAGGCTACTTTTTATTCCTGTACGCCCACGGGAATGGTAAATATGCGGGTGAAACCGCGAGGCGTCTGCTAATCGATATATATTTCGTAATCTAACGAAGTTAACTAAAAGTTGGTTTTAGGTACAGATGAAGCTGAACTGAAATTGTTAAAGGACTTTATACGCCTGATAAAGAAGAATCCAATTGAGATCAAATTACTGCCCAAGATTCCTGTTGGAGTGTACATGGTGCCGATTGTACTCACATTGACAGTCAACTATGTCATTGTCATGCTGCAGTTTAATCATGTTATTTAGTTTCGTGAATGAATTAATAATACATCATTCATACATCTAATTAACTTCTGCTCACCATTTCATTGATTCACGTGGAAATAAACGACACTATCTATAAACTTTTACCTACAACAACACTCACACACACTAGTCAATAGATAGATTTTTATCAGTAATAGAATTTTTCTAAATATACAAAGTTCTTTCTATTTCTTTTTTTTTATAAAAGAAGTTGCCATACACTAGGAATTTCTTCCTGTACCGTTGGCGCGTTTACAAACATTTAAACTCACATACAGAAACACTTAGAGCCGGAACAACTATCTGTAGGTCATACAAATATTTGCTCCGTGCGGGAATCGAACTCGCGACCCGCAGCGCAGTAGTCAATCGCTCAATCACTGCGCCAACCGTGCGCCCGCACTTGTATTAATAAAACTTTAAGGCCATAAAATACAATAAATTTTATCGATAAAAACACCTCACATAAAGGGCCACAAACTTGTATTGCCTTTTTAAAATTCTGCACATATTATTAAATTCAATGTGCAGGGGTTCTTTTTAGGTAATAATACAACTAAAACTAATTGGCTTAGAGCCGTGATTTCTTTTGTCAGTGTGAAGTCTAACTCAAAGACTAACAAAAAAGCTTTACCACAAAGATTTAGCAGAATTTTACGAAATGCAATAAAAACTTGTGAAATTACGTTTATAATTTGACTTTTATTGATCAATACAAAAATATCTTATCTTTTGAGTATTAGATGAATATTTTTTTATATTCTTTATGCTATGTCCGTAAAAATAACATTAAATTTATGCGTCTATGAGACCTAGGTCCAAAGTTATGGTTGTTAGATTATGTGGATATATTAATAAGTAAGTGGGGTACTAAAATTGCTCAATATTTGAGGGTGTGGTTATTTCACCCCTTATGTGGGCTGTTTTTATCGATAAAATTAGATGTATTTTACGGTCCTAAAGTTTTATTACTACAAGTCTAGAGATATAGTAAACCTTCAGAGATTACGTCTGAAAAATACAGAAGACAACATCTTATATGCAATATTTAATTTATTAATATGCATATATATGCAGGTATATATTAATTAGTTATATTGTGTTCTATTTTATAGAAAATTGTTTGATATGTTTTCTTTTTAATTCACTTCTACACGCGATGTCTTTATATCTTTTTTTCAATTTTCCTCTCGCAGATATGCTGGAAGAGATTTCTTTGAAATCAACGTACCTTTGTACCTATTTTATGTTCCTTCTTCTTGTCTTTTTATTATGTGTGTGTACATTAATGGTAATGGTAGGCAAATAAAATAAATAAATATCTTCATACCAGTCGTTTTAATATATATATTGTATGAATGAGTTGTAGCACCTTAAAAAAAGTGGGGGAAAAAAAAGTGGGTAGTCAAAAGTGAAACAACAATTTTTCTTCTCTTTATTATAAATTAATATAAAAAATAGAAATAGATAATAATTTTGTAATTTAATGACATATATTATTAGTTAATTGTCTCTACCTGCCGGTGAAGTGTTATTAGCTCAAAACACAACATTTATTATTATATATTAACACAATTGAATTTAAACATCATGGAAGATATCAACCGCACAATCGCTGAAATGAGCAATCTGTTTGGTGAGAGAATGTCCGCATTTGAGAAGGAATTGCAGAAGACTCCATCTACCACAGCAATTACCACCTCAACTTTGGCAGCGGAGTTTGCCTCTTTCCGGACATTTGTTGTTCAGGCGCTTGGTGCTCTGCAGAAGCAGGTTGCCATGTTGGGGCAGAACCTGGATAACACGGAGATGCGTAGGCGGCGAAAAATCCTTCTATTGCATGGAGTGTCTGAGGGGCAGGACGAGGTGACCGCACAAGTGGTGGCTCGTATTGTCAAGCAGCAGCTTGATATTGACTTGATTACTTCTGGCATCAAGAGGTGTCACAGAATGGGACGCAGTACATCTCACAAACCCCGACCAATCCTGTTCAAACTGCATGATGTGGCACTGCGGGATAAAATCTGGTTCGGCAAAACTAAACTGAAGGGGTCTGGTGTCACGGTGTCGGAGTTCCTCACGAAGACCCGACACAACATCTTCATGGCAGCGCGGGACAGATTTGGTGTGACCCAGTGCTGGACATCAGAGGGCACTGTATTGGTACTGGATTCGAAGGGCGTTCGGCATCGAGTCACTTCCTCTGCCGACCTCAATAGGATCGCGCAGCAATCAGAACTGATGGCCGCCCAGCCGGAGCAGGTCTCTGGACAGCCGGAGCCGGGCGTCGCGCAGCCGGTCGCAATGGGAAAGGTCGCCGCTTCAAAATCCAAGCGCACTGTGGCCAGGAAGTAAAGTCCTTCGATGTTGTTCTTGGTGGTCCAGGTATTTGTTATGTTTTTCCGTAGGAATTTCTATGATTTAGTCTCCTTTAGTTCGCGCCTACTCTTATTTAATTTCTCGTTTGTTATTAACACACCGTACAGTTTTTTGTAATTTGATTTCATTTCGTCATGTCATGTCAATGTCACAAACTGTCAATGTCAATTCATGTTTGCGTTCCATTCCACTGCATTGACAAATGTCATTCTTATACATTAAATTTAATATAGTTTTGTTACACGGTCCTAATTTTCATTTATTTTAATTTGCTTTGTTAATAAACTTGTTATATTATACTATATGCCTGGACTACAGAATTTAATTATGTGTTTTGTTATTTTTTTGCTTTTCTCTCATGTTAAGTACAACCGGCAGGTGGATGGAAATTTATTAGCCGCGTAGTTTTTATTGTTTTGTTATATATATTTATTTTATATATTTTATATTTATGCTCAGTCCTAGCAGTGACACTGATTCGTTTCACTCGTTGGATAGTGATGCTCCTGCCTTAGCCGACACTCTAGTTTCACTTTTTTCCGATGTCTCTAGGAACTTTAATGTAGTCCACATAAATGCCCAGAGTATTCCGGCCCACTTCCCTGATATGCTGGCAAGGTTTGACTGTAAGAATATTCATGCGATTCTTATTTCTGAATCATGGTTAAAACCTTGTCTTCCCTCTTCCTCCTACTCCCTACCTGGATTTCAACTTATCAGGAATGATCGCGCGGTCGGCGGTGGTGGTGGGGTGGCCATATATCTTCGTAATTATATTCCTTTTTCCATTGTTAACATGTCCACACAGCCGCCTCCGCCGAACGCTGGTGAACATCTTTTCTTGGAAGTTGAATTACATCATACTAAGATTCTCCTAGGGGTCTACTACTGTCCTTCTCTTCGGATTAATTTCTTCTCTTCTTTCGAACGTATTTTAGAACTTCTAATCCCCTCTTACAGTCACAGTATCATAATGGGCGACTTCAATACATGTCTACTTAAAAAAGATTCCCGCTCTTCTTCTCTTTGCCATATTGTTGAATCTACCAATCTTTCTATCCTTGATCTTGGTGCCACTCACCATTTTCCTAACTCTGTCCCCTCGCTTCTTGATCTTATTATTGTCTCTTCCTTCGATCACGTCGCTAAACATGGTCAATGTTCTGCCGACGCATTTTCCTATCATGATCTAATTTACACTTCCTATAAAATTCGACCACCTAAGCATAAGTTCAAAACTCTTCTGCTTCGCAATTTTGATGGCATGGATGTTGATCGTCTGCAAGAGGATGCCAGTAACATTGACTGGACTCCGCTGGTCACATCCTCGTCCGTCGACGAACAAGTTGATATCTTGACGTCTACCCTTATTCAACTTTACGACACACATGCACCTATTCGAGCTGTAAGAGTTAAGCATCTTCCAGCGCCATGGTTAACTAACGAAATTAAAGTTTTACTACGCAAAAAGGCAGCTGCGAAGTTTAAGTATAAAATTCGGCCCAACGACGTCAACAGGGAGAAATACGTCTCAATAAGGTACCAATGCAGCAAGGTGTGTAGGAACGCACAACGCCAACATATCCATAATTCTGTTCAAAACGGTGATTCAGCCAAAGTCTGGAAATTTCTGAAATCATTAGGTATCGGAAAAAAGTCTCATGACACGGTTCCTAAAGACTTGGACTTCAATTTACTTAACAGTCATTTTTCTACTTCGCCCATATTGGATAGGGCCACTAAAGCTACTACGCTTAGTTATCTTTCAAATCTTCCGATACCTGATTATTCTCCTTTTGTCTTAAGTCAATTCACTGCCTGTGATGTTAAAAATAGTATTTTATCGATTACATCCAACGCTGTTGGTAGTGACTGTGTCAGCCGTAAGATGATCATCCCCATCTTTGATAACATTATCCCTGTCATCCTTTATATCCTCAATTTCTCTATTTCCAGTGGTGTCTTCCCACAATCCTGGAAAGATGCCCAAATTATTCCTTTACCCAAAAAATCTCATCCTGCATCTTTTTCTGACTATCGTCCCATTTCTATTCTTCCTTTCCTATCCAAAGTCCTTGAAAAACTTGTCCACCATCAACTCAGCACGTTCCTTACCAAACACAATCTGCTAAATCCTTTCCAATCTGGTTTTCGACGCGGACACAGCACTACCTCAGCACTTGTACACATTACGGACGATATCAGGTCAGGCATGGAAGTGGGAAAGTTAACGGTACTTGCTCTGCTTGATTTTAGCAATGCCTTCAATACCGTTGACTTCGACATTTTGCTTGGCGTTCTAAGCTCTTTTAACATATCTCCTCCGGTAATTGACTGGTTTCATAGTTACCTGTTTGGCCGCCGGCAGCGTATTTGCACTGATGAATCTTTTTCTTCTTGGTGTCACGTCTCTGCCGGTGTGCCGCAGGGTGGCGTTTTATCTCCTCTTCTCTTCGCACTCTTTATTAATGCTATCACTCATCGACTTTCTTCTTTCTACCACCTGTATGCTGATGATCTCCAGATTTATACCCAAGCCCCTCTTGGAGAGTTACCTGATGCCATTGAGACGATTAATATAGACCTGGCTCGAATAGGTGACTGGAGTGCTGAGTTTGGGCTGAAGATTAATCCAACGAAGACTCAGGTGACTGTCGTTGGTAGTTCTCGGACTGTTTCTAGGATTGATTGGTCGACGCTTCCCCAGGTTTCTTTCAACAACACCATTATTCCTATTGCTAACACTGTGAAGAACTTGGGGATTTACATCGACAGCACTCTTGCCTGGACCAAACAACTGCAGGAAGTCAGTCGTAAACTGTTTGCTTCTGCGGGCTCCCTGAGACGTCTTCGAAATTTTCTTCCCATCACCACTAAAATTGCGATAGCACAATCTCTTCTTCTCCCTATCCTGGACTATGCTGATGCCAGCTATCTTGATCTCACCCAAGACCAATTGGATAAGCTTGAGCGACTTCAAAATCTCTGTATTAGATTTATATTTGGCTTGCGCAAATATGATCACGTTTCTGAATTTCGTACTAAGCTCAAATGGCTTCCTATTCGCCTTCGCCGGAATGCCCACATACTCTCTTTGCTTTATAATGTGCTCTTTAATCCTTTTACTCCTTTTTATCTTAAAGAACGTTTTCAGTTCCTCTGTGACACCCATTCTAAGTCCTTGAGATCATCGGAGAATTTAAAGTTGAGTGTTCGACTGCATTCCACTTCCTTCTTTGACAAATCTTTTAAGATTCAAGCAGTTCGGTTGTGGAATGCATTACCTATACAAATAAGACGTGCTCAAACACTGCCAACGTTTAAGGAAATGGTAAAGGAGCATTACCTTTCATTATAATTTTTTAGTCTTTTCCTTTCCCTGTCATATATTCAATATTTATTAGTATATTAGATATGTATGTATGTATTTTATGTTTTTATGTATAAGTAAGTTATATTATTTATATCTATTGTACACTGACTGCCCTTAATTCTTCTCCTATTGTTCAGTCCATCCAAAGGTTGTCTGTAAGAGATTGCCCTGTGCGATAAGACCGCCCATTGTACACTTTGTTTATAAATTTTGTTCTGTATGTATTTTTTTATGGTGTGCAATAAAGAATATAATAATAATAATAATAAAAACCAGCCACGAGGTTTTATGGTAAATATGTATAGTGTTCCTGTTTTTGTTTCTAGTTTTTTTTCACCGACTGCCGAAATTTCAGTTACATTTCACTTTGTAGTGATTTTTTCGGCAGTAGGTTGTATTTTTTTGTAAAAAGATTTTTATTTTTCATTTTTTAGTTGTGGTTTATAATGGACAAGTTCTATAGTAAGGTACTGCACAAAGTTATCCCAGAATAGATTACCCGAAGAACATAAAAGTTGAATATAATCGGAGAAATGAGAGTGTACCAGAGCGAACTGAACAAATATGTGTATGCCTTTAGAGCGTACCGGCATGACGTTATGTTATGAAATGGTGTAAACAATAAGCAGACATGCAATTGAAGCAATATCGAGAGATTTGCCGTTGTATATTGAATAGTTCTGTTGTATATTTCCAAAGTTCTTAATCAGACTTTCACCAAATTTAAATGGGATCACATGAGAAGTATCAGCTTCCAAATAAAAAAAACATCAAAATCGGTTCACCTAATAAAACGTTTTGAGGTCACACACTTGAAAGAAAAACAGTCGAATTGATAATCTCCTCCTTTTTGGAGTCGGTTAAAAAGGTCACATATCGAAATCGTGTTGTGGCTTTGATAATAATATTTGATTACAACGCGTTATGGCAGTGATGAAAAGTCAGGACGCGTTCTGAACGTTTAAGTCAATATTGGTTGGTGATCGTGGCAGCATTACACAGCTCAGTACGCAATAGAGGTAAAAATTAAATAGACCTTACAATGTCTGATGTTGGCTGGGTGTCTTTTTTTTTTGAGTGATCTTGGTTTTTCGGGTTGCTAAAAACGATAATGGGCACTAAATGAAAATCCAAAATGGCTCTGACGTAAATTTTCTAAGTTTTCGTTGATCGAAAATCGATTATTAGAACTATAATACTGTAACAAGCTTGTTACAGTATTATAATTCTAATAATCGATTTTATAGTCCCCAGAATACTTAAAAAATTCGTCGTCGTAAAAACAATGTATATATTGAACATTAATGATAGACTTTGGACTGTGAAAACAAAGATATTGGAGATACTTACATAAATAATAACTGCTTACGACTAAATAAGTGAACTAAAACGAATAGTCGTATAATTCCTGAAGCATTATCGTAGTCGATACCGAGACAACATCACAAACAAAAGTTTATCAATTAAAGTGGGTACATCATTTAAGTGGTATAATCATCAGTGGATAATATTTTAGGCATATATAGGAATTATTGTACACAGAAGAAGAACGTGATGAATTTTTTGTTAAATTTCAAATATTATTTCAGACCATACTGCATACGGTATTAGTAATATATGAAGTATATTTGTTGGGGAGAGGATACTTTAGTCAAGAAAAGCTAATGTTTGCATGTTTTGGTGTTTTAGCCTATGTAAACTCTGTGTCATCCGTCATGACCGGCATATGTTTCAGCCGTTACTTTATCTAATAATCTGTCTTCAGAATATTGCATGCTTTAATAATATTCTTAACATCACACCCCATACTAAATCTGATTCCAATTTTAGTTCCACAAATTATTATAAGATATACCATTATATTAACCACCAAAATTACCATTACCCATTTGCCATTTATTTACCATTTTATTATTATTATTTCATTTCAGCACCTTATGTTTTATGTTGTTATAATGGTAGTGGTCCGTGTTTTTAAAAAGCTCGATATCAGCTTCTCTGATATCAGCCGTTCTTAAGAAATTTTGCGAATGTATGTCTTCTCTCTCATTTTCTTAAACATTTAACTCGGACACTGACATAAAACTTTAATTAATTTTTTGAATCATTCGCATTATATTACGAGCTGTGCTTTCCGGTTATTAAGGATAAAGTTAATAATATACTATTTACACAAAACTAGATAAAAAAAAGCTTTAAAAAATCAAGCAAAACGAAAAAACAGCTTAATTTAAAATTTAGAACTTGTAAAACGAATAAAAAACATAATGAGGAAATCTACAAACTTTATAATCATATGTTTAAACTATGTGCACAGAAACCTCAGAAATTTATGAATACAAGACGTACACAAAAGCATAAGAATAAATGTAAACTTGACAACGATAAATAATAATAATTTGTTTAATAATGGCATTGATGAAATAAATATTAATAATGTGACATATTAGAATTTATTTATACATCTGACATTTTCAATATAGTATATGATTTTTTTATTAATTTGACATCTAATCAACCATTTAATTCTTAAATATTAAACTTAATCAAAAAAACAAAAATCTTAACACTATTTTTCTAAATCCTATATAATTATGCAGAAAAATGTATAAAATTATAATGTCCATAAATAATATCAAAACTAGTGGCAATGGTTCATCGCCACACAAGGGCTAGTTGTATATGTCATCCACTATGTTATAAACCTAAAATTTCTGGAAGGTGATTTTCTTGATCAGCTCAAAATGTCTATTGTAAAACCATTTTTTTGGGAAGGCTATGCATATAAGTTTAATGATTTTCTCAGTAGACATGACATATTATGCAAAGAGCAGTTTGGTTCCCGTAAAGGTTGTTCAACTGCTCTTGTCATCTTCAACTTTATTTAAGTTGTAACAGAAACTATTAACAATTGCATCCAGCGGTGTCATTATTCTTAGATATGAGTAAGGCCTTTGATTTTTGATAACGGAATCAAACAGCTTCTGAAGGGCCTTAAGTACTGGTTTTTCACCCACCTTGTTGTTCTTAAAATGTTTAAGAGCTATCCCAATCTCGTACATGCTGACGTCGAGAATGTCTTCGATATAGTGTCGGGTCAATCTCACTTTAGGGTCATTTGCTAGATTTGCGACGGGTTTACTGGTTGTCATGTACAACTGCCATTTTCTTTCATGTTACTTCTCACACAGTCTATCCATCTTTTCTTTGGCTTTCTCCTCCTAATCAATCGATCCTTAATTGTTCTCACCATTTCCTATCATACAGTGTCATAGACAATAAAAAATTCAACATTTTAGTCTCTGAGGTAAATCCGAAGATTTACCGTGTGATTGCTGGTAAAAACCCGAAGCGATCATCATAGATCATTTCTGACTTTTACCAGTAAGACTTTGTAAATAATAGGTTTTACCGGTAAATCCTAGGAATTATCGAAGTTCTGGCTTTTACAGTAACATATACAATGTGTCCGGGCTTGTAGTAATGAAAATTTAAGGCCGTTAAAGACAGTTGATTTTAGGTTCCCTATCTATTTGCATAAAATTTTAAGGGTGACAGTTCATCAAAAATTTATTTACAAATGTTTACTTGACAAGCAACGATTTGCAAAAACATGATTTGTCATTTCATCATCATACACCAACAAGTTTGCCAAATAATTTACTTAAGAAAATAATTATCCGTTAAACTTTTTATAATGTTTGGTATAAAAACGTTTTAATATACATTTTGACTTATTATTTGTACGATCATGCAACGGAATGTTTGCCGCCATTTTGTGTGTCAGTGACCAGATAAGACGTGTCATTCATTCCGTTCCTTAAACCTTCCGTTCTTTAACCATGAAGGTAGAAGAGGCAGCATCATACAAAAAATAACTCAAATTTATTCCCATTATTCCTATTGATTTTTATGCCTGAATACTATTAGGCCAATAGTCATTATGCGAATCAAAATTATGCTTAAACAAATGACTGGTATGTGCTATGGGGCGCCTGTTTGGGCTGATAGGGCCACAATAGGGGTGGTACGACGTAAATTACTTCAAAGTCAGCGTTTAGCTTTAATATTCTTATGCAAAGTATACAGGACGGTTAGTACTGAGACCTTACCGGTACTTCCTGGCGTACTTCCGCTCGACCTTGAAGTGCAGCGACGTGCAGCGACGTGCTGCAATGTACTATTCCGCACGAGAGACCAATAGACGCGGACTTTTTAACGCGGAGTCCTCCTTCTCGCGTCGTGATTCCCCTGACGTCGTGGAAGCAACTTTTCCTTCACTTATTTGCGCCATCTGTGCCTTTCTTTTTATTCCTTTCTTTTACGTCGTGCAGTTTGGTGTTCAGCGATTGCATTTCAAGACATCCCTATACGCCTCCTTATATCCTTCTCACTGGACCCCGTGTTGCTGATACTTGCACCTAGGTACATGAAGTCACTTACCATTTCCAGCGCCAGAGCATATAAATTGAAGAAGGTTTGCGCGATCCACCACCATTAGTTTAGTTTTGGCATGATTTATTCTGATGCCTACTCCAAACTGATTGTTTTCATTCAGTTAACGAGGTCTATCATCTCGGTTTCTTTCGAAGCTAGAAGTGTAGTGTCATCTGCATAACGGAGGTTAGTTAATTTGGTGCCACCTATTGTGACCCCACCCTCCCAGTCTTCACAAGTTCGTCTGATGATGTACTCTCCATAAATATTAAAAATAATGGGAGACAGAATGTAACCCTGCTTTACACCCTTGCCGAAGTTGAAAGACCCAGACATTGTTTTTTCAACCTTTACCCCACCCTGATTAGTCCAATAAAGAGATTAGATGAGAGCCACCAGATGTTTGGGTACACCAAGTTCTTCCAGGATCTTCCACAGAACCGACCAAATCACGCTGTCAAAAACCTTGCTGTAAAACACATGATGATGAGAGGTGTTACATTCGTAGGACTTCTCAATTAATTGGCGAATATTCAGAATTACTTCGCGAGTTTCTTTAATTTGACGAAACTAGCCTGCTCTTGCGGAATTTTCCAGTCTAAGTAATGACGGAGCCTTTTATTTATAACATGTAGTAACACTTTACTGGCGTGGGATATAAGGGCCAGGGTTCTGTAGTTGTCGCATTTTGGCGTTGAGCCTTTCTTACGCAGCGGTAAAATTACTGATCTTGCCCAATCATCCGGCCATTCACCCGTACGCCAAACATCATTACAAATTTTAGGTAGAGCGTCCACACCCGATGAGCCCATCACCTTGATTATCTCTGCTGTCAACTGGTCTGGTCCCGGCGCCTTTTTATTTTTGAGAGCTGCAATAGTAGCCTCAATTTCAGATGGCAGTATGGGTGGTTCTTTCTCGAGTGACTCCCATGTAGCTATTGTATTCCCGCTATTGTTGGGTAGTTGGGTGGGTTGTAGAGCTCTTCACAGTATTGTCTCCATCTTTCCGCTATTGCAACCAGATCCTGAATTGGACTACCATCCTCATCCTCAACCTGGTTGGTTGGTTGGTTTTGGGTTTGAACTGATTCGACAACTTAACTTTTTTGAACAGATCAGTTTGTACCTATAGCGGATGGTCTTCTATCGCTAGACAGATATTCTCTACAAAGATTTTTTTGGCTCGGCAGCAGTGTTGTTGTATCTTCCGACTCAGATCAGCATATTTTTGTCGGTCTCCTTGAGCTACAAGTCCCAGCATTTTAAGGTCTTTCCGCTCGTTCACCAAATTCCAGGAATCAGTGTTAAGCCATGTTTGTTTGCAAGTGAGTTTTGATTGCTGACCTGTGATTCCATCCATGACGTTCCACATCAAGTCCTTGAGATTCATCATTTCATTCAGTCCTTATTTTTTGTACATTCGCGCCTCTGTTAATGGCCAGTGGTCTAACTGCAATTGCGTTCTTAAGATCTTCTTGGAACGCTATTTTCTCTGGCGATATCAATGTTCGTGGTCTCAGGGGAAGATATTTTTTTACCGCTTTTAGACGTAGGGAAAACTTTGCAACAAGAAGGCATTGTTCCGATCCACAGTCAGCACCAGGGTTTTCAATGATTACGTGGTCGATTTGTCTACGACGTCTGTCGCCGGGAGACTTCCATGTGTAAAGACGTCTTGGGTGATGTTGGAAGCAGGTGTTTATTATTGTGAGCTTCCTTTCGCTGCAGAACTCCAAGAGCCGCTGGCCTCTCTCATTCCTGTTGCCAATGCCATACTTGCCGATCGTGTTCCGGATGTGATCGTCTTGCTGCGTTCTGCCCATTTTTGCATTCTAATCACCGATTATTAAAGTGATCTCGCGATTTGGGATTTTGGTAAGAGTAGTTTCCATGACATCATAGAACTCGTCGATAGTCTCATCACTAGCGCTGGAAGTGGGAGCACACACCACGACAATGTTGAGGGTACAGGGTCTCGTGTTAAATTTCAGAGTCATAATCTATCAGATACAGGGTTATAACCAAGTACATGCTTGTTGAGTTGGTGAGAAACAAGAAACACAAACTCGTGCTTTGTATTCAGCAACACGCTAGCTTAGCTCGCTCATTCGCTTGCTTGCTTGGTTTGGCTTTGTAGACGCAGGCCTAACTTGCCTTACTCCTTTTGAGATGGCACGGTGGCGTGGTCTTGAGGGAGAGCGCAACGATTGTGTAGATCCTCAAGGCAAGGGCGGTGATGTTCCTTCTCGAGGTTGCCGCACCGTTATTGGTCTAATTCCATATGAAATAGACGTAACCGAAATCACCGGTCTACTTGACACAGGGGTGGCGAGGTCATGCCTCTGGGTAGGATGGATAGCAATGACCAATGACCCTGTAATGAGCAGGCCCGGATTTCTCCTCCGTACGGCCGTCCAGAGGCAGGACTGCAGCGGTTTCGTCTGCGGCGGGACTGTCAAAAGATGGTATTGCTGTGGCACTGTCGAGGGTCGGCACTGCTGTGGGACCACCGCTGGGTGGTACTGCAACCAGGCCCACTGAGCATAACAGTTCTGCCAAAGCTGGCGCGACACGGGATCCTTACGTGAGAGGTCGAACGACCTCAGACCTTGCGGCCCTGGACGCGACCGGCAAAGCAACTCTTCGTCTCCCGGCGGCCGGCATAAATCAGGCTTGCGCCCGGTTGGACGATGTGGAGCGCAAAGGAAAAAGCGCCAAAAGCTGAGACAACGGGCGGCTTTAGAAGGGACTGCGGGGGAACCATCAGAGAGGCCGCGTGCTGTTCTCAGTGGTGACAGTGTGGACAAGGGGTCCAAGAGGATGAAGACCCAAGGTCAATCGTCCTCGACCGGATCCTTTAGGGAAGCAGTGGCGGCTTTGAAACTCGCCGTCGTTACAGTCAAGTAACCGGAGGAGTACTTGAAGGCGGATCAAGTGCCAAACCAGGAGCTCATAATTGAGAAACTGGAAGAAGCGTCGGTCGCTCCTCTACCTGTCTTCACGGTTGCTCCCAGATTTGTCGCGGGTGCAGTGCAATTATCCTGCGACAACTCTGACGCAGCTTGCTGGTTTCGGGGTGCCATCCACAAAGTGGAACTTGGCTCCCTGAAGCTCAAGGTCGTCAACGCCAAGGACCTCCCAAAGCCAGTCAAAATGACATGGAAGAGTCGCAACTTGGCGCTGCAAGACTCTGCCCGGACCATTCGGTTTCTCCAGCGGCTTAACCCTGCCTTGAGGACGGACGACTGGAAAGTCGCTGAGCAGACCGTCATCCGTCGTATCGTTCTCATGGACGGGGTGTCCACTGGGGTCATCAAGGCCGCGGGCTACTCTCTTTCAGGAAGAATTGAACGATACTTGTTCAAGCTCCTGGAAGAAGACAAGAGAGAGGCACCCACTGCGGAAGCAGAAGCGGAACCCTCTGAAGATGGACTACCGCAACGTGTGGAGGCCATCGACGAAATCTCTGCTCATCGCGCAGCGCAGGAGACAGAGACTCAGACCAGGGCGTCAGAGGCAGACCTCGAGGATTTCGATACCCTGGGGATTAAGTCGCCAACTGCTCTCGAGGAGAGCCAGGCGATGGAGGAGAGGCCTCAAAACTAAAGCCCTCCTATAAAAAGAAGCCAACACAACACAACAACAACAACACAGCCCACAGCTAACACAGGCCCATCAAAAATCATCCAAGATGGAGGGACTAAGGTGTGTACAAATTAATTTGCATCATTGCACAGCCGCTACTGGCTCAGCAACTGAAGCATAATTCATGCGACGTTGCCTTGATACAAGAATCTTACTTATATAAGGGGACCATAAAAAGCTTAGGTGGGACAGGAGGCATGGTGCTCCATGCATGACTGTCCAACTAATGACGCGAGGACTTGCATCTATATCAGGGGTGGTATAGAGGCTATGCACTTACGTACTTTCTGTTACAGGGATCTCACAACAACTATGAACCAAGTGGGGACGGGAACAGAGAAAAGTTCGACCTGGTACTTGGTTGCGATGCGAATGCACACTATGTCGTTTGGGCAGTTCAGATGTCAACAAACGAGGGAAGGATTTGTTGGACTTTATGGTAAGCTCTTCTTTTTAAATTATTAATGCAGGCAATAAACATACTTTCAGGACCTCGGCAAGAACTGAAGTTATTGACCTAACAATTAGTATTGGCTTCAAACAGAGCCAGCACTCATATTGAAAATTTTCATGTATCGGACGAAATATCTCTGTCTGACCACAATTATATATGCTTTAAGTTCAGGACGGCGGGAAAAGCCGAAACTAGACGAAGGAGAAACCCAAGGCATACAAATTGGGACTCTTACAGGCGGGACCTCAAAGTAAATCTAGGGAGCCCTATAGGTAAACTTAGTTCCATACTGGATATAGAATTTCAAGTGGAGAGAATCAAGGCGGGCAGCATCAGTGCATGGAAAGATAATTGCCCAGAGAAAAAGGCCTTTTGCAAAAAGGTACCATGGTGGACTCCTGAACTAGCTAAAATACGTCAGGAAACACGACAGGTTATTAATGATGCAAAAGCCAGGAAAGATTTTTCTGGCTATTCTAGCATGCTGAAGAGTTAACACGGCGGTACGCAAGGCCAAAAGAACCAATTGGCAGCAGCATTGCACCTCCATCGAAGCTCTGCCAAATGGAATGAGGTTTTGCAAAGCAATTTCCATGACTAAGACAAATCCACTATCATCTGTAAAGGAAGATAATGGGCATCTCACGGAAACTGGACTGGACACTCTGGGCGTGATGTTTAGGACTTACTTCCCAGAATGTGTACTGCGCGACAGTGATAAAGAGGAACCAGTCACAAGGGACGAGCTCACAAGGCACACGTACAAAAGTTACTGGCTCACGGCAAAGAAAGTGGTACATGAAAATAAACTGAAGCTTGCCATAGCGGGCTTCCAGCCTCTCAAATCCCCTGGTCTGGATGGCATCTACCCAATACTATTGCAAGAAGGGGCATCTGTTTTGATACCCCATTTGAGTAAACTCTACAGAGCCTGCATAGCCTTTGGGTACGTACCCAAGTGAAAGTGAAGGGAGGTCAAAGTCACTTTTATACCAAAGGTGGGTAGACCGAATTACGAAGAAGCTATGTGTTGCCCAATTTCTCACAGGGCATGGTATTTTTTGAGTAAATTATTTCGTTCCAGCTCATTGCCTCGCCTTTATGTCAGTATTCTACATCTGACTGCGAATATGTACAATTTGCACATCATATCTTATGGGAGTGTATTCTTTGGCAGAATGAACGCAATATTATGTTGAATAATGTACAGGCTGTATCAGAAATAAGGACCTTGTGGAAACTAGAACAAACTTCCGTGCGTTCAACCGTTTTTTTGCCATACCTATAATTGGAATCAAATATAACAGGTCACAATGTTAGTACCGTGGTGCTAGGCAACTGAGGCCCAGTTGCCTAGCACTACGGTACTAACATTGTGAGCCCAGTTATAAACGACCCTTTTTGCCCTTTGGACTTGTTTGTTCTGTCTTTTGCTTGATATTGATGGAAGTGCATTTTTTAATTTTTTTCCTACTCCTCCGTTATTCTTTTCTTATTAATTTCGTGGCGGGATCCAAGACAGTTAAATTCATTCTCCGGGACTTCGTCGAGCTTCATTGCCTTGGCACTTTTCTGTAATCGGTGGTCGCCACCGTTGATTCTGGCTTTCAAGAGTTGTAGTGGTTTGGGAATAGTGCGGTGGGATTGTCCCAAAACAAAAAACAATTTACTAGTATACATCACCGAACTAAGCCAAAATCGTCTTAGATTACTTCAAGTGTGTGTGTGATTACTCAAATTACATTAGGTAATGGGCGTGCTTGACAAATCAAATTACAATGGACCTTTTTCTTTTCTCATAATTTAATTATATTTATATACTATCGAACATTTATAATCGATCATAAACTGTGACAACAAATATATTGGAGATAATACTTAATTAAATGATGAATTTTTTACCACAATTTTATTGAGTTAAAATACTAGTTTTTTTTTTGTTGTCAGCAATCAACAGTTACATAATCGTCCTCGCTACCGACACACAGTATTACAAACAAATATGTCTCCATTAAAGTGGTTGAATCATTTAATTGTTGTAGAACATCTCTTTGGCATATACAGAAATTATTGTACCCAGAATAACATTAGGCGATGTTTGATTAAATTCCAAATATTCGTCCAGACTATAATGCATACTATATTCATAATGTATAAAGTATATTTCATGTTGGGAAGAGGAGAAAATAGTCAAACAAAGCTTATGTTTGTATGTTTTGGTACTTTTGATTGTTCAATCTCTGTGTCATCTGTCATAACCGGCACATATTTCAGTCCCGACTTCGTATCATATTATACAAGCATCAATAGTGTCTTTGAATTCTTTAAGGACGATAAACAATTAAAAAAATCTCTAACAAAAGTACTCTTTGCCGGTATAAGTTTCCACATATTTTTTGTTGCCGTAGCTGTCTTCAGAGCATCGCAAAATATAAACATATTCTTACCATCAGATCCAATACTAAAGCTGGCAATTTTGGTTTCACTAGCTATTATAAGATGTACTATAATATTTGAGCATCTAATGGTGTATGTTGTTATAATGGTAGTGGTATATTTGTTTAAATGCTTGATTTCGTTGATATCAGTCGTTCAGGAGAGATTAGGGAGTTGTGATATTAGTTCGGGTGAGCAATGTGATATGACAAAGGAGAAGATACAAGTATGGGTTGAACTATACAGGGAGCTAGCAAACTGCTGTGACAAAGTGTCGCTTTGCTTTGGACGCCAGGTAGTTATTTCTATTTAGTTATTTCCTGTATATACCATATTTGTTTTGGTATGAATAACATGAATGTGTCGTTTTTATTTTTCAGTATTTTGCTTCACTAGTCTTGTCTTTATCAGAGTATATTTTTTTGACTTATCTAATTATTTACTCAAAGTTTTCTAATGTGAGTATTTATGCACTACTTTTTTACCGACCTATTTACCGAAGTATTTACGTTAACACTAAAAAGTACCAAGTTTGTTTAAATATTTACACTTGGTTCCTCTTTTACCATGTAAATATTGTAACTATGGTTAATAATGAACCATTTATTTATTACTATAAATTATATTCATGCAGGAGTGCATTGCATTATTTTTTTATACATTTCAGATGAATGACAGTCTGAACTATGTGAGAATTGTAATTATCATATTAAGTTGTATATCAGTGATGGTGATGCCATCAGTTGCTGGTCAAATGGTGAGTAACCAAAGAGTGAGGTTCCACCGGTCGTTGGTTCGACTTTACAATACAAAGATTATTGGTAAGTCCATATTAATTAAGATTATGCAAACAAAAAGGCACACTTTTGAAGGAGCACAATTATATAACAAAATACCCTCAGTATTTTGTTATATAATTGTGCTCCTTAGTTATTTTTTTTTTGCCAAACTTAGTTCTCATCTTCGGTAAAATCAGAAAACTATCTCGGCGACTGCTACGTTGGGTTACTTGTTTTACTTTAATAAACGATAAGTTAGTATGTATACTTTTGTTGAGTGCTTTATGGATAAAATACATGTATTGTAAATATATAACTGTCTAATGTTCATTATTTTGGTTTCTTCGTAGATTTTGCTTTTTCTGTTGATGTTAAATATGGCTAGTTAAAAATCATTTTTATTAATTTATTTTGTGCAACTTGGAGACTTGCTAGCTTCGTCTTGGCCGCACTACCCCAAACTTCAATCAAAAATAGTTAGTGTGGTTTTACTAAGGCGTTATAGATGGTGTGACGTAGTCTATGTGGAATACATCAAACTATGTTTCGGAGGGATCCAAGTAGAGACGTAAGCTTTGTTTTTATATGATCCAATTTAACTGTCCATGATAGATAACTATCCATTCTCAATCCAAGGTCAAGTTCTCACAAGTTTTTTGCTGTAAGGGCACATTGTTGATTACTAATGGATTATGGGGATGTATTATTTTGTTTTTTGCTTTGAACAAGATATAGCATGTTTTAGAAATATTAATCGTTAATAAATTATATTGAAACCATGATAAAAGGGTGTTTAAATCATCTTGAGCTTGCGAAA
This sequence comes from Anorthoa munda, assembly GCA_945859665.1. NCBI lineage: Eukaryota > Metazoa > Arthropoda > Insecta > Lepidoptera > Noctuidae > Anorthoa > Anorthoa munda. The sequence goes on along the minus strand of OX243905.1, from coordinate 25,879,741 downwards.
CCAAATCATGAATGGAAGATCCGAAATAAAATAAGCAAGTGTCATTTGCGTATAAAGTAAGATGGCCTAGTGTAATTTCCTGAATATTATTTATGTAGATTAAAAAGAGCAGGGGCCCCAATATTGATCCCTGGGGAACGCCACACGTTATAGGTAATGTGCCATTTTGATAATTATTATCCGTTCTAACTAACTGCGACCTGCTTTTTAGATAGGATTCAAACATTTTTAGGGCACTATCGGTAACATTGATCGTTTCTAGCTTTTTAAGTAGCAGTTCATGACTAACGGTGTAGAACACTTTTTTGTGATCAATAAAGATGCCAAGGACTATGTTTTTTCTATCTACATTTTTGTTAATTTTAGTAACGAGGTCGACTGTAGCTGTTAGTGTGCTACTTTTTGGTCTAAACCCGTATTGTATGTCTGAAAGAAAGTTAAAAGAAGTTAAATGTGGTTCTAATCGTTTGTGTATGATTTTTTCTAATATTTTTGACAATACAGGCAAAACTGAAATAGGTCGGTAGTTACTTAGGTCCATCTTTGAACCTGATTTGTGAATGGGTGTTACTTTCGCCACTTTCAGGGAAAATTACCTTCAGCTAGCAGTTTGTTGAAGCATTTGCTCAGGTTGTTCGCTATTATATTTTGTATGCATTTTATTGATTTAGTAGTGATTCCATCTAATCCAGTAAACCAGTTAGGGTCAAGGTTTAATATGATTTTTGTAATTTCAGTTGCAGAGCACGGATAAAGAGTTGATAACACTGGGGAGCTTTCGGTAATAGATTTTGGCAAAGCATGTGTATGATCGTCATGAAATGATCTAGGTATTTCATTCGCTAAAAGGGGACCTATAGTGGCTAAGTACTCGTTGAAAAACTGGAAAATATTGGTGGGGTCTGTAATTTGTTCGGAATCGATCAATAGTTTTGAAGGAGCACAATTTTGTTTAATTTTATTGTTTGCTAGAATGCCACATTTTGTTAGGTTTATTAATACATTTGCAAAAAAATTTATAGTAGAAAATATTCTTTGTATCTTGTATGTGCTTGGCAACATGTTTTCTTTTTGTGATAAATTCTGTTTCCAGGTTAGTGTCATTCAGATTCTTCTTTAGTTCTGTTCACAATAAATTTCTTTGGTTGATATCATCAATTATGCTTCTATTAATCCAGTCGTTTTCGGGTAGTTTCAGAATTTTGATCTTTATTGTTTTACTTTTATCAATTACTGATTTTATTTTGTTTTCTAGTAGTGTGTAGTCATCATCTAATTCTTCAAGGTTTGTTGTTTCTAGCATAATATCATGTAATTTCGTGAAATCAATGTAATGTAATTGCCTCGTATTGGGTCCGTTTTTTTCAGGGCAGTTCGTTTTTTTGAGTTCAACATATATTTGTTTGTAATCTGACATTGAAGAGTCAGCTATTGCCATGTGGAAGTGATCGTTTTTCAGGTTGGAGCTGACATGGTCCAAAATAGATTTTCTAGTATTAGATTCCCTTGTACAATATTTCTTAGTTATTTTGTTTAGTAATGTATGTCCAGTTCCCTTCAAGAGTTCATTATATTGTTTTGTCTTTTTGTCTTTGTTTAATAGATTAATGTTGAAATCTCCGAAAACTATTGCCCTCTTTCTTTGTTGCAGTTGGGACTCATAAACCTCAAGAAATTCTGTGTAGTTAGTGTCGCCAGGGTTGTATAGTCCTACTTCCAGTGCATATCGTTCTAGTCGTATCCATAAATAGTTGTTTCCTCCTGTGTACTTAGATTCTGATAAATTATGTTTGAGATCATTGTGGACATATGCTGAAACTCCAACTCCTCTTGAATCAGTTCTGTAGTTGTAGTAGTGTGAGTAGTTGTTTATTTGTAGTTCCAAGGCTTGTGTTTCAGTTCTTATCCATGTTTCAGTCAGCAAAATAACATGTATCGTATTTGGTAGTGATTGTAGAATGCATTTAAGTTCGTTAAATATTCCTTTTTTGGATGAACTTGCGAGAAGGGGCTCCGAGATGTTAGTGCTAGGCCCGTACCTACTTATCCCCTTGCCTTTCTCGCAATTTCGTGCGTGGATTCGTCAAAGATCAACAGAACTACACAATAACAGATGGTCACGGGCAACAGACTGCAGACAGTCAAAAATGGCTTTGCCAAGAGTTCACCCGAGTCTCACTAAAAAACGCCTCAGCCTGAGTAGAATTAACCTCAAAATAATTATAGGGACAATAACGGACCACACCCTTCTTAACAAACATTTATTCAACATAGGCGCCACGGACAGCCCACTTTGCAGGGGCTGTTTTAACGCCGAAGAATCAGCCGCCTACGTACTCCTGGAATGCGAGGCAGTGGCTTCTCAACGCGAAGAAATCCTCGGAACAGTGAGGTCGCTCAGTGAAGCCTGTGAAGCTCCCAGGAAGCTTCTGTTCTTTTGGGCGGAGCTAGGCTGGCTATGTTAGCCAGCACCCCCACGCACAACGGACAAAATGGGAGTCTAAGTGCGGAACAGAGAGTCCCTACTACTACTACTACTGGGTTTTTTATTATTGTAGGTGTGCCATTTACATATTTTATTGTCAGTCCATTCATCTCCGTCATTTTAACGAAGTAGTAGTTCCTCTTTAAGATTCTTAAAATATTTTTGCTGTGCTGGGGTTTGGTCTGAACATATTTTATTTTTTTCTGGCAGTAGTTGCCTTGCTTTATTGCGTAGGAGATGCCTGGCGGGTATTGAAGTGTCGTTACATACCTTGTTTGTGCGGCTTTTTCCCGGTGAGTATTTGCCTATTTTAAAGGTTTTAATCGGTTTTGGGAGGTCTTGGCTCACTAGCAGAGTAAGTTTATATAATCGTTCCTCCGCGCTAACAGCTGACTGTTCGGGCAGGCCCTCAAAACTAATATTTTTTTCCCTGCTATTTCGATTCGCTACCTCCTTTATTATTTGTTCGTTCAAACATATTTATTTATTTATTTATTTATATATACTTTATTGTACACCAAGATAAAAAACAATAATACATATGGAAACCTTAAAATTAAAACAAACATACAACAGGCGGCCTTATCGCGTTCTGCGATCTCTTCCAGGCAACCCAGAATGGAGAGAGAAAGCCTGGACACGACATGGGGTTGCACTTGGTGCAAGTTTGAATAAAACAATAAGTAACAAACATAGTAACCACTAAATACAAAATACTAAAACAGATACATAAATACATACATACATATAAATATACAGTCAAGAAAACAATACAGCTCCAACAAGTAGAAGATCACAGTGACAGGTAGTGCTCCTTTACCAGTCTTTTAAATATCGGTAGTGATTGCGCGCGTTTTATTGTTACAGGCAATGCATTCCATAGACGAGCGGCCTGGACAGTAAAAGATTTGTCCAGGAAGATAGTGGAATGCATTGGCATTTTAAGTTTCATGTTATCCGATGACCTAAGAACTTTCGTGTGCGAGTCACATAAAAACTGAAATCGATTTTTGAGGTAAAGAGGGGTAGATGGGAAAAATAGTATATTATACAGGAGGGAAAGAATATGAGCATTCCGGCGAAGGCGAATTGGCAACCACTTGAGTTTCTCACGGAATTCTGAAACATGGTCATATTTGCGCAAACCAAATATGAACCTTATACATACATTTTGAAGACGCTCAAGTTTATCAAGTTGTGCTTCAGTGAGATCAAGATAGCTGGCATCAGCATAATCAAGGATGGGTAGAAGAAGAGATTGAGCAAGCGCAATCTTAGTGGCAGTCGGCAGAAAATTACGCAATCTCCTCAGAGACCCAGCAGATGCGAATAGCTTGCGGCTAACTTCCTGTAGCTGGGCAGTCCAAGAGAAGTTCTTGTCAATGAATATCCCCAAGTTCTTAACATTATCGCTAAAGGATACAACAGAGTTATCAAAAGAAACTTGGGGAAGAGTCGTCCAGTCGATCCTTGAGACCAACCTTGAACTGCCCACCACCATAACTTGCGTTTTTATAGGGTTCACCGTAAGTCCGTGCCTCTTGCTCCAGTCGCATATACGGGCCAGATCACTATTTATGGTCAAGATAGCCTCAGATAGATTACCAAGAGGAGATCGTGTGTAAATTTGAAGATCATCTGCATAAAGGTGGTAGGAAGAAATTAATTCATTGGATATTGAGTTAATAAAAACTGCGAAGAGTAAGGGAGATAGAACGCCGCCCTGAGGTACCCCGGCAGAAGTACTACACCAGGAAGACAAGGTCTCCCCGATGCAAATACGTTGTCGGCGCCCAAACAGGTAACTACGAAACCATTCAACAACCGATGGAGATATGTTAAGAGAGCAAAGGACGCCAAGTAAAACATCGAAATCCACGGTATTAAAGGCATTACTGAAATCCAGTAGAGCCAAAACCGTTAGATTACCCATCTCCATGGCAGACCTTATATCGTCCGTAATATTCAGAAGCGCTGTAGTTGTGCTATGACCAGGGCGGAAGCCGGACTGGAAGGGGTTAAGGAGATTATTTTTGGAGAGAAAGGTGCTTATTTGGTTGTGGATTAACCTTTCAAGGACTTTGGATAGGAATGGCAAGACGGATATTGGACGATACTCGGAGAAGGATGTGGGATTGGATTTCTTAGGTAAGGGCATTACTTGAGCATCTTTCCATGAACTTGGAAAAACACTGCTAGACGCAGAAAAATTGAGGATGTGGCAAATGACGGGCAGGATGGTGTCCAGCACCGGGAGTAGCATTTTACGGCTGATACAGTCGCTTCCTACTGCGTTTGACGAAATCGATAGTATGCTCTTCTTAACATCACATGCAGAAAATTGACCAAAAACAAATGGAGAATAACTGGGAGTCGGGAGAGATGAAAGATGATTCAATGTTTTTAATTTAGTTGTCCTATCAAAATTGGACGAAGCAGTAAAATGATTATTCATTGCGTCAATATTTACATCTTTAGGGATAGTTTCTTGTCTCGATTTTCCGACCCCCAATGACCTTAGAAATTTCCAAACTTAGGAAGCGTCCCCATTTCGGACAGAATCATGAATATGTTGGCGATTGGCATTCCTACACACCTTATTGCAGTGGTTACGGATTGAGACATATCTTTCCCTATTAGCGTCAGTAGGCCGACGCTTAAATTTGGCTTTTGCCGTAGCTTTTTTGTTCATTATGCTTTTTATTTCCTCTGTCAGCCACGGCGCTGGCAAATGCCTTACTTTTACTGGCCGAACAGGAGCGTGATGGTCGTAAAGCTCAACAAGTTTCGTCGTGAACGTAAGAACTTGCTCATCGACTGAAGTAGAGGCAAATAGAGAAGACCAATCTATGTTGCTGGCATCCTCACAAAGACTGTCAACGTCCATACCACCAAAATTGCGCTGCATGAGAGTTTTGGCTTTAGCCTTAGGTGGACGAATTTTATATGAAAGAAAAATCAGATCATGATAAGAAAAGGCATCGGCCGAGCATTGGCCATGCTTAGCGACGCGGCCAGGAGAGGAGACAAAAATCAAGTCAAGAAGTGAAGGAGTAGAGTTAGGAAAATGGTGAGTAGCACTAAGTGGAAGAATAGAAAGATTACTAGAAGACAAAACATTACTCAGGGAAGAAGAACGATGGTCTTTCTTCAGGAGACAAGTATTAAAGTCACCCATGATTATGCTATGACTGTAAGAAGGGATAAGCATTTCTAAGAGCTTTTCAAAAGATGAGAAGAAATTGATACGTAAAGAGGGGCAATAATAGACGCCAAGAAGTAATTTGGAATGATTTAGGTCGACCTCAAGAAAGAGATGCTCACCAGCATTCGATGGCGGTGGTTGTGCAGACACATTAAGAACAGAGAAAGGAATATATGCGCGAAGGTATATGGCAACACCACCACCACCACCAAGCGTCCGGTCGTTTCGAATAAGCACGAATCCAGGAAGAGAGTAACTAGTAGAAGGGAGACAGGGTTTAAGCCATGACTCGGAAATAAGAATGGCATGTATGTCTTTGCAGTCAAAACTTGCCAGCATATCGTGGAAATGAGCCGGAATACTCTGGGCGTTGATATGTATAACATTGAAATTCTTAGGAACATCGGAAAACTGCGCTGTAAGACTGTCTGCAAGAGAAGGTACACTTACAAAACTGTCGTCACCACTAGTCAGAGAAAAAAAACTATTGCTATCGCTGCTTTCATTAATAGACATGAATATATAACTATTATAATAATATAAATATATAAAATCCTATCTCGAAAATGTATACTAATAATATAAATTCACCTGCCAGTTGCGTTCAATAATATTAGACAATATACAAAAAAAAAATATATAAAATAATTTGGTGAATCCGGGCAACAAAACAGAATCCGAAACAAATTAAAGTATAAAACAGAAATGGAGTAACTAGAAAATTAAATTAACAAAACGCTGACCTCTAACATATATTAGAGGTCAGTGTAGCAAACAAATAAAGATTTGACAGTGCACCGTTACATAAAACGGAACGCACCGATAGGAATATAAATTGACGTTTAGTTTATGTGACAGTGACAAGACGTGACAGTCAACATGTAAACAATAATTCGAAGATTTAATATAAACAATAGTGAAGGTAAAAACAGAATAAAATATCACCCGGATCTTCATAAAAACATCACAAGGAAGGCAATCACTTCTTAAAAGCAGTAGAACGCTTCAGCCTTGCGGTCTTCACAGAAGCAGTAGTCGGAACAGAGTCCGGCTTCGCTGCTTTAGATTCACTCTGTTCGGCGTCAATGGGAATCGGCACAATTTTGTCCAATTCAGCGAGAGACTCAATCCGGTGTCGCGTATCGCCGGGACCAAGAATATAGACGCTGCCCGCCTTAGTCCAGCTCCTGGAGACGCCAACTCTCTCCCTAGCAGCCAGGAATACGTCATGCCGCCCCTTTGTAAGGAACTCGGACATAGTAATGCCCGAGGCCCTCAGTTTGATCTTAGAAAACCAGATCCTGTCCCGAACCGCAAGACTGCGAACTTTAAAAAGGATAGGCCTGGTTTTATTGGCCACTGCTCGACCCATTCTGTGACATCGGCTTATGTCAGCTACAGTGAAGTCGCTTAGCTGTAGTTTATCACTAATCACTTTAGCGATAACCTTGGCGGTGTCCTCCTTCTGCTCCTCACTCACTCCATGCAAAAGCAGAATCTTCCTCCGTCCTCGCATCTCCATTTGATCAACACTACGGGCTAGAAGCTCCACTTGTCGCTGAAGTGTGTTGAGGGCTTGAGAGATGAATGCCCGGAACATGTTGAATTCAACTGCCAGGCCAGAACTTGTGACCGGTGATGGAGGGGCTTTCTGCAGTTCAGCTTCAAAGATGGACATCCTTGTGTGGAACAACTCCTTTAGATCACTCAAAGTGTTAGTCAGTGAATCCATAGTGTTGGTGTGATGTTAAAAGTATTTTGTAGTGAATATTATTGTAAGGATAACGCTTCACCAGCAGGTAATAACTATAAACTTTTAAAATATTTCATAAAATATTATAAAATACTATTAAATTAAATTAAATTAAATTTTAATTACGAGCGTTTTTTATTTAGTGTGAATTGGTACAACTACCCACATAAAAAAAAACATAACTGGTTTTAAAAGTTTAAAGTCGAAGATTCAGAAGTTGGTTTAAGCGTGTTAAGTTCTGACTCAAAGGATTTAATTTTATGTTCTCCCAATGATAACTGTTTCTCCAATTGTGATACAGTTGTTTTTAATAGTTTATGTTTAGTTATCATGCCCGATGTCGATGATTTAATATCATTAATCTGTGCTGTGTTTCCTCGAATCATGTCTGCAGTTTGTTCGTTGCATGATTTCAACTCAGTGATCTCGGCTTTGACCTCAGCTATACTTTCCTGCATTTTAATCATAATCTGCTTATTAGAGCCAACGTATTTTTCTAGCAAGGAACCGATATAGGACAAATCCGACCGCATTTTTTTAATCTCGGTGGCGCAATCACATTCATGTTTCCTTTTATAACGATAGGTAATTTGCGGGTCTACTGCTGACAAGCTCAGCTTTTATAAATCGGGTTGTGATCCGCCGCCTGTGCCGGCGGCAGTGCCGGTAGCATGGCAGTATTCAATGCTAGCTCAACTTCAATGATGAGGGCAGGTGTACTTATTAGTGATTTACTTAGTTGGAGCACTGAACACCGCGTGTACGCCGAGTCACTGTGCGAGCGAGTTAATTATTCATTATTATCATCATTCATCATTATCATAAACATCATCATCAATGTATATAAAACATCATCATTAACACGGAATATCCTGAACGTTCAAGGTAAAACAATAACCCATGCAAAAACCGACCTTGGTAAGTATTTCTTAACCACCTTGATTGCTCAAGGTAAAATGCTAACACAACCAAAAACCAACTTTGGCAAGTGTTGGTTAACCTGGCCTAAAAAAATACCATCAGCATCGGGCAACGGGAAGTCCATCTAATTTGCAACTGAAATGAGCTGTGAAAGTAATGGCAACAAACCGACCAATGAGGGCCGTGTTTGCAATTTAACTGTTACACCAAAACATTTATTGCGGACTGCTGCACTGATTGGTCGTATTATTCTGTTTGAAATGTTGAGTTCACAATTTATCGATATATATTTCGTTATCTAACGAAGTTTACAATAATCTATTGACATAACTACATAAATTTGGTTTTAGATACAGATGAAGCTGAACTGAAATTGTTAAAGGACTTTATACGTCTGATAAAGAAGAATCCAATAGAGATCAAGTTACTGCCCAAAATTCATGTTGGAGTGTACATGGTGCCGATTGTACTCACGTTGACAGTCAACTATGTCATTGTCATGCTGCAGTTTAATCATGTTATTTAGTTTCGTGAATGAGATACATACATTCATACATCAAATTAACTTCTGCTCGCCATTTCATTGATTAACGTGGAAATAAACGACACTCTCTATAAAATTATAACTACAACAACACACACACGTCACTAGTCCCCTGCATGAACCCATGCACATTTAATTTAATAATACGTGCAGAATTTAAAAAGGTAATACTAGTTTGTGGCCCTTTATGTGGGGTGTTTTTATCGATAAAATTAACTGTATTTTACGGTCTTAAAGTTTTATTACTACAAGTCCAGAGATATTGTAAACTTTCAGAGATTACGTCTTACAAATACAGAAGACAACATCTTATATGCAATATTTAATGTATTAATGCATATTGTATATGAAAGTATATATTAATTAGTTATAGGTGGTTTATGGTGGTTATAGGTGGTTGGGCGCACGGTTGGCGCAGTGGTTGAGCAATTGACTGCTGCGCTGCGTGTCGCGGGTTCGATTCCCGCACGGAACAAAAATTTGTATAACCTACAGATAATTGTTCCGGCTTTGGGTGTTTGTGTATGTGAGTTTATATGTTTGTAAACGCACCTACGATACAGGAAGAAATTCCTAGTGTGGGGCAACGATTTAAAAAAAAAAAAATATTGTATTCTATTTTATAGTAAATTGTTTGATATGTTTTTCGTTTTATTTCACTTCTACACGCGATGTTTTTATATCTTTTTTTTCAACTCTCCTCTTGCAGATAATATGCTGGAACAGATTTCTTTGAAATTAGCGTACCCTTGTACCTAAATTCTGTTCCTTCTTCTTCTTGTCTCTTTATTAAGTGTGTGTACATTAATAATTAAATAAATAAAAATCTTCATACCAGTCGTTTTAATTATTGTTGAGTGAGTTATAGCACCTTAAAAACCAGCCACAACGTGTTATGGGAATATTTTTTTTCCTAATCAATAATAGGATGGACCCTAATCTTATTACAATCTTGCCTTATAAATAGACTTATAAGTAATTTAATTATAACTTAAACCACAACATTGTCTTTACTAAGAATGTGTCCAATAGCACTTTTCTTATTGTCTCTATTAAGGCGAATACACTTCGTTCTTGTGTTTGTTTTGTAGCACATTTGTACGTTATACTATTCACATTCACTCAAACTAAACACTAACTCTCAAATTAAGCAAAGTGTGACCTTCAATAATTTCCCCGTGGTTAGGTTGGAATCTTCCAACTTAACAAAGGGGAAATCATTGAAGGTCTAAAAAATAACGGTATAGGTATTAAATATCTATTTGCTAGGTGTTCTGCAAACCTCTTCGCTTTTTGCTCTTTAGTTACTGACCATTGCCCGTTTTCACATTTTATAGTTGGGATTTGGGTAATCGGCCTTTTTAAGTGCTTAGTAGTCTTCCAAAGAGTAGTCTGTCCTTTGATCGTTACTTAGACTCTGAAGATAGGTTTTGGTTGACTCGTCTTTAAAGTCTTGGATTAGTCTTCTTACTTTTTTTGTTAGATTATTCAATTTTCGTTTGTCTTCAGGGCACCTAGATTGATGCCACGTTTTCCTCTGTTTTCTTTTCTACATAATGAGATGCTTGATTCTGAGCGGGTAAGTATTTTCCTTCGTCTTCTTGTTGAAGTCAGGTGTATTTTTCCACGCTGCTTGCTGGATATGAATTATGTTTAGACTACTTTTCTTTTCTACTTCAATGTTTAGATGTTCGGGTGTTTTTAATGGAACTTTTAGGTATATCTGATCATTCAATCTTGCCTTATAGCTCTCCCGGTCTGTACATTTATTAACAAGAGTGGGCCTGTTTTATTTATACAAAATGGTTTCGCTAATTTCTAGAGAAATTGCAGAGTGATCTTAATTCATGTCATAGCTTTGTTCCGCTTTTCATTCAACCAGTTGATAGATCTTTGGTTTTGCGATAATGGTACGGAACCCTTCGTGTGCGAGTCTGACTCGCACTTGGCCGGTTTTTTTATCATATACCGTGGTGGACAGTACATGGCAGATACTGTTATAGGATATTTTTTGGTTTGTAGACAAATCGCCGCTGCTTGGATGTCCTTCTCTTCGTATTTAAACTCTTTATAGTGCTGTACAACAATAGCACTACCGCTTCGTGCAGAATTGTCTGGGTGGAGTGCATGGTATATTTTGTAACCTATAAACTTAATTTGAGACTGCTTTGTGAAGTGACTGATATCAGACACACATCAATCTTTTCTATATCTAATACTACTTGTAACTCGTTCTGATGGATTTGTAACCCATTTGAGTTCCACGACATAACTTTGAATGTAGTATTCATTTTTGTGGCTTAGAAGTAGCATCTTTGTTGCTATTTTTTTTTATTTTCAATCTCTCGTCGAATGATGACATTAACTTTAGAATTTCATCCAACTTTTAGTCACTGTTCATCTTATATATATTATATATATATAAATAGGTCCTGAAAAGTCCTGACCGAGTGACTCATCAACTCCCTCCAAGCCTTGGAGCTAGAAAGCTGAAATTTTGCACAGAGGTTTCCTTTATAATGTAGACAAGGAATAAGGAAGGATTTTTTCAAACTCTACCCCCAAGGGAGTGAAATAGGGGATGCAAGTTTGTATGAAACTCTGTCATTTTTAATTTGAAATGAATAAAACATGGCATTTAGTCTTTAAATTAAAAATTAGGAAATAATCTTCTAAGGATTTTTTGAATTTCATCCCTTAAAGGGGTAAAAAGGGTGTTAAAGTTTGTAAGAAAAATAAATTTGTATATCATCAAAATTACTTGAAACTAAGTATGAAGAAAAATGTACTTAAGCATTTTTTTTATTTCATCGCTTAAAGTTTGTGTGAATGATTATCTACTGGATGTCCTCTGGGGAAATAAGTTTCAAACCTCGAATACAACTGATACCCTCTGACAATGTCTTTGTGTTTAAACGATTACAATTCCCCCTTAAAGTCTGCTTTGCAATGACCATAAATCAATCTCACGGTCAGTCATTCAGGGTGGCAGGCATAGATTTAAGGAATGATTGCATTTCACACGGACAACGTAGAATTTGTCTATTCCAGAGTCAGTACTAGCAGCCTGGTCATTTTGGCACCAGACAAAAATACCACCAAAGAAGTGCATAATAAAATTCCAAGTATTTCAACTTTCTGATGCCGACTTTGTTAGCGTAAACTAATTGGAGTACCCAATTCTATTCTGCTTCGACATTATTTTGTGAACCTCCAACCGCGGTAACCCAAAGCGCGCGTAAGCTACGCTACGTCAGGCCATTCTAAATCACAACCACGAGGAAGACAACTTTTCTACGAAAATCATCATGAGCAAGCTCTGTGAATATGTGAATAAGCAAAAATATCATCTCTGTGGCACAGAAAATCCGCGTATAATTCAGGAAGAGTCATTACACCCGCTCAAAGTTACTGCATGGTGTGTTGTTTTTCATGGATGAGTGCTAACGCGTGCCCGTATCCCCGCCCTAAGCGGCACAGGTGGACACCGTGGAGTTTTAGTGCGTTCAAGTCCCACATACTGCGTTATCTCCCCGTGATAGCGCCGTATGCATGAGCAAATACCCAGGCAAAAAAAATGTTACCTTGTTTACGCTGGAAGCGTCATCGGGCCGCCAAACGACTACTGTGGTCAACAAGGCTCTAGAGCAATGATCAACGTCTTTCTCTATCCTTAAAAGGAATCTATAGGAGAGATATAGGAGAGAGATGGCGCTGCGTCTAGCCTAAAGTAAAAACACACGCTCTGTTATTAAAATTTATTAAAAATACTATAAGTGCTTATAAGTGAACAAAACCTAATTGAACCAATAAAATATCACCTAATACATAAGTGACAGTGTTATCCACGGATTACATACATAAACTGTGAAGTGAATAAACAATATACTTTGATCAATAAACTCTGCCATAGAATAAGAAACATAATGAAGAACATAAATAAACAAAAGATTGCAAACCTTAGAATATAATAATTGTGACCCAAAATCATCAAAACAAGTGCGGAAATAAACCATTTATTACAAAGACTCAGTGCAAAAGTGGCTCACAGTGATTTAAACTTCAACCGTCCCAAATCATAATAACGCACTTACCTAATCTAAGCAAAAATATTTGCTGCTACTGATCAACAAATTGGATACAAAATAATATGTTCGGATGGCTTAGTGGCTAACATGTCAACTTTTGCAAATTAAGTAGCCACACATGAATGGTTGTGAGTTCAAACCCCAGCGGACAAAATCACTTTTCGTAAATGCCTTAATCATAATATTTGGAATTTAGAATGAAAAAAGTACATACAACAAGTCCATTACTGTTGAGCTAAGGGAGCTATTTATTATAATCTCAAGTATCAAACTTGGCAAAAAGTCATTACAAGATGGCAGCACTAGTAACATACCATAAATGCAAAAAATCTGTAAATATAAAAAGTACTGCTTTGTGTTGTGCCTGTGATAACAGGTATGAATTAGATTGCGATGGTTAACTAGAACAAACGTATCGCCTCAAGGACGCGGAAGCAAAAAAAAGTGGAGATGTAAGGCGTGCATCAGAATTAAAAAATACGCTAGTACCGACTGCACAACCAATATTACAGTGACGAAAAAACTAACTTCTGGAAAACCACCCACAGAACAACCAAAAATTACTAAGGACGTAGTACATGATGAAGCATTGAAACGTCGATCTTCGGTTCAAAATACTACTGATTTACTCGATTCCCATATACTGACTGATTGCGAAACATCCATCGAATCATATACTGCCAATAAATAATGATCCAGATATAATATGCTTGTCTGAAACTTTCGTAAAAAAAGGCTGTGAAAATTATGTGAAAATACACAACTATGAAATGGCTACTAACTTCTGTAGAGAAAAACAAAGAGGTTTTTAACTAGTATACAAGTGGCACTTGTATACTAGTTAAAAAAGGTTTATATTATAAAGAGATACCATTCGTGAAAAACTATGCAACTCAAAAGACGTTTGAGGCTTACGGCTTAGAAGTAACAAGTAACAAATTAGTTGTTATATGTGTTTATAGAACACCACAATCTGATCCGAATCAGTTTTTAACAAAATTGCATAACCTTTTACACGATTTGCTAAACAAATACAAATCTAAAATAAATATAGTTGTAGCCGGCGATTTTAACATAAATACACTTAAAAAAACCGGCCAAGTGCGAGTTGGACTCGCACACGAAGGGTTCCGTACCATTATCGCAAAATACTGCATAAAAATCACGTTTGTTGTATGGGAGCCCCCCTTAATTTATTTTATTTTAATTTATTAATTATTATTTTTAAAGTAAATATACAACTAAACATTCTGTGAATATTTCAAGCGTCTACCTGATGCCGTTATTAAAATCGAGCAAAAAACGGCAAAAATATCACGTTTGTTGTATGGGAGCCCCCCTTTAATATTTACTTTATACTGTTTTTAGTATTTGTTGTTATAGCGGCAACAGAAATACATCATCTGTGAAAATTTCAACTGTCACTGACAGACAGAGAGACAGACAGACAGACAGACAGACAGACAGACAGACAGACGGATCGCGAAGTCTTAGTAATAGGGTCCCGTTTTTACCCTTTGGGTACGGAACCCTAAAAAGGTAACATCACAAATGGAATGCAAGACTTGTCCGATAATTATAATTTAAAAATCCACATTAATGTTCCTATTCGCAAACTGACTTGTATTGACCATATCTTGAGTAACATTAACAACGCAACGGCCACGGTACTACCCCTGCATCTTTCAGATCATGACACAGCACAAATGTTTAGCTTTGCAACTAAACAGAAACCACAGAAATCAGCAATTCACTACATTCACAAGAGAGACTATAAATTAGACAACATCCGGAAATTTAAGGAATGCTTGCAAAATCTTTCTTGGTCCGGTATTTATTTAAAGACTGACACAAACTGCGCATTCGACGACTTTCATGAACTGGTGTGTCTATTTTATGATCTCTGTTTTCCCAAAGTAAGAGTGAAAGTCAATAGCAATAATAAAAACACACAAAAGAGGATAAGTAAAGGTTTGAGACAAAGTTGCAAAACTAAACGGAAGCTACGGTATCTGTACTACAAAAACAAAAATGTTAATAATAAAACTAAATATAATAATTACTCAAGGCTGTTAAAGAAATATATTTATAATTCAAAAAAGAATGCTAACATAAAATATATTTATACTCAGGACAATAAATATAAAGCTACATGGACTGTCATTAAAAATGAAATAAATAATAACACTCACAAAGACAACATAGAATTTATAAAACTAAATGATACTATAGTTACAGATCCTGTACAAATGACCAATATATTTAATAACTATTATGTAAATTTAACGAATGTACAAGGGGTAAAAAGCGCACATACAAACCCCAACATAAA
This sequence comes from Anorthoa munda, assembly GCA_945859665.1. Taxonomy (NCBI): domain Eukaryota; kingdom Metazoa; phylum Arthropoda; class Insecta; order Lepidoptera; family Noctuidae; genus Anorthoa; species Anorthoa munda. The sequence continues at coordinate 25,864,413 of OX243905.1, read as the reverse complement.
TACGTGTGTCAACACAATGTTCCTCAGGCCAATGCTGGTAAACGAGGTGCGACAGGAAATAATGTCTCTATCCAACACCAGATCGGAAGGCTATGATGAAATTAATACAAAAATTATAAAAGCTTGTAGTAATGAACTGACTGGTATTCTCACTCATTTAATAAACATGTCATTTTCCAATGGAACCTTTCCTGATAAATTAAAACTGTCCCTAATAAAGCCTTTATTCAAGAAGGGAGATACATGCGACATCAATAATTACCGAACTATAACCTTAATACCTATTTTATCAAAAATTTATGAAAAATGTATGTACAAAAGACTTATTAATTTTAGCAATAAATTTCAAATTATAAGTGACAAGCAGTTTGGATTCCAAATAACCTTAATACCTATCTTATCAAAAATTTATGAAAAATGTATGTACAAAAGACTTATTAATTTTTGCAATAAATTTCAAATTATAAGTGACAAGCAGTTTGGATTCCAAAAGAACAAATCCACTGCGTTGGCTACTTATTCACTTATGCAATCTATTCTTTCAAATATTAATAATAATTATGTGACCACTGGCCTTTTTTTTGATCTATCAAAAGCCTTCGATCTGGTGTCACACGATATATTGCTACAAAAGTTAGAGGCTATTGGGATTAGAGGTCCGGTATTCCAGTGGCTATCGTCCTATTTAAGTGATTGAAAACAATGTGTCATCATCAATAAAATAAATGAAAATAATGAAATAAATTCCTACTCATCGGAATATAGTCATAATAAATATGGCGTTTCACAAGGAAGCGTTCTGGGCCCTATTGGGCAACAATATTTTGTTCCTCATTTACATAAATGACATAATAAAAATAACAAATCATAAATGCATATTATTTGCCGACGACATATCTATTATAGTGACATCAAACAAAAAAAATAATAACATTTTAGATCACGAGCTTGACATCAATAATACAATTGACAAATTACTGCACTGGCTTGACATTAACCGTTTAAAGATAAATTTAGATAAATCCGTTTACATCCAATTTAATCGATCTAATAATTATAAAAATGACATTAAACTTTATATTAAAAAAATAAAAGAAGTAACTCATGTTAGATTTATTGGTGTTATAATAGATAAAGATATCAATTGGAAGGAACACATAGACAATGTTAGCACTAAAATGAATAAATTTGTATATGCACTTAAACAGGTTAAAAATGTAACTAATATAAAAACTGCTGATCACGCATATGTCGAATCGGTACTACGTTATGGGCTTGTAATGTGGGGTAACAGCACCGACTTCTGTAGAGCATTCATCGCACAAAAAAAGTGCATGAGATCAATTTGTGGACTTAAACCTGACGACTCATGTCGGCCAATATTTAGGAAACTTGGTTTGTTACCGTTACCGTCACTTTACATTTATGAAGTATGTATGTTTGTCATGAAAAATAAACAATTATTTAAGACTGCAAATGATGTGAATCCTCGGAGCAGACGAGATCCCTATAGATTAGTGTTGAATGATTTGCCTAGGCTAGCTAAGTACAATAATAACTGCCTAGCAATGTGTGTGCGCATTTATAATAAATTACCGGGGCATTTTAAAACGTTAAATACAGAATTGTTTAAAACTAAATTTTATAAATAGTTGCTTGAACATAGTTTTTATTGTTTAAAAGAATTTATAGATAAAAAAATTTGATGTTTTAAATAATTAAATGTTGATGCCTCCTTACCTGTTTGCCTGACTTTGAAATTTTGCATGCTTTGTTCTATCCTAGCTAAACATGTTTGTGCCATATAAACTTGTATTTAACACCATTGTATACCATGTTTTACACAAATATAGTACATTACTGCAGCGTGGGCGCTACAATGTGGGCCGAGGCGAAGCCGAGGCACACTTACGTAAGTCCATCAATGCCTAGTTGTGGCCAAGGCTTGTATAGTACTTTTCTCAAATAATGCGCGGAAATTAAAACTAAGTAGTACCATTTTGTCAAAATCAATGACGAACAACAATAATTGTTCCCGCGTTAGTGTTCCTTGGTTTTTTTTTCAATAAATAGCGTTCTATTTGCAAGCCAGTTCGAAATTTAAATAAAACCTTTGATAAGTTACCTCCTTGGTTGCCATGTTTCGGAGTAAAACATCGTTCCTTTTTTAAACTACACGACAAATATGAGTTTACTATGGAATTTATTTGGCCGCTAAACACGACAGATATGGATTTTCATACAACTTTTGCCGGCCGCTGCGCGCATGTATTTGACCAGTACAGCAATTTCGATTTATCTCGAAGAAGGTTGTCAAAATAATGATCACATTTCCAAGCATGTTTGAGTAATAGTACATTACTGCAGCGGCCAGCAAAATAGGCATTGATGGACGAACGTGTAAATGTGGGCCGAGGCGAAGCCGAGGTACACATACGTAAGTCCATCAATGCCTAGTTGTGGCCAAGGCTTGTATAGTACTTTTCTCAAATAATGCGCGGAAATTAAAACTAAGTAGTACCTAGAACTCATTTTGTCAAAATCAATGACGAACAACAATAATTGTTCCCGCGTTAAAGTGTTCCTTTGTTTTTTTTTCAATAAACAGCGTTCTATTTGCAAGCCAGTTCGAAATTTAAATAAAACCTTTGATAAGTTACCTCCTTGGTTACCATGTTTCGGAGTAAAATATCGTTCCATTTTTAAACTACACGACAGATATGACTTTACTATGGAATTTATTTGGCCGCTAGACACGACAGATATGGATTTTCATATAACTTTTGCCGGCCGCTGCTCGCATGTATTTGACCAGTACAGCAATTTCGATTTATCTCGAAGAAGGTTGTCAAAATAATGATCACATTTCCAAGCATGTTTGAGAAAAATATTTTATTATTATTATTTATTATTATATATATATAAAATGAATCATTATTTCCCTTGGTCACGGCATCACGCGTGAACGGCTGGACCGATTTCGCTTATACTTTTTTTTTGTGTTTGTTATTGTTTGGTTAGGTAGGGTAAATGAATGTTTGGTGTTTAAATGGCAAAACAAAGTTTGCCGGGTCAGCTAGTAAATATATATATGTCGCATCAAGGCTGGCCGATAGATGGAAACAATTCGTGTGTGGGCAGGTCGTTGGGTACAATCGTGAAAATGAAATCACACAAATTATTCGATACACTGAGTATATTCAAATAGACACAAGTTACATTCTTGCTTACTAAAAACACGGATCGACACTGATTCTACGACGTGTTAGCTCTACAGCTGTCAGTACTCAACTGCCAGTACATTTTAGCTCAACTGCTAGATTCTATTATCCCCACCACGCAAGTGGTTAGAGAAAGCGCGCCAAAGCGTAGTTCTTGTTTTGCCGCCAGATGGCGTGCTTGCGATTTGTTTTGACGTCCGTACTATTGACTAAACCCGACACGGCCATCCTGCGAGACAGGCGTCCTCGTCTGTTCCTCATTGTCAGGTTTTAACAGTGTATCGAATCATGTGGAAATCCTCAATGGATGTCCTCAGCCCTTGGGGAAAGCTGAGGGGTCTGTCAGACTCCTACTGACTAAAACCACATGGTGTTCTCTAGGCCGTAGTTTCTCTTGAGAGGCGAGCGTGGAACACACACGTCGCCTTCTTGGGCCTCTCTCAGGTGACAGATCCCCAAATCTATCACCCGCAGGCTTCATCATCTTGTCCTCACTCCATGCCACCTCATATCGTGTTGCGCCTCACGTCCTCTTAGTCTACTCGGACCCGCCAGTCTCCCATCATACAAGGGATGTTTTTCTGAAACACAAAATTTCCAAACAGTATTCATTCGTCCAATCCTGACGCATACTCTAGGTGAGTGAGGAAATATTTTGAAACAATCAAACATGATCATTTAAATCTCTCTCCCCACCTTTACAAGGAACGAGTAATTCTATTTCCAATTTAAAGAAAATAGCAACTCAATCATCGATTTGGTACCTAAAAGCACCCAATCATAGTGATTACAAAGTCCAAGTACCACTGATAGTCATTAATCTCAAATTAAATCCAGCAATAGAAACCACCAGGTGTCTTATTCACGATATTTAGCTATCTTATAGCTCTCTTAGCAATCACAATTGCTCTACTCGCACATCTCCACAATGTCGAGTCAACTCAACTCTCTGAACTCAAAACCCGTTCACAGAGATTTAGTCTGTCCTATGTTACGTCAATTCATTATCTTCTATCTCAATTGGTACTCGAGCTTCGTGTGTCTTACTAACACGATCTACACAAAGTAATCAACATTAGAAAACCAAAATTATTTAAATTCTCGTAATGAGGGCTTGACGATTCGAACGTCATCAAAATTATCATGGTCACCATGATAATAAATCACCAAACGCATGACTGAGAGTTTAGTTTCTTTTAAACTCCAAACTCAATAGGAACTTTATGTAAGGTTCCTAACGTAAACATGTTTTTTTACACCAGACATATTGTCACACAGACTTACAGGTTCCATACAGGCTTTCCGTTGCCATAAAGATCAATAGTTGCCACACAAGCCAACAGTTGCCACACAGGCCAACAGCCGCCACTCAGGCTCACAGTTGCCATACAACGCTCGGCTACTCCTGACCAAACTAGATTATTGGGTTCGTGAAAATAAAGATTTTAGAACCTAACTCTTTAACTAAACTGTTACCCTGGGCCATGTACCACAGTCATTCCAAACAAACTTTAAAACTTATTCTGCAGCAAAAACTGCCAAGCTTACAGAAACTCTCTAGCCGACTAGCAATTATATTGCTCTCACACAACGGTCTCTCCAGACCCCGACCTCCGCCAGAATTCACTGGTACGGTCAAACATAATATGGCTGATAGACTCAATTACTCGACACCTTAAGCTTGCTCATTATCATCAAAATCCTTTTGACATCAACATCGACTGGTACATAACCCGCTGGCATCTTTCTTAACCTACAGTGTGCATACTTGTTGGTCCTTAGCGTACCTATTTAAAGCTTTCGGTGTATAACGCTCACCATCCTGTCATAATCACCTATCGCGGACTTAATACAGGGCCTATTTAGTTTTCGTACTAGAGATTCCCACACAACACATTAGAACAAGGTCCGATGATCAACAAGTTCAACTAATCAAAGTAATTGTAACAATTCTGTAACTCTTTACCATAATTCAAAGGCAATGCATACTCAACTCATGAAACCTCTTCGTAGACCCATCGCCACATGTTACGCATGAGGTGCGGTCCAGAATTTGTCTAATGAGCAGAAATGTTAATCAGATTTGGTTTCACTACTGTCATCAACTATGACGTCGATTCTCAAGAAACTTGGTGATCGGGGATCTTTCTCACAAGATTCGCGCTTTTTACTTTAAGACTTTGGAATATACCGACTGTTAATATGAGGGAAACAATCAAGCCTGATAATATTTGCGTCTTAATAGCTCGTGTGAAGGAGCTTCAAGAATTAACTCGGATCAAGGTCGTTAAAATCAAATTATCAACAGTAACTCTTTACTATCGCTCACTAACTCAGTCCTCATGAAAGGAAAACGATCGCGAGATCTACAATGCTATCATAATATTACTTTGAAAGTAAGTGAATTCAGATCTGAAGACGGCTGTATAAGTCGTAACGCAACAAGATCTTTTCCGAGTATAGGTAAATGACCAGTACCGTTACTAACTCGATACAATTGCGATGGCACTACGACATTACTAACTCGCTTTGCCACTGAAAATCACTAGTTATTCAGTCATTTTGGATGTCTCAACTCCTTCATATGGGATATCTCATCCTAAGGTTCGTACTAAACCTAATATTGAAACTAGGAAAGTACTAACTAGCTAATAGGAAACTCATTAGCTACTTGCTTTTTACTAAGTGTGTCTCAATTACCTAGTGATAGTGCTAGATATAACCACGACCAACTCAGTGGTCAAACATGAACACTCTTAAAGCTCGAACTAGCATCTCTTCACTAGAGAACATTTACCTCACTATCGAAATAACATGGAAGCGACTCACCGAGTATTCCACTCCAAACTTGCGAGCTCCCGACTTCATAGCTGTTGCCAAAACGTTTGGCTACCACCTGCGAACTGCTAGCCTGCCGTTCCTCAGAAGTTGACACGCCAAACTTCACATTCAGCATCTGAACCGCTAGCTTGCAGCAGAGGCTCCACTGCGACACAATATGGTATCTGAAACACGAAAAGTACTACGAGATTACATATTCACACAACTCAACTTTGATGGAATTTTAACCGGTGCCCCGGTGTAGTGACCTAAACCAATCAATCTGCCCAGTAATGTCCAAAAGTTAATAAATCTGCCCAGCCTTTTCCCAACTACATTGGGGTCGGCTTCCAGTCCTACCGGATATAGCTGAGTACCAGTGTTATACATGGAGTGACTGCCTATCTGACCTCCACAACTCGTTAACTAGATAACACGGTACCCCCTGCTTGGCAAGACTGGTGTCAGATCTCAGGCTTCTGACTACCCGTAACGACTGTCAAAGATCTTCAAATGACAGCCGGGACCAACGGCTTAACGTGCTTTCCGAGGCACGGAGGAAACCCGGTATGTTGAAATGGTCACCCATCCACGGACCGACCTCGTCAAGCGTTGCTTAACCTTGATGATCGACCAGTGCGGCTGTTATTATTTAGCCACGAGCTTCTAGTAGTAGTAGTTACCTAAACCGGCATGGCCAAATAGGTTATTATGGACACCGAATGTGAGTGCAAAGTTCCTGTCCAAAACATGAACCACACGTTACATTGTCCCAAGTGCCCAGGTCGCTGTCGCTAGTCGATGGGCTTTAGAGAAGCTAATGAATGCCATAGCGTTTTAAGTCGCAATTAACGAGGTCTGGTAGGGTTCACCACCTTTTAGATAGTTTGGCACTTCGACAACAAAAAAAGAATACAATGCTTCTTCTCAAATTTGGTTAACTCTCACTCTCACACTACAAAACTAATCAAAATATTTAATTTGGCATTATAATATTTTCCAGACTGAAGTGTAAGGTAGGCACCATATCGTTCTAAGGCCGTCGGTGTCGCAATAATAGTCGGCCAAGGCTAATCAAGGGCTATTGCCAGTGATAGTAGAATAATAGCTCTTCAACATCACCAAAACTTGACCATCGATAACTAACATGAAATTATGACCCGACACGGGCCACTCAGACGATCCACTGACCGCCATACCGTACACAAAACACAGAATTTTGAATAATGAAAACTCTTGGCCATAGTCATAACAAAATGAAAACGACTCACCAGATTGACAAAGATCCGTGAGCATGGACATTTCTACACGTCCAAAATCTCCTCCTTGACCTGTCCAGCTCCTTGGTTGTTGCTAGCTTCCTTGCTGCTCCGTTCCAGACTGGTTTTTTTATTATTCAAGACTGAGGGTAGTCGCAACTGACACCGCGATTTTTTTTGCAAGAATGTAACCATTTTCACCAGCTTTGTTTTTACGTGTGATCTCATTAGCACGACCGAATCCCAATTCTGATGTCGCATCAAGGCTGGCCGATAGATGGAAACCATCGGGAAGTCAGGATGTATTCCCTTAGGTTAAGACATCGTGTGTGGGCAGGTCGTTGGGTACAATCGTGAAAATGAAATCACACAAATTATTCGATACACTGAGTATATTCAAATAGACACAAGTTACATTCTTGCTTACTAAAATCACGGATCGACACTGATTCTACGACGTGTTAGCTCTACAGCTGTCAGTACTCAACTGCCAGTACATTTTAGCTCAACTGCTAGATTCTATTATCCCCACCACGCAAGTGGTTAGAGAAAGCGCGCCAAAGCGTAGTTCTTGCTTTGCCGCCAGATGGCGTGCTTGCGATTTGTTTTGACGTCCGTACTATTGACTAAACCCGACATATATATTCCATTTATTCGGAGCTCGTGGCTAAATAATAACAGCCGCACGGGTCGATCATCAAGGTTAAGCAACGCTTGACGAGGTCGGTCCGTGGATGGGTGACCATTTTCAACATACCGAGTTTCCTCCTCGGAAAGTACGTTAAGCCGTTGGTCCCGGCTGTCATTTAAAGATCTTTGACAGTCGTTACGGGTAGTCAGAAGCTCGAGATCTGACACCAGTCTTGCCAAGGGGTACCGTGTTACCCAGTTACTGGGTTGTGGAGGTCAGATAGGCAGTATAATATAAAACACTGGTACTCAGCTGAATCCGGTAAGACTGGAAGCCGACCCCAATATAGTTGGGAAAAGGCTAGGCAGATGATGATGATATTCCATTTATTCATTTTACCACCGGTATCGGGAACAGGGTCCAGGCTACCGGTGGTCAGGGCTCCTGAGAGAGGAACCTCCTGACTATACGCGCCGTGTCCAGGAGTACCGCTGATCCAGCTGCCCAACGAGAGCCTCCTCAGCGGTTCGTCGAGGCTCTTGGCTATTATGCCTTTGGCCGTAACGACTATCGGCACAATGACTGCTGTATTCATATCCCACATTTTGACAATCGCGCGAATCTCTCTCGCCAGATCAAGATACTTGCTTTTCTTATCTCTCTCAGCCTTCACGAGGTTCTCGTCATGGGGGACCGCTCTATCAACAATCATTTCGCGACGCTCTAGTCGGTCTATCACCACTATGTCAGGCTTATTGGCAACAATAGTCCTGTCAGTGATGATAGACCGATCCCAATACAACGTGACATTGCCATTTTCTCGAACTGGGTCGGGTACATACTTTTAGTAAGGCACTTCCGATTCCACAAGATTGTATTTAAGTGCAAGTTGCTGATGGATAATCTTGGATACAAGGTTGTGTCTATGCAAATAGTCTCCGTTAGCCAGACTAGAACAACCGGAGATAATGCGACGGATTGATTCACACGGCCGGTGACATGCCCGACAGATGTCAACCGTGCCGTCCTTTACAATGTATTTCCGGTATTTTTTCGTCATCATAACTTCATCCATAATCGCAAAGACAAAACCTTCGGTTTCCCCGAAAAGGTCACCAAATCGCAGCCAGGCCACGGACGCTAAAAGATCTACATCGGGTCCATGTAGGACCCGGTAGAAGCATCCGTGAAGCTCCTTGCTCTGCCATACCTCCCTACGGTCATTAGTATCTAATACTATAGGTTTGCGCCAGTTCTCGTTAGCCAAGGAGAGCGGGGTAAGGCCCGTGTCCACCGCTACCACATCTCGATGCATACCCATGTCAGCTGCCTGGAAATATTCCCTAAGACTGCATACCTCGCGGTTGTGCAGGGTCTTAGCATTTAAAAAGCCACGACACCCGCACTTCCGTGGGATATACAGTCTCATAACCGATGACCGTGGGTGATGCATACGATTTGCAGTAAGCAGCGTGCGGAGTCTCCTATCCAGGGCGTCAAGTTCTGTCTGACTCCATTTGAGTCATCATCATCATTATTTCAGCCGAAAGACGTCCACTGCTGGACATAGGCCTCCCCCAGGCGTCGCCATATTGACCGATCCCGTGCGTCTCACATCCAGCGCCTTCCCACAACCTTAACCAGGTCACCGGTCCACCTAGTGGGAGGCCTTCCAACATATCGTCTTCCGGTTCGCGGTCGCCATTCCAGAACTTTTCGGCCCCAACGGCCATCCGTTCTGCGAGCAATGTGCCCTGCCCACTGCCACTTAAGTTTGGCAATTCTTCGGGCTATGTCGGTAACTTTGGTTCTCCTGCGGATATCATCATTTCTGACGTGATCACGCAAGGAAATTCCGAGCATAGCCCTCTCCATTGCCCTTTGGGTGACTTTAAGCTTTCTAATAAGGCCCATTGTGAGCGACCACATCTCGGTCCCATAGGTGATCACTGGCAACACACACTGGTCATAGACTTTTGTCTTGAGACATTGCGGTAAATTGGACGAGAAGATACCACGCAACTTCCCGAACGCCGCCCAGCCGAGTCGGCTTCGACGGTTGACCTCTTTCTCGAAGTTGGATCTACCCAACTGGATCGTTTGTCCCAGGTAGACATAATCATCTACAACTTCAAGTAAAGAGTCTCCGATCTTGATAAGAGTGGGTGTTACATGGGCATTCACCGTGACCTTGGTTTTGACCATGTTCATTTTAAGACCCACTTTTTCGGAAGCTCTATTGAGGTCATCGAGCATTGTACTGAGGCTCTCCATGGCCTCAGCCATGGCCACTATGTCGTCGGCAAACCGAAGGTGAGTGATGTACTCGCCATTAAGGTTGATGCCAAGCGCCTTCCAATCTAGAACCTTGAAGACATCCTCCAGCGCAGCAGTGAACAGTTTCGGAGAAATTACGTCCCCCTGTCTCACGCCGCGCTGGAGAAGGATTGGTTTCGAGGTCTGATCCTGAAGACGGACTGACATGGTGGCGTTTTTGTACAAACACTTCAACACCTCAATGTACCGGTAGTCGATCTGGCACCGTTGGAGAGACTGCAGTACAGCCCAAGTCTCGATCGAATCGAAGGCTTTCTCGTAGTCCACAAACGCTAAACAGAGAGGCAGGTTATACTCTTCGGTTTTCTGTATGACCTGCCGCAGCGTATATATGTGGTCTACGGTGCTAAAGCCTTTTCGGAATCCGGCTTGTTCGGGAGTCTGGAAATCGTCAAACCTGCGCGCGAGACGATTCGTGATGACTCTTGAAAACAACTTGTAGATATGGCTAAGAAGTGAGATGGGCCTATAGTTCTTCAGTCGGGCATTGTCGCCCTTCTTGAAGAAGAGTACCACAACACCTCTGCACCATGCCTGTGGCGTTTTGCCCTCGAGTATGACGGCATCAAACAGCTTCTGAAGGGCCTTATGGAACGGTTTTCCACCCGCCTTCAGGAGTTCAGCCGTGATTCCGTCATCACCCGGCGCCTTGTTGTTTTTAAGCTGTTTTAGAGCCATCCTAATCTCGTATAGGCTGACGTCCGGGATATAAGAATAAATAAGAATAAGAATAAATTTATTTGATAAGGTTACATTCAAGTGGATTGAATTCCTAGACCTCACACTAGGATTCCCTGTGTCGTGAGATCCAGGCTCCTTCATTCCGTTAACAATCTTTATAATAGACACAATTTAAAATCTTAAAAAAGGTAAAGAAGAGTGTATGCATGGTGCAGTGCTTTGTGTCAGTTGTGTTGGTGTTATAAGAAAGTGTCTGTATGTTATAAGTATGTTAGTGAGTGCACGTGTATATTTGTGAATTGTCAATGTGTGTACTGTAAGTTTTTACTAAGCCAAGAGACATTCCGTCATATCGTAGTCCAATGTAAGAAGCCAGTTTGTTACCGTCACTCTGCATTTTTTTTGTGTTAGTTTTAGTATTTTGTAAAGACTATTGACTTTCGTGTATATGTGTGGTCCCATAAAACCGTAAGACCTTCTGCCAATATTTTTGCGGCATTGGATTTTGTTCCAATCTACCCTTCGACTTGAAATGACACAAGTGCTCAAGGCAGTTTTATGAAATCTGAGGATGACAGAAAGTATGTAAAGCTGTCTAACCCTAAGAACTGCCACTTCATTATAAAGTTTATTCGTGAGGTATCGGTACGGTCGTCTATAGGAAACTTTAAGTAGAGCAGGTTGAGCTCGTTCTACTTTAATTAGTGAGGTCTTACCCGCACCACCCCACGCTACTATGCAGTAATTAAGAACGGATTGACACAGTGAAAAGTAAATCATCTTCAGGACAGAATCATCAGCAACCCTGCCCAGTTGTTTAAATATACGCAGCATTGTTCTGATTCTGCCCTTTAGAGCGCTAAGGTGTGCAGACCATGTCAATCTTTTATCCACTATCACTCCTAGATACCTAATAGAGTCAGTTTGGTCAATGTAAGGGCAAGAACACTGGTCGGTGCTAATACAAGAATGTAGCCGTAAACAAGATACTCTGTTAGGGGCAGTACGTTCGGAAATAGCAAAGTGGATTGCCTTGGTTTTTTCTATATTTAGCGTCAGAAGATTATATTTTAGCCAGTTTGCTACAACCTTTAACCCGCTCTCAACCATACATTGCACCTCGTCTCATGTTTTCCCATGAAAAACTATCGCGGTGTCATCGGCATATGTGAAAATTTTTGCATGTGGGAAATTATATCTTCGGTATAGTGTCGGGTCAATCTAGCTCTTGGATCGTTTGCTAGACTCGCAACGGGGTTGCTGATTGATGTGTACAACTGCCGATAGAATGTCTCGATCTCTCGGTCTTCAGTCTCGTGAGCTGGCTCTGCCCAATAGCCAGATCCCTTGAAAATACTTTGGAGCCTTTATTTCGCTCAATCGCGTCTTTAATACGCTCGGTGTTAAAGCGGCGGAGGTCTCTTTTCAAGGATTTAGAGATCTGTCTATTGAGCTGCCGGTATTTGCACACCTCATCTGAAGACTGCAGGATCATCTCACGCCTCTCCTTCCTGAGAGTAGGATCAGAGAGCTTTTTGTTTCTATCTGTACGACGGGTCTTGAAAAACTTAGACCCGACTGTATGGACAGCTTCCACGAACCCGTCATTGTATTCGTCCACTGAGCTCCCTAGGCACTCGAAACGATTCTGGAGTTCGAGCTGAAAGCTATTTGAGTAAAGCCATTTGAGTATGCCGAAAGAATACATCAAGACCGGCATGACCCAGCCGTTGAAGGCGCGCACCTTGTTCCCGCTCGATAAAAGACTATTTAGAACTTCTTCAACGACTGTTTCACATCAGTAGCATTGATGCCTAGTGCTTCCGACATACCCAAATACTTGTATGTTTCGGTCGAGGAAAGGGATCGAAGGTGTATGGAATCCGAGAGTTGTATTCCCATGGATTCCATAACCTCCCCTCTTTTTACATGCATGACTGTACATTTGTCCACACCAAATTCCATCCTGATGGCGTCACTGAAGGTTTCTGTAACCTTCAGTAGCTTCATCAGTTGCAAGTTGTTGGGGGCAAAGAACTTCAGATCATCCATGTAAAGGTGAGATATGACCTGACCTCCTTACTCAACCGATAGCCCAGGCCTGAACTCTCCAGCAGTGCACTAAGAGGGTTCAGGGCTAAACAAAACCATAGTGGACTCAGTCTATCGCCCTGAAATATTCCACGCTCGATCCTTATAGGTTATTGGTAGGTCTCCATATACGACAGGAGGAAGGTGCGCAGAGAGTTGCATCAATTTTATACAACTCCAGCACCCTAATGAACCATGTATGTGGCACTGAGTCATAGGCCTTCTTGTAGTCCATTCAAAATGTCTTTAGGATCTGGGGCAGCGATCCTGACTCTAAGGCAGACTGGAACTGAGTTGCCAACGTCCGTCCGGCATTGGAGATTTCCAGGTAAGCAACGGAAGGACTGCATGAGTTACATCTTGGGGACTGATGGTTATTACCCCCATCTGTGGTAGCGGATCGCACGCTCATTCGACCTCCCGAGTCCAGTCACCCTCGGTGTGGCAGACAGGTACCGACCAGATATTGCGCCAGAACGAATACATGGCGTCATCATCTGGTATGTGCGTATCATTCACACCTTGGTCGGGTCGCTCCCAAGCCCTATAAACCCACCTTTCATTGTTCTGGAATGAACGATTCTGTGTGTATTGCTCCACTTGCCGCTTGTACCGACGAATACAGTTTGAGAACTGATATCAGTCCCCGAGAAAGCCCGCCTCAAATAGCGCATCACTTTAGGGCGAGTGTTGCCCTCCCTGAAGCAGATAAGCTTGCCGATGAGTGCTCTAGCCTCATCTATACGACGCTCAATCCTGGACTGCCAAGCTGGTACAGCTGGTTGTGTAGTTCTGCCACTTTTTGGGAATTTGACGTTAGCTACACAACATATATATATATATTATTATTACTACTATCTTGCCATCAGGTGAGATAGTTATCTAACGCGAGCCTATAAATAAAAAAATGTAACTGGAGAACATGTGGTTCCAACAGGATGGAGCAATGGCGCTTACTGCACGAGGAGCAACCGAAATTCTGAGGGCTGCATTATACGGACTTGCTTTGGCCAGTAATATCGCCTGATTTAACTGTTCCAGGATTCTTTCAGTGTGATTTTTTAAATCACGAGTCCTATGTCAACAAGCTTCAGACTCTTGAAGCCCTCAAAAATAATATCTGCCGGAAGTTCAGGCAAGAGTGATGGAAAATGCCATAAATCGGGGCCGAATGTTTATCAATTCTGGCGACGGCGCGGTCGTATCATTTTCTCGACTAAATGGGAAAATGAATTAAGACACCAAATAAACATTATCCAAAAGCAGAACCAAAGTATTTTATTAATAAAAAAAATACACTCAAAGAACATCGGGTGATAACTTTTGCGCCACCCTGTATTAATTTTCTATCGTGTTGGTAGTATTCAGAAATTGAAAGCAAAGTGGTCTTTCACTATTTGTACCCACCCATGGCAATCGATCCCACGAGACCTCCAGAATGAAAGTCCAACGCTATAGCCATTATAACACGACGCAGTTCAGTTTATGCTCATTTTATAGAGCCTAACGTAAAAACGCTCTGTGTTAATTATATGTTTAAAAATATTATAACTGTATAGAAAACAAATAAAAATAATTGATTGATACGACATTAAGTAATTACTTAGTGACAGTGTTATCGCTGGGTTTAATACACGAACTGTGAAGTTAAAACCAAAAACTAATATTATCAAAAACCGTATAAAATTACAACAAGACAATAACAAGTGACAATTCACGTTAAACTATATATTATAATCTATAAGACACTCTGTGACCACCTAATATTTAGAAATAAGTTGAATAAAAACAATAATAACAAAGACTTAGTGAAAAAAAGTGATTAAAACAACAATTTTATACATCAACCGTCACCAAGAAAAAGTTAATTTGAACGTTATACTACCGCATGAAGTAATTTTGAACTGTGGCGCAATAAATCCAAAAAATCGACCAGCAAACATAGTACATAGTTGGCCTAGTGGTTAAGACAGCCGCCTACTTTTGCCAGTTAACCTGCGTTGCACAAGTGGTCGCGAGTTCAAACCTCACGCCGAGCAATATTCACTTTTCGTAAATTCATACATTTCAAATAGCGGAAGTTTTTATCTACATACATTGAAAAACCGACAGAAGTAAATTTAGTACCACTATCAGACGCAAGACAGCATTAACTACTACAATAATAAAATCAAAACAATACAAAGTAAATTGCAATGGACAACTTCGATATGGACAATAATACCGTCCGAAAACCCGCGATGGACAATTCAATGGTTAATATTTACAACGAAAACAGAAATTCGACGCTAATGGACACAACAATGATGAGTTTGACTAACACTTCAATAAATGACAGTGACGCTATTGTGTACTATAAAGACACAATTGGGAGATTGACTCTGGAATTAGAAAGTGCCCATCTGGAGATTGAGAACTTAAACAGTGAAAACTTTCCTCTAAAAATGGACGTAGGCCAATATCAAAAAGAATATATAAGAAACGAAGAGATTTTCACCGAAATCTGCAAAAAAGGTAACACTTTAAGAACGAGCTGCTTTTCTACTCTGACAAATTTAGGTATTAATCCTAAAATGACACATCAAAAGGAAAATGCCGTTACACAGACCCCAAACAATGTTGGAGACACAGCGTTCAATATAGCTGGTTCAATCTGTAGTTCCGAGGGAATGCTACACGCAAAGTCGCCGCCAAAAACAGCGTTCAAAGTCCCAGCGCGTTTACAAAACCGAGTGACTACAACTCTCGGTGTGAAAAGTCTTCATTATTGCATGAAATTAAAAACAAACAAAACGAACAGTATAAACAAAGCGAAATATGCATTCTGAGTACTAATAAACAGAACAAGGCCATGTCTATAGCCACAGACCGCCTATAGATTGGAGGAGAAGCCACATGTAATCTACTGGAAGGGTTAAGCAATAAACTTGAGGACTACACGAGGAATGATTATTGTGTAATTTTTATTGGTAAACAGGACTTTAAAATTAGTAATAACTACTCTAAACTAATATTAGACATAAGCAACACTCTCAGTGCCATATCACATACTAACATTATTATCTGTTTACCAACATATAAATATAATATTAATTCTATCTTGTATAATTGGCGAGTCTTATGAAAATATTAGGAAACATAAGTATGTATATGTCGGCATTTCTAAGATATCGTTCTGAAGAGCGCTATGGTTTCAAATGACTTTGACAGATGGCAACTTGACGTTAACACTTGACATTAGTTTAGGGCGCGAACAACAGGTGATGACACAAGGATCGAGAGAGATATGGCGGGTTGCATTGAGTTGTGAATTCGTGATAAAAACCTGAGGAGAAAAACAGTGAGAGTTACCGATTGTTCGTGTAGATCAAACTACGTGTCATAGTGGAATGTCGTTTAAGTTATTCGCCAATACATAACGTGATCAGTTACATTGTGAGCCTACATACAAGCAAAGAAGTTGGTTTGCTTAACATCTAGCCCGAAAGAACCCATGCAATAATGGCTTTTCCTGACAATTACACAGTCGTCCCTACATCAGATCGTGGGATATAAGGGCTTGATATTTAGGAAACTAGTGAAATAACAATCGAACAACTTGTGATCAGTGAAATTACCTACTGAAAGAAAGTTGGTACCTAGCGGGAAACTTCAAATACATGAAGACTTGTGAGACGGGTATTCGGTCAGAATATAATCTTATTTGCAGCACAAGGAGTGACTGAAAAACATTCCTCAACCATAAAGTTTGATCATGATGGTTTGAAAGCTTATTGAAAGGTCTACTTCTTGCTCAATTAAATTTGGAGAGTTTACAATAATAGTAACTAGTTTAAACAAATGAAGATAACTAAAGTCACATAATTATCATTTGCACTAAGACCGGTAAATGTTAGTTAAGTTGAAAAGTGCCTGAAAATGGTTTGTTTTAAATTAATCCTTCAGGCTTTTGAGCTCAGCTGTTCAGTTTAATTGAAAGAATACTGGAAAGATTCCAATTAATTGGTAGAAAAACCAGGAACTAAAATCAAGACTTGATTTTGCAAATCATGGCTCGGAGAGAATCATGACTATTTTGGAAACATGGTTAACAAGTTTGAAAAGTACCTCAAGTGATGGGATTCTTAACGCTACCTGCCTGGTAGTATGTTGTGTTAAAGGTAATGGTAATTGAAGAATCTGCTGCGCATGAGAAAGTTCAGATTTAACAAACATCTGGTTATGGAAAGTATCTACAGTAGCTGGTAAGGTCACTTTATTTTTATGTTCATGGAAAAAAGAAACTTTACCACCCTTTTGTGGTTCCAATGCAGTTGGTTAAACAAAAATTACATTGTAAAGCCGTTGAACTTCTTGTACACTACAATATACAATGTTTTTGTCTGTTAAAAGAAAATAAGTGGAGAAAAAGAAAAAGCAATTGATTGCACATTACAGATTCAAGGTTGTTTCAAATTGTAGATTATTATGGTTTTCACAAAAGTCTAACTTTTGTGCCTTAGAAACATAGTATGATAATCTTTGCTGTTACTCATTGACGGTGTATTCATTTTACAATTTATGTGATGATTGATTTTTTTAATTGCTGTGTGATTGTTACCTAATTGTTTGACTGCCTTGTCCACAATTATTACTTCGGGTCTAGGGTTGAATCTCTGGACAACATGTAGTGGTATCCTATTGCTTGAAGCTTGAACTTGGTTGGTGAGTTAAGGGTGCGCTATACACCTTTGCTTGCAGACATCGATTGGTGAGTGCAGACATGTTATTTTGTGTTATAAAATTGTCTCTATGTAAAGATATTCGAATATGTCATAATATAGTGGTTAGTGCTTTAGTGACAGTACTTATCACAGAAATTTTGTAATTTCTTCATATTGGTAGTGTGTCTTCATGGGGTTATTTATGCCGTTCATTAATTTTTACTACCATTGTGATGGCGCCACTGGCCACTGGATGCTGCTCTGTGTGTTGCGGGTTCCATTCTCATGTGGAGTAGATGTTTGCGTGGCCTGCAGGTGGTTGTTCTGGATCTGACTGTTTGTGAGTTTGGAGTGTTTGTGAAAGCACCCATAATACCTGTTGATTTGATGTCTGATGGAAGGTGGGAGCCTGGTGCCTCCGGTGCTTTGGTGACCTGTTGTTTGGAGTATGTGACATAGTATGATGTGTTAAGCATCTGGAAGGTATGGCACCCTTGGTACTTCGAGACCGACCTGACGTTTGTTGCAAGCCAGGTTCGTTAGGTAGGTTGGTGGGTGGTCGAAGGGGCCCAGCACGCCCGGTCCACGCCACGCGTTTTACAGGTGGATGGTCGAAAGGGCCCAGTACGCCCGGTCCATGCCGCGCTGTGAGTAAGTGGGTGGTCGAAGGGGCCCAGTACGCCCGGTCCACGCCACGCGTTGTACAGGTGGATGGTCGAAGGGGCCCAGCACGCCCGGTCCATGCCACGCTGTTAGTAGGTGGGTGGTCGAAGGGGCCCAGTACGCCCGGTCCACGCCACGCGTTGTACAGGTGGATGGTCGAAGGGGCCCAGCACGCCCGGTCCATGCCACGCTGTGTAGGTGGGTGGTCGAAGGGGCCTAGCACGCCCGGTCCACGCCACGCGTTGTCCAGGTGGATGGTCGAAGGGGCCCAGTACGCCCGGTCCACGCCACGCGTTGTACAGGTGGATGGTCGAAGGGGCCCAGCACGCCCGGTCCATGCCACGCTGTTAGTAGGTGGGTGGTCGAAGGGGCCCAGTACGCCCGGTCCACGCCACGCGTTGTACAGGTGGATGGTCGAAGGGGCCCAGCACGCCCGGTCCATGCCACGCTGTGTAGGTGGGTGGTCGAAGGGGCCTAGCACGCCCGGTCCACGCCACGCGTTGTCCAGGTGGATGGTCGAAGGGGCCCAGTACGCCCGGTCCATGCCGCGCTGTGAGTAGGTGGGTGGTCGAAGGGGCCCAGTACGCCCGGTCCACGCCACGCGTTGCGCAGGTGGATGGTCGAAGGGGCCCAGCACGCCCGGTCCATGCCACGCTGTGAATAGTTGGTTGGTCGAAAGGGCCCAGTGCGCCCGGTATACTTTGCGTGGTATGATGAGTCGTTGGATGATTGAAAAGGGCCTTGTGCGCCCGTTCCACACATGATATGATGAGTTGTTGGTTGATCTAAAGGATCTTGTGCGCCTGGTCTTCACCGTATGATATCGCAGAGTATGCATGTCAGGAATGGACGAGCGGATCCAAATGGAATGTTACTTTCTTTGGTGTGTGATATTTGACGAGCCATTATAAGAATTGTTAAATGCTCGAGGCCTCGCAAAATGTCAGGAGGCCGTGTCGGCATTTCTAAGATATCGTTCTGAAGAGCGCTATGGTTTCAAATGACTTTGACAGATGGCAACTTGACGTTAACACTTGACATTAGTTTAGGGCGCGAACAACAGGTGATGACACAAGGATCGAGAGAGATATGGCGGGTTGCATTGAGTTGTGAATTCGTGATAAAAACCTGAGGAGAAAAACAGTGAGAGTTACCGATTGTTCGTGTAGATCAAACTACGTGTCATAGTGGAATGTCGTTTAAGTTATTCGCCAATACATAACGTGATCAGTTACATTGTGAGCCTACATACAAGCAAAGAAGTTGGTTTGCTTAACATCTAGCCCGAAAGAACCCATGCAATAATGGCTTTTCCTGACAATTACACAGTCGTCCCTACATATATGTGTTGGATTCAAATGCAAATATTGAGTATAACTACAACACATTCTTTAGGTAATCTAGTCAACTAAATAAGTTTGGACTCCGTACCGTTTTTGTGAATGTTCTTATTTTAATTGGGAACATACAATGTTTTAACACTCAGCCTTCAAAGAATCACTTGGTTACATTAACGTCCCATAAACCCACACATGTCCTAGAAACAGAAAAATAGTTTTTTCGTTAGTAATAGTATATACGTGATGCATCAGAATATAGCAGGCCTGTTAAATAAGACAGATGCTTTAACTGTTTGCGTAGGCAAACTAGAAGGAACTAGAAGAAAAGAACATTAATATTGACGCACTGTGTATTACAGAGCATTTTATGACGTCAGGTTACGAAAACCACTTAAAGATATCTAATTATTGTTTAGCATCAGTGTTTTGTAGAAAAAATAGTAATCGTGGTGGTGCGTGCATTTTAATTAGAAACGGATATCGATATGGAAAGAGTTACCACGCATAGCTAATTTGTCAATAACTGATGTAGTAGAGTGTTGCGGTGTAGAGCTTATACAGTATATTATACTTATATATTATTATTTTGTGTGTATACAGGGTACCAACAATAAATAGTATAACATACAAACACACACATACACATAGTATACATTCTATGGGGTGTTAGAAAAAATATTACGAATCATTTGTAACAAAAAATTTGCGCATATTGTAGTTCGTACCCCGGCTTCAGATCGGCTGCACGCTTCAACCTAGTGTGTGTGTTGGCTTACCATATCGCACTGTTAGCTGCCTACCCCGTGTCGCCGCGCTACGTGTCTACCTACCACTTACTCTGTACCACAGCTTCCCGGGGCCTAGCAACGAGCGGAAACTGTACTGCACATCGCCGGACGCCTCTAACGCTAGGGCCAGTGGTACACTATCTTGTGGCTATGCAACGTACTTCGGACCGCGAGTGACAACCCCGATCCTAAAGTCTAATAAAATTGTTAACCTTCAGTTGGTTTTTTTTTTCTACTACCTTCTAGCTACTTGTTAGGTAGGATTGCGCGGCACGCTAACGTTAATGATCTCATCCGTCGTGCTCTTGCCACCGCCGGGGTGCCAGCTGTCTTAGAACACAATGGCCTGGCACGCGTCGATGGGAAAAGACCAGATGGTATGACCATAATGCCATGGAAGTTGGGTTGGTCTTTGGTGTGGGATGCAACTTGCGTCTACACCCTTGCACCATCCCATCTTCCTAGCACGGTGGGTTGCGCTGGGGCGGCTGCTGCAGGTGCTGAAAACCTCAAACGGCGCAAATACAACAACTTAATTGGTAGTTATGTGTTTGAGCCGTTTGGGGTTGAAACTCTGGGGCTATGGGGTCCGAGTGCACATCTATTATTTACGGGATATCGCCAAGCGATTGGTCGACTCTTCACGTGACCAGAGGGCTGGCCTTTTTCTTTTGGCCAAAGAATCAGCATTGCCATCCAACGTGGCAATGCTGCCAGCCTTCTGGGCACTTTTCCTGTTGACAGCGATGTGGACGAATTTTTTGACGCCCCGTAATTGTACATATTAGTTTTTCTTATTTTAGTTCTAATATTAGTTTGTAAATAATGTACATATGTGAATAAATAAATAATCTTAAAATTAATTTAGATAAGACGAGTATAATATATTTTAGTCAACGGGTACATGCTGATATTGGCATTAAAGCACTCTACAATGGCACAGTATTAAAAAAAGTCGACGACACAAAATTTCTTGGTGTAATGATAGACGCAAAATTGAACTGGAAAGCGCATATTGAATATATAAGCAAAAAAACCGGCCAAGTGCGTGTCGGGCCACGCGCAGTAATAGGGTTCCGAAGGTGCATATTAATGCGGACTAAAAAGAGGTTTTTGTTGTTGTTACATGAACATTTGAACGGTTTCAGCGGCTCACAAAGTCTTAAAACGGGCCCACATAGGATGATGTTTTTTTTTAATCTATATTCTCGCGTTTGACCACTATCTCGCCTGATGGTAAGCGATGATGTGGTCTACGGTGAAGCACGCTTGCCTAGATGTAATCTATTCACTCTTGACTTAAACTAAATAAGGACTAACTGGTCCCTGAATAAGGAGTTATAAAATCCATTTTCGCAACTGAAGTTAGAAAAATATTATCTATTTGAGTACCACCGCGGGTGCGAATTGCGAAAGGAGCCGATACGAGCGCGCGTTAGAGCCACGGGGAATGGTATAGTTCGTTCCTGGATCCGTGCGTGCACGCTCCTTGTTTATTTCTCTTTCGGAATTAGAAAAAATCGTATGAATTCACCTCTAATCTCCTCTAATACCGCAGATTAGAGGTGAATCCTCTAATCTGCGGTATTCACTATTTCGTTATGCAAAGTTTTACGCTACTCAATTAGTGATGAAGTCGGGTCGAATATTGATTTTATATAAGGATATCGACAAAAGAAAATTAGTTATTTGCTTGGAAATCGAATCTAATTTGACTTTACTTTTACGTTTTAATTACAAAACGTCGAAAATACTTCTGCACTAACACAAAATAGACTCCACCGCGCGCATGCGCCGTATGGACTACGGACTGCTTCTGCCAACGACTCCGGCCACTCCAATGCGTTATTCGAGCTTAAACATTATTAATTTAGAAATGATTATTATTAAGGATGTTATGATTTTATTTTTGTATATTTTTACATGGTTCTTAAGCATAAATTTACTATCTGTTTTACACAACTAACAACGTTATTTAAGTAATTTTTCAATGGCATTTGTACAAAAAAATTACTGTGCCAAGTACATTTTATAAATTGGTCGACTATTACTCGTAAACTTGAAAAGCCTGTTATGATTTCATTTTTGTATACTTTTACATGGTTTGTAAGCATTAATGGCATTTGTACAAAATTTTTACTGTTCCAAGTACATTTTATAAGTTGGTCGACTATTACTCGTAAACTTATAAAGCCTTGTTATCCGTGATAATTTTCCTTTTAATTTCGTTATATTTACTACTGCCGTGAATTTTTTCACGTAGCCAAGAGCAACCATTTCGCTGGCAGGGGGGGGGGCACTTGACTCTAACATAAATTTGCAACTTAAAGCTTAATTTTACGCAAACGAATCTCTGAATCGAAAAATGGTTTTAACAAACCCATAATATTTTTGAATGGCCTATCCAACGATACCCCACACCATGGGATAGATGAGAAAAAAAAATACATCCCCACTTTACGTCTATGGGAGGTACCCGAAAAAAAAATATTTTTCATGATTTTATGTTACAACTTTGTCGGAATTATTAATATGTATATACATGCCAAATTATAGCTTTCTAGTACTTAGACAGAGAAATAGCGTTTAAAGCTCAAAAGAGGTGTATTCGGGCTATGTTTAAATTACAATCGACAGAAAGCTGCAGACCATTATTAAAAAAAAACAAATTATCGACTTTAACGTCTTTATATATTTTTTAAGTTGCATCATTTGTAAAGTCTAACCCCCAACACTTTCCAAGACTATCTGACACTTTTCCACGCAACATACGTGACAATAGCCAACTTTGTTTGCACTCGGCAAAAACTGCCCTCATGGGGAAAAGCTTTTTTTTATGGCCCCAAAAATACACAACAAAATACCACAGTCATATCAGCTATGACAATAAATCAATTTAAAAATGAAGATTCCAAATTTATTAACAGACAAGTGTTATCCATACTTAATACTTATACTTATATACTTATATATATATATATATATATATTATAAATGCGAAAGTAACTCTGTCTGTCTGTCTGTCTATCTGTCTTCTGTTACCTTTTCACGCTTAAACCGCTCAACCGATTAGGGATGAAATTTGGTAGGAAGATAGTTTGAGACCTTGGAACGGACATAGGCCTTTATTTTGCAAAAAATGCGAAGGGGGGGCATTGGGAGGGGGGTTAATTTTGAATGAAACTTCTTATTATGGCTTAAGCCGCTGAACCGATTAAGATGAAATTTGGTGTGAAGATAGTTTGAGACTCTGGGCAGGACTTAGGTTACTTTTTTTTTGCATAAAACACAAATGGGAATAAATAGGGGGGTGGGTTAGATTTGTGTGAAACTTCTTATTATGGCTTAAACCACTGAACCGATTTAGATGAAATTTGGTATGCAGATAGTATGAGACCCTAGGATGGACATAGCCTACTTTTTAGTATAAAACAAGGTGCGGGAGATATGGGGTGGAGTAGTTATAAAATATGAAAATAATATGAAACTTCTTTTATCGCGTCCTTCTTATTCGGCTGTGGGCATGATATAATTGTTTATGAAAGATTTGCGTGTCAATTTGAAAAAGTCAACTTAATGTCAGTGTCCGTGAAAGTGGTAATTTAAGCAAAACTTTAAAATATTCTACTGGTTAATTTTATTATGAAGATATTTTTTTGCTGTGGATATGCCTCGCAAGCGTAAATCTTATCTGAGCCGTAGCTCTAGCAGAGCTCGAACAGTAAGAGAAACGAAGCCAAGAAATAGAGGAGCAGACTAAATCCGTCAAATTTTAGATGATGAGCGTCACGCAACCCAAAGAGCTGCTGAGACTTTCGATCAGATTCAGGCTTGCCAACTCGTAGATGCTGAGCGTCACGCAACCCAAAGAGCTGCTGAGACTTTCGATCAGTTTCAGGCTCGCCAACTCGCAGATGCTGAGCGTCACGCAACTGAAAGAGCTGCTGAGACTTTAGACCAGATTCAGGTTCGTCAACTCGCAGATGCTAAGCGTCATGCAACTGAAAGAGCTGCTGAGAGTTCCGACCAGACTCGGGCTCGCCAACTCACGGATGCTGAGCGTCACGAGACTAAAAGATCTGCTGAGACATTCGACCAGACTCAGGCTCGCTAACTCGCAGATGCTGAGCGTCACGCAACTCAAAGGGCTGGTGAGACCTTTGAGCAAACACAGGCCCGTCGTATTTTAGATGCCTAACGTCACGCGTCATCGATAGCTGCTAAGACGCCTGAACAATCCCAAATACAGCGTATTTTACGAGCTCAACGGTAGTCTGAAAGGAGACGTACGTTTGCAAGAAATACATGGGAGTCGTTCCACAACGCTGCGTCTGATTATGACCCATTGATTGATTACACTTGCCAGAAAAGTTGAAAGGAAACCGTTTGTCCTGGTATGGTCATGTGATGAGGAGGGATGAAACGCATATTACTAAAAGAGTTATGAATATAAATGTGGATGGATGGAGAGGGAGAGGAAGGCCAAAGAAAAGATGGATGGACTGTGTGAGGAGTGATATGAAAGAAAAGGGAGTCAGTAATAACTTGACGGGGGATAGAACGGTATGGAAGAAACAAACGTGTTGCGCCGACCCCAAGTAACATGGGATAAGGGCAGCCAGATGATGATTGATTACACTTGCCATCGATTAGTTCTCATAGGGAACATGGATAAAAAATGTAGATATTGTGAAGCACTCAAGTGGAATGATGAGACACCGGGTATGTGTTGCTCGCTTGGTGAGCCAGAAGAACCACTCAAGTCTTTGCTTTTGTATGACAGTGATGAATCGCACCGTTTTTTTAAGTAGAATAAGAAAATATAATACATGCTTCCAAGCAAGCTTGAAGCAAGTGGCAGCAGAGTGACTCGCACTGAAACTCTACGATGAGTTAAGAAACTCTACCCTGTAGAGTTTCTTAACTCTTTAGAATTATCAGGGGTACCGTCCCATACGTTGAGGCTGAAAGTTGGTGTCCCATTTCTGTTAATGAGAAATCAGGACGCACCAAAATTATGTAATGGCACCCGACTACAAATAACACACCTGGGACGCCATATAGTAAGAACAATAATTATGACAGGAATAGCTAAGGGAGAAGATGTAATGATTTCACGTATTCCGATAATCCCAACTGATATGCCATTCCGATTTAAAAGGTTGCAATTTCCCCTTAAAGCGACATTCGCGATTACCATAAATAAAGCTCAAGGGCAAACACTGAAAGTTGCAGGAGTGCATTTATAAAAAAAACTATTTTCCCATGGGCAACTGTATGTAGCGTGTTCTCGAGTATCAAGTCCACATAATCAATATGTTTTAGCAAAAGTTGGTAAAACTAAAAATATTGTTATCACGACTTTGTTATAGTAAGTTATTAAAAATTACAACTCTGTGCTCACAACCCATTTCCACACTTTTTACGACCTAAACAATATTTATAAGAATCAAAGTCAAAGTCAAAGTCAAATATATTTATTTCAATTAGGCCAATAAGCGGCACTTTTGAACGTCAAAAATTAAATGTTAATAAAAAATGTACAAGTAATAAAAATTGACTCTACTAATCAAAAATCAAATTAGTACCTACTGCATTTTATGTAACGTAAAATACACTATTTTTGTACTACTACTCTGTATTTCCTTTTCTACGTTTTACGTGAGCGAAGCCGCGGGTAAAAGCTAGTTATAATATAAATGACTTTTTGACAGACTCCTTTTGAGCTGCTTGAATGTTTATATTAGGTCATTACAAATGAAATTGGCGTTTTGTAAGGGAGGAACATAAAATCGTTTTCGCCATATTTGTTATGCGAATAAACCATGGACTCAAACCAGGGTACTAGTATAACCCAGGGGGTTTCTTAAGGTAATAGTCATAAATGAAACCGACTTTGCTAACGGGGCATAGCCTTTGCAAAGGATGTCGAGTTGACATCATTGGACCAGTTAATGACTGATGTTTAATAATGTAAATGCATTTATAAATTAAATCCTGGTGCAAGTTCTATGAATAGGAGGAGTAAAAATTCGATGCGATCCAGCCTTTCCTTCTCTGGTCTGATAAACGCACGAGAGCGAAAACTTGTATCATATTTAAATTTTTGAATCCTATCCGGGTCGATGTGAGATGACGCATCATTACTGTTAGTGTCGGGAGGACGCATTGTTTCTTTTTCGGAGGTTTTGAGCAAGGAGGTTCAAGCATGACGGCGTTAACTTGTTAGTGCAATTATATGCACATAAATTAAAATGAAAGTACATATCCGTTAATTCGTTTGTCATGACTTAAGCCATCCCTTTGTATGGGCCGTACCTCAATTGAAAATTGATTCCTCCGTTATGTAAATGTTCGAGTTAGGAGAAGGTAGGATTGATGTAACCTTTCAAAACTTAGAATAGAAGCACTTCATATGATTCTGCGCGTCTATTCGTAGGGGCGTAGCTCATGTGAGAACTAACCAATTAAGAAGGCAAACTCCATGCCTATAATAAGACTGACAGTAGATAAATAGTCTTGATAGGTAACTGAATTTCGAACATAATAAACATGAAGATGTTTTTGCTAGACTTTTTCCGTGTATATATAGGCTCCTCTGTGCTTTGATGTAAATTTTGGATAGAAGCCGCCTAAGGGCAGGCACATTGTTGAATTAATACAAATATATCAGGTAAAAGTAAATTATTCTTTTTATTACGTAGCACCCTGGCTACGTCCCCTACAGTACCTTACGAGAGAACTTTTCCATTATTTCTTCTTCTTCTTCTTATTCGTTTCGCTCTTGACAGAGCGGTCGTGGTCACTATGAATTTTGTCCGATCGCTGGTGTTCTTGTCACTCGCCTCACGATTTCTCTCCATTTGGCTCTGTTAGATGAAAGTTTAGCGCATTCATTGACTGGACCTCCTATCGCAGATTTAATTTGGTCGGTCCACCTCATCGGTGATCTCCCGCGTGGCCTGTTACCGTCCACTCTGCCCTGCACCACCAGGCGCTCAATGGATTCGTTATTCCGTCTTGAGACATGGCCAAAGAATTTCAGTATGCGAGACTGTACTATTGCTGATAGACGCTGCTTGATGCCGAGTTCTTGGAGTATGGAGACGTTAGTGCGGAATTCTGTCCAAGAAATGCCAAGCATTCTTCTCCAACACCACATTTCTAGAGCATCTATCTTTTTCCGTTCCAGTTCTCGTAGTGTCCATGTCTCAGCTGCGTACAGAAATATGGGGAAAACAAGCGCACGGACGAGCCTGATCTTAGTGGCTTTCGTTATACTGCGATTCCTCCATATCTTCTTTAACTTATCCATTGCCCCTCTAGCCATCGCCATTCGCCGCTTCACTTCATCCACGCAACTGCCATTGCTTGCAATCATAGCGCCAAGATATATGTAGGACTGAACTACGTCACAGTTGGCAATTTGTGTCACAGGCGACGCGTTATTGTTGCTACGGTCCACAATCATTATTTTGGTCTTGCTCCGGTTGATCTTCAATCCGAATGCAAGACTCACGCGCTCCATCTTAAGGAGAAGTTCCTCCATTTGGTCAGCACTAGTCGCAAACAATGTTGTGTCATCAGCGTAGCGAAGGTTAGCAATTTTGTAGCCGCCAATTGCAACACCATCAGTCCAGTCTTCGAGAGTGATTCGCATAATGAGCTCCGTGTAGATGTTAAACAAAAGTGGCGATACGATACATCCCTGACGGACACCTGCACTGGGATGGAAGCTATCCGAAATGTGGCTATCTGTTCGCACTGATGCAGTCCCTCCTTCGTAGAGTTCTCTAAGAAGGTGCACAAGATGTTTTGGTGTGCCCATTTCCAGTAGCGTCTTCCACAAGGTTGGCCATTTCACGGAGTCAAACGCTTTTGAGAAATCAACAAAGCATATGTAGGTCGGCTTGTTGAATTCTCGTGCCTTCTCGATAACCTGACGGACAATGAAAATTTGCTCCCGAGTTCCTTTTCCCTTCACAAACCCAGCTTGTTCTTGTGCGATTTCTTTCGACAGGTGTGCCTTCAGCCGTTCGTTAAGGATGTGCAGCAATATTTTGCTTGCATGACTGATCAGTGCAATCAGACGGTAATTACTGCACTTTTTGGTGGAACCCTTTTTGTGGAGAGGAATAAAAATAGTGTGAGCCCATTCCTTCGGCCATTTTCCTGCCAACCATATCTTATTGCAGATGATGCTAAAGATCCGCACGCCGCGTTCCCCCAATGCTCGAATGGTCTCAATTGGGATGGTATCAGAACCCGTAGCCTTTCCATTCTTCAAATGCTTAATGGCAGCTCTGACTTCAGATCCAAGAATGTCTGGCTCCAGTGTATCACTCTCAGGTTCTGTAGGTGTAAAGGCTTCCGACTGCGGATCCTCAAACAGCGACCTACAGTAAAATCTCCAAGCCTCAGATATCTGCTCCAGTTCGCTGACCACTTGACCATTACCGTCTTCAATGGCCCAAGTTTTAGATGGGAGCGCTTTAGTTATAAGCCGAATTTTGTGATGCAGGTCTCTCGACTCATATCTACCTGCATGAGCTTCAATTTCCTCACATATATGGCGCAGGTAGGCGTTGTGATCCTGTCTGCATTTCCTTTGGATCTGGGCAGACTTTTCATTACAGGCTTGAACACTTGCACCGGCTGCTTTCATTTTTCGACGCTCCTCAACAAGCGCAAAGGTTCCATCCGTCATCCAGTGTTGCTGTTTGTGTGTCACAGTTGCTGTTTTAGATTCTGAGACCGCCAGCTCTATAAGGGACTTCGC
This sequence comes from Anorthoa munda, assembly GCA_945859665.1. Lineage (NCBI taxonomy): Eukaryota > Metazoa > Arthropoda > Insecta > Lepidoptera > Noctuidae > Anorthoa > Anorthoa munda. The sequence continues at coordinate 25,835,100 of OX243905.1, read as the reverse complement.
TCTGTTCCAAAGTTCTTCCGGTGGTTCGCTATCAAAATCCGTGTTCGACCATTTAGCCCAATTGTGTTCCACTAGAGACTTGAATTTCGGAATATCTGTCACGTCTAGCCTTCTTCTCTGATTTTCGAGGGCTCTGACAGCCATTAATTTGAGTTTGAACTTTGAGATCAGAAGTTGGTGATCTGATCCGCAGTCAGCGCCAGGTAGTGTATGGGCATTCGTGACAGATGACCTCCACCGCGATCGAACCAGAATATAGTCTATGTGGTTGCGGTATTTTCCATCGGGCGATGTCCAAGTGTATAGCCTTCGAGGGTGGTGTTGGTAGAAGCTGTTTGTAATAACCAGATCATTTTCGGACGCAAATTGAATGAGCCTGTCACCTCTGTCGTTCCGAATACCGAGTCCAAAACTTCCGACGCACTTGCCAAGCTGTTGAGCATTTGCTCCAATTTTTGCGTTGAAATCACCCAGGATGACAAGAAGTTCTCTGTTGGGGATTTTGGCTATGGTGGTTTCCAGTTCGGAGTAGAATCTTTCAATTACCTCGTCACTGGCAGTGCTCGTAGGGGCGTATATCTGTATAAGGTTCAGATTCACTGGCGACGCTTTCAGCTTAATGCTGATTATCCGGTCGCTTACTGGCTCGTAACCTATCACACTATTCCTACGCTGGACGGGAACTAAAAAGGCTACACCGTTCTGGCTGCTTTTTTCGTGGCCTGAGAAATAAACGACGTGGTTGTCAGTTACGAAATGTCCGTTGTTTTTCCAGTGTGTCTCGCTGAGTCCACAGATGTTTATACCGCATCTTTCAACTTCTCTTTCCAGGATGGTGAGTTTGCCGGGACTTAGTAGGCCGCGTACATTCCATGTCCCTATCGCCTGGGTTTGTCGCAGCTTGATGGAGATTCCAGTAGTTGGATTTCCATGGAGAGCCTGGTCTCCTACTACTCCATGGCCGGTAACCAACTTCACACCGTGCGCCCCGGACGCAGCACGGCGCCGGTTGCTAAGCGGCTCGCATGGCGATCGTTCTCTATTTAATGCTACTTTCATGGTGACTGTCTTGGGAATATAATGCAGTGGTTTCCCCTTGCCTTCTGCATCAGTCGTTTTTGAGGCTATTTGGGCCCCAAGGCTGCTGAAACCTCTTCTGCCTGGTAACCCAAGCAGGTGAGTGGTTATACCGCCACAGCTCGGTCGCCATTGCCTCGTTAGTTGTCTAGCAGGGAGCACCACGACAGCTGAAAGGCTGTCGTCTCTGGTTGTCTGTGTGTACAAACTTCCAGAGCGTGCAGGTGAGGTTGACTGGGGCTGACTAGATGTTATCGTCATTCTCCCGTATCTCCCCACATTCCATTATTTACCACAACTAAAAAGAGAAAAATAAAAAGCTTTTTGCAGTCGCTTGTATTTTTTTGTAAAAAGATTTTTTATACATAATTATTTACCATAACACGTCGTGGCTGGTTTTTAAGGTGCTACAACTCACTCATACATTAATTAAAACGACTGGTATGAAGATTTTTATTTACTTAACCATAAATGTACACGCACATAATAAAGAGACGAGAAGAAGAAGGTACAGAAAATAGGTACAAGGTGCACTTCAAAGAAATCTCTTCCAGCATACCTGAGAGAGGAGAGTTGGAAAAAAAAAGATATGAAGACACTCTGTGTAGAGGTGAAATAAAAAGAAAAACGTATCAAACAATTCACTATAAAATAGAGTAAAATATATCTAATTAATATAATTACACTCTCATATACATGCATATTAATAAATTATATATTGCATATGCGATGTTAACTTCTATATTTGTAAGACGTAATGTCTGAAAGTTTACAATATCTCTGGACTTGCAGTAATAAAACTTTAAAACCGTAAAATACAGTAAATTTTATCGATAAAACACCCCACATAAAAGGTGATTTAACCACACCCTCAAATATAGAGCAATTTGAGTACCCGACTTACTTATTAATATATCCACATAATCTAACAACCATAACTTTGAACCTAGGTCTCACAGACGCATAAATTTAATTTTATGTTTACGACCATAGCATAGAGATTCAAAAAAAATATTCATCAAACACTCAAAAGATATTTTTGTATTGAGCTATAAAATTCGAATCCTAAACGTAATTTCACAAGTTTTTATTGCATTTACTAAAATTCTGCAATCTTTTGTGGTTAATTTTTTTTGTTAGTCTTCACACTGAATAATCACAGATCTGAGCCAATTAGTTTTAGTTGTATTATTGCCTAAAAAGAATGTGCATTTAATATGTGCAGAATTTTAAAAATGAAATAAAAAAATGTGTTCCTTTATGTGGGGTGATTTAATCGATAAAATTAAGTTGACTGCTGCGCTGCGGGTCGCGAGTTCAATTCCCACACGTTGCAAATATTTGTATGACCTACACGGTGTGACCTACCGGGTGTTTGTGTATGTGAGTTTACATGTTTGTAAACGCACCCACGGTACAGGAAGAAATTCCTAGTGTGAGGCAACATCTTTTATAAAAAAAAGAACATTGTATATTTGGAGAAATTCTTTCACTGATAAAAAACTATCTATTGACTAGTGTGTGAGTGGTATTATAGTTAAAATTTTATAGACAGTGTCGTTTAATTCCACGTGAATACATAAAATGGTGAGCAGAAGTTAATTTGATTTTTATCTCATTCACGATACTAAATAACATGATTAAACTGCAGCATGACAATGATATAGTTGACTGCCAACGTAAGTACAACCGGCACCATGTACACTCCGATAGGAATCTTGGGCAGTAACTTGACCTCTATTGGATTCTTCTTTATCAGACGTATAAAGTCCTTTAACAACTTCAGTTCAGCTTCATCTGTATCTAAAAGCAAATTTCTGTGGTTATGTCAACGGATTATTGTAAACTTCTTTAGATTACGAAATAACTATCGACAAATTGTAAACTGAAAATTTCGAACAGAATAATACGACCAATCAGTGCACCTGTCTGCAATTTATATGTTTTGTTTAAATTTGATGCTAGTACTTACACAGCTCACGTAAATGTCATAGAGTTGCAAATTAGACGAATTTCACGTTGCCCGATGGTGATGGTTTTTTTTTAGGCCAGGCACACTTGCCAAGTTGGTTTTTGGATGTGTTAGCATTTTACCTTGAGCAATTACAGTGGTAAGCAAAACTTACCAAGGTCGGTTTTTGAATGGGTCAGTACTAGCATTACAACGACCTGATGAGGCAGTGATGCTTGACGACAATGATGAGGGGCGTACAGATAGATTTTAGACTGCTGCGCTGATTGGTCCTATTATTCTGTTCCAAATTTTCAGTTCAAAATGTATCGATAGTTTATAGAATCTCGAGGTATTTCACAATCTGACGACATTTACAATTATCCGGTAACAGTCACACGACAATTTTTGTTTGCATTATTTAAAAATAAAACCGGCCAATTGCGAGTTCAATTGCACGAAGGGTTCCGTACCATTGTCGTAAAAAACGGCAACCTAATCACGTTTTTGTATGGGAGCCCTCCATAAATATTTATTTCATTTTGTTTTTAGTATTTGTTGTTATAGCGGCAACAGAAATACATTATCAGTGAAAAATTTAAGTATCTAGCTATCACGTTTCATGAGATACAGCCTGGTGACAGACAGACATACAGACAGACAGACAGACGGACCGCGGAGGCTTAGTAATAGGGTCCCGTTTTTACCCTTTGGGTACGGAACCCTAATTAAATATGGACTTACCAATAATCTTTGTATTGTAAAGTCGAACCAATACCCGATGGAACCTCACTCTTTGGTTACTCGCCATTTGACCAGCAACTGATGGCATAACCATCACTGATATACAACTTAATATGATAATTGAAATTCTCGCATAGTCTAGATTATCATTCATCTGAAATTTATAAAAAAAATATGCAATGCGCTCCTGCTTGAATATAATTTAATTATTATTTTATAATTTAAATGGTTCATTATTTGCCATAGTTACAATATCTACACGGTAACAGAGGAACCAAGTGTAAATATTTAGACAGATTTGGTACTTTTTAGTATTAACGTAAATACTTAGCTCGAGAAAAAAGTAGTATGTAAATACTCACATTAGAAATCTTTAAGTAAATAATAATATACGTAAAAAAAATAAACTGTGATAGTGCCAAGACCAGTGCAGCGAAATACTGAAAAATAAAAACAATACATTCATGTTTTTCATACAAAAACAAATATAGTCTATGCAAGAAATAACTACCTGGCGTCCAAAGCAAAGCGACACTTTGTCACAGCAGTTTGCTAGATCCCTGTATAGTTCAACCCATACTTGTATCTTCTCCTTTGTCATATCACATTGCTCACCCGAACTAATATCACAACTCCCTAATCTCTCCTGAACGACTGATATCAACGAAGTCAAGCTTTTAAACAAATAAACCACTACCATTATAACAACGTACACCATTAGGTGCTCAAATATTATAGTACATCTTATAATAGCTAGTGAAACCAAAATTGCCAGCTTTAGCATTGGATCTGATGGTAAGAATATGATTAAAAGTTTCGATGTTCTGAAGACAGCTACGGCAGAAAAAAATATGTTGAAAGTTATACCGACAAAGAGTACTTTCTTTAGAGAATTTATTAATTGCTTATCGTCCTTAAAAAAATCAGAGACACGACTGATGCTTTTATAATATGAAACAAAGTCGCAACTGAAATATATGCCGGTTATGACGTATGACACAGAGATTACCCAAGCTAAAATAAAAAAGCATACAAAATATAGCTTTGCTTGACTATATTCTCCTCTGCTTGACAAAAAATATACTTTATATATTATGAATATAGTATGCAGTATAGTCTGGACGATTATTTGGAATTTAATCAAATATCGCCTAATGTTCTTCTGGGTACAATAATTTCTATATATGCCGAAGAGATTCTCCACAAACATTAAATAATTCAACCACTTTAGGGGCGACATAATATTTGTTTGTAATATTGTGTCTCGGTAGCGACGACGATAATATAACTAATCATTGTTGACAAGAAACAAAAATCTATTATTTTAACTCAATAAAATTGTAGTAAGTAGTTCATTATTTTATTTAAGTATTATCTCCAATATCTTTGTTGTCACAGTTTATGGTCGATTACAAATGTTCGATAACATATAAATATAATAAAATCAATGAGAAAAGAAAAAGGCCCATTGCATAGTTTTATGATAATGTAATACTAACAAAATATGGACATTTAAATAGTCTGAATTAAACGTTTTTTTTGTTTTCTAGGGTTTCGAAATCAACAAGGAACTCTTATAGTTTCGCTATGTCCGTCTGTCCGTCCGCAGCTTAACTCGGAGACTCTTAGTACTAGAAAGCTATTATTTGGCATGAATATACATATTAAGTTAGTTTAGTTCCGTATCGTGACGGACGTAAAGAATTTCACCATCCCATATCTTCCCGTGGGTGTCGTAAGAGGCGACTAAGGGACACACCAGAGAATGGGCAGCAGCGTTCTCTGTGCACTTGTAACAACAAACTGCGATCGCCAACCCGCCTGCCAAGCGTGGCGATTATGGCAAACCCCACCAATCCCAATGATCAGCACACAGAAAAAACGGTCCCGAGTGCCCGGCCGCCCGTCTACCCTCGCCTACGGTAGCGGTCGAGGCAATGGCGTGACAAGGGGTGCTAAGAATCCCCGGAGTGGACCCGGCTACCCCAATAAACACCGACGACTGGACCTGGGAACATATAACACGCGAACACTCCGGACCGACGAGAAGATATCCGAACTCGAGGAAGAATTGAGCAGGTTGCGATGGAGTATTATAGGGTTATCGGAAGTCCGAAGAGAAGGGGAGGACTCGATAATCCTCAAATCCGGTAACCTGCTCTATTTCCGAGAGGGTGACCGACAGTCCCAGGGTGGTGTCGGATTTATCGTCCACAAGTCCCTTGTGAACAACGTGGTGAAGATCGAGAGTGTGTCGACCAGGGTGGCGTACCTTATACTCAGAATATCCGCAAGATATTCACTGAAGGTCATACAGGTCTACTCCCCGACCTCCGCACACCCCGACGACGAGGTAGAGACCATGTATGAGGATATCTCTAGAGCCATGCATGGTTTCAAAACTCACTTCACCGTTGTCATGGGGGACTTCAACGCAAAACTGGGCAAACGAGACGTGGATGAGCTGCAAGTGGGGCAATGTGGAGTTGGACGCCGGAACCACCGGGGTCACCTACTGGCCAGTTTTATGGAGAAGGAGGGCCTCTACATGATGAACTCCTTCTTCAGAAAGCGTGAGCAGAGGAAGTGGACCTGGCAAAGCCCGATGGTGCAACTAAAAACGAGATCGACTTCATCATGTCAACCAAGAAGCAAATGTTCAATGATGTCTCTGTGATCAATTCTGTGAAAACCGGGAGCGATCACCGCATGGTTGTAACGTTGAATAGTAACGGTCAACGTTCCTAACTAAATCACCATAGCAAACTGCGGTAAAAATAATAACAAGAATGTTACAACCTAATAATTTAAAATAAGTATCAAACAGATAAAAAAAACACATTGTAGGCGATACCTAATATTAATAGGATAAATAAAACCTAATTTATCTATAAAAATAAATTAAAGAAAAGATTTTAAAATGAAATCGACTAATCATTGCAATACGTTTCAAATCGATAACTTCCCGTGTGGCGGTAGTCACACATTTAAAAAAAAAAAAAAATATGATAATCCAACACCACTCGGGCTTCCATCAACGCACCGGACAGGCATTGACGATCGGACAACTCAGCTGATGACACGTACACTCGCTCCATAAGTATCGTTCTACATACTAGCGAGTCATTTACGTGTAACTTCATAAAAAATCTTTACCACTACGAGTGTGTTTATAAAAAAAATATAGATTCAGTGTTAACCCCGTATTGGGTAAGTGTTGACAATTACCTTTTGCTTAATCATGCTGGTTACGGCCATTACATGACAAATTCTCATCACCCTTTTTGTAATTTCTGTTGGTGTTTTAGTTAGGTACTTATTATTTTGTTCATTCTTTAGCGCCTACCTGCTTTGTGTTTTTATCATTATAAATTTAAAACAAGCTCCGGTTCTGATTGTGACAAGCACACATTCGCCTTAAGCGCCTTGGTACATCCTCTGCCCTACGCTTACGCTGTTGCGGTCACAATCAGACAAGGATAAGCCGGGAGACAAAGGAATTAACACGATGATTGGAAAATTCCAGGGTCCAAAGTCCTGGTTTAACCACCTGGGACCTTCACCAGAAGAACCTGCCGACAACTACTTCATCGTCAACTCTGTGGGACGTCCTCCTGCTGGCACCTAGTCCTTGGTCTTCCACGTCATCGTGACCGCTTCTGCTGCCAGGCCAGGATAGTACCAGCGCCTACCTCTATTTAGAAGTTGAGAGATTGAATAAGAAACGGCTTTCGTACCTGCGACCCTTTCTATTAAATTTTATATTGTTAGTGCTGCATATTATTTATCTCTTTCTTAGATAGTTAACCCGCAACGCTACATGGTAAGAGGCACATTGAACATTAATGTTAAGCTTGAAAGGTCTCAACTGTAGTCCACGCTCCGCCCAGTACAGATCCAGGTCCAAAACCCCGAGAACTTTCAGCTCGAACTCCAGAATCGTTTCGAGTGCCTAGGAATCTCCGTGGACGATTACAGCGATGGGTTCATGGAAGCTGTCCATACGGTCGGGTCTAAGTTTTTCAAGACCCGCCGTACAGATAGGAACAAAAAGCTCTCTGATCCTACTCTCAAGCTCATGAAGGAGAGACGCGAGATGATCCTGCAGTCTTCAGACGATGTGTTGAAATACCGGCAGCTAAATAGACGGATCTCAAAGTCTTTGAAAAGCGACCTCCGCCGCTTTAATACTGAGCGTATTAAAGACGTGATTGAGCGGAATAAGGGCTCCAAGGTCTTTGCTAGAGATCTGTCTATTGGGCAGAGCCAGCTCACGAAACTGAAGACCGATGATGGCAGGATCGTTTCCGCCAAACCGGAGCTTCTGAGGGAGATCGAGAGATTCTATGGGCAGCTGTACGCGTCAACCAGTAAACCCGTCGTGAATCTAGCGAATGACCCTAGAGCTAGATTGACCCGACACTATACTGAAGACATTCCGGACGTCAGCCTGTATGAGATTAGGATGGCTCTGAAACAGCTTAAGAACAACAAGGCACCGGGTGACGACGGAATTACGGCCGAATTCCTGAAGGCGGGTGGAAAACCAATACTTAAGGCCCTTCAGAAGCTGTTTGATTCCGTCATACTCGAAGGGAAAACGCCACAGGCATGGTGCAGGGGTGTGGTGGTACTCTTCTTCAAGAAGGGTGACAATGCCCTACTGAAGAACTATAGGCCCATCACGCTCCTTAGCCATGTCTACAAGCTGTTTTCAAGAGTCATCACGAATCGTCTCGCGCGCAGGTTTGACGATTTCCAGCCTCCCGAACAAGCCGGATTCCGTAAAGGCTTCAGCACCGTAGACAACATACATACGCTGCGGCAGGTTATACAGAAGACCGAAGAATACAACCTGCCTCTCTGTTTAGTGTTTGTGGACTACGAGAAAGCCTTCGATTCGATCGAGACTTGGGCGGTACTGCAGTCTCTTCAACGGTGCCAAATTGACTACCGGTACATCGAAGTGTTGAAGTGTTTATACAAAAACGCCACCATGTCAGTTTGACTTCAGGATCAGACCTCGGAACAAGTACTTCTGCAGCGAGGTGTGAGACAGGGAAACGTCATATCTCCGAAACTGTTTACCGCTGCACTGGAGGATGTCTTCAAGGTTCTGGACTGGAGAGGGCTAGGCATCAACGTCAATGGCGAGTATATTACTCACCTTCGGTTTGCCGACGATATAGTGGTTATGGCTGAGACCATGGAGGACCTCAGTACAATGCTCGATGACCTCAGTAGAGCTTCCGAAAGAGTGGGTCTTAGAATGAACATGGACAAAACCAAGGTGATGTTGAATGCCCATGTTACACCCACTCCTATCAAGGTCGGAAACTTTACACTCGAGGTTGTGGGTGACTATGTCTACCTGGGACAAACAATCCAGTTGGGTAGGGCCAACTTCGAGAAAGAGGTCAACCGTCAAATCCGACTCGGCTGGGCAGCGTTCGGGAAGCTGCGCGGTATCTTCTCGTCCAACTTATCACAGTGTCTCAAGACGAAAGTCTATGACCAGTGTGTGTTGCCAGTGATGACATATGGCTCTTGAGACGTGGTCGCTTACAATGGGCCTCATCAGAAAGCTTACAGTCACTCAGAGATCAGTGATCGAATCAGAAATGTAGAGATCCGCCAGAGAACCAGGGTTACCGACATAGCCCGAAGAATTGCCAACCTTAATTGGCAGTGGGCAGGGCACATTGCTCGCAGAACGGATGGCCGATGGGGCAGAAAGGTTCTGGAGTGGCGACCGCGAACCGGAAGACGTTGCGTTGGAAGGTCTCCCACCAGGTGGACCGATAAGTAAAGTAAAGTAAAGTAAAGTTTATTTTATTTGCATAGATTGTAGGTACATAACATAAGGTGTAAAAAAAAACAATTGTGATCCTTGTACAATCTACCAGATTAGGCATGCAAACATGAATTAAGTAAAACGAGTAGATAATCAAAAAACTAGTCTCAAAAATACAAAATTACGAATCACAGTTCAAAACAGATACAATTAAATATGTTGGTATGTCGTTAAATTGCATAAAACATGTTATCATTATATTAAATTAGAAATTTACATTAGTATGTCAAATGTCATTGTCATTTAGAAAATCGTTAATCGAGTAGTAACACTTTTCAATCAATAATGCTGTTAACTTCTTTTTAAAATTACCTATCGTGTTATCTTTTATTATGTCAGGTATTTTGTTATATATTGTAGGTCCCATACTAATAACATTTTTTTAAATAAAGCAGTATTGCAACTCTCAACTAGTAAAAGGTTTTTGTACTGGCTTCTGATTGGTCTCTTACTAGTTTGCGAAACTGTAGTAAATAGATGCATGTTACGTTTAACAAAAATTGCCATTTCTAAAATATACATTGCCGGAAATGTTAACAGCTTTAGGGACTTAAACACTGGAACACAACTTTCAGTCATTTTCATATTTAACATCGATCTTAAACAACGTTTTTGGGCCTTGAATACCTGTTCCCGTAGGCAAGAATTTCCCCAGAAAACTATACCGTATCTCAGAATGGAAGCTACGAGACCATGGTATGCAACCAAAGTTGTGGTGATGTTAACCTTCTTAGCCAAACTGAATAGGACATAAGCAGATATGCTCAATTTATTACAAATCTCTTCTACTTGAGGTTTCCACGTCATTTGACTGTCAATTACAATGCCCAAGAATTTTGCTTTTGATACTTGGTCTATTTTAGTTTTATTAAGTTCAATTTTTAAATTTGGTATTGATGTGCGCTGATAGAAATGTATTATGTTAGTCTTTCCTAAATTAATTACTAATTTATTGTCGTCAAGCCAATTCACAATGTCCCTGAGTGTACTGTTTATGTCCTGTTCATATTTATTTGCATCTGCACAACTGATTAACGCAGTGCTGTCATCAGCAAACAAAATCATTGGGTCTTTAATGTGCCGCGGTAAGTCGTTTATATATAGCAGAAATAAAAGAGAACTTAACACCCCGCCCTGAGGTACGCCGTGTTTGACATCTCTGTATTCGGAAAAATATTTCTTTTCGCGTTTGCTCTTTATACAAATCCTAGATATTTCCGTGTATTGTTCACGTTCGCTCAGATATGATTTGACAAGATCAAGGACGTTTCCTCTTATGCCATAAGTTTCAAGCTTAGTTAGCAAGGTTTTATGATGGACACAGTCGAAAGCCTTTGTCATATCAGTGAGAATTGCACATATTGGTATTTTTTTGTCAACATTTTTTAAGATTACATTCATCAAATCGTAAATAGCTAAATTAACACCTTTATTCTTCCTAAAACCTTTTTGTTCATTACATAGAATATTATACTTACACAAAAAATTATTAATTGATTCATATAGAATTTTTTCGACAACTTTAGAAAAAATAGGAATCAAGGCAATGGGTCTGTAGTTGGCTAAGTTTTCCCTTTCGCATTTTTTAAAGAGCGGTTTTACGATGACTACTTTTAACGCTTTTGGAAACACTCCAGAGCTGATGCATAAATTTATAATATGACTGAGGTGTGAGGCAATGTTATCCGATACAAATTTTACTACTTTTGTAGCTATGCCATCGTGTCCGAAACTATTTTTATTTTTTAGAGATTTAATTGCTCCCATGACATCTTGAGGTGAGACAGGAGACATAAACATTGAATGCGGATTGCTTAACATATTAGTAGCTACAGGTGTTATCTTAGTGTTTGTCTGTATTTGATCAATAAAGAAATTATTAAAGGCGTTTGCAATATCTTTTGGATTACTTATGTTTGTATCTTGGATTTTAATTTGAGAAATTTGCTCATTAGTGCATGGATTATTATTTTTAATTTGCCATGAAGCTTTAGATTTGTTGGATGACGTATTTATAAAATAATTATTTTGAGCCTTTTGGGTTAATTTGATTATTTTTCTAAATTTCTGGGAATAGTTTTTAAATTTATTTTTATTTTCGTTTGAAGGTTCGCGCCTGTATGTCCACAATAATTGCCGCTGTCGTTTACTGCATACTCGTATTCCACGTGAAACCCATTTTACTGTTTTATTTGTTTTGATAGTTACAATCTTATTTGGAAAACAGAGATCATACAACAAACGAAAGTGTGCTATAAAGTAATCGTACGCTTCGTTCGCATTTTCTGTTTTGTATATTTCTGAAAACGTAAAGCATTGAAGGTGATTCTTAAATCTAACTAAATTTTCTTTTGAAAGATCACGTTTCTTAGTGAGCCATTAGCTTATTCTGCAGGTTTTATTTACTTTTACTTCTAAAAACTGGGCGGTATGATCAGACAAAGCAAAGTCAAGTATTTCATACTTACATTTTAACTGAGAACTACAAGCAAAGTTATCTAGGCAACTATTGCTGGATAACCTAGTCGGTTGTCGCACCTTTAGATCAAGATTGTGCCCGGCAAGAAAGTACTCAAAGTCCCTAGTAACGTTGTTTCTTTTCAGAATATCAATGTTGAAATCCCCACATATAACAATTTTCTTATTAGATTTTGTACAATGACCTGGTGAAGGTTGCGGGAATCCACTGGTTGTGGGACGCACGGGACCGGTCAATGTGGCGACGCTTGAGGGAGGCCTATGTCCAGCAGTGGACGTATTTTGGCTGATATGATGATGATGATACATATTCATTATTCCGACAAAGTGGTAAAATACAATCAAGAAAAAAAACGAATCACTTTGATATTACGGGTCTGTTAAGACCATTTTTCCATTCAGAGATCCGTTTGCGTAAAATTAAGCTTTACATTACAATTTTTTGGTAGAGTCAAGTGTGTGTCCCCCCTCCCCCCGCTAGGAAAATGGTTGCTTAGGCTATGTGAAAAAAATTGAAGGTAGTAGTATATATAACGAATTTAAAAGTAAAACTATCACAAATAAGTAGGCTTTACAAGTTTACGAGATAGTTGTCCAACTTATAAAATGTACTTGGAACAGTAAAAATTTTGTATAGGTGTGTTAAACAGATAGTAAATATATGCTTATGACAATGTTAAAATATACAAAAATATAGTCATAACATCCTTAATAATAATGATTTCTAAATTAATAATATTTAAGCCCGAATCACGCATTGGAGTGGGCGGAGTCGTTGGCAGTACCGGTGTATACGGCGCAAGCACGCAGGGTGGTCTATTTTGTGTAAGTGCAGAAGTATTTTCGACGATTTATAATCTAAAGTCAAACTAGATTCGATTGCCAAGCAAATTCTGCTACCCGATCATGGATGGCGGTATTCCAGTGGTCGCAATTATAAACTTAATTGCATTTGTCTTTTTTTAAATTTCAATAGAGAAAGAAACAAGGAGCGTGCGTGCGGGGATCCAGGATCAAATCATACCATTAACCGTGGCACTACTGCGCGTTCTTATCGGCATCTTTTGCAATTGACGTCCTTCATATAAATTATTCATTGTTTTGAATAATTAGATTTTACTTTTTGGTAGTTGAGTAGGTTGTTTGAAAATATATATACTAAAATAATTGTTTTCGGTTAGTTAATATTTGGAGATTTTAACGGAGACTATCTCCGTAACCGCAATACTGCAGTATTCAAATTATTAAGTGTCGCTGGTTATAAATTTTTATTACAAACGCTGTAGTTGCGGTGGTACTCAAATAGATTAGTACATTGTGATACAAGGGTGGAAAGTAGGTTATTGCAAACGAGCTGTCATTAACAAGCCCGAGCCGAAGGCGAGGGTTTTTAATGACACGAGTTTGCAATAACCTACACGCCCGTGTATCACATGATATTTTTCAATACAGTTGTGGGAAATAGTAAAAACAAATCAAAGAATTAGATTTGTTAATTCACAAAAAATTAAGCGCGTTTTTGCAACTGGACATATTTTTTTTACAACAAAAACAGCCTACACAGCCTATTCGATTTTTGACAAATGTTGATGTGAAAATAATTAAATTGAAACTGGTTATTAAATATATTAAACAACCATTTAAAAGACTTTTGAGAATTAAATGCTAAAACGTACGGAATCATTAATTTTTCCTCGTATAAAATCTATATCTCAATTCTAAAATCTATATCTATATTTCAATTTTAGTTTGTCCCGACAGATGGTGCTACGATTAATTTGAAAAAAATTTTGTTATTCAATTCATGTGCTGATTAAAATATTAAATGTAATTATTTTTTAAAGAGTTTTGAAGTGTGTATAAATAATTTTGTGAATTCAGATGTTTTTTTAATTAATTTTTATCTATATATATAAAAGAAAGTCGTGTTAGTTACACTATTTATAACTCAAGAACGGCTGAACCGATTTGGCTGAAAATTGGTAGGGAGGTAGCTAAGAACCAGGAGAAGGACATAGGATACTTTTTATCCCGTTTAGGGTAGGGTAGGGTAGGGTAAGTAGGGTAGGGTAGGTAGGGTAGGGTAGGTATGTAGGTAGGGTAGTGTTGTTAGGGTAGGTAGGGTAGGGTAGGTAGGGTAGGGTAGGTAGGGTAGGGTAGGTAGGGTAGGGTAGGTAGGGTAGGGTAGGGTAGGGTAGGTAGGGTAGGGTAGGGTAGGTAGGGTAGGGTAGGGTAGGGTAGGGTAGGTAGGGTAGGGTAGGTAGGGTAGGTAGGGTAGGTAGGGTAGGTAGGGTAGGGTAGGTAGGGTAGGGTAGGGTAGGTAGGGTAGGGTAGGTTGGGTAGGGTAGGGTAAGTAGGGTAGGGTAGGTAGGGTAGATGAATGTTTGGTGTTTTTATGGCAAAACAAAGTTTGCCGGGTCAGCTAGTGTTTATGTAAAATATTGATTATGCAATGCGACTTAATGTGTATTTTACACAATAAGGACAAAATAAATAATAGATGCCACTATAATAACAGATTAATGGCATAATTAAGGAATGTCAATTACGCAGGTAATTGACATTCCAATTCAATTTAAGATAGAGTGGTATCTTCAATTCGCAGGCAAGCAGAACCTATGATTCTGTAGATGTCTTTTTCCCTTTTTTATAAGTATTTAACATCTACCTGTTATTTAATTCTATTATATTAATTTAACGATTATCTTATTTAATTCTATACGTTGGTCAGTACCAACATTTAAAATTAAATAAGTTAATCATTAAATTACGTTAATGCTTGCTGTACCTGGATATACTATACAGGCTGAGTTTACCAAGTGGGCGTGGATGGTCAAATCAGACACTATGAAGAATAGCGAAAACACTCAAAAAGAGACACACGGGGCCGATTTTGATAAAAACTAAAACTGCAACATTGAATATTGCTCTCTCCTGTATATCGACAACCAGAATTGCTTATAAAAATTTAGTAGTTAATAAATAAAGTAGTTTATAAAAATTATATGAATTTATTCAAGTTAAAGTAGCATAATGTTTTTATTTTCTTAAGGATTTGTCTGCTTTATTTTTGTTTGCAAAGTTTAATACTTAATACAAATTAACAAAAAATAAAAATCATAAAATACTGTTTAAAATTATAAAAAATAAAAATAAATTACAATATAAGGTCAGTCTGTTACGATGGTTACATAAAAATATGTTTCATTGATATGATTCTAAAATAACGATTAGTGCATGATACAGCTAAGCTTTGGCTATAAAATTTCCATGAAAAAGGTGGTAATCGGCCATTACGCTCGAGATCTAAAGTGGAAATTACGTCGTATTACATACTTACATTCCTAAATCTCAGTGGTCGGTGTGTCTAAAAAGTCGTTAATGATGTTACAATTTAAACGTATCGTCTATAATTTGTATTGTACATTTTTTTAATTATTTCTTTAATTTTATATACCATTACAATTATTTTTAAATGGGTAAATTGGTAAAAAAATTAGCTTTAATTTGAGATATTGAACTCCTGTTTTGGATTACTTTACGCTGAAATATAAATAAATTTAGCTTCTTTTATTTCTCCTGTAAAATTTGATTTTTGATATTACCGCTTTATTGCCCGGGGCCAGCGACATATTGAAATCGAGTTGTGGCTTTGATAATAATATTTGACCACAACACGTTCTGAGCGTTTAAGTCATCATTGATCGGTTATAGTGGCAGCATAACACAGCTCTCCTGTACGCAATAGAGCTTAACATTAAATAGATCTTCCAATATCCGATGATGGTTGTGTCTTTTTTTTTTTAAGTGTCTTTGTTTTTCGTGTTGTTAAAAACGATAATGATCCCCAGCTTTTTGGCAGCCAACTGAGACTTTTGCCTTAATGTAAGGTCCAAAATTGAGAGTCGATGTCAACGTGACGCCAAGAAGCTCAAGATGGTCAGTTATTGGCACGGTCACATCTCGGCAAGTTGGAGCCGGGTGAAATTGGCTCTTTTTAGCGGAAAAAAGACATGCCTGGGTTTTAGCAGCATTAAACCTGACCAGATTGGCATCACCCCATTCGGAGACTACCTGCAAGAACAGGTTCAAGCACTCCACCATGGCCTCCCGGAGAGATTGGATCTGAGGCCCGGTAGCACGAGCGTTGGACAAGTATCTATCAGCAACAGTACTGACGTCTGCATACCCAAAGGTGCCCGGTTTTAGCAGATCGTTAATGTGCGGCAAGAATAAAGTTGCGGAAAGTACCGACCCCGGCATTAATATCTAAGTGGTCCTATGAGCAGCCATCGATAACCACTCGAATAGACCGATCTCTCAGGAAGTCTGCAATCCAATCACACAGACCACCAGGCAAACCGAATGAAGGAAGCTTACCAATAAGGCTTTCGTGCCAGACCCTAACAAAAGCCTTCGAAATGTCGAGGGAGACGGCAAGCACTTCTCCGTGCCTCTCGATGGCCTCACTGCAAATGTGAATGAATGGCATACGCTAGAAGATCCCCAGTAGACCGATTTCGGCGGAAGCCGTATTGGCGGTCACTTAGGATATCGTTTGCTAATAGGTATGGCAGGAGCTTTATATTGAGTACGCGTTCCATACTCTTACAGAGATGATGTCTTAATTGCTTTTACTAACGCTGACTATTTCTGAAAAATTATAATGCCAGAAGTAATTATAAAACAGTTTTTATTTATTTTGGTTATTACATGTTATTACAGTCTTATTACAAATGTGCACGTAATCCTGGAGAGCGAGACCGTGGCATAACGTGAAGAAATCCTCAGAACAGTGAGGTCGCTTCGTGAAGCCTGGGAAACCCCCAGGAAGATTCTGTGCTTTTGGACGGATCTAGGCTGGCTATGTTAACCAGTACTACAGCAACTGGTAGTGGTTTCTATGCAAACCTACTTTCTACGTCATCCGTGCTTACTACGAGTCATAGCTACGGGTGGTAACTTAAAAGTGTCCATAGAGTTTCCTTCGTGTTCTTCTCCATAGAGATCTGCGTTTTGGATCATATTGACTATCTGACCAACTCCCCAAAAGTTCATATTTGTGAACCTTTATTTTGTTACGGGTTGGAAAATCCTCATTGGATGTCCTCCGCCCTGGGGGAGTGGCGGGGTCAGTCAGACTCGTACTAACCTCCCCTGATGTTCCATATCACACCTACGCCGGGGGTCGCGGGGACTTACGATCCTGTGGGGATGTAGTGTTATTGAAACAACTGTTCTCAAGCGATTACCTTTAATTACTGACTGCAAGAGTATAAGTGTGTTAATATATTAATAGAAGATACATTCATATGGATAGGGTCATAGACCTTATACTATAGGTAGTACTACTACACCTCACCTCAGGGGTGATAGAAAAAAAAAAAAAATACTTTACAATTATTTTTTTTTTATACGTAAATATAACTTAATAACATTTCTTATGTTACCAAAGGTTTGGTTCTATTTTTATGGATTAAATCATCATCATCATTTCAGCCGAAAGACGTCCACTGCTGGACATAGGCCTCCCCCAGGCGTCGCCACATTGACCGATCCCGTGCGTCTCGCATCCAGCGCCTTCCCGCAACCTTAACCAGGTCATCGGTCCACCTAGTGGGAGGCCTTCCAACATATCGTCTTCCGGTTCGCGGTCGCCATTCCAGAACTTTTCGGCCCCAACGGCCATCCGTTCTGCGAGCAATGTGCCCTGCCCACTGCCACTTAAGTTTGGCAATTCTTCGGGCTATGTCGGTAACTTTGGTTCTCCTGCGGATATCATCATTTCTGACGTGATCACGCAAGGAAATTCCGAGCATAGCCCTCTCCATTGCCCTTTGGGTGACTTTAAGCTTTCTGATAAGGCCCATTGTAAGCGACCACGTCTCGGTCCCATAGGTGATCACTGGCAACACACACTGGTCATAGACTTTTGTCTTGAGACATTGCGGTAAATTGGACGAGAAGATACCACGCAACTTCCCGAACGCTGCCCAGCCGAGTCGGATTCGACGGTTGACCTCTTTCTCGAAGTTGGATCTACCCAACTGGATCGTTTGTCCCAGGTAGACATAATCATCTACAACTTCAAGTAAACAGTCTCCGATCTTGATAGGAGTGGGTGTTACATGGGCATTCATCATGACCTTGGTTTTGTCCATGTTCATTTTAAGACCCACTCTTTCGGAAGCTCTATTGAGGTCATCGAGCATTGTACTGAGGCTCTCCATGGTCTCAGCCATGACCACTATGTCGTCGGCAAACCGAAGGTGAGTGATGTACTCGCCATTAACGTTGATGCCAAGCGACTTCCAATCCAGAACCTTGAAGACATCCTCCAGCGCAGCAGTGAACAGTTTCGGAGAAATGACGTCTCCCTGTCTCACGCCGCGCTGGAGAAGGATTGGATTCGAGGTCTGATCCTGAAGACGGACTGACATGGTGGCGTTTTTGTACAAACACTTCAACACCTCAATGTATCGGTAGTCGATCTGGCACCGTTGGAGAGATTGCAGTACTGCCCAAGTCTCGATCGAATCGAAGGCTTTCTCGTAGTCCACAAACGCTAAACAGAGAGGCAGGTTATACTCTTCGGTCTTCTGTATGACCTGCCGCAGCGTATGTATGTGGTCTACGGTGCTAAAGCCTTTTCGGAATCCGGCTTGTTCGGGAGGCTGGAAATCGTCAAACCTGCGCGCGAGACGATTCGTGATGACTCTTGAAAACAACTTGTAGACATGACTAAGAAGTGAGATGGGCCTATAGTTCTTCAGTCGGGCATTGTCGCCCTTCTTGAAGAAGAGTACCACCACACCCCTGCACCATGCCTGTGGCGTTTTGCCCTCGAGTATGACGGCATCAAACAGCTTCTGAAGGGCCTTAAGGACCGGTTTTCCACCCGCCTTCAGGAGTTCAGCCGTGATTCCGTCATCACCCGGCGCCTTGTTGTTTTTAAGCTGTTTCAGAGCCATCCTAATCTCGTACAGGCTGACGTCCGGGATATCTTCGGTATATGGATTAAATAGGTTTTATTATTTTTTAATATTTCTACATTAACACCTAAATCATTTAAAACAACAAATGGTCCCTCCCATTGAGGATCTAACTTATTAGCTATTTCATTTCTAATTAAAATTAGTTGTCCTTTACTGTATGTCACATTATTTAAAGACATCATAACAACTCTTACGGTTTTGTTTACTTATAAGTAAATTATTACGAGCATCTTGATGTGCTACTTGTAACCTATACTTAAGATCTAAAGGATAACTTTCTGGATTATACAATGGTTCTATGTACTGACTAACTCTAGATGGTACTATACTAGCTCTACCAAATACCAGTTCGAATGGTGTGTACTTTGTCTCTGTATGAACAGTATTGTTGAAACTATAACACCAAAATGGTAGCCAGTGACTCCATGTGTCTTTTTGGCCATTACACTGTATTCGTAAAAACGATCCTAAATTTTTATGTGAATTTTCGAGCGCACCGATGGATTGATGGTGATACGCTGTAGACATTAATTTATTTATACATAAAAGTTTACATACCTGTTCCATTACTGACGATACAAATTCTGTTCCACGATCAGTTGCGATGGTATTAGGTATTCCAAATCTTAAAATAAAATTATTAACTAATGCTTTAGCAATACTTACGGTTTCCTTCGTTTTCAAAGGATAGGCCTCTACGAACTTAGTAAGCTCGCACTGCAGTGTCAAAATATAACAATTTCCTTCAATGTCTTTTTCTAATGGACCTACGACGTCCAGATAAATTTTTTCAAAAGCATGTGAAGCCGTTGTAGTTATCTCCATGGGCGCCTTGATATACTTACAATGCTTCATTTTCTGACATTTAATGCATTTACTCACAAATTGTCTAATATCGTTGTCTAAGCCTGGCCAGTAAAAATGTCTCTTAATATTATTGGTCATCCTACGTACTCCTGCATGTCCTGCGGTAGGTAGTAGGTGAAAGTCATGTAAAATATACTTTCTTTCTTCTTCATTATAAATTCTCCTAACTCCTCTCAATACATAAATACGTGGACCGGTCCAATCCTTATTGTCTTTTATCTCTTTTAATACATCTTTAATAAAACTCTCATATTCCTTATTTTTTACTATGCATAGCTCATTTATACCTATTCGTTTACAAAAATGACCTAACTTAGTCACAAATTCGGCTCGCGTAAGTTGTGCTCTAAAGTTAAGATTAATATACAACATCTTCTTTCGATTGTTATAAATAAAACATTCCTTTTCTTCATCTATATTATTTTGTCTTTTTAATTTATTTAATTCATCACTTCCTATAAAACTCATTTCTACAGAATTATTCGGAATTTTTAGTACCTCAACTACTCGTGGTTGATCAGGCCACGTTTCGCCTCGTTTACTAAAACTAGGTGTATCCAATTGTTTTCCTACATCTAAACGTTTTTTCTGAGCTCTAGTCATAACTAAAGAAATTTCATTATGCATCTGTTTTAAAGTATCCGATGTTATATTAATTCTAGATAATGCATCTGCTACGCTATTATCTTTTCCTTTTAAATATAAAATTTTAAAATCGTATTCTTCTAGTGCTAGTCTAAATTTAAGTAGTCTGCTAGATGGGTCCTTCATTGAAAATAAATATATTAAAGGCTTATGGTCTGTCATAATTGTGAATGATTTACCGTATACATAGGGTCTAAAATACTTTACAGCCCAAACAATTGCAACTAACTCTTTCTGAATGGTTGGATAATTGAGTTCAGCTTTATTCAGAGGTCTGCTAGCATAAGCTACAGGTTTCATATTTTTATTGCACAAGACTGCTCCAATAGCCGTCCCTGATGCATCTGTTTGAATGAGAAACTCATTATTTTCAGAAAAATCTGGAAAATCTAATACTGGTGGTGTACTTAAAGCATGTTTCATTGCTTCAAACGCACTTTGACACTCTTCAGTCCAAACAAATGGTACATGTTTTCTAGTTAATTTATTTAATGGACAAGTTATTCTTGCAAAGTTTTTAATGAATTTCCTATAATAGTTACAAAATGCTACAAATCTTTTTACTTCATCAGTATTACTTGGTACAGGGTAATTTTGCAATACTTCTACTTTAACTGGGTCGGGTAAGACTCCATTTTCTGATACTAAATGCCCTAAATAAAGAATTTCTTTCTTTAAAAAATTACATTTTTCTGGATTTAATTTTAAATTAATTTTCCTAAGTCTTTCCAAGACGTCTGTTAAGTTTTTATTATGGATATCTAAATTTCTCCCAAAGACTACTAAATCGTCTAAATATATAAAACATTTATCGTATGTTAACCCAGACATAGCAACTGACATTACTCTACTAAAAGCACTCGGACTTGTTTTTAATCCCATAGGTAGCCTCTTCATCTGGTATTGCCCAGTACTAGTTGTGAACGCTGTATACTCTCTACTGTTTTTATCTAAAGCTACTTGGTAATATCCTTGATTAAGATCTAAATGCGAAAAATAGACTGAGCCAGAGAGCGAATCCAAAATTTCCGTAATACTTGGCAAAGGAAATTTATCGTCTACAATACGGTCATTAAGCTTCCGATAATCGACCACTAGTCGCCATTTTTTATCGTTGCTGCTTTTTTTTGGTACCAGTAAAACAGGACTCGACCACTCACTCTTCGCCTCTTCTATAATGTCATTGTCAATCATTTTTTGAATTTGCCTATTTACTTCATTTTTCAAAGAATGCGGCAATCGGTACTGCTTCGTATAAACCGGACTTGTATTTGGTTTTATAGTTATGGATTGTTCATAAACATTTGTAGTCGTTAACTTATCACCTGGTAAAAAGAAAACATCCGAATATTTAGAACATAATTCTTCAATAGATTTCCGTTCGTCCATTTTTAAATGATTTAAATTTAAAATGTTTAATAAGTTCTTTGCTCGTTCTAAACTGTTAGTGTTTGATTTAAAATTGCATAAGTGAAACTCTTCAATTGAATATATCTGTGGTTGAAAAGTTGGTAGGTAAATATCCTGCTCGTTAGTGTTCAAAATTTTAACCGGTAATCTATTATTTTTTATTCGTCCAATACATCCCGCTAGAAAAACATTTTCCGCTAACTGTTCACTATGGATAATACAGTCATTCATATTCTCAATATTTAATAGTAAATAATGTATCGACTCACTTCGTGCTGGGATATGTAACACCTCAGCTGAGTAATCTATGACATCACTTAGTTCTAATGAATAATACTTTCCATAATTAGATAGGTTAATGACATTAGTTTCTAAGTTTATATTTGAAGCGTACTGACAAAGAAAGTCTAAACCTAATATTCCATCTGCCTTTAATGGTATGTTATCAAAAACATGAAGCTTGATATTAAAGTCAACAAAGTGTTGGTCATCACGATGAGTCAAACTAAGTTGAACAAACCCTGATGAACTAATTTTACCTCCAATACCATTTATGATGGTTTCATCTCTAATTACTGCACTATTGTATGGTAACGCATCTTTTTTAATTACGGACAAAGATGCTCCGGTATCTATTAACCAATAATATTTCCTATTACCTATGTATAATGCTAAAAATTTTGCCTTACCTTGCAAAGCTAAAATGTTATGTTTAAGATCGAAAAAACTGCATTTCGTTTGTTGTAGGCATACTATCGTTCTTATCTTGTTCATTGTTGGAATAAAATATTCTATTGGTACGACCTTTACTACGAGTTTCATTACTCGATCGATTCTCGTTCGAAGTTTGATAATCTCGTCCACGTCCGTTACCACGATAGTTATGGGATGATCGCCCACGTGAGTTATTGAAATCACGTCTGCCGAAGTTATTAGAATTGTGACTAAAATTACCTCTCAAATTATTTGAATTATGCTGATAATGATGTCCTCGACTGCGTTGGTTTAACTGCTGATTATGAGAACCACGGCCATTCCTAAAGTTGTTGTTATTGTTATGAAACTTACCTCTTCCGCGGTGTGAAAACTGCATGACATTTTCGTTGGTCGAAGTCGATGCCGATGTCAACTCTTCATCTTTCGCTGCCTGGATCGCGTCCTTTAAACTGTCATAGTTACGTGCAGCAATAATCGTACTTAGTCTCGAATCCTTCAATCCATCTGCGAATCGCTTAATTGCCAATTTTTCGTTTATGGGCTTGAGTACGGAATAACTATCAGAATTACCATTTGCTTGCGATATGGTCAGATTAGTAAATAACTTTTCTAATTCTGTTCCAAACTGATCAATTGTACGCCAGCCTTGCGTTGCGTTTTGTAATCGTGATTGTATTGCAGTAAACGATTTTTTAGGTAAAAGTGCAACACGTAAATCTCTGACAAAATCGTTCACAGATGTGTAATTATTGGTTATACGTAATTTAGCATTTTCTGATAATCTACTTTTCAAAACGAATGTCATTAGTAATTTTTTCCCCGTTTCCGACAACATGTCTGCGTACATTTCTATAGAGTCAATGATACTTCTGATATTATTTTCGTTATTGGTCATTACAGGAATCAAACTACATGCCGTTTTTAAATCGAACTCCATGATTGATTCTGAATTTGGACTTGCTTCAGAAATATCACTGTCACTATTACAGTCTGATTTAATTACAGTGCACAAAACATTAATTTGCGAATAACACGATTCTATTTCGTTTTTCGTAACTGATAATGATTTTAACAATTCTGATTTTACTCCTGGTTTTGTAGATAATAGCTTTATTAATCCTTTACTTTTCTCATAAATTGTTTCAACCTCACATAATTTATTCTTAATAATATTACCCTTAAATCGTGTTTTTCCCTTTTTAATTAAATATTTCCTTGTTGATATAAGAACATTTAAGCAATGTAACAATTCATCTTCCATTCCCTCATGCAAAAGTAATCTATATTAATTAAACCATTCAATACATACCCGATTCTCACAGTGAATTACTGTAGTAGGGGACACAGCGTGTAAGATGATACATGATGATATACGATCACTCAAAACAAACTTAAACTGCTAATTTATCTTAGAGTTCATTATTTTAATTCTTAATGTCTATTATCATTTTATTGTCTCTTGATTTATATGATGATTCGCGTTTTCATTTTACGCACTATAATACGCACAACGCACTTGAGACGCACTTAGTATGCACTTCACTAAAATAAATGATACCGCACAGCTGCCAGATGAGTATGATGAATACTCCGACTTCTACGTCATTGGAAGATTTACTTGCTCTTCTCCGCGAATTGCTCTGGAACGGTTGAACGATCGTCGCAGGCTGTTCTGCAAAATCTGGTCCCTGATCCAGGAATGGTGGCAATTCCTGTACTGCTTCCACGCAAAATATATAATGCCAAGACCCAGTAAAACGCAAATTACTATGAGGATAATACTGATCGTCGAAATATGTGCCTTCAATTCTTCAACGTGTGCATTATTGGAACCAGCAGAATTCTGGTTCACGAAGACCGTCTCCTTTTCTACGTTGGAACGACACATTTTCACTGATTTCCGGACGTTAAATTAACTTTTTAAATGTACTTGATTCATCTTAATTACGAAAGTTCCATTATCCACAAATATTTCCACGCCAATTTATTACAAAGAGTTTAATTTATTTACTTTGCTTTGGAGCCGTAACACTACGCCGAGATAGAAACCGCGTCACGCGCCCCAAAAATGGCAAGGGTCGCCATGTGGGGATGTAGTGTTATTGAAACAACTGTTCTCAAGCGATTACCTTTAATTACTGACTGCAAGAGTATAAGTGTGTTAATATATTAATAGAAGATACATTCATATGGATAGGGTCATAGACCTTATACTATAGGTAGTACTACTACACCTCAATCCTTCGATCCTTCCGCAACTCCCAGCTGATATTTGTGAACCTTTATTTTTATTTTTTTGCTTGAATGAATGCTCACGCATACTGCGCTACCACGGGGAGATAGCGCAGTTATGTGGGACTCCAATACCCCGCTAAGGCACTCTACGGGTAGCAGCCAAAAGAATACGTGAAGTCGGAGTGCCCCGGTTCGGTTTTTGAACAGATTCGACCTATTTTAACCGTGAAGTGTGATGAACTACAAGAGGAACACTTCAGGTCACCGACACACAAAATGGCGGCATCAAAAATTCCGTTTCATGACCATAGAAATAAAAACCGGACAAGTGCGAGTAGGACACGCACACGAAGGGTTCCGTACCATTATCGCAAAACACTGCATAAAAATCACGTTTGTTGTATGGGAGCCCCCCTTAATTTATTTTATTTTAATTTATTAATTATTATTTTTTGAAGTAAATATACAACTAAACATTCCGTGAATATTTCAAGCGTCTACCTGTTGCCGTTATTAATATCGAGCAAAAAATGGCAAAAATATCACGTTTGTTGTATGGGAGCCCCCTTTTATATTTATTTTATACTGTTTTTAGTATTTGTTGTTATAGCGGCAACAGAAATACATCATCTGTGAAAATTTCAACTGTCTAGCTATCACGGTTCATGAGATACAGCCTGGAGACAGACGGACAGACAGACAGACAGACAGACAGACAGACAGACAGACAGACGGATCGCGAAGTCTTAGTAATAGGGTCCCGTTTTTACCCTTTGGGTACGGAACCCTAAAAATAGGTCATTACATTAACTTAAAAAAAAAACCGGCCAAGTGCGAGTCGGACTCGCACACGAAGGGTTCCGTACCATTATCGCAAAACACTGCATAAAAATCACGTTTTTTGTATGGGAGCCCCCCTTTAATATTTATTTTATACTATTTTTAGTATTTGTTGTTATAGCGGCAACAGAAATACATCATCTGTGAAAATTTCAACTGTCTAGCTATCACGGTTCATGAGATACAGCATGGAGACAGACGGACAGACAGACAGACAGACAGACAGACAGACGGATCGCGAAGTCTTAGTAATAGAGTCCCGTTTTTACCCTTTGGGTACGGAACCCTAAAAAGGGAACACTTTGGAGAGTATCGCACATTATTTCCTGACTTTAGATAATTTAAATTAAGAGCCGGTGTCCCACTAAAGACTCCCGAAAGCATTCACGTCATATAAAAAAATGCTAGAAATTATAGCTAAAAAAAAAACTGGCCAAGTGCGAGTCGGACTCGCACACGAAGGGTTCCGTACCATTATCGCAAAACACTGCAAAAAAATCACGTTTGTTGTATGGGAGCCCCCTTAATTTATTTTATTTTTATTTAATAATTATTATTTTTTGAAGTGAATATACAACTTAACATTCTGTGAATATTTCAAGCGTCTACCTGTTGCCGTTATTAATATCGAGCAAAAAACGGCCAAAAAATCACGTTTGTTGTATGGGAGCCCCCCTTAAATATTCATTTTATACTGTTTTAATTACACACAGTTTATATATTTGTTGTTATAGCGGCAACAGAAATACATCATCTGTGAAAATTTCAACTGTCTAGCTATCCCGGTTCTTGAGATACAGCCTGGTGACAGACGGACAGACAGACAGACAGACGGATCGCGAAATCTTAGTAATAGGGTCCCGTTTTTACCCTTTGGGTACGGAACCCTAAAAAATTAGCTACCAGTTTTATTAAATAGTAGCCGAAAAATAGATTGATTTAGCTATAAAGTAGCTAAGTTGGCATCACTGTACGCATGATGTCTCCGCGCCGCCCGCACCGCACTCGCCGCAAGCATCGAACGCGCCGAATCTGATGACGTCATCAGCACGCGCTGGTGGAATCCGTATGCCTACAGCATTTTGCTGAAATGCGGCTCGTGCGGCGTGGATAGGTGCGCGAGGCTGCATACGATTTCATATAAAGATGTATAAAATACGATGACTGCGGCGCGTGCGGCTCCTGCGGTGCGGCTAGGTGCGCGTTCACCTTTAAGCCAATTCAACATACCTACCTCATTTCTATACTGAAATACACTAACTATTCTCTCCATTTCCAGCTTTGCTTTATTTTGTTTTTCCTCTCTTCCTTTGGTTCTCACCGTTTCTTTGTTTTTTCTATTTCCAGTTACTTATACTGAAACCATGCCTGTGATGACCCGTAAGGCTACAGCTCAGGACTTAGAAATTAAATTGAGAACAGCACTCCAGGAACTTAAAGACTCACAAAGTCAATGTTGGGCGATGTTGCAATAGAGAGAGTATTGTGAAGTAGAAGTTGAGAACATTGTTTATAAAAACACAATCCTTAAACGGGAGCTAGTTGAACTTAGTCAGCAATACCAGATTGTTGTGGATGAATGCGACCAACTGAAGGTAGTCACGGATGGTTTCAATAAATGCAGTTATCTATATGAGGAGGCTTTAAGTAAAGTTAGGGATCTAGAAGAAGAATTGATTCACGCAAATACTCATATTTTTTAATTACAAAAAGAACAGAAATCAACTCAGGTTGATGAAACTTGCCATTTGTATGATGAACTTATGAAATCGAATTGTAAACCTGATTCAATACCTATAATTGACCTAACCGAAGATTCTTTAATAAATCAGAGAAATTATTCCAAAGTTAGTCATAACAAACTCAAAAAATATGCAAAATAAAATAAAATAATTAGAAATTGTAACAAGTTTAGAAAGCAACACAAGTTCTTTATAAAAAATATATAATAAATATAACACACAGGAAAAAACGCATTGAGGTCAATGCGTTACTAGGTAGTAAATAAATTAAATAATTACCAAATTAAATTAGAAGACAGCAACAATATCTATGAGATTGACATACACCGCGTACAGACAGAAATCCAGGTACTTGAGAACAGACTTAGTTCTCTTAGTCCTATATTTATTTATGTATTATATTCTTTATTGTACACCACATAAATATATACACAGGACAATAGTACATTGTGATACGAGGGTGGAAAGTAGGTTATTGCAAACGAGCTGTCATTAACAAGCCCGAGCCGAAGGCGAGGGTTTTTAAAGACACGAGTTTGCAATAACCTACACGCCCGTGTATCACACGATATTTTTCAATACAGTTGTGGGAAATAGTAAAAACAAATCAAAGAATTAGATTTGTTAATTCACAACAAAATAAAATTTTCGCGCGTTTTTGCAACTGGACATATTTTTACAGCATACACAGCCTATTCGATTTTTGACAAATGTTGATGTGAAAATAATTAAATTGAAACTGATAATTAAAATAAAATAAAATAAAAAAATAAAATGTTTATTTGCACCTTCAAAAATTAACATAAAGAAACAGGTTTACAATAAAATAGGCTGAAAGGTAGTTACAATATTTAACGTGTTAGAGTTGCAACTAATACCTAAACTAAGATAACTTAATATCTTGTAATATAGGTATCGGCGTCCACCCTCAATTGTATTCACATAATATTAATTGTACATTAGAGCCAAAAGATTAATACAGCTTTATAATTAATAATTCAAATTTCCGTTATACAATTTAAAAAGATAAAGGATCATTCTAAGTACAAAAATAAACCAGACAAGTAAAACTGCTTCTTTCTCTTCTCCCAAAACAATTCATCTATAATTTGATTGCTTGCTTATAAATTTACAATGCAAGAGAGAAAAACAAAAGTTTGAGGAAGTAATTAACACTAATAAGTTTATTATTTGATAACATGAAAAGGATTTAAGAAAGATTGTAATTGAGTGTTGTGTTGTGGGGGTGTGGGTGTGTTTGGGTGTGAGGGTAATGTGAGTGTGTTTGGGTGTGTATGTCATGTAAGTGTGCGTGGCAGAGTGGTTGTGAGTGTTGTGGAGAGAGTGAAGATGTGTGTGGAGTGTGTGAGGGTGTGACTACGTATGGGATATGCCTATACATGTGTTTGGCGTTTACAATACATAAATACTTGCAACTTACGGAGTATTTATGCAGGGACATGAAACAATTTTTCAGTTTCGTCATATGTGAGTGATAGGAGCCAGCTGATCACTTTCTGTTTACACTCTCTCTTTGACAAGGAGTAAATTTCATTTTGTTTGTTAGCCACGTTATACAGTCTTGGGCCCAGGAACAGGTTAAACCTTTGAGCAAAAGATGTTCTACAAGCCCCAGACTTACATATTTCTAACCGCCTTCTCCCCGAGTTTTCTTTTGCAGTAGTATTTAGTCTGATACCGGAATGTTGTCTCACAATTAACAGTAGTACAAAAAGTTTACGTACCGTAAGTACATTACTAACCCTGTACAGCTCCGTCGTGGAAAAATCCATGGGCTTAAAGTAACAAACCTTAAGCAAAGCTCTTTGAGCACGTTCAATAATTAAATTATGCGTTTTGGCAGCACCACCCCAGATAGGGATGCAATAAGTTATTACTGCTTGGCACAATGAATAGTAGATCACTTTCATTAAATTGGTACTGGCTGAATATCTGATTTTTTTGAATACATAGATAAGTTTTCTAATTCTGTTAGCAAGATTAATAATATGATTTTTAAAGTTCAAATTTTTGTCAAATATAAGACCTAGATATTTTATAGATTCAACCGAAGACAATGACGGACAGGAGCAATTTACAGTTTCAGTATTACAAGTGTGAGCGATTAAGTGATGTGTCAGTTGGCGCGATTTACCGGGGTTGCGAATTGAGAAAGGGATGAATTTAGTTTTATCTGTATTTAGCGAGAGATGATTTATGGCAAGCCAGTTAGTGACCATATTGAAACCAAATTGTGCCTTCTGGTAAACTTCATCCCAAGTGTCACCATGGAAATTTAGGGTCGTATCATCGGCATATGAAATAATTTTACAGTTTTCGATATTAAGTTGTGTAAGCTCATTAATGTACACTATGAATAACGTTGGGCCCAAAATACTACCCTGTGGCACTCCATGGGTAACAGGCAGATCATCACTCATATAATTTGCAATTTAATTAAATATATTAAACAACCATTTAAAAGACTTTTGAGAATTAAATGCTAAAACGTACGGAATCGTTTATTTTTTCTCGTATAAAACCTATTTCATTTTATTCTATGCATGAAAACTGCTTGCTACTAAACTTTTTTAAATTGACTTATAACTAAAGGCGCGTTTTTGCAACTGGCCATTTTTTACAACGAAAACAGTCTATACAGCCTATTCGATTTTAGACAAATGTTGATGTGAAAATAATTAAATTAAAACTGGTAATTAAATATATTAAACAACCATTTAAAAGACTTTTGAGAGTTCAATGCTAAAACGTACGGAATCATTCATTTTTCCTCGTATAAAATCTATCCCATTTTATTCTTTGTATGAAAACTCTTTGCTTACTAAACTTTTTAAATTGACTTATAAATTTAAAACTAAACTGCAAAACTAATGATCGTGCTCGTAAACAAAAGTCACGACCGCGTAACAGAAAGATGCCTATGCATAAGATTTAATTTTCGAATCATAATTATAGGCCTCTGAAAGTACACCATGTTTAACAACTGTATTGAAAAAAACATAAAAGCAAGTGTACAATGGGCGGTCTTATCGCACAGGGCAATTTCTTACAGACAACCTTTGGATGGACTGAAAGAGAGGAGAGAAATTTAGGGTTGTCAGTGTACAATATATCTTAAACAATAATAAATATACATATTAACATAAAATACATACATACAATAATACATAATATACTAATATATAACAAAAATATAACAGAGAAAGGAGAAGACTAATTATAGCGAAAGGAAATGCTCCTTTACCATTTTTTTGAATGTTGGTAAGGATTGAGCGCGCCTCACTTCAATAGGTATAGTGCATTCCACAAACGAGCTGCTTGGACTGTAATAGATTAGTCGAAGAAGGATGTGGAATGCATACGTATACTTAATTTCAGATTCTCCGATGATCTCAAGGACCTAGAATGTGTGTCACAATGGAACTGAAAGCGTTCTTTAAGATAAAAAGGACTAGATGGATTAAAGAGCACGTTATATAGCAAAGAAAGTATGAGGGCATTCCGGCGAAAGCGAATAGGAAGCCATTTGAGCTTGATTCGAAATTCAGAAACATGATCATACTTGCGCAAGCCAAATTTGAACCTGACACAGAGATTTTTTCTATATTTTATCTTCTAACTATATTTCTCATTTTAGCTGTAACGAAGTTGAAATAACCCATTCAACTAAATCAAAATATTGGTGCGTTACTAATACGCCTAGTTGCACAGGCGCCGGGGTTTGCTACAATAAGTATGTAAATTCAAAATTACAAATTGAAGAACACATTTTGGCTGCAAATGAGTTAGTGATGTGTCAGTGTAACTGCCAGACAGTCTCAAATCAAACAAAAATTTTGACATCAACATTTTTGTTGATAAATTAAAGTCGACAGGTGATAGTTTGTATCTGCCTCTTAGGGTAAGACATCAAATAGCTCGGCTATTATCTTATACAATAAACTCAGACATAAGTAGTATGTCGAAGTATCCAGTTATTATTGATATTAGTAATAGTACTAATTTAATGGTAGCCCAATACCTTGAGTAACGTTAGCAAAAATGCTATTAATATTTATTCTTTAAACTAGTTGATAGGACAAGGGAGGGTACCAATAACGGAATAGATACGAGTATATCCACCATCAAAAAGGTTCTTGCTCACAAAAATATAATTTCAAAAAATGTTTGAGAAATCGAAGTGTTTTAAAAAAAATCAATGTTTGAAATTATTTTTTTCACTGAGCATTGGCTGAAAGATTGTGCAATGCTAATCAATTATGAAAATTATATTAAATCTCTTTAAGGGTACACTAGTCGACGGCACGAACTATTTTGTGCGCGGGGTTAAAATGCGTGCTATATCAACCGACAACACGTGCGGAACAGATAGATGCTGTTATGAGCAGTAAGAAGCTAGTACGCGTACGAATACACACTTTTGCAAATTTGTAGCGAAATGGATGATGATTTAGAACGAAAACTTATAAACAGACCTTTGGGAGTCTGGATATAATGAAAAAACGACTGAATGTATCTGTTCAAAATAAAATTATTTGCATTGTTGAACTACTAATCTATCCTTGTATGGAGGCCGTTTTTCAATTTTCCTTCTTCTTATGGTACTTATTTGCGCCCAAATATGCGTTAAAATGAGTGTTAAAATATGGAACTTTCGAAGCTCATAACTTTCAAGTAATTTTTTTTTTACTTTTTTGCTTCCATACAGGGCTAGATAATGATGAGATATATTGATATCATTTTTTATTTTGAACGTACATCGTCAAACAGTCGAGTAAAAGCCAGACTACGTTTGTATGGAAGAATTTTCGACTAGTGTACCCTTAAGTCATTTAATTTGTCACATGTGTTTATGGAACCAACCTGAACTACACTGACTTCTGCTATATGTATTGATAATGTTTTTTGTTGCTGCAACTACTTGGACAAGGCCATTATAAATTATCTGCCTTTGAATCATAGTGGGCTACTGGTGACATTTGAGTCCATTATGCTAATAAAACAAGTGCAGATTCAATTCAGACCAATAACATCCGGTAAATTAAATAAATTTAACAGCATTTTAAGCGATCAGGACCTCATAGTGAATGATGGTAATATTTTGTTTATACCATTCCCTTTCTAAAAAGAGACCAGCGACCCGTCGGGTTTCAGCAGTGGTAGTCAGGAGCGGCAGAAGTTCGACTCGACTGCATTAGCCATGGACCAAAACGTTTTACTACCTACCGGGTATGATGTGACTTTTAGAGTTGGACCCTAATTTGGAACCCTTTTTCTAAAATAAAAGAAGCCTAAGTTACTCCTTATAATATCAGTTATGAACGTGATGAACGTCTCGTCAAAATCGGTCCACCCATTTCGGAGATTATCCGGGAACAAACAGACAGACAAGCATTTTTCAGTACCGTATATAATTTCATATGCTTTCAGTAAACAGCAGCAATGTTGACATAGCAAACAGACACTTAATTTTTTATTACTATAGATGATTATTATTTTTATGTTTTACATTTAATCCCGGTTAGGAACTAAAATAACCCCAGCTTGTAGCAGATAAAATAAACATAAAATCCTTTTGTGCAAGGTGTATTTTAACGTAAACCATGTTAATTATTATTAAAACAGGCTTTTATCTCGAGCTGATAATAATATTATTTATTTTAATAACATTTGAATATAAAATAAATAAACCAGCTTTTATGGTTATTACAAGGAGTATTTTATAACGACCCAGGTTCATTATAAAAGCTTTTATTCCTAGGCCGATTGTACGTTTATAATTATTGTGCTCTTTGAGTAATCAGGTTTAGTAAGGTTTTGATATCCGATTGAGAATATATTCGGTTTTTCTCTGATACCAATAATAAGTAATTATCTAATGTAAACAGATCCGACGGACTTTGTATGGTGTACTCGTGGATACATGAATAAATAATAAAAGAATAGAAAACATTTATTCGACATAGACACATCACAACAACAACAATCAATTCAATTCAATTTTATTCAGTAACAATTCACATTGCGTTCGAATATAATACAGCATGAAACATTAACATAATCAGCATTATCAGATCGTACAAATATATAATAACACATGTAATTCTATTTCAATTAGAAAACACTATTTTAATTTATATTATATTTTTAATGTAAATAACATGCGAACATAAAAAAAAATACATTAATATCCATATGTCAATAAAATAATTAATAGCAATTTAAACGAAAATAATAGTCAAAAAGTAAATGTCGTATGAACACGGAACAAAATATAACACCGTATACACAAAATCAAATGTCAGCTTATGAGCATCAAAACTACTACAAATCATCTAATGAGTAGAGACATCTTTCCAATAGGAATGCCTTGAGTCTTGCTTTAAATGAGCCTGTGTACGATATGCTTTTCAACTCAAGCGGTAACCTATTAAATATCTTAACTGCCTGATACTGTGGACTATGCTTAATTATACCAAAACGCGGGATGATTTTGTTTCCAAGGTCTTTCCTACGCATTTTTCCCTTACCAGTCTCCTCGTCTATTTCGTATTCAAACACATATTTTTTAAAGTTGTTTAAAACACCACTACGTAAAGGCTGTGAGAATACCAAGTTCTTTAAAATATGGTCGACAGGTTTCTCGTTGAGAAATGCGGACCATGGTTCGTATCGCTCTTTTTTGGAGAACGAATGCCCTGTGCCAGTTATAATGGTAGCTGTTTCCCCAAAACAGTATGCTATACCTCAATTTGGACTCTATCAGCGCATAGTATACCATTTTTAAATGTGTAATGCTCACTTCATCCCTCACAGTTCTTAAGGCATAACAAGCAGATGATATTGACGAATCCAATGCGGCTAATTCTTTCTTCCAATTTAACAATTCATCAATGTAAATACCTAAAAACTTGACATCCCTGACAAGCTCAATTCTAACATTGTTAAGTTCAATATCCATATTGTCCGTGTTACGCGCAGTAATTTTGAATAACATAATGTTGGTTTTCGTTGTATTTATTATAAGCTTATTAGCATTAAACCAAGATTGAAAGGCCTCTAGCACTGCATTCACCCTTAACAGTAAGGTCTTGAATGTCCTTAGCTGCAACTACAGCATTTGTATCGTCCGCAAAAACTACAAGTTGTATATCTGGTAAAAGTTCATGTATGAAACTGATTAGGTCATTAGTGAACAATATGTATAATAAAGGGCCTAAAATTGATCCTTGAGGCACGCCGGCTGTAATATTTAACATATATGACCTACAATTGCCTTTATACCCATTTGGTTGTGTAGAATCAAGTTCGACAAACATTTTTCTATTTTTGAGGTATGATGAGAAGAGTTGTAAGGCTTTACCTCTTACGCCATAGTGCTCCATTTTTGTGATTAATAATTTATGGTCAATAGTGTCGAAAGCTGCGCTTAAATCCAGATAAATACCCGCTACTCTCATTTTACAATTTAATTTATTAACTACATCATTTAATAGCGTATAAATGGCATCTCCAGTACCAAAATTCTTCTGGTAGTCAAATTGTCTTAAATGTATTACTTTATTCAAGGTAAGATGTCTATTTAAGCGGTTTTTTTAAACATTTTCTTAAAATTTTGATAAAGTGGTTAATAAAGAGATAGGCCTATAGTTTGTTGGATCAGTTTTGCGCCCTTTTTATAAATTGGGGCGATCTTAGCTAATTTTAGATGATCCGGGAAAATACCTTCAGCAATACACTTGTTATAAAAGGTCGAGAGCGGCTCTGATAGTAGATAGAACGTTAGCTATATATACTGCACGGCCGCTTTTTGTAGTCATTCTAACTTGGTCGGTTTATCCATGAATTGAGGTTGTTCTGGTATTTTTATTATATCTCTTTAATTATTTAGTGTAATGAGCTGAAATTTTACATGTGAATAGTTGCATTAATAAACTAATTATCGCCATATGTTTTACGTTGCATTTCCATTAAAATGTCCTAAAATCGGTTGTCATACAATATAGTGGTCCAGTCGTAGTAAATTATGCAACTGCTCATTAATTACTAAGAACACATACATAATACTTGGCAGGATATTGTAGACCCTTACAAGATACAAATAAACGTTATAAGTTAGGCTCTAGTGTTCCTATTTTAAGTACTTGGACCTAATAACCTTATTTTACTTTTACGTGTATATCTTCTGAACGGTAAGATTTTTTCAAATTCTGTTTTCACAATCATTACACACAAATTTAAAGCAAAGTGCGTAAAAAAAATCAACTCTGCACTAAGCCGTTTTATATGATTTTCATCAAATAGCCAAACGTCAGCACAGCGGAAACTTGATTATCTTCGCAGTTTTATGTCACACAAATTTCATTTAAGCATACACATTTACCTCTCGTTTCAAACTAATTATTGAATGTATTTTTTTTTATCTACGTTCATAGGAAAAAAAAGGTGCCGCTAGGATGACGTAGTTCCAGCGGAAACAGTTTTTGTTGAATAGCTCCCCAATGGTTGGATACACAAATTTGTACTTACTATACACAATTATACGACGTCATAAACTAATTATCTGCTTATCTGGAATTAATAAATTCGACGTTTTTCCGCTGCGACTACGAACACTCCTCTGGGTTACTTATTATATGGTTATTAATTTTACGTTGAATTTCCGCCCGAATTGCCGTGATGATTGTGATTTTTACCTACATTTAAAAGCTAATAGAAGTTGAAAAAATAAATTAAGTACCTATCTCTTTATTCGAGATACGTTCGCTTTATTAACGGCCCCGACTTAGGTACGTGTTGTAGGTCGTGGGTTTGGACTTTTGAATGGAATAACCCATTTTCATCAAACATAGCTCAGAACACTCTAGATAAAATCCCATTTCAAACAAAAAACCTAAATCAAAATCGGTCTATCCGTTTAGGAGCTATGATACCACAGGCAGATACACAAACACACAGATACACACGACAAACTATAACACCCCTCTTTTTCCGTCCGGTATAATGTCATCGTGAAAACTGTGGGACCTTCTTGATGGTGAGGTTGCCGATATCGCGCTCGTATTTTATAAGAAAATTACAAGTGCAAATTGGTCGAATTGCATAGCATTACCTCATCATCACATCATCATCATATCAGCCGAAAGACTTCCACTGCTGGACATAGGCCTCCCCCAAGCGTCACCATATTGACCGATCCCCTGCGTCTCGCAACCAGCAGATCCCTGCAACCTTTACCAGGTTATCGGTCCACCTGGTGGGAGGCCTTCCAACGCAACGTCTTCCGGTTCGCGGTCGCCTCTTCAGAACCTTTCTGCCCCATCGGCCATCTGCTCTGCGAGCAATGTGCCCTGCCCACTGACACTTAACTGGCATTACCTTCATGTGAACTTAATTACAATGTCGCATATCAGTGAGATATAAATCGAATTGCGTCGGGCCATCAGTCAGCGAAGGTGAAAGTCGAAATATCAAAAAGTAAGGGATTGATCGCGTGATTTTTTGATATCGCTTGTCAATCCCGTGCAATTTTGTCTTTTTGAAAATCACTATTAAGCTGAAAGACGTCCACTGCTGGACATAGACCTCCCCCAAGCGTCGCTACATTGACCGGTCCCGTGCGTCTCGCAACCAGCGGCTCCCCGCAACCTTAAAAACAACAAGATAAAATTATAAATTTAAAAAACCCCCGATTTTAATTTTTATTTCATGCTTTTTAAACTACATATAATATACCTAGTAGCAGACACGCTTCAATCGACAATCTATCGAAACACGTAATAATGACACGATATCTTGCGTAAAAATCCAGATTCAAAGAGTAAAATGCGAATAACTTTTGAACGGCTAAACCAAATTTATTCAAGCTCACACACACACACACATGGCTAAGAACACTCTTGACGAAGTCACCATTCAAACAAAAAAAACTAAATGAAAATTGGTTCATCCGTTTAGGAGGTATGATGCCACAGACAGACACACAGATGCACAGCAGACAGCAGCACACGTCAAACTTATAACAACCGTCTTTTTCCGTCGGGGGTTAAAAAGGCAAAATTGTATGGGATTGACAAGCGATATCGAAAAATCACGTGATCAATCCCTTGCATATTGACTATCGCCTTCACTGACATCGGATTTAGCACCTGGTTCACCCTGAAGGTGTAGACTTCAAGTTTACAGAATAGCCTTGGATAAAGTACCTATAGATTAAGAACTGGCGTAGCCGCACATGAGACAGCAATAGTTAGTTCTGGTGTTACAACAAGAACAAGCACACTACAACCCACCATCGCACTGACACTTATTATCTATAAATAACCCAAATTCCTTGTCTCAATTAACACATAATACCACGAAATCACAGTAAATCAAACAAAACCGGGTTTGTTTGTCAAACCTGCCATTATATTAGAGTTTGAGAAACAACAGAAACCGGCCATGGTGACAAAGACAAAAAATAATCTTTTGTCTTTATTATTTACATGGAGCTGCCAATTAGCTATCTCGCTCTATCAATCAAGCTCATTTTAAGGCTTAATCTATAGGTACTTTATCTAAGAGAATAGCACTGATCAAGTGACATTAGAGTAGGAAGAAGATGATGATGGTAGTCTGTTTATCAAGCCCATGCACGTCTCTACCGCTATAAACTTCATAAACACGGAGGTTCCATTTTTATCTAAAAACATAATTAACTTTAATAAACC
Organism: Anorthoa munda; assembly: GCA_945859665.1. Classification (NCBI taxonomy): domain Eukaryota; kingdom Metazoa; phylum Arthropoda; class Insecta; order Lepidoptera; family Noctuidae; genus Anorthoa; species Anorthoa munda. The sequence continues at coordinate 25,796,812 of OX243905.1, read as the reverse complement.
TTAGGTTTTAATTAAACGAGATTAAGATTTATGGTCGTTCGTATTACGTAGTCCAGTATAAAAATGTAATTTCTTCTGCCAAGTTATCCTTTTTAATTTTGCTTCAAGTTAGGAAGCGAGGCAACTAATTCGATTTAGTAAGTGCGTTATATTACTTTATTAATTTAGCCGAGTTACGGTGTGTACTAGCTGTATTTGTGGTTTCGTCTGTGTGGGGAAAAGTTTTGTATATTTTTCCTTAGGAGTTAAGCTATCTTTCTGCGAATTCGTTAGATTAGGTGTAATAAACAAAACAGACTCGATTTTGCAATGACAGTGTTGTATTTAAGTTTTTTTTTCTTACGTGGTTATGCCTTGATGGTAATAATAATTAACCAATTTTGGGCAAAACAAGAGAAAATAACTAACCCATCTTCAAGTAAGCACCATGCTTTTACCCTGTTTAGCTACCTATGTAATTAATTTTTGACTGAAACGATGGTAACCTTAAAGTCAAAGTCAAAGAAAAATGTATTTATTTTAACTAGACCATTAAGCGGCACTTTTGAACGTTAAAACATTTAAAATTTACATGTAATAAAAATTTATTCTACCGTGTATTATTTCGGGTAAGACTAGATTTTTTAATAAGTTTGCCTTATCGAGGTTAATTATTACCTATTTTCTTTTAACGAGCAGCGAACACTGCTAAAAACGTTTTAAAATCAATCCACTATTTTTAATCCTAACTCCATCTATTAAATAGATTAATTTCACAAGTTCTCAAAGCTTACAAGCCTTCTTAATCAGGTCTTGGAAGTCGAAACTCCGCCCCGAACCTTTCGTGAGAGAAATTTTGATTCGGTCTCATTTATCGGTCCGAGCAACTTGGTACGGACCAAATTAATGTGTAGGTACAGGGCTTCATAAATTAAGGGGTATTGATCAAAGGTCCTCTCTAGACTAAGTAGTTCTTGAATATATTTGAATTTTATTTTATTTTTGGTAGCTCTTGAGTATATTTGATGTTATTACATATTTAGTTGTTGAGTTGACCCTTGGCCGAATCAAAGGTTATTTTTGTCGGCATTAAAGGTTTCTAATTGGGTTCTTGAATTTGGGAGAGATGAAAGAAAAAACGGCGGTCACATCGCACTGGTGGTTCTTAGCATTTTAAAATAAAAATACCCTTTATTTCTACCATTTATATTATTTTATTTCATTACTTAGCTTAACATAAGCACATCACAATAAGCCTTTAACGGTCCCATAAAAATATAATTTACAGGAGAGCGATTGTTTGATATTGAATGACTTATATTGAAGCTAGATATTTGGAATACCCTAGTTGGAAAGAAATGTATCTATTAGTAAACAGAAAGAACTTGCAGGATGTCAAAAATTACGAAAAATAAAAGTTACAACACCATGTCTTCATTACGCATGTTGTGAAATACAAACAAGCAGGCCTCGCCTACTCCTACCCAATCCACCGCAAAGGAAAATATATTTCCATTTTCAAAATATCTAAATAAATGATGCCAAAGAGCCTTTTAGTCAATCTAGCAGTGATATCGAACGCAGGAAGCTTTCGTAACGGATATTTGAGTCTGTTTACCCTTAGGGGTATACCCCAAGGGGTAGAATGAAATATGACTGCTTTGTTGCTCAATCAAGAGAAAATGGATCAATACTGTGTGATGATAAAGGGCAGACAAAGCAAGTGGTTCGAACGTGAGATGTATACGGTTACCTAAACCGAAGATGTATATGACGAAGAGATTGATTGATATTGTCGATGTTGAGCTCCCTAGGGTAGGGTTGATCGGGACAGTGATTGGTGTAGTACCAGGCTGCAGTACAATTACGGCATAATATTAAATACTATCAAGGTCTTTATTCCTCGAAGGATTATTTCGCCAGTTATGGTTATGTCAGAACCGGGCACAAACCCAGAGTCTTGGTTAGTATTGAGGAATTCTAGATGGGCTTTTCCTCAACTTCAAGCTACCTTTGCACCCGGCTTTTCATATTACCTTAGGACATTGATTCAGCACTTGGCCCATCTGACGCGTGGCTCAGTTTAAATACTGTTTAGTTGCATCTTATGGTGCTCTCCCACTGCTGTTAAAAAATGTTAACAAACATTTTCTAACACTAACATATTTAGTAATAAATGAAAAGAATTGTTACATTCTGTTGCAATATGTTAGGAATTGTTAAATGTTTTGAGTGCTCCTACACTCTGGTGGAAAATGTTTACAGACATTTTTAACATTTGAAAACATGTTATCGGCTTGCAGCTTGGATTTACTTTGCGAGGTGTTTACACGAAAATGGAGAAGATTTGCTCATTGGATAAGCTTTCATTTTTTGTTAAAAATAAAGCGCTCTAGCTGGATGTGCCAAACGCTAAGAACTAGAGAAACGTATAGTGCTACAGGCTATCTCAAGGATTTGGGCAATGACGGTCGCTTAAATGTTTTTATAAGAATGAACAATTCTGAATTTAAATATCTGCAGAATTTAATTGTGACGAAAATAGGTAAACGGGACGCTAATTTTGAAAAATCGGCACACATCACATCGGCTCACAAACTAATGATAACAAATGTTTTATTTGTTACAATTTGTTAACTAAAGTTGTAACTTTGTGTTTACAAACATCACCTAACATGAAAAAAAATTTCAGCAGTGTAGGAGCACCTTAAGATTGTGATCAAATGTTTTTTTTAATGTTTACTAATTTTTGTAAACATTTTTAACAGCGATGTGGGAGCACTATTACACGCATAGGACACAGATAAATTTGTACAATAGTGTGTATTCAGAAAAATAGTAGGTGAAACATATTGTTAATAAATCAGATTTGAATTTATATTCTTGTCTCATTGCCCCTCACTGTGGCTAAGACATCTCTGTTCAGTCTCGTGAGTCTGCGGGACTGGCAGTGAATGTACTCTTCCCGAACCTGGAAATCCTGCCCTATAACCGTCTGTAACCTTAAGTCGCATGGTGCAGACATCCTGAACTTATCTATATATTTATTTATCACATACTAGGTATAATATGATATATATATAGACTGGCTGTAGAGCTTTTAGGTCTTAGGGACTGTTATTCTGGTAGGTCTCAGTAGGTCCTTTTTTAAGAACAGGCACAGTTGTTATTTGCGAATCTATTTGCATAAATGACAAGCCGTAATAGCTCCTGTCTGTACGTACTGATCCCATAAATATACATAGGTACAATAGAAAACATTTTGCGTGAATGTTTTTAACCATGTTACCAACAATAATAAATCATCCTGTCTGTTTTGTATTAGTTTTTTAATAGAAAAGTTAGGATCCTCGTAAATCCAAGTTTCACTTGTTATACAAACTGCTTGTCGATGGCAGAAGTCGCTGTTCGGATGGCTTTACTTTTGTACTTCACCAACTTATTACTTTCACTCGAATATTAACGTTACAACTCTTATTTCAAAGCGATCAGGTTTAGTTTCCTTTACGTGTTTATTTCATAGGTTTGCTCTGTTCTGGTATTTCAATTTTATCACGTTTTTACGCGTCTTGTTTCCAACGTGCCTAACTAGAACATTTTAATGAAAACAACATGAAAATGCCGTAATTTTTTTTCATTGTTTTAACTTGTGTTAGCTGTCATATTCGTACAATGGTTGAATATGTATAAAATAATATTTTTATCAAATTTGTGTTGGCTACATGGTAAACCGGTGCAAGTGCGAGTCGGACTCGCGCTCGAAGGGTTCCGTACCATCATCGCAAAAACTGCCAAAAATTTCACGTTTGTTGTATGGGAGCCCCACTTAAATATTTATTTTATTCTGTTTTTAGTATTTGTTGTTAGAGCGGCAACAGAAATACATCATCTGTGCAAATTTCAACTGCCTACCATAATGCCTCTGACGCTGCAATAAACGTGGCCACCTACTGGGCTCAAAAAGTTTGATCAAATGTACCATCGATACGAAAAAAAAGAACTGCCTACCTATCACGGTTCATGAGATACAGCCTGGTGACAGACGGACAGACAGACAGACAGACAGACAGACAGACGGACCGCAAAGTCTCAGTAATAGGGTCCCGTTTTTACCCTTTGGGTACGGAACCCTAAAAATTAAAGTGAATTTGTATTTCAATTTGGGATTTTAATGTTCTGGAAAGCTAGCTTAAGCTCGCGTCTTTATCCGCATGAAAAGTATTTTATAATCCCAAGGGAACTTACTAACGGAAAGAGAAGTATCCTATATCCTAAACCAAGTCATAGTCTATCAGTATGGCAAGTTTAATCAAAATATGTTTTGCGGTCCAGACGTAAATAAACACATTACCCTCCTTCGGCAGTCGGGTAAAAAGAGAAACTTCTTGTTAAACATGAGCGAGATTTGGAAACCTTAAATTTGTTTCAATGTTTTGGGAACTAGACACGCTTAGAAATTATTTCATACTTTCGAAAATACTCACTCTCACATGATTCTCATAAATTTTTCACTTTCGTATCCAAAAATAAGCCTCTATCGTGATGATCAAATTACATTCACATATAGTCCCCCTTCCAATTCCATTTGAAACTCCTCGAACATAACTCAAGCATCTTCAAAACATAATTTGTACGGAACTCAATTTTATACATATTTGACTTTCCAAGGAGGTTTAAAACAAAATTTTACTCGATATACTGAAGTGAAGTTTGGCCTCGTCAAGTTAAGGGGGTATTAGCAACTTTGTAACTTGCCTTGTTTGAACTACATAGCCTCGTTGCCGTCCTATGGCTAGAGCGTCACTATATGACATCTGGCCGATTTTGAGATTTTAAAATAATCATTAAAAAAACTGTATAATATTCTGTTTCAATCTCTCTAAGTAGTATTTTAATACAATCAATAGATTTCGGATAAAAATTGTGCTCAATCAAATATATTTTTTGACACCAGAAACTCTCGCAAAATGATTTAAAAAGGAAATATTAAGACAAAGTTAAACTTACACAAGCACACAATACTCACTCAAACACACTTAACACAAGCACACAACACTCACTCTTTTTATAGTATAATGTTATTTTGCTTTAAACTGATGTAGTATTATATAAACGTAACCACTGTTGTTTTTTTTTCATAATGTCTGGTGAACTGCGTCCTGATATACAGGCTCGGCCTAGCTCAGGCGCAGTTTCTCGTAATTTAGCCTTGTGCATTTATTTAATAGCTTTAATAATTCAATTATAATATTCAAATTGAACAATATTGTGCTGAAATCAATATTATATTCTACTAGCTTCTGCCAGCGGCTTCGCCCGCGTGAAAGTCGATAATTATTCCGAGGGAACATTTTTTCGGGATAAAAAGTACCTTGCTATTTTTGACTACATATCTATGTGCCAAATTGCCAAAGCCGTTAGAGCATGAAGAAGTAACAAACATACAAGCACACACACTCACAAACTTTATAATACAAGTGTCGCCTAATATAAGTGTCGCCTTTATAATATTAGTGTTATGTAATTATTATATTTTGCGGTGTTTTTCTTTTTGCCTATAACTCACCAGCCACTACTGGCTAATGGAATCAATTCTTAGGTACGGGGTTATTTTTTGGGGCAACTCCACTAATAAAGAATTAGCTTTCAAAGCACAAAAGAGATGCCTTAGATCTAAGTTTAATTTAAAAACCACCAATAGTTGTAAGGCCTATTTCATTCGATATGAACTATTAACATTGGCATCCCTTTATATTCTAGAAACTGTAATGTTTGTTAGGACAAATATAATCACTTATTTCTCCGAATGGCGGATAAATTGCCCAGAAACAGGCGTGATCAGAGTCAAGTCTGTCTACATAGAAGTCGGACGGCACTTATGCGCAAAAGTGTCTTCTGCATGGCTCCTACTATACTAAGCTACCCAAAAGTTGGAGGGAGCTAAATAACGTCCAATTGAAGAAACAATTAAAAATGCTTCTAAGTAAAAAGGCTTACTACACTGTTAGCGAATTTCTGGCGGAATCATTTATTTTGACATAGATTATAATTGATATTTTAGCATTTGATGAATATTGCATAGTTTTGACATTTAGATTTTTATTTATATTTTTTATTTGACATATATTCGATATTCTACACCACAATCTGTCATATATTTCATATGACATTTGCTTGATACAATGTCAAAACATAGTATTTTTTATTTTTGACATTTTTGTAATTATTGTGTATACTTTCATTTTTGTAATATTTCATGACATTATTAGCAGATATTTGACTCAGATAATGACATACATTTTTATTTGACATTTTACATAATTTTGTGAGATATTATTATTAATTGATACTTCTATGTATATTTTGAGATAATTATTATTTATTTTCAGTTCTTTATTGTTGATATTTTTGTAATTATTTTGTTTAAATTCATTTTTGTAATTGTTCAACTTTGAAAATATTTGTTCGCAGAATGTGAATGTGAATGTGGTGCACGTATACACGTGTTTGAGCAAATAAATATATCTTTATCTTTATCTCAAAATATGATTTTGTCAGATAGTGACACTGTGACAGTGACGCTTGGTACTAGGGATTGAGTGTAATTATGATGTAAAGAGAATATTAACTTATAAGTGCGTGGGTGATTTTGATACTAAGTCTTTGGTTGTTTATGTTATTAGACCTGGAGCGCCCTTCAGAGTTACCTAGTAGTAGTTTGCTCAGTATAGTGTTTTGAATATATTTTGATGATATTCTTAACCTTTGAAGAATATAGAGATTCGTTATTATTGTCTGAGCGATAACCGTTTTGGACAGTAAGTTGTGACGTGACGCAAACTATCCCTATTTGTATTTTAGTTTTCTTTTTGATTTTTTTTATGGTCTATGTCGTATCTGGCGCACGCAAATTAATTCTTTCTTATTTGTAAATCTAGGACGCGAACCTGGTGAAGTCTGCAGGAATCTGCTGGATTCGAGACGCACAAGACTTGGGCCCTATCATTATCGTTCAGCAGTGTACTTCTTTCGTCTGAAATGATGATGAAGAATGACCGCTATTCAAATGAGAGTACAAGAATTTCCATAAAATATATTACGGTGAAAATAATTTCATCTTTCCTTTTACTTAATATCCGAGTCCATGACAATTCAATAGTTGTTTTTTATTATTAAATATGCATGACCCCACACTAGGAATTTCTCCTGTATCATGAAAATAGTTGAGTAAATGGTTTAGTATAAATAAATACTTGAGTTTATTTGTCTGTTTATCTCTATACTGTTTTCAGAGCTTTTTGATGTTGACCGAAGTAGAATTACAAGATAGGATTAGTTATGTAAAAATACACAGTTTACGTATCTCAGTATCACATTGAAACCTTCTATTTGTTTTACAAAACGTAACACATCTTTGTTATATATTTGCAAAAACTTTTTCCTTATTAGCACATGAATTTTGACAATACAGAGAAAATAGGTATTTTCGTACACATTTATGAAAAAAAATTACAAATATGAAACAAATTTTCACGTCAACCAGTCTTGTCTGACAAAATATTTTGTTTTAGGTACGATTTTATTTGTTCGGCAATATTAGGTGTTGATAAAAATGTGGTATACTATGTCAAATAATTATAGGTATATTTCTGTATTTCTTTTATAGTTGTCAAATCAAATCAGCGAGCATATACGTAAAAAGTTGGCAGTAGTATTGTCACAGCGCTAATGTTTTTCAATTATCTATCTATTACTACTAACGTTTAAGTATATTTATATATTTAGTTTATTATGTTGAGTATATTTAGTATAATAATATTGTATTTATAGTTTATATGTGTATTTAAATAATCCTGATACGTTTAATATTGCACCTACTTCTGTTTGTCTCTGAACCACCCAAAGGTCGACTGGTAGAAAATGCCTGAGGCATTAAGTCCGCCTCTGCGCTTTTGTGTATATGAAGTATTAAATAAATAAATAAATCATGCAAACAAGAAAAGCTAATGACGTAAGCTGCAGACGGAGGATCGAAAAAAAACCAAAATGATTTTAAACTAGTTTAATTAATAAGAAATAATTACAATATAATTAGTGAAACCTATTCGATGTAAGAATATGGAATGACCATTTACATATAAAAAATAACTTAACGCTAATGTCCAATTTTACTGTCTCGGCGGCCCGTGGCGTGGATTGACGTCATCGGTGCAGTTTCTAGGCGCTTGGCGTAAACACGAAGGAATTTGCATGTCAGCGCTATTGGTTAGGGATCCGTACTTAACACCTCCACCCGCAGATCAGCAACTATTTGATCATGTTAAGTGCAAATGTTGCTGGGATTTCATCCCGTTTTCTGGTTTCTCTGGTTAAATCTTCATATGTGTGTGTCTTAAGAGTTGGTTTCTTTTGATTATTGTCAGCTTCAAGGTTCCAGCATTTGTATCTGCGGCTTATAACCAAGATGATAAGTATGGTTGCGCATAGTACGATGATGTAGAACGGTATGGTTGTATGATATAGGACAACCGGCTGGGTCTTGTCAATCTGGATGGGGCTTTCCATCAATACTTTGTTCTGGATGCTGTGAAGTTCTTCTAAGTTGACTGACTTGAAGCCGATGATGTGAGTGGAATCAGCTGTCTGGTTCATGTCGTTGTATGGGATTTTTGATAACTTGAGTGGCTGTCCTTTTATCTCGTTGTTGTCGTTAATGATAGTGAATTCTGGTGTTTCCAGATAGCAGTTCATGGGTATGGTGACGAGGTAACTTCCTTGTAGAATGTTGAAGTCTTTTCTGCTGCAGGCTAGCTGTACTTTGGTGGGTTGAGGCAGGGAGACAACGTAGTGTTGATCATCTAGCTTTTCTACTGCTTGCTTGGAGAGCGAGATCTTGGTGAATTGGCAGGTGTCCCTTAGGCCTTGGTTGATGATGAGCTCTTGGATGCAATCAGGCTTCGTCCGGATCTGATGACTTGTCTTCTTTTCACAGAGATTAATGTTGCTGTACTTCGGGCATTCAGCCTCTATGTACACGAATGATTTCTCGTTTGTTGCTATGTAGGGAGAAGAGGAAGGAATAAGGGCAAGTTGTTTCTTATTGGGTACAATGGATAGTCTGTATAAATCATAAAGGTCTTTAGAAACAATGGGAAAACTGTATATTATTACTATTCTCTTCTCAATAAAGTAGGAACCTGGTTTTATTAGATTATAATATTCTCTTAACTCTAAATTTAAGATTTGATCCTGATTATATATGGATTTGAGCCTATCTATCATAGATCTTAACACTTCTATATCAATCATGGAATGATGGGTAGTAGTAGTAGTAGTAGTAGTAGGGACTCCCTTTTCCGCACTTAGACTCCCATTTGGTCCGTTGTGCGTGGGGGTGCTGGCTAACATAGCCAGCCCAACTCCGCCCAGAAGCACAGAAGCTTCCTGGGAGCTTCACAGGCTTCACGGAGCGACCTCATTGTTCCGAGGATTTCTTCGCGTTGAGAAGCCACGGCCTCGCATTCCAGGATTACGTGGGCGGCTGATTCTTCGGCGTTAAAACAGCCCCTGCAAAGTGGGCTGTCTGTGGCGCCTATGTTGAATAAATGTTTGTTAAGAAGGGTGTGGCCCGTTATTGTCCCTATAATTATTTTGAGGTTATTTCTACTCAGGCTGAGGAGTTTTTTAGTGAGACGCGGGTGTAATTTTGGCAAAGCCATTTTTGACTGTCTGTAGTCTGTTGCCCGTGACCATCTGTTATTGTGTAGTTCTGTTGATCTTTGACGAATCCATGCACGAAATTGCGAAAAAGGCAAGGGGATAAGTGGGTACGGGCCTAGCACTAACATCTCGGAGCCCCTCCTCGCAAGTTCATCTGCGGCATCATTGCCTAGGGATCCACTATGCCCCCTGATCCACTGGAGCGTAATTCGATTGGATTTCGATATACTCTCCAGGGCGAGGTGGCACTCAAAGATTAGTTTGTTGTTAGTCAGTTTGTTTTCTAAAGCTTTGAGCACAGCCAGACTATCAGATAGGAATCTGATCCCGTAGTTCTGGATACCTAAACGCTTTACGGTTTCTGCGGCTTGTGTTAAGGCGACACATTCACATTGAAATATCGAACTGTGTGTGCCTAGTGGTATGTGAAAGTTAATGTTGAGGTCAAGGGAATGTACGCCAGCACCTGAACCGTTATTAGTTTTTGAGCCATCTGTATAGATTCGCACTTCATTGGCTCCTGACTGATCCCTTTCTTCCTCTGTTGTTTGTATGTTATAATTTTTGTTGAACATAGGTTGTTTTTGTATCCTATCACACGGAGCAGCGATGAGAGGTTGATACTCAATCGCCCGGTCCAGGATTTTAGCGTGTGGACTCGTGAGGTTTTTGCCCCATATGCCTAGATGCATGAGCCTGATGGCAGCTAGCGCTGCCTCTTGCTGTATGTATAGGTCCAGGGGAGTTATTTGTAGGGCTATCTCCATGGCTGCTGTTGGGGTAGTTCTCATACAGCCGGTGATAGCTGAACAGGCCTGACGCTGGAACCGTTGAAGTCGGGCAATGGTGGTCGAAAGTTCGGTCCTCGTCCACCAAACCAGAGCGCCATAAGCCAACATTGGCCTGATCACCGCTGTGTATAGCCACAGAGTAATCCTTGGAGACAGCCCCCATGTTTTTCCTAGCATTTTTTTACACTGATAGAGTGCGATTGTGCATTTATTGAGTTTGTAGTCAAGATGCTTGTTCCAGAGCAATTTGCTATCAAGGATTACCCCCAAGTACTTGACCTCCTCTTTAAGTGTTAATTCTGTGTTGAAAAGTTTTGGCAGCCTATGCGGTCCAAGACTTCGTTTGTTAGTGAACATTATTAGTTCCGTTTTTAAGGGGTTAACCGATAGTTCGTGCTTTGTGCACCAGCTCTCGATTATTTTGAAGGCCTTTCTCATGAGATCACATAAGATGCCCTCAAATTTCCCCGAGATTAGAATTGCTATGTCATCTGCGTATCCTACCGAGTAAAGACTGCTAGCGTTGAGCTCTGCAATAAGCTCATTCACGACTAAATTCCACAGAAGTGGTGACAGCACCCCACCTTGTGGGCAGCCCCTATTCACGATTCCTCGTGTGGTAGTGTTCACAGTGAATTGAATAGCACGGTTCTTTAGCATGTTGTTAATCCATTCTACGAGCGTCGGTGCAACACCGTGCGTGGCAAGTGCCTGCCCGATGCTGGTGAAGTTAGTTTTGTCGAAAGCTCCTTCGATATCAATGAAGGCGCCAAGGGTTGGATTTTTGTTTTTGAGAGCATTTCCTACGCGTGAAACTACGCTGTGGAGCGCTGATTCAGTTGATTTGCCTGAACAATAGGCGTGTTGGTTGGGATGCAGGGGTTTTTGTAACGAAATCTGGTTTCTTATCTTCCTGTCCCCCAGCCTCTCCAGTGTCTTCAGAAAGAACGAGGAGAGGCTTATAGGTCTGAAAGATTTGGGCTGGGTGTAGTCGCCCCTACCTGGTTTCGGAATAAATATTATTTTTACTTCGCGCCATTTCAAGGGGATATAGCGGTGGGCCAGACAGGCTCGAAAGACCTTGACGAGGTATTCAGCCAGCAGACCACCGCTCCATCTTAGCAGAGCTGGAAAGATACCGTCCATCCCCGCTGCCTTGAATGGCAGGAAGGTGTTGATTGCCCACGTTAATTTATCTTTGTCGATAACCTCTAACGCCACCTCCCAGTCCAAGCTACTCGTAGCCCTCTCCCTGTACGGTTCCCAGCTTTGCTGAGTGGCGATTTGGCAACCCGGGAAGTGGGTAGTTAGGAGTAATTCGCTGGTTTCTGCGTCGTTTGTTGTATAAGTGTTATCAGGTTTTTTCAGGCATCCTATAGAAAGGTCTGTCTCTTGAGCAAGACATGTTTTGACCCTTATTGCCTGGTTGTTGTTTTCAATGTTAGTGCAAAAACGCCTCCAACTTGTTTTTCCTCGGAGGCGAATTAGTTTCTTATAGGTTTTGCGGTTTGTTGTGTAACGGTCCCAGTCTTCTGGTGACCGTGTGTTCCTAGCTCTGTTGAATAGCCTTCTCAGTTTGTGCCGGTGTCTCTCCAGTTCAGGACTCCACCAGGACTGCCTGATTCCTCGCCTAGGTATGGTGAGGGGACACGACTGTTCATAGCTAGATAAGAGGATGGAAGTGATGTTGTCTACGTGTTTGTCTATATTGGTTACGGTTATTTCAGCTGGAAGAGAGGGTAACCTACCCAGTTCAGTCCCTACAAGTCTAACGAACTTAGATTGGTCTGTGTTGCGAGGAACCCTTCTTGGCTGTGGTGTAGTCAAGTTGAAGTTGATTGTAAAACGGATCCATCTGTGGTCTGAGCATGATATCTCATTGGACACATGCCAGTCGTGGATTGAGTTGGATACACCTAAAGTTGCTAAAGTTAGGTCTATTATTGTTTGCGATCTTGCGTTTATGAAGGTGGGTTCAGAACCCTTGTTAAGTAGTACAAGGTTGTTGCTAAGAATAAAATCAAGCATTTCCTCACCTCGGTTGTTGGTTTTGACATTACCCCAGAGCGTGTGATGCGCGTTGGAATCTGTGCCGATGATAAGTTCAAGTTTCTCCCTTTCACAGTACTCCGCCAGCAAGGCGAGCTCTGGTAGAGGCACGTCCACGTCGCTTGGCAGGTATGCCGAGGCTAGTACAATGTCCGGGAATTCCTGTTCAGTTCTGAAAAGCCTGGTTGCTGTCAGGTCCCTTGAACAGAATTCGTTAATTAAAAGGTTAGGTACATGTTTTGGGACCAATATACAGGTACGCGGATTACTTACGGAGGTGTCTAGCAGCAACTTACCTCCGATGTTAGCAAGACCGCATATTTTGCCACTTCTAATCCACGGCTCTTGGATGAGGGCGATGGTCCTCTCTTGTTGGTTCTCCAGCACTCTGCGTAAAGTAGCCGACGCAGTTTGACTGTGCTGGAGGTTGGTCTGCAGAATCCTAGTCATCCCGCAGAGGAGAGGAGCAGGGGTCGCTGTCCTCGTCCCTACTTCTCCCCTCCGGCGGAAAGCAGTCCTCGTCCGAAGTTAGTCCGGGCGAGGGTGGATCCTGTGTTGATCCCTCGGTTGAGTCAACCTCAAGCGCTGCCATGGAAGTCGCCAGTTCCACCGCCTCCCCAGCGGTCCCCGTCGCGAGAGGCGACGTGGATCGCCCAGGCAGCGGCGGACCAAGCTCCGCTCCAGGCGCAGTCGAGGTCGTTGAGGTTGATGGCGCGGCGGCATCCTCTTTGGTTTCACCTTCCTTCAGGAACCGGATGTATATACTACCCATAAGGTAGTATACTCGCCTCTGCTGGTCTTTAATGATTTTTACCATGGACTCCGGCACGCGAAAGTAGAGACAGGTGCTCGGTGGCTCCTGACTAACCCTTGCGTGTGTCAGAGTCCAGGTGTTGATTTTTAAATTAGGGTTCTGCCTCGCCAACATCCCGAGAAGGTCTGAAGTGTCCTCGCTGTTCTCGGGGACATACAGCATGCACAATGCCTTCTTAGGTATGTCGGCTTGAGGCCGAACGGTGAGTTTGGTCTCCGGTATCGGAGACGGTGTGTTGGTTATGACCCCCTTGAGCCAGGCCAGTGTGAAGTCGTCCTCGCACCATGTCTTGAGGACGCCTTCAGCGTAGTGGGCCCGACCTCTGAAGTGGATCGCGGTATTTTGGGTTGGTTTGGCTGGTTCAGGAACTGCCTTAAGAAGAGCCCGGAGCTGGTCCTCGATGGTTTGTCGGATCCCCTCCGCTTGCTCCTGCGTCATGTCCAAGAAGGGCTCGGTCATGACGGCGACACACAGCTCGTTGTTCCTGAACGACGCGGCCGCTTCGGCGTAGCTCACCAGGGTTCCGTCAACCATATGGGAGCGAGCAGACTTGCTCTTCTTGCTTATCCCAGTTGGTGTGACGGAATCCTCGGGACGCGAACGCTTCTGCGCCCTAGCCGGTGGTTCCATGTTGTTTTTAACCTGTTTTTTACGCCCTCTAGGCCTCGTGCTGCGTTTGCGCTTAGCGCCGGTGGCAGCCTCGCCTGTTGGTGTGTCAGCCGTAGCAGACACCGCCTTGGGGAGCGTCTTTTTGGTGGTAACTGTTTGCCATTTATTGGCGTTAGCTGGTCCTGCCAATGGGCCTTCGGCTAGATTCGTCAGGTCCCTCTCTGAGACCGCAGCCGCTGACGCGACCCGTGTTTTGGGCGCAACCACGTCTGCAGTACTCCTCGAGTCGCCGTGAGCGGAAACTGTCCTTGGCTTTTCGGTCAGGGTAGTGTTAGGGGGCGCATCCATGGACGCAGATGAGGTTGGAATTGCTTGGAACGCAGCCTGTTGTGGTGCATCCCTTGCGGTTGCCTCCCTCATCGCATCCTTGGACGCAGCCGAGCGTTTGTGTGTGTTGGGTGCATCCGAGAACGCAGCCTTAGGCGGTTGTCGCTTAGGCGCATCCTGAGACGCAACCCTTGGGTTAGTCATAAAAGGCGCATCTGAAGACGCAGCCCTTGGTGTGTTAAGTGAAAGCGCATCCGACGAGCGGGACGCAGCTTTTGTTTTTTTGTGTTTTTTGTTTTTATGAGTCTCTTTATCCATGAGTTTGGATTCTAAATCTTCACCGTTGGAGCTCTCCACCCGCCACGGAGCCCTCAGTCGGGGACGTCGCTCGTTCAACAAGCGACGCCAGAGCTACTCCTTCGGTATAGGACCAGCTTAGTGAAAAGTAGACGAACCTGCACGCGACGGAAGATCACGGGACTGTATACGGCACGAGACTATGCCGCAACTCATCCCGAAACCCCACGCCACGCCGGCTGCCCCCCCCACTAAACCGATCCTCGCTTGACATCCCGCTTATGGGATGCCTCAGCCGGTTGATCGTGGGTAGCTACCCCACGACCTCCCGTGTGAGAGGAAATCCGGGCCAAAGTGGTGTGTTGTGTGCAGCCTGCTCCACTCAACCACCAGGATCCCTTCATCCCCCCGTACGGGTCCCCGCGCACGGCAAAAACACGCAGGAGGTCATTGCTATCCATCATCTGATTCATCATCCGATGGTGGACACCCAGGGGCATGACCTCGCCACCCCTGTGATAAGGCGCACGGTGATTTCTGTTACGTCTATTTCATAGGGAATTAGACCAAAAACAGGGCGGCAACCACGTGAAGGAAACCCACCGCACTTGCCTTGAGGATCTACACGACCGTAGCGCTCTCCCTCAAGACCACGCCACCTTGCCGTCTCTGAAGGAGCCAGACAAGGTAGGACTGCATCTACAAAGCCAAGCCCCACAAGGCTTGTCGCTGAAAGCTCAAAGCGTAAGTTTGCTAACACAGCCCAGCCCCTAAAAAAGAGATTAATGTTGCTGTACTTCGGGCATTCAGCCTCTATGTACACGAATGATTTCTCGTTTGTTGCTATATAGGGAGAAGAGGAAGGAATAAGGGCAAGTTGTTTCTTATTGGGTACAATGGATAGTCTGTATAAATCATAAAGGTCTTTAGAAACAATGGGAAAACTGTATATTATTACTATTCTCTTCTCAATAAAGTAGGAACCTGGTTTTATTAGATTATAATATTCTCTTAACTCTAAATTTAAGATTTGATCCTGATTATATATGGATTTGAGCCTATCTATCATAGATCTTAACACTTCTATATCAATCATGGAATGATGGGTACTAGAAGCCCGTATAAAAGCCATTATATTTTCTAACCTAATTATCTCTAACATTAAATCTTCTACATTATTGGTTATAATTCCTAAAATTTGGGCAAACTTCGCAAATTTTATTAAGCTGTAATCTGTATAAGCACTCTTCTCAAGAAGTAGTTCCAACGTTGAGTTAATTTTATCTTGATTTTTTGTTATTTGGTCCAGGATGGTACCATGTTGGGACATCCATTCTTTACTAAGGCTAATGTGGTTGTTGAATTCAGATATTATTTTATTCTCATTATTTTGTAGTTTTAATAGCCTCATCATACTTCAGGGCATCTAGATAATCTAAGTTGCTCGTAACACTTTTTATAACGGACCCAAGGCTATCTACAAGACCTCTTTTGACTCTAACAGGTTCCAAAGATTTTACTTGTTGTAGTACCTTACTAAGTTTGTCTGTAAGATATTCGATCTGATATTCATAAATCATATAAGTCTCGTTAGTGAGCTTAGTTCTGAAAGTCTTTAGTTGCGTCTGTACGGAATTAATTTTATCTTCGATGTCGGTTAATTGAATGTACTGTATGAATGAGTGATAATGAGTAGTTAGTCTGGTCGGTCCTAATCTGTATGGTAGGAGTCCCGGTCCATCGTCTAATGTCTCAAGTCTTATCTCTTGAGGATGTGTCGCTTGGACTGTCAGTAGTATCAGGATTCTGTAACAATTGGCTTGATTTAGGGACACGTTTCAGCCGCGACTTGGCTACTGGGCCACGTTTTTTAGAGGTGTATATATGTATAGGCAGGTCAGCGAGTACTGTATCCTGCGTATAGCGTGGTGCAGCTTTTTGGCGACTGGCAAAGGGGTTTTTAATAAAGATTTGTTGCTGAGGGGTATATTCCACTTCGGGCTCCCGAGTTTTGTTTCTACTGTTAATTAAGGCTGTACGATTTGGAAGAGATGACTCGTTAATGATCTCATAAACTTGCTTCATCTGTTGTCTATGATTCTGCGCATATTGCTGTAATATGAGTTCAGTCAGGTCTATGTCGATTGGGTCTCTAGGGTCAAAATGTCCGGTCAATAGGTCGAACGGTCTGCACTTGGTGAAGCTATGGATAGAACTATTGTATGCTATAATGGCGTATGGCATGAGGTTAACTATTGGTTCATCTTTATTTTGTAATTTAAGAATTCTAATATGCTCTAATAAAGTTGAGTGGAAACGTTCGATGTTACCATTGTCCTTTGGATTATGGGGTAGAATTTTGTGGTGAGTTATCTTGTGCAACCGTATAAATTCAGAGAAAAGTTGGTTCGTGAATTCGGTTCCATTATCAGTGATGATAGTCATTGGTAGACCATGGTGGGTACAGAAACGTAACAATGCGTGAATAATGCTAATGGCGGTTCCGTCTCGCAAATGATATGCTTGGGCATATTTCGTGAAAACGTCCATGAACGTTATGTATTTTTCGTTCTGAACTGTAAAGAGGTCCATGTGGATAATTTCAAGTGGTTTGGTAGCCGGAGGTACTATGTTGAATTGAGCTTGACCGCAGATGGTACACTCGTTAATAAACTTGGTGATTTGTTCTTTCATCTTTGGCCAGTAGTATTTTCGTGAAAGGGCTAGGTGACATTCATTTATACCACGGTGGTTCGTCTTCCCGTCATGGTAATGTCGGATAATGTCTTGTTGTCGGAGGTACTCTTTAACATTCTCGAGTTCTGTCTTGGCTAGTACTAAGTTGATTGAGGAACTTCTAAATTTGTCTTGTATAATGGGTATTATTTTGTACATGGCTAATGGTGGATTTATTAGGATAGCCGTTCTGACTTTAGGGTTTACGTATTCTTTGATAGCATTAATAGTGTCACTCTCTAGGTTAGATTCTGAAATTTGGACTGCGATTCGCGTATGATTTTCAAAAGGTTTAGTTACTGTAGGTCGGCGTTTTATGTCGCCTACTATAGTGAAGGTAATCTGGCGATGAAATTTATTGAGGGGTTCATCTGTAATGGGGACTTCCAGTATAGGGTGTTCGTTACTGGTGTGAACAGTGTCAGTCGAGGAGTTCGTTGGTGGAAGTGGTGCCTCTGATGGGTTATTAATCATAGATCTGAGATCCTCAGTACTTTTGATCAATGAGTTGGTGTTAGTCAAGGGATCTATTGGTGGAGGTGATGCCTCCGATGGGTTGTTAATCATTGATCTGAGATTTTTAATATTTTCGATTACTGAGCTTATCTCATCTGTTTCCTCATTATGTATTTCTACGCGAGAGAGAGCATCAGCGTTTGTATTAAATTTACCTTTCTTGTACACTACAGTAAAGTCATATTCACTTAGTCTGAGTCGCCATCTGGTCAGTCGTGAGTTGGGCTCTCTCAAGTTCATCATCCATTGGAGGGGTTTGTGGTCAGTCAGTACTTTAAATTTTCTACCAAACAGATAAGGTCTAAAGTACTTGGTAGCCCAAACTATGGCTAGCAACTCCTTCTCAATGGTGCTATAATTTAGCTCACTGTCATTAAGTGTACGAGAAGCGTAACAGACGGGTTTGTCCGAACCTATAGGTCCCTGAGATAACACGGCTCCAATAGCGACATTTGAAGCGTCTGTTGTGAGATTGAACTCCTTTTTGAAGTCTGGGTATTGTAAAATAGGGTCATTAGTTAATAAGGTTTTACAAGTTTCAAAGGCATGAACAAATTCGGGGCTAAGAGTAATCTTACTACCTTTCTTTAGGCATAGGGTAAGCGGTTTAGTGATACGAGCAAAGTCGGGGATAAAGGACATGGCTAAACAACTGCCCTTAGCACGTCTAGAAATTTCTCACTAGCTCGTAACATTCAAATATTCATTAATGAATTATTACAGTTTTATTATTCTTCTAGAACTTTCGTGAATTAATCAAATAATTAAAAGTTTTTTCATGATTTTGTTTGACAAGAAGAACATAAGATTCCGTTCTACGAATAATTTTAGTCAATAAACCTACTTTTAAATACATTTGCGTAAGTCAAAACGAACAGTATTCATTATTATTTAATATTGTACCTATCGCAATACATCTCAAATATTCATTAATGAATTATAACAGTTTTATTATTCTTCTAGAACTTTCGTGAATTAATCAAATAATTAAAAGTTTTTTCATGATTTTGTTTGACAAGAAGAACATAAGATTCCGTTCTACGAATAATTTTAGTCAATAAACCTACTTTTAAATACATTTGCGTAAGTCAAAACGAACAGTATTCATTATTATTTAATATTGTACCTATCGCAATACATCTCAAATATTCATTAATGAATTATAACAGTTTTATTATTCTTCTAGAACTTTCGTGAATTAAACAAATAATTAAAAGATTTTTCATGTTATTGTTTGACAAGAAGAACATAGGATTCCGTTCTACGAAACATTGTAGTCAATAAACCTACTTTTAAAGACATTTGCGTAAATCGAAACGAACATTATTCATTATTATTTATTTTTGTACCTTTCGCAATACATCTCAAAACCTTAGAGAAAATCTGATTTTTAGAAATTATTGGCAAAATCTGGAAAGCAACGGCGCTTAAATAGTGCTGACACAAAAAAAACATGTTGGGGGTGTCATGGGAACTCACTTTAAACGAAGTACCTTTCGCCGGGTATTAAGTATTAATACAGAGCCAACGAGTATGGTCTTAAGTTTCAATTGCGTATTGATTCATCATGAGATGCATAAACTGTGGTGTAGCAACAAATGAAAGATCTTCAAATGACAGCCAGGACCAACGGCTTAACTAGCTTTCCAAGACACGAAGGAAACTCGCTATGTAAAGATGGTACACGAGGGAACCATGGAATGACCTCGGCTAGCGTTGCTTAACCTTGAAGATCGACCTGTGCGTCTGTTATTATTAAGCCACGAGCTCCTCTAAAAAGTATCATAGCAAAATCTTATTCTTTTACAAGTCTGTATACCTATTAATGTAGGCGTTTCTACGATTTTATTTTCAGGATTGTGACGATATAAAAAGTGCCTGTAATTTTTTTCATACGAAATACTCATATTCAGAATTACATATTACTAGTTAAAATGTTTATTTATTGCTAGGGCAGTCGTCCATACTTTATTTAGCCATGTCCTTTCCGGTAATAACCTAAAAGTCCTAAAAATTGTTTGATTTCTTTAGGGGTTTTTGGGATTGGATACTTTTGAACTGCAGAAATTTTGTCGGGGTTCGGCTTTATGCCGTCTCTACTAATAATGTGTCCTAGGTAAGCGGTTTCTAGATTTAGAAATTCTGACTTGTCCATTTGGATTTTGAAGTTGGACTCCCTAAGTCTTTGGAAGACCTTTTCCAAATTATTCATATGCTCTTGAAGAGAGGTGCTATAGACTATGATATCGTCGAGATAGACAAGGCAGATGTTGTTTTGAAGGCCTCTTAGAACATTGTCCATGACTCGTTGGAAGGTGGACGGTGAGTTTTTAAGTCCCATGGGCATTCGAAGGAACTCAAAATGCCCGTGTTCGACATTAAATACGGTTTTAGGAATGTCTTGAGGATCCATTTCCACTTGGTAAAAACCACTTGCCAAATCTAAGGTCATAAAGTATTGGCATTTGCCTAATTTGTCGAGGACATCACTAATATTTGGTATGGGATATTTGTCGTCTATCGTTTTTTCATTCAACTTCCTAAAATCGACTACGATACGCCATTTTTGTTTCCCTGAAGCGTCAGTTTTTTTGGGCACAACCCAAATGGGTGAGCTCCATGCAGAGTCGGAAGGTCTTATTATGCCTTGGTCTAGCATTTTGGTGATTTGGTCCCTAACTTCTTCCCGATGAACGAAAGGGTATCTATAGCTCTTGGTATAAGCGGGAATTTCATCTGTTGTTCTTATGCGATGTTTGATTTTGTTGGTGAATGTCAATGGTTCTCCATCAAGGTAGAATACATGTGCGTAGCGGGAGCAGAGTGTTAAAAAGTTAGCTTTTTCCTCTGCATTAAGGTGGTCCGTACGCAAACGCGATAGTACGTCATCTACGCGATTCGATTGATTCAGCACTCTGCATTGAACAGTTCTGCACGAGTTGGCTGATCTAATGAGAATATAATATCGTTAGGAGTTGGATTTTCTAACTCAACGTACCCACGACTATTATTAACAGTGGTAAGGCACTCATGGATGATACAATTGCAGAGAACTTGTTCGTTTATTAAGATATCGCCATCCGGGGCGTTAATAGGTAGTCTGACTAATTTAGAACTATTCGCAGGGATAATATCTTCATATAGATTGACGTTGCGCGAATAATATACTTTAATTTGGTTCGTAGCAGTCCGAGTTACTAATTGAAAGTCTTTTAGATCTATCTTAGCCTCCCATTTTGATAATAAGTCTAATCCTATTAGGCCATCAAAGTATTCGTGAAATCGGTAAATGAATAATTTTATACCGTCGGCTTCATTGAATTCGTTGAAGCACGGTAATGTTATAGAGTACTCGTTTCTGCTAACACCGTGTACGTTGGTGACTTCGAAAGGGTCATAGTTGAGAGGATAGTCGTAGAAGAACTTTTGTACAGCCCCGGGGCTTATGAAAGACTGGTTAGCGCCAGTGTCAATCAGAAATTTTAGAGGAGGGCAAGAAATTTCTATATAGGGTAACTGTCTTTGGGTCTGTAAATTAACGTCTATCTTTGCTCTTTGGACCTCTGGTCCAATTGAAAATTTTGGTCCTGTTTCTGATCAGCGCAGCTAGGGCCTTGCTGTGGCTCTGCCAGACCTGCTATTTGATTACCGGCAGTTGAGCTACAGTCAGTGTCAGTCATATTGGTGTTAAAATCGTAGTCATAGAGAACATAACAGTCATTACCGTCTGTGTAATAGTCGTATACTGGCTCATAGTAACAGTCAGTAGGGTAATAGGAACTATCAGGCAAAGCAAGTTCACTCAAATTTAATTCGCGCGTTTTAAAGTAGTTATTCGGGGGTGGATTCCCATTTCGCTGCCAGTCATGTCCTGGCATCAAAGGTAATGATCTTGGGACAAAGTGTTGAACACCGCTCATAGGCCTCGGACCTAGATTTTGTGGTGGATTATGCCTAGGTTGCATCTTAAAAACGTTACTTTGAGGTAATGGTGCACGGAACATTTGTTGAGTTCGAGTAGGCATACGGTTCTGATGCTGGTCAGGCGTATTGAATTTGAAAGCCTGAGGCTGAGGTTGATACCCGCGCTGTCCTACTGGGGCAGGCCAATTAGGTACTGGGGGTCGCGGAACATTAAACGCGTTAAACGGCATAGCAGAAGGTTTATATAGAACTTTAGGTGCGTTCTGAGCAGTTTGAGCCTTGGGGACATCGTTACGCTGCTGCAGGTACATTATATTCAGTTCTTCCTGCACGAACTCTAGAGCTTTCTCTATAGTTTCTGGACGCATGCACCTTATACGTGAGCCTAAAGGTTCTTTTAGCCCGCGTACGAAAGCCTGCATAGTGACTTTCTTGTAAAGAGTTCGTTTCGCCTCAACAGTCGTTGGTACAGTCTCATGTAAGGTCACATATGTCATTATGGTACTGAACAACGTTTGACATTTGTCATAGAATTCCTGCGGTGTCTTGTTACCTTGTGTTGCCATAGAGAGGTCGTTGTATAAGGCTGTCTCGTCCCTCTGATCTGAAAAGTTGTTTATGAGAGCGGATCTAATACCTGCCCAAGTTTCAGGAATTCCATTTGAGTTGATGGTGGATGCGGCAGTCCCTGTGATTTTATTAAGAATGCCATTTAAAAGGCATAAATTCCCTAGTTCACTGCCTGGCTCGGGGCTGGCATATTGCGTTACTATTCGGTCACAGATGTTAATGAACCTGGTTAAGATATTAGGGTTCCCGTCAAAATCGGGCACAAGGCGTAAGGCCTTGAAAATCACATCAGGGTCATTAGGCATAATTATAACTTCAAATAAACTGTCTAAATTTAAATCTAATTCGCTATCTAAGTCTCTGTTAATATCTACTACAAATCGGCGTGCCTGTCGTGATGCAGGTTCCCGAGGATGAAAAATCTTGGACATAAAAGTAACTAGGAATAGATAGGAAGCAACACGAGAAAGATTCTGGTGCACTCACATGTATTTCATCTCTGGTCTTGCTTCGTTAATCGATGGCTGGATTCTCCACACGGCTCCGCAGCTTCCCGTAGATTCAGGATACTCGTGATGGGACTGGATAGTCACCCGGATGACTCGCGATCGTGATGAACTGATTCTAACGCGATTCGCGAACCGGCCCGCGAGTATCCTACCGACTGCGCCAATTACGTAAGCTGCAGACGCAGGATCGAAAAAAAACCAAAATGATTTTAAACTAATTTAATTAATAAGAAATAATTACAATATAATTAGTGAAACCTATTCGATGTAAGAATATGGAATGACCATTTACATATAAAAAATAACTTAACGCTAAAAACCGGCCAAGTGCGAGTCGGACTCGCACACGAAGGGTTCCGTACCATTATCGCAAAACACTGCAAAAAAATAAGGTTTGTTGTATGGGAGCCCCCCTTAATTTATTTTATTTTAATTTAATAATTATTATTTTTTGAGGAGAATATACAACTAAATATTCTGTGAATATTTCAAGCGTCTACCTTCTTATATTTTTGCCGTCATTAATATCGAGCAAAAAACGGCAAAAATATCACGTTTGTTGTATGGGAGCCCCCCTTAAATATTAATTTTATACTATTTTTAGTATTTGTTGTTATAGCGGCAACAGGAATACATCATCTGTGAAAATTTCAACTGTCTAACTATCACGGTTCATGTGATACAGCCTGGTGACAGACAGACAGACAGACAGACAGACGGACAGCGAAGTCTCAGTAATAGGGTCCCGTTTTTACCCTTTGGGTACAGAACCCTAGAAACGAACAGGTTTTATCGCGTCGGGTGTCACGGACATATTCTAGATTTAACGTATCAAAAAGTTTGACGTACCGAGAAGGTTTGAGCCGAATGTAGTGCAAAATACTGTGAAATATACTTATGACTAACCGCTGTAAATCTGTATTTTGATTTTGACAATTGTTAGGATGAAAAAAACAAAAGAGTTGTGTTGTGACTTTTATATCTGGTGCCAGATAAAAACTGACGTATGCATGACACGATTTTTTAGGTGCGGGTTCAAAAATTCTTTTGTTGATTTTACCCGTGTTAAAGTATTCTGAATGGTTAAAACTTTTTCGCTATGTTCGACTATTGTGCAAGATAAAAAAGTTTATAAGCGATGATCTGTGGTCTGTGGATGAACTACAATTTGACATTAGGCTATCTAGAGTGGGCACGTATCCTCACGCTTAGTCGCATATTGCTCTCATCCCGCTTCGAAAAGGACTATATATATTTTGGGCATGGCTAAGTATTCTATGTTTTATTGATATAAACATTTTTGAACTTCATTCTTAACATCATCTACAAACGAATACTTGGTTAAAAAGGCCAAAGGCATGTTTGATGATGTCCAAATAACAAATCCTTACTGCAGTGTTAGCTTTAAAAGGTAAAAACTGAGGGACCTTCTTAATGGTGCGGTTGCCGATATCGCGCTCGTATTTTATAAGAAAATTTCAAGTGAAAATTGGTCGAATTGCATAGCATTACCTTCATGTGAACTTAATTACAATGTCTTATATCAGTGAGATATAAATCGAATGGCGTCGGGCCATCAGTCAGCGAAGGTGATTGTCGAAATATCAAAAAGTAAGGGATTGATCACGTGATTTTTCGATATTGCTTGTCAATCCCGTACAATTTTGTATTTTTGACAATCGCTATCGCCACAATTTCGATAATAGAATGTCACTTGTCTAGGGCCAATAGATATAATAAACAAGGAGATATGTCCGATAGACGAAAATATATTGAAAACCTGTGACTCCATGTTGCCCCTACCACATGGCAACTACTATACATGCAGTTTAATAAAAGCATTAGATACGCAGTCGCGCACACACCCGCATTTCTTAAATCAGAACGTACTACACAATCAATTATAAACCTTATCATATCAAACACAGCGTGTAGTAAATACATCGTACAAATTACCCACACAAGCACATCACTAACTCGTCGCAAGAAGCAGTGTATCCGCTTAATAAAGTATCGGTTTGTGATTTTTACATTGCTTGTCCAGTCACTTAGCGACAAACTTAGGTAAAGGTTAAGGAGCAACGTATTTTTTTTTTAAACCTAGCCTTGCCCATAGGCAAGGCTAGGTTTGCTATGTCATAACATGGTCAAAGTGACCACGTCGCGCGGGCACCGACACGCCCCATTGCAACTTCTCCTGTTTTTCATATTTCTATGCTAGGGCCAAGGAAGTACGCTAAGGCGAAATGAGGTAGAGGCAATCTGGAGACACAGGTTTCCGACATATTTTCGTCTACCGGATATATCTCCTTGTTTATTATATCTATGGGCCCTAGACAAGTGACATTCTATTATCGAAATTGTGGCGATAGCGATTGTCAACAAGATCATCATCATCATCATATCAGCCGAAAAACGTCCACTGCTGGACATAGACCTCCCCCAAGCGGCGCCACATTGACCGGTCCCGTGCGTCTCGCAACCAGCGGATCCCCGCAACCTTAAAAACAACAAGATAAAATTATAAATTTAAAAAAACCCCGATTTTAATTTTTATTTAATGCTTCTTAAACTACATATAATATACCTAGTAGCAGACACGCTTAAATCGACAATCTATCGAAACACGTAATAATGACACGATATCTTGCGTAAAAATCCAGATTCAAAAATAAACGTAAAATGCGAATAACTTTTGAACGGCTAAACCGAATTTATTCAAGCTCACACACACACACACAGCTCACTCTCGACGAAGTCACCTTTCAAACAAAAAAAACTAAATGAAAATCGGTTTATCCGTTTAGGAGGTATGATGCCACAGACAGACACACAGATACACAGCAACACACGTCAAACTTATAACACCCATCTTTTTCCATCGGGGGTTAAAAAGGCAAAATTGTATGGGATTGACAAGCGATATCGAAAAATCACGTGATCAATCCCTTGCATTTTGACTATCGCCTTTCGCTGACATCGGATTCGGCACCTGGTTCACCCTGAAGGTATAGACTTCAAGTTTACAGAATAGCACTGATCAAGTGACATTAGAATAGGAAGAAGATGATGATGGTAGTCTGTTTATCAAGCCCATGCACGTCTCTACCGCTATAAACTTCATAAACACGGAGGTTCCATTTTTATCTAAAAACATAATTAACTTTAATAAACCTTAGGTTTTAATTAAACGAGATTAAGATTTATGGTCGTTCGTATTACGTAGTCCAGTATAAAAATGTAATTTCTTCTGCCAAGTTATCCTTTTTAATTTTGCTTCAAGTTAGGAAGCGAGGCAACTAATTCGATTTAGTAAGTGCGTTATATTACTTTATTAATTTAGCCGAGTTACGGTGTATACTAGCTGTATTTGTGGTTTCGTCTGTGTGGGGAAAAGTTTTGTATATTTTTCCTTAGGAGTTAAGCTATCTTTCTGCGAATTCGTTAGATTAGGTGTAATAAATAAACAGACTTGATTTTACAATGAAAGTGTTGTATTTAAGCTTTATTTCTTACGTGGTTATGCCTTGATGGTAATAACATTAACCAATTTTGGGCAAAACAAGAGAAAATAACTAACCCATCTTCAAGTAAGCACCATGCTTTTACCCTGTTTAGCTACCTATGTAATTAATTTTTGACTGAAACGATGGTAACATTAAAGTCAAAGTCAAATGTATTTATTTCAACTAGGCCATTATGCGGCACTTTTGAACGTTAAAACATTTAAAATTTATATGTAATAAAAATTGATTCTACCGTGTATTATTTCGGGTAAGACTAGATTTTATAATAAGTTTGCCTTATCGAGGTTAATTATTTCCTATTTTCTAATAACGAGCAGCGAACACTGCTAAAAACGTTTTAAAATCAATCCACTATTTATAATCCTAACTCCATCTATTAAATAGATTAATTTCACAAGTTCTCAAAGCTTACAAGCCTTCTTAATCAGGTCTTGGAAGTCGAAACTCCGCCCCGAACCTTCCGTGAGAGAAATTTTAATTCGGTCTCATTTATCGGTCCGAGCAACTTGGTACGGACCAAATTAATGTGTAGGTACAGGGCTTCATAAATTAAGGGGTATTGATCAAAGGTCCTCTCTAGACTAAGTAGTTCTTGAATATATTTGAATTTTATTTTATTTTTGGTAGCTCTTGAGTATATTTTGATGTTATTACATATTTGGTTGTTGAGTTGACCCTTGGCCGAATCAAAGGTGATTTTTGTCGGCATTAAAGGTTTCTAATTGGGTTCTTGAATTTGGGAAAGATGAAAGAAAAAACGGCGGTCATATCGCACTGGTGGTTCTTAGCATATTAAAATAAAAATACCCTTTATTTCTACTACTTATATTTTTTTTATTTTATTATTTAGCTTAACATAAGCACATCACAATAAGCCTTTAACTTTCCCACAAAACTATAGTTTACAGGAGAGCGATTGTTTGACATTGAATCACTTATAATGAAGCTAGATATTTGGAATACCCTAGTTGGAAAGAAATGTATCTATTAGTAAACAGAAAGAACTTGCAGGATGTCAAAAATTACGTAAAATAAAAGTTACAACACCATATCTTCTTTACGCATGTTGAGATTACAAGCAAGCAGGCCTCGCCTACTCCTTCCCAAGCCACCGCAAAGGAAAATATATTTCCATTTTCAAAATATCTAAATAAATAATGGCAAAGAGCCTTTTAGTCAATCTAGCAGTGATATCGAACGCAGGAAGCTTTCGTAACGGATATTTGAGTCTGTTTACCCTTAGGTATACCCCAAGGGACGGAATGAAATATGACAGCTTTGTTGCTCAATCAAGAGAAAATGGATCAATACTGTGTGATGCTATAGGGCAGACAAAGCAAGTGGTTCGAACGTGAGATGTATACGGTTACCTAAACCGAAGATGTATATGACGAAGAGATTGATTGATATTGTCGATGTTGAGCTCCCTAGGGTAGGGTTGATCGGGACAGTGATTGGTGTAGTCCAGGCTGCAGTACCATTACGGCATAACATTATATACTATCAAGGTCTTTATTCCTCGAAGGATTATTTCGCCAGTTATGATTATGTCAGAACCGGGCACAAACCCAGAGTCTTGGTTGGTATTGAGAAATTCTAGATGGGCTTTTCCTCAACTTCAAGCTACCTTTGCACCCGGCTTTTCATATTAACTTTAGACATTGACTCAGCACTTGGCGCATCTGACGCGTGGCTCAGTTTAAATACTGTATAGTTGCATCTTATGGTGCTCCCCAATGCTGTTAAAAAATGTTTACAAACATATTTACTAATAAATGTAAAGAATTGTTACATTCTGTTGCAATATGTTAGGCATTGACGAATGAGCGATTCTGAATTTGAATATCTGCAGAATTTAATTGTGACGAAAATAGGTACACGGGACGCTAATTTTGAAAAATCGGCACAAATCACATCGGCTCACAAACTAATGATAACAAATGTTTTATTTGTTACAATTTGTTAACTACAACTTTGTGTTGACAAACATTACCTAACATGAAAACATTTTCCAGCAGTGTAGGAGCACCTTAAGATTGTGATCATATGTTTTTTTAATGTTTACTAATATTTGTAAATATTTAAACAGCGATGTGGGAGCACCATTACACGCATAGGAGACAGTTAAATTTGTACAATAGTGTGTATTAAGAAAAATAGTATAACCTAAGCTGAAACATATTGTTAATAAATAAGATTTGAATTTATATTCTGGTCTCATTGCCCCTCACTGTGGCTAAGACATCTCTGTTCAGTCTCGTGAGTCTGCGGGATTGGCAGTGAATGTACTCTTCCCGAACCTGGAAATCCTGCCCTATAACCATCTGTAACCTTAAGTCGCATGGTGCAGACATCCTGAACTTATCTATATATTTATTTATCACATACTAGGTATATGATATATATAGGGCTGTAGAGCTTTTAGGTCTTAGGGACTGTTAATCTGGTAGGTCTGAGTAGGTCCTTTTTTAAGAACAGGCACAGTTGTTATTTGCGAATCTATTTGCATAAATGAAAAGCCGTAATAGCTCCTGTCTGTAGGTACTTATCCCATAAACATACATAGGTACAATAGAAAACATTTTGCGTGAATGTTTTTAACCATGTTACCAACAATAATAAATCATCCTGTCTGTTTTGTATTAGTTTTTAATAGAAAAGTTAGGATCCTCGTAAATCTAAGTTTCACTTGTTATACAAACTGCTTGTCGATGGCAGAAGTCGCTGTTCGGATGGCTTTACTTTTGTACTTCACCAACTTATTACTTTCACTCGAATATTAACGTTACAACTCTTATTTCAAAGCGGTCAGGTTTAGTTTCCTTTACGTGTTTATTTCATAGGTTTGCACTGTTCTGGTATTTCAATTTTATCACGTTTTTACGCGTCTCGTTTCCAACGTGCCTAACTAGAACATTTTAATGAAAACAACATGAAAATGTCGTAGTTTTTTTCATTGTTTCAACTTGTGTTAGCTGTCATACTTGTTCGCGACGAAGCGACACATAGCTTATAGTCTATATACTTGCCTATATACCGTTAAAATACTTAAGTTATTTAAGTAAGCAATGTATGTAATAGCATAGGTAAATAAAGAATTTAATTCTTTTCGATTAGGGGTCCCCTAAAAAGCGGGAGCGCAAGTAGCGCCGGGTGCGACATCTTCACGCACCAATGTGTGTTATTTACCTTTACATACACTACACTGTTAGGAAACACAATCTAGGTGTTCTAACTTGGATGCCCTAAGGCTATGACTGAAAAATGATATCTAACAACAGTACATAGCCAGGGACTATAGAGTATCACCCTGAAACACTAGATACATACACATTTCGCTCAAGTAAGTGGTAAGATGAACTCGTTATAAGCGATTCAGCACTTCTAGGTAACCTAGATATCTGCCTAGGACATGTAAACAGATAGTACTCACATAGTTCTAGTACATAAAGGCCACTTGCTTGAGATAATGTGTCTGTATACATAAAACACAAGGGTTTTCGAGCGCTTGTCGGCGGCCCGCCCGCCTTCAGGTACCTTCTGAGCCTGAAGGAATATAGATTTGCTTATTGAAGCAATACCATCGGGGACTGGCAGGCAGGCGCTCGGATTCTCCCATAGGCCCCAGGTCCTCTGACCTTAGGGCATATCATAGAACCTGTTTGTTTCCCTGGGTCTGGCAAATATTTCCCTCTTCGGCCGCTTCCCGGCACCAAAACCACCAGAGGGGCTGGTGGTATACCCTAGTTACACACACCATTCGATTCCTTGTTTCATGGCCTCCCTGATCACACTTTTGTAAGGAGCCCAGCTCTGGTGACCAGGGAGATAACCACCGAAATATATTGCCCGGCCCCGGGACATTCTCATTTTCGGACACTTCAGGGTGAATACTGACTCGAGGGTTGAACCCACACCCACCAGAGTGGCACCATAGGGTGGCCTGTCATGATGGCCATCGATTAATGCCTGGTGGTCGTGGATTCCACGAATACCTTGAGTACAAACTAACTTTATGTTAGAAAATAACATCTTTCACTACTCACGCACACTTACAGGCACCTACACGCCTGAAGGTTATAGATATAGCTATAGAAACACTGGATTCCTATAGCTTAGGGAAAGGGCTTTCGAACCCTCGCGATGAAAGTAGTGGAAAAATGTATACTTTAGCATGTAATAGCCATAAGTTCGGAAAACCAGCAGAATTTCCCTTCATCACTCGTTCTTCCTAGCAGAACTCCTCGGAGGAGATAGTCAGGGACCTGGACCAAGGTCCGTTGGATGGGCCATTTCAAGGCGCTTCCAACCATATAGGTCATGCCATGGTCATGACATCGGGAAGGGAGGTTCTGCTGATTTCTAGCATAAGTTCATAATAAAAAATTATGTAAATAAAAAACTTGTGCGACTAAAAAATCAGGGTCCTCGTGACGGTAAAGTTTGGTAGTACGATAGTGCGCATGCGCATCGAGCAATGCGGTAGCCAAATTTGTATTAGAAGAATCCACGCAACTTTATGTCACGAAGACCCTGTGAAAACATCGCAAAACACTAAGAAGAATAAAGTCTTTTATTTCCTGGACATCATATCTTCACCAGTGAACATCTGGCAGACCTCAAGCAGCTCACAGAGGCGAGAATTCTTGATGACAACTGAACTATAGGTGCAAGGGTGTCAACGCGCTGGTGCTGGAGCCTTACAACCTCCAGAAGCCCTATCCTCCGCCAGCGATCACGTCCACCCCGTACATTTACTGGTCCGTTCGAGCCGAATTTTCAAGAACCAAGCCGTTCCTGTGAACATATAGGCCAAGGAAAAGCCTGGTTCCGGTGAAGAAAGAAGTCCGACGTCCAGTACACCTCGTCAACTGAGGGTACATTCTTGTTTCTTTAACACGTCACATAATAGTCAAAACGTAACGTACCGTTCCTGAGAACAGTTCCTGTGAACAAAGAAGTCTGACGTCCAGTACACCTCGTCAACTGAGGGTACATTCTTGTTTCTTTAATACGTCAGATAATAGTCAAAACGTAACGTACCGTTCCTGAGAACAGTTCCTGTGAACAGAGAAGCCTGATGTCCAGTACACCTCGTCAACTGAGGGTACATTCCTATTTCTTTAACACGTCACATAATAGTCAAAACGTAACGTACCGTTCCTGAGAACCGTACCTGTGAACAAAGAAATCTGATGCCCACGCCTGGGAACATTTCCTGAGAACCTAGTGCCTGGGAAGAAAGAAAACTGACGTCCGTTTCCTGGGAACCATACCCCATAAACAAATTTGGTAAGAAATATATTCCCATACTTAAAGTACCGACTGGGGTACGAAACCATCACGTTCCCGTGAAGAGTTCCTGGGAATAAAGAAGCCTGACGTCCCACTCGTAAACCTTACAAGTGTCAAGGTTAAGATCATATTTCTTTAAAGATTAGTCAAAAACGTTACGTATCGTTCCTGTGAACACTTTCCAGGAAAGAAAGAAAGGAAGGTGGGATTTCCAGTATCGTATGACATCAGGGCAGTCGACAACAGGATTCCGTCCTGCCACGCGTCCCGCTTGAATAGCAGACGACTACCGTCGCTAAGAGACGCACGTGGATTGAGCCCCACGTGTGCCAGTGACGTGTCACAGACGGTAAGAGACTCACACGTGGATTAGGCCCCACGTGTGAAACCCTTTTCCTGGGTGAAAAAACCCAGATACTGGGTGGAAACCGTGTTCCTGGGAGACAACCGCATTCCTGGGAAATTTTCGTTACGCCCCTGAAGCGAACCAGTGGCGTGAACCTGCGTTTTGGAGGGTTACCGTCGTCAAGAGACGTGAAACCAGCCGGTCTTCGTGACTACCCGTTCCTGGGAGACAGCTGCCGACCCTGGGCTGTGAACCTGAGAAGAAACTAGGAGATTACTGTCCTGGTAACCTAGTTGCTGAGGAAATAGCGCTAAGAGTTATCGCTAGAAAAACTTATAATAGAAGTTTTTATAGCGTGTTGAGAACTTGTTTCGGAGATAGAACATACATACGACGTACATCGAGTCCTGCAGAATATAGCTGAAGGACTATCACCAAAGCGCTATCCCTGAGAGAGCTATCGCTAGAAGAAGCTTATAATAGAAGTTTTTATAGCGTGTTGAGAGCTTGTTTCGGAGATAGAAAACACGTACGACGTTCATCGAGTCCTGCAGAATTATAGCTGAAGGATTATCACCGAGGCGCTATCCCTGAGAAAAAATATAGAAGTTTCGAACGTGTGAAGGCGAAGATTTGTTCTATGAGATAGAACGAAAACAAACACATACGAGGACAAACACATTACCCTCATTCGGCAGTCGGGTAATAAGAGTTAGTGTGGAAGAGAACCCGACCCTAATCAGGGACACTAACTCCTTCAGTCTGGATTTGACCATCAAGATTGGATATTTCGATTGAAACGTGTTATAGCCTGGAAGCTAACCTGGAGTTAAGAGGATCGGACTAACCCGGAGTTAAGAATTAACCCGGGGTTAAAATTTCGAAAAATTAAAAAGGGAAGCGAATCCGCTTCAAGCTGACGTCTGGGACCGAACTTAACCCAGAGTTAGGACTTAGCAGTTTTCAAGAAATTATTTGAAGCTTGGACATAGCCGTTTGAAGACTTGAAAATAGACTTAACCGTTCGTGCTGGAGTCTAGAGTTGGACTTAACCTGTTCGAGCTGAAGTCTAGGGTTGGACTTAACCCTTTCGTGCTGAAGTCTAGGACTTAACCCGTTCCTGCTGAAGTTTGGATTTGGACTTAACCCGTTCCTGCTGAAGTCTAGAATTGGACTTAACCCTTTCGTGCTGAAGTCTAGGACTTAACCCGTTCCTGCTGAAGTCTAGAATTGGACTTAACCCTTTCAAGCAGAAGTCTTGAATATAGTCAACCCGTTCCTGTTGAAGTTTGGATTTGGACTTAACCCGTTCCTGCTGAAGTCTAGAATCGGACTTAACCCTTTCAAGCTGACGTCTTGAATAGTCAACCCGTTCCTGTTGAAGTTTGGATTTTGGACTTAACCCTTTCGAGCTGAAGTCTAGAGTTGGACTTAACCCGTTCGAGTTGAGGATTGAAACAGAAGTCAACATGCCGATGACCAGATCACAGGACAGGAAGGCTGAGGCGTGGACAGTAGGCATGGATCACCCAACAGGCCTACGTCATCAACTGCCCCCACGCTCGCCTACGACGACCGAAGGGACGGGACAGTCTGCACCGACGTCACATATAGGTGACGACCCGCTCACACAGAGACTTACAGGAGATATAGATGATAAGGAACAAACAGATCGCCCCAGCACATGCAGGAAGGCACCCAGGAGGGAAGGATCTTCAGATAGAACACTGAAGCCTTCTGATAGAATACAAGGGATTCAAGATAAGACCTTTGATAGAGGCACTACCATGGCTACCCGGGGGGACGCCCGTAACGTCCAAAGCAGACCGCCGTCGACCAGGACGACCCGGTCACAAAAGAAAATTTCGAGGGCACGTGAAGACTTATTGAAGATTAAGTTGGAACTTGCCAAGTTAGCACTTCAAAAGGCAGAAGAAGAAGTTTCTGAAGCCGAATATATGGATGACAGAGACTCTAATGAAGAGTACGTGCGTTCTTGGCTGGAAGAGGCACCAGAACCTGAGCCACTGAGGGAGGATGACGCCGCCGAAGGGGACAAAAGCAAACAGCAGCCCCCGCCTGCGACTGTCGACGTTATAGCGGACTCCCGGACGCACGATCCTACAGCAAAAGAAGTGAAGGCTAACACAGAGCCGTCAAGGCAAATAGAAGCGAAAGACTCACTCCGTCCCTTCCTAACGGAGCTGACATCCGCTATAGCGTCGCTAGCCGACAGGAAAATCGAGCCATGGACGCCCAACCCTTCGGCGTCGAAGGCTGTCATGACTCTACCAAACTTTGGTGGAGCTCATACCGAATGGCTATCTTTTCGAGCCATATATGAGGCAACTCGTGCCTACTTCAGCGACATAGAAAACACGGCAAGACTCAGAAGGAGCTTGCGTGGTCGAGCACTGGAGACAGTGAGCTCAGAACTCATCGGGAACGCAAAACCGGATGAGATCATGAGAGAATTGGAGCTACAATACGGACGTCCTGATTCAATCGCCCAGGCCGAGACAGATCGACTTAGAGGGCTGCCACGATGCAGCGAGTCGCCCAAGGACATCTGTACCTTTGCAAGTCGGGTCAGAAGCGGAGTGGTCACCCTGCGTGCACTCAAGAAGGATCATTACCTGATCAATGCTGAATTAATGCGATTATTAACCGAAAAGCTGCCCAATTCTCTACGTGTACAGTGGTACAGAACGTTCACGGAAAAGTATCAGTCGCTGCCAGACTTATCACTCTTCAGCGACTTTATAACGGAACAAGCTCACTTCTGCAGTGCATTCGCCCCGCCTGAGGCCATCAAGGAGACAGACACTCTGGTGGGGAAACGTGTCATACAACGGACACACATAGCTACCGACAAGCCGGTAAACAAATGTCGAGTCTGCGACAAGGAAGGTCACTACTCGTCTGACTGCCCCAGGTTCAGAGACGCAGCAAGTGACAAGAAATGGGAGCTAGCCAAGAAACATAGCTTGTGCTATCGCTGCCTGAGATTTCGTCGGGAAGGCCACACATGTACCAAGAGGAAGTGTGGCCTCAAGGGATGTACAGCCACGCACCATCGACTTCTTCATTATAGTAAGAAGCCTCAGACAGATAGGTCTAAGAAAACCACTGCTCCAGAGGACCAGAAGAAGGAACCTAACGAAACGGTGGCTAGTTCGCGAACTAGTTCGAGTCATGCTTTCCTGAAAATGATACCGGTTCGAGTCATTGGACCGGCGGGAGAGGCAGACACTTATGCACTCCTTGACGACGGATCTACCGTTTCGCTGATAGATGAAGCCATCGCCCAGCGAGTGGGAGCAGTGGGACCTATAGACCCACTGAAGATCGGTGCCATTGGTGACACCATGATCGACACTCCCTCATCGAGACGAATAACAGTCGTTCTCAATAGTAAACAGAGAAATAGGGTGCCCTTCAAGGCGCGCACCATTCCGAAGCTCAACCTGTCACCACAGGCAGTCAGTCGAGAAGATGTAGCACGATGCAGACACCTTCAAGACCTGACGTCGCAGCTTACTTATCCCACTGGAGTGCCAAAGATCCTCGTCGGCCAAGATAACTGGCACCTGTTACTGGCCAGCGAGATCCGCAGAGGTCCGAGAAACCAACCCATCGCGTCGTTAACCATGATGGGTTGGACATTACACGGCGCGCACACCAGAACCCTGGGACAACGGGTGCACTATGTCAACAGATATCAAACTGTTGACAACATGCAAGATGCGGATCTGAACGAGCAGCTCCGTGAATTCTTCGCTATCGAATCATTGGTCATCAATCCAGGACGACCAGCTTCTGACCCAGAGAAGAAGGCAGAAGAGATCCTGAACCGTCACACAAGACAGTTAGGAAACGGGCACATAGAAACCGCCATGCTATGGCGAGATGAAAACATAGAAATGCCCGATAGTTATGAGACAGCCCTCAAAAGGCTAGTCTCTATCGAGAAGAAGCTGGATAAAAATCCCGCTCTTCGTGTGAAATACACACAACAGATGGACTCCCTTATAGAGAAGGGATATGCTGAGAAGGCTCCCAAGTCGAGTACTCCAGGAAGAACCTGGTACCTGCCTCATTTCGATGTCTTCAACCCAATGAAGCCAGAGAAACTTCGTATAGTTCATGATGCCGCTGCAAAATCGAGAGGAAAGTCCCTCAACGACTTCCTGCTCACTGGACCGGATCTGCTGCAGTCGCTGCCCGGCGTCATGATGAGATTTCGTAGACACAACATAGCCATCTCGGGAGATATAGCTGAGATGTTTATGCAAGTCAAGGTACGGAGTCAAGATAGAGACTCACTCCGCTACCTATGGAGAGGCAATAGAAGGGAAGGAGCCCCAGAAGAGTACCGTATGACGTCCATCATATTCGGCGCGGCCAGCTCACCGTGCACCGCCATTTTTGCGAAGAATTGGAACGCAAAAAGGCACATAGAGAAGCATCCAGTAGCAGTGAATGCAATAGTACAGAACCATTATATGGACGATTATCTGGACAGCTATAGAACAGTCGAAGAGGCGACAGAAGTCGCGACTATGGTGAAGAAAATACACCAACAGGCGAAGTTTGACCTGAGGAAATGGGTATCAAACAGTTCGCAACTAATAGAGAATATAGATCCGTCGCAAACCTATACAGAGGTTGTGAACATCGGAGACACAGCAGGCACAGAGAAGATTCTCGGCCTGATTTGGAGACCTAGTGAGGACACGCTAGGTTTCAACCTAACGCTTGCAAGACTGCCGCAGGGAATCCTTGAAAAAGAGGCCCCGACAAAAAGAGAGGCGCTCAAGATCGTCATGTCATTATATGACCCGCTCGGACTCGCCTCACCTATAACGATTCGAGCTAAACAATTACTTCAAGAAGCTTGGAGGCGAGGGGTCGACTGGGACCAGATACTAGATGAAGATCTGGCAGTCCAGTGGAAGAACTGGACACAGCACCTGCGACAGCTCAAGGCGATCAGCATACCAAGATGTTACCCTGGTTATAGCGATGCCACAGAAATACAAATACATGTATTTACCGATGCAAGCGAGATGGCGTACGCAGCAGCTGTGTATTGGCGAGCCACCACAGCAGAAGGCACACAGCGTGTCAGCCTAGTCATGGCTAAAGCGAGAGTAGCCCCATTGAAGCTACAATCGATACCTCGCCTCGAGCTGCAAGCAGCGGTGATGGGAACCCGCGTAGCTACAGCTGTTATACGTGAGCACGACTGCAAACCGTCGTCGGTCACATATTGGTCAGACAGCAAAACTGTACTGACATGGATAAGGAAAGGAGCACGAACATATAAAGCTTTCGTAGCTCATCGAATAGCTGCCATAGAAGAGAGCAGCAAAGTAGAGGATTGGCGATGGATTCCTACAAAATTGAACATCGCCGACATCGCTACTCGTGACGTCCCACAGAAGTTCGACTCACAGCACGAGTGGTATAGTGGCCCCAGATTCCTGTATGAAGACCCTTCTTCATGGCCATCAGAGAAGCCTCTAATCGCTGAGGAGACAGGAGAAGAAAGAACTCTCACTGTCACAGAGAAAGCTCTCACAGAGAAAGCTTTCATAGAAAAAGCCGAAACAAATGTAAAGCTCACTGAAGCTATACCTAATCCCGCAAACTTTTCGAGATGGGAGCGGCTATTACGTGCGACTGCAAGCGTCCTGCGTTTCATATATCTCTGTAAACAAAAAACAGAGAAAACGTTCTATAAGAGAACAAAGAAACTTGAAGACGACCCGGACTGGCGAAAGAAAAAGAAGACAGCGACTGCAGCAGCTAAACCAACTCTAAATAGAGAGCCAGAAGCCCGGAAACAGACTATAGAAGCGAATTTTCTTCAAAAGGCTGAGAAAATACTCGTACAAGTCGCACAGCAGCAATCGTTCGCTCAAGAGATAGCTAGATTGCACGAACAAAAGGTAGTGGAGAAAAATAGCCCGCTACATTCGCTACAAACAGAAGTAGTAGATGGCCTACTACGTATTAGAAGTCGAATAGCCGCCACCGACGAAATTACAGAAGATGTGAGGCGCCCACCTATATTACATGGCGACCATCACATAACACAGCTCTACATAGACTGGACGCATCGCAGTCTATTACACAGCGGGACGGAGCTCACTATCAATGAGGTGCGGCAGCATTATTGGGTCGTAAGGATGCGACCAACGACCAAGAAGGTACTATCAAGATGTCTTCAGTGTCGTATTCGTAAGGCACAAGCACCCGTGCCTGCGACCGGCGACCACCCAAGGACGCGCCTCGCTCATCATCAGAGGCCGTTCACATACACCGGGTTGGACTATTTCGGCCCGCTATCCGTCACCGTCGGTCGTCAGCATCAGAAGAGATACATAGCTCTATTCACGTGCCTCACAACTAGAGCTGTCCACCTCGAGATCGCCGCCAGCCTCAGCGCAGACTCCGCTATACTGGCGCTGCGCCGATTCGCCGCCCGCAGAGGATGTCCTACAGAGATCCACTCTGACAACGGTACCAACATGCATGGTGCCGACCGAGAGCTCCGAGAGGCCTTCCGAGAGGAGGCCAGTCGCCGAGGCATCACATGGCGCTTCATCACCCCATCAGCGCCCTTCATGGGAGGCGCGTGGGAGCGCCTCGTTCGCTGCGTGAAAACCGCACTTTATACTGTACTTACAGAAAAACACCCACACGAAGAGGTGTTGTCCACACTGATTTGTGAGGCAGAGTACACAGTAAATAGCCGACCGTTGACTCATGTATCAGTCGACGGTGAAGACGACGAGTCCATCACGCCGAACCACTTCCTACTTGGTGGCTCGGCTAGACTCCCAACCCCCGGCGTGTTCACCGAGCAAGACGTCGATCACAAGAAGATGTGGCGCAGGTCACAAATCCTGGCCGACATGTTCTGGCGCCGCTGGGTGCGAGAGTACCTGCCGGAGCTCCAAAACCGGCGGGAGCCTCACAGCAGCGGGCCTGGCCTGCAGGTGGGCGACCCCGTCCTCATAGCCGACGGCCAACTGCCTCGCAACACGTGGCCGCGAGGCCGCATCGAGGCCATCTACCCTGGCCCTGATGGTGAAGTCCGGACCGCTGAGGTGCGCACCACTGGCGGCACTCTAAAGCGTCCGGTGAAGAAGCTCATACCGCTACCTAAATGAGCGTAGCAGAGTTCCAGCGGCGAGAGCTGAGCGACGTGTCGCAGAGCGTCGTGGCTACGAGCGCTGCCGACGGTCGTCGCTCACCGGCGTGATGCAGCGCCGCGCCGACGTCGCTACGTGTCGTCACTGCACTGCACGGCGGGAGAGATGTTCGCGACGAAGCGACACATAGCTTATAGTCTATATACTTGCCTATATACCGTTAAAATACTTAAGTTATTTAAGTAAGCAATGTATGTAATAGCATAGGTAAATAAAGAATTTAATTCTTTTCGATTAGGGGTCCCCTAAAAAGCGGGAGCGCAAGTAGCGCCGGGTGCGACATCTTCACGCACCAATGTGTGTTATTTACCTTTACATACACTACACTGTTAGGAAACACAATCTAGGTGTTCTAACTTGGATGCCCTAAGGCTATGACTGAAAAATGATATCTAACAACAGTACATAGCCAGGGACTATAGAGTATCACCCTGAAACACTAGATACATACACATTTCGCTCAAGTAAGTGGTAAGATGAACTCGTTATAAGCGATTCAGCACTTCTAGGTAACCTAGATATCTGCCTAGGACATGTAAACAGATAGTACTCACATAGTTCTAGTACATAAAGGCCACTTGCTTGAGATAATGTGTCTGTATACATAAAACACAAGGGTTTTCGAGCGCTTGTCGGCGGCCCGCCCGCCTTCAGGTACCTTCTGAGCCTGAAGGAATATAGATTTGCTTATTGAAGCAATACCATCGGGGACTGGCAGGCAGGCGCTCGGATTCTCCCATAGGCCCCAGGTCCTCTGACCTTAGGGCATATCATAGAACCTGTTTGTTTCCCTGGGTCTGGCAAATATTTCCCTCTTCGGCCGCTTCCCGGCACCAAAACCACCAGAGGGGCTGGTGGTATACCCTAGTTACACACACCATTCGATTCCTTGTTTCATGGCCTCCCTGATCACACTTTTGTAAGGAGCCCAGCTCTGGTGACCAGGGAGATAACCACCGAAATATATTGCCCGGCCCCGGGACATTCTCATTTTCGGACACTTCAGGGTGAATACTGACTCGAGGGTTGAACCCACACCCACCAGAGTGGCACCATAGGGTGGCCTGTCATGATGGCCATCGATTAATGCCTGGTGGTCGTGGATTCCACGAATACCTTGAGTACAAACTAACTTTATGTTAGAAAATAACATCTTTCACTACTCACGCACACTTACAGGCACCTACACGCCTGAAGGTTATAGATATAGCTATAGAAACACTGGATTCCTATAGCTTAGGGAAAGGGCTTTCGAACCCTTGCGATGAAAGTAGTGGAAAAATGTATACTTTAGCATGTAATAGCCATAAGTTCGGAAAACCAGCAGAATTTCCCTTCATCACTCGTTCTTCCTAGCAGAACTCCTCGGAGGAGATAGTCAGGGACCTGGACCAAGGTCCGTTGGATGGGCCATTTCAAGGCGCTTCCAACCATATAGGTCATGCCATGGTCATGACATCGGGAAGGGAGGTTCTGCTGATTTCTAGCATAAGTTCATAATAAAAAATTATGTAAATAAAAAACTTGTGCGACTAAAAAATCAGGGTCCTCGTGACGGTAAAGTTTGGTAGTACGATAGTGCGCATGCGCATCGAGCAATGCGGTAGCCAAATTTGTATTAGAAGAATCCACGCAACTTTATGTCACGAAGACCCTGTGAAAACATCGCAAAACACTAAGAAGAATAAAGTCTTTTATTTCCTGGACATCATATCTTCACCAGTGAACATCTGGCAGACCTCAAGCAGCTCACAGAGGCGAGAATTCTTGATGACAACTGAACTATAGGTGCAAGGGTGTCAACGCGCTGGTGCTGGAGCCTTACAACCTCCAGAAGCCCTATCCTCCGCCAGCGATCACGTCCACCCCGTACAATACTCGTACAATGGTTGAATATGTATAAAATAATATTTTAATCAAATTTGTGTTGGCTACATGGAAAACCGGTGCAAGTGCGAGTCGGACTCGCGCTCGAAGGGTTCCTTACCACCATCGCAAAAAACGACAAAAAATTCACGTTTGTTGTATGGGAGCCCCACTTAAATATTTATTTTATTTTGTTTTTAGTATTTGTTGTTATAGCGGCAACAAAAATACATCATCTGTGCAAATTTCAACTGCCTACCTATCACGGTTCATGAGATATAGCCAGGTGACAGACGGACAGACAGACAGATAGATGGACAGACAAAGAGACAGACGGACCGCAAAGTCTCAGTAATAGGGTCCCGTTTTTATCCTTTGGGTACGGAACCCCAAAAATTAAAGTGAATTTGTATTTCAATTTGGGATTTGAAAGTTCTGGAAAGCTAGCTTAAGCTCGCGTCTTTATCCGCATGAAAATTATTTTATAATCCAAAGGGAACTTACTAACGGAATGAGAAGAGAAGTATCCTATATCCTAAATCAAGTCATAGTCTATCAGTATGGCAAGTTTAATCAAAATATGTTTTGCGGTCCAGACGTAAAAAAGAGAAACTTCTTGTTAAACATGAGCGAGATTTGGAAACCTTAAATTTGTTTCAATGTTTTGGGAACTAGACACACGCTTAGAACTTATTTCATACTTTCGAAAATACTCACTCTCACATGA
The DNA here is from genome assembly GCA_945859665.1 of Anorthoa munda. Lineage (NCBI taxonomy): Eukaryota > Metazoa > Arthropoda > Insecta > Lepidoptera > Noctuidae > Anorthoa > Anorthoa munda. The sequence continues at coordinate 25,754,987 of OX243905.1, read as the reverse complement.
TTCTCATATTTTTTTTTTTTTAAATAAACTTCGATCGTGGTGATCAAATTACATTCACATATGTCTCCCTTCCAATTCCATTTGAAACTCCTTGAACATAACTAAAGGATCTTCAAAACATAATTTGTACGGAACTCAATTTTATACACATTTGACTTACCAAGGAGGTTTAAACAAAATTTTACTCGATATACTGAAGTGAAGTTTGGCCTCGTCAAGTTTAGGGGGTATTAGCAACTTTGTAACTTGCCTTGTTTGAACTACATAGCCTCGTTGCCGTCCTATGGCTAGAGCGTCACTATATAACATTTGGCCGATTTTGAGTTTTTTAAATATTCATAAAAAAACAAAAAAAAAAAAAAAAAATTCTGTTTCGATCTCTCTAAGTAGTATTTAAATACAATCAATAGATTTCGTATAAAAATTGTGTTCATTCAAATCTATTTTTGATACCTTAAACTCTCGCAAAATGATTTAAAAAGGAAATATTAAAACAAAGTTAAACTCTTAGCCACACCTAACACAAGCACACAACTGTCACTCAAACACACTCAACACAAGCACACAACACTCACTCTTTTTATAGTAAAACGTTATTTTGCCTTAAACTGATGTAGTATTATATAAACGTAACCACTGTTGTTTTTTTTTCATAATGTCTGATATACAGGCTCGGCCTAGCTCAGGCGCAGTTTCTCGTAATTTATCCTTGTGCATTTATTTAATAGCTTTAATAATTCAATTATAATATTCAAATTTTACAATATTGTGGTGAAATCAATATTATATTCTACTAGCTTCTGCCAGCGGCTCCACCCGCGTGAAAGTCAAAAATTATTCCGAGGGAACATTTTTCGGGATAAAAAGTACCTTGCTATTTTTGACTATATATCTATGTGCCAAATTGCCAAAGCCGTTAGAGCATGAAGAAGTAACAAACATACAAACACACACACTCACAAAGTTTATAATACTATATAATATAAGTGTCGCATTTATAATATTAGTGTATTAGTTAATTATTATATTTTGCGGTATTTTTTTGCCTATATCTCAAAATATGATTTTGTCAGATAGTGACACTGTGACAGCGACGCTTGGTACTAGGGATTGAGTGTAAGTATGATGTAAAGAGAATATTAACTTATAATTGCGTGGGTGATTTTAATACTAAGTCTTTGGTTGTTTGTGTTATTAGACCTGGAGCGCCATTCAGAGTTGCCTAGTAGTAGTGAACAAATCCAGGCTCCGTTAGGCGAGAAATAATACGGCTTAGTACTACTTGTACACTTTAGCGTTTATTCCATGAAAACGATTCACACCCAAAAAAAATAAAACTTAAACTACTTAACTAACGGCGGTAACGAAACCATAGCGAGATCTAATTCGACGCCAACGCCATCTATCGAGCGCCTAGGTCAACTTTGGACACTAAATGAATTAATATTAGATCTCGCCGTGGTTTCGCCACATGCATTCTTGAACATACCGCCCACCAAGGACATAATGCAGAATGTCCTTCAAACCGCCCACCATGCCACAGTCTTAAAGTAAATAATATAATATTACACAGAAAATCTTATTTTGCTAGGGGCAATATCAATAATTTTGATGTAGGCCTTTTAATTAGGGAATTTTTGGTACGGATGGTCACCACCCGTGTAATTTTATCTGGACCAGGGTGTTTGTGCTCCACTTTGCCCAACAACCACTTTCCAGGTGGCAAATCGGCCTCCTTAACTAAAACTACGTCGCCTAGTGATGGTTCCGGGTTCTGGTATTCCCATTTATTCCTTTGCAGAAATTGATGTAGGTAATCCTGCGACCATCTGCGCCAAAAGTCCTGCATCATTCGCTGATGAAGTTGCCATCGACGCAGAGTATGGATATTTGAAGTTTCATAATTGGAATCTGGTACTACGACGAGTGGTTCCCCCACCAGGAAATGACCAGGAGTCAATACAAAAAGCTCATTTTGATCCTCTACGTGTGACATTGGCCTCGAGTTTAGACAGGCCTCAATTTGAGTTAACACTGTGGCCATCTCCTCGTAAGTCAACGTAGAGTTCCCTATGACTCGCTTAAGGTGAAACTTCATGGACTTTATGCCTGCCTCCCAAAGTCCCCCAAAATTGGGCGCGCGAGGAGGAATAAAGTTCCAATGAGTCCCGTTGTTCGCGAGATATTCTGCTAGTTCCGGTGTGAAGTTTGATTTTTCTTCATCAAACAGGCACAATAGCTCGCGAGCCGCTCCGACGAAATTTGTGCCGTTGTCGCTATACAACTCGGCACATCTACCCCGTCTTGCAACAAACCTTCTAAAAGCAGCCAAGAAACCTTGAGTGCTTAATTCGCTGACCGCTTCGAGGTGCACCGCTCTTGTCGACATGCACACGAACAAGGCAACATAACCCTTATAAGATTTATTGCCCCTACCCTTTGACACTCTTATATTGATAGGCCCTGCGTAGTCTACGCCACTGGTGAAAAAGGGCTTGTTTGGAGTCACACGTGATAAAGGTACTTGTCCCATGAGCTGAGACGTGGCCTTAGTTGAGTACCTAATACAAGTGACACAGCTTCTGTAACACTTTTTAGCCAAAGCCTTGACCCCTACAATCCAGTACCTTGACCGCAAGTACGTGATCATAAGTTGCGGACCACCGTGAATAGTTTTTTGATGCGCTTCGGCAATCAAAAGGCCTGTTAAAAATGAGTCCTTTGGTATAAGAATCGGATGTTTCTCATTAAATGTTAAAGAAGACATTTCCAATCTACCGCCAACTCTTATTATACCAGTTGCATCTAAAAACACGTTTAAGGACCTTAGCTTCTTCTTTTTCTTATCTAAACTTCCCTTTCTTTTCAGTTCTTTCAATTCTTCCGAAAATCCTTCTTCTTGGCATCTCCTAACACAAACCTCTATTGCATCATCAACTTCTTGTCTGGACAAGAATTTTGTGTCGCGCCTAATGTTTACCTTTCCTCTAACATTCAACCATCGTCGGCAGTAGGCAACCACTCTAACAAGCCTGGAGAACGAGGAAAACCTTTGCCAAAAAGCAACGTCAAAGACCGCTGTTTGTACTCTAACTTCTTCGAGGTTAGTCACAAGATGCTTAGGCCTTTTAAAACTAATCAACTCCTGTCTTAAAAAGTCGGGACCTTCAAACCATATGGAAGTTGTTGAAAGCTCTGCAGGAGATATACCTCGCGAGGCACAATCCGCTGGGTTTTTCTTGGTGGGTACATGAGACCAGTGCTGGGTGTCCAGAGTTAACAAAATTTCTGAGACCCGATTCGCCACAAAGGTTTTCCAGCGGCTCGGATGATTATTTAGCCAGGCCAGAACTACCTCACTGTCGGTGAAAGCATGCAACTGATCTTTGGCTATTCCCATAACTTCAGCTACTTCAACAATGAGCTTAGCCAACAGTACCGCCCCACAAAGTTCGAGCCTGGGTATCGACACTTGCTTTATAGGCGCGACCTTCGTTTTAGACGTCAATAAAGAGACGTGGATGTTTCCCTGGTTATCCACTACTCTGAGGTATACGACAGCAGCATATGCTACCTTTGAGGCATCCGAAAACCCGTATAATTCGCGTTTATTTTTATTACACGTGTGTAACCAACGTGGGATTTTTATCTCAACCAAAGCAGCCAAGTTTCGACGGTAAGTAAGCCATTCACTTAGTAAATTATTTGGAACTTCTTGATCCCACCCTATTCCAGCCAGCCACAGCTTTTGTATTAATATTTTAGCTACTATAATACTGGGCGCTAACCATCCGAGTGGGTCGAATAAACGTGAAATGTCCGAAATAATTTTTCTTTTTGTTGCAGGTTCAACTAGCGGCGTGAGAACGACGGAGTACTGAAATAAGTCACCACTTGGATTCCAGGTAAGTCCCAAAATCTTGGTTATGTCATCAACCTTAATACTTAAACCCTCCTCCTTGCCACCTTTTTCAGTCCATATCTTATCTAGCAATTCTCGACAATTGCTTCTCCATTTCTGCAATTGGAAACCTCCCTTGGCTAGCACCGTACTTAACTCTGAGTAAATATGAAAAGCACCTTTCATATCTTCAGCTCCCGTCATCACATCATCCATATAAAAATCATCCAAGATGATTTTTGCAATACCAGGCCTATCCAAGCACTCGTCATAGGCCAGCTGTTGCAACGCCCTTACCGCCAAATATGGTGCTGATGCAGTACCGAAAGTAACGGTAATCAGCTCATACTCCTGGAGCTCCCGTTTCGGACTATCTCTCCAAAGTATTCTTTGGAATGGCGTATCTTCCCTATTTACCAATACTTGCCTATACATTTTTATTATGTCTGCTACCAGACCTATCTTATGCGATCTCCAGCGTAAAATGGTATGACGGAGTTCAGATTGCAACGGCGGGCCAACCATCAGTTCATCGTTAAGTGCCTTGCCCTTGGTTCCCTTACAGGAAGCATCAAAGACGACTCGGACTTTCGTCGTGTCCTTATCCTCCCTGACAACTGCATGGTGAGGTAAATAAATTGCTGCCTTATTACCCTTTTCTTTATCGGCAACCTTGACCATGTGATTTAATTCTATATATTCTTGCATGACCTTTGTGTAATCTGCCTTTAATTTTGGGTTTTTTCCTAACCTTATCTCTAAACTTTTTAATCTTTTTTCAGCAATGCTCCTGGACTCACCAATCCTGCTGACCGGTTCAGCGTCACGTAGCGGTAATTTCACAATATACCTGCCTTCCTTATTTCTCATCGCGGACGCTGTAAATAATTTCTCGCATTTAATTTCATCCTCTGTGAGCATTTGTTTTGTTTCTGATGTTTCAGCTTCCAGTTCCCAGAACCTTTTCAGCATGGTGTCAGCATCAAAACTTGAATGCATCACATGGATGTGAGAATGTATATTGGATGAATTATCTCCCTCACAGACCCCCGATATTATCCACCCAAACGCAGTTTCCTGCGCCAAGAGAGAACCGCCCAGATTTCTTTGAATGCCTTCTTGAATGATTTGGCTGTATACCTCAGCACCTAGTAAGATATCGATCTTATTAGGCCTGTGATATTCCGGGTCAGCCAAATCATCGACTGTCAGATTTACCCATTTTACCCTGGTTACTTTGGTAACTGGGAGAAGGGACGTAACTGATTTCAAGATATAAGCATCCACCTTAACCTGAAACTGGGGGTCTACTCTCGACCTTATATTAATTTTGACCGTGGACCGTGAAGTCACACTTTTGTCACCACCTACACCTACTATAGTGTGTTTGGCCGCAATCTTTTTTAATCCTAAGTACTGAGCCATAGCTTCTGTAATAAAAGATCCTTGCGACCCCTGGTCTAATAATGCCCTAACCGGAAGATAAGTCCCGTCTTTCGACTCAGCTTGCACCACAGCTGTAGTTAATAAAACCGTTTTACAACAGTTCCCTGTCGAAAGACAAGACACAAGTGGCTTACTAGACCCCTCCGCTTGCGCGGAAAACGTATTGCTGTCGGATGCAGCATTTTCCTCAACCGACTTTTTACCCGTCGACGAAGCTCCCTCGTGAACCGTCTCAATTTCTGCGCTAACAGAACCAGAATCACCACTAGGGTGCAATAATGAATGGTGGCGGCGTTTACACACCCGGCATCGGACCATGTTTTTACAAAATTTGGCAGAGTGGTTGCTGTTTAAACACACAAAACATAAATTTTTCTCCATTGCAATATCACGTCGTTTGTCGTTAGATTCTTTGGCGAATTTTTTACAATCAGTTATTTTATGATCTGCAGCACAATACGCACATGACGCAATTTTATTCTCTTTCACAATGTGAAAAGATTTGGTACTTTTGCTTTCTACTTTGTTAAACCTTGTATCTAAATTTTCTAACCCTCTAAAACGCCCTATCAAAAAATCAGAAAATTGCCCAAACGTTGGAAAGTCGTCAGATGGATCTGAGGACACTTTTAATTCCCATGATTTGCGGGTATCTTTGTCTAATTTCGCACTCATTAGATGGATAATCAAAATATCCCAAGATGAAATATTTACACCTAGATTTCTTATAGACTCTAAACAATCTGATGTGGTATTAATTAACTTCTTAATTTCAGAGGCAGATTCAGACACCAAACCTTTTTGATTTAGCAGCCGATTCAAAATGCCATTAGTCAAAAACCGCTTATTGTTGTACATACTATCCAATTTTTTCCAAGCAACTTGATAGCTATCAGATGTCACTTTAATGTTTCGCAATAACTGTTCTGCTTCACCAGTTAAATGCCCCCTGAGATAGTAGAACCTTTGAGCATCGTCCAGAGACTTGTTTTCATGCACCAGTCCTAAAAACAAATCTCTGAACGTCTGCCACTCCGTGTATTTCCCGGAAAACGTTGGTATTTTAATTTCTGGCAACTTGAAACGTCTAGCTAAACCTTCACATTGACTACTAGAACTTGAATTTAACTCTGTCTCTGGTGTTTTTAAATTATATAACATTTCCTTTAAATCAGTCTTAAATTGTACATATAATTCTTCTACCTCATCATAGACACTATTTTTATGATAATCCGAACTATACAAATCACTTCGCTTAACTTGACTAATAATTTTAGTATGAGAGCTTGTAAATAGGTTCCACTGTTGTTCTAGGTTATCTAGTCTAGTTTCAATATATGGAACCGTTAAACGCTCTTTAGGAGACTTTTTAAAATTAGTCTTAACTTTTAGCATTTTTGCTCTAATATCCTCCTGTAAATCGTTGAACGCTTCCATTTTAAATTGTTTATCAAAACTCTGTAATTAACTTAACAAACACTCAAATGAAATCGCTTCAAAATACCACAATAAAATGTAAACAAAACTAATCAGAAAAATGCGCAGTCTATTTGCTTTTACTTTCAACAAATGTACGCAAAGTTAAAACACAAATTGGCCAAAATTTTACAAGTCTTTTTGCATGTAATTCTGGTAAAAATCGGGCATGGATTCCCCGTCTCAACCAATTATTGCTTAAAACTATTACAAGTCCAAACAAACTATATTCTTCTAAATTAAATCACAATACTATCTTGAAAGATTCTTGAATTTTTCTAAGTTTTCTAAGTCTTCACTTTAAAGTTCAAATTTGCATGTACTTCTCAAATTTGTTTATTCTAGTAAATAAGAGTGAAAATGTACTCACAATGCACTCACTGCACACTGCACTCACTGTCACTGATTTTCTTCGACGTCACTCGCCTGCTACAAGTGGCGCCCTCTGGCGATATTCAACCTGCCTTTCACCTCCTCCCGAGTTCACCGCTCCTCCGGATGTAGCCACCCGGCTCCACACTGCCTTGACGCCTTTCCAGCCGCCTTGCTGTAGGGATGATCTGGACAGCGATCCACTGCCAGTAGCGACGAAACGGGTGGTAACCACTACCACCACCGGTGATTACCAAAAACACGCCCAGCCAAATCCGATTTCGAAGGACCATGAACATATCCAGGCTCCGTTAGGCGAGAAATAATACGGTTTAGTACTACTTGTACACTTTAGCGTTTATTCCATGAATACGATTCACACCCAAAAAAAATAAAACTTAAACTACTTAACTAACGGCGGTAACGAAACCATAGCGAGATCTAATTCGACGCCAACGCCATCTATCGAGCGCCTAGGTCAACTTTGGACACTAAATGAATTAATATTAGATCTCGCCGTGGTTTCGCCACATACATTCTTGAACAAGTAGTTTGCTCAATATAATGTTTTGAATATATTTTGATGATATTCTTAACCTTTGAAGAATATAGAGATTCGTTATTATTGTCTGAGCGATAACCATTTTGGACAGTTGTGATGTGACGCAAACTTTCCCTATTTGTATTTTAGTTTTCCTTTTTTTTATGGTCTATGTAGTATCTGGCGCACGCAAATGGACTCGTTTCTTTGTTGTATAACCTGGTCTAGGACGTGAATCTGGTGAAGTCTGCAGGAATCTGCTGGATTCGAGACGCACAAGACTTGGCCTATGTTCAGCAGTGAACTTCTTTCGTTTGAAATGATGATGAAGAATGACCGCTAATCAAATGAGAGTAAAAGAATTTCCATAAAATATATTTCAATTTTGCACGGTGAAAATAATTTCATCTTTCCTTTTACTTAATATCCGAGTCCATGACAATTCAATAGTTTTTTTTTTAGTTTTTAAAATTTCAATATTGCACGGTGAAAATAATTTCATCTTTCCTTTTACAAAGTATCCGAGTCCATGACAATTAAATCGTTTTTATTATTAAATATACATAACCCCACACTAGGAATTTCTCCTGTATCGTGAAAATAGTTTAGTTAATGGTTAAGTATAAATAAATACTTGAGTTTATTTGTCTATCTCTAAATCTCTATATTGTTTTCAGAGCTTTTTGATGTCGACCAAAGTAGAATTACAAGATAGGATTAGTTATGTAAAAATACACAGTTTACGTATCTCAGTATCACATTGAAACCTTCTATTTGTTTTACCAAACGTAACACAATCTTTGTTATATTTGCAAAAACTTTTTCCTTATTAGCACATGAATTTTGACAATACAGAGAAAATAGGTATTTTCGTACTCATTTATGAAAAAAGTTTACAAATATGAAACAGCTTTTCACGTGAACCAGTCTTGTCTGACAAAATATTTTGTTTTAGGTACGATTTTATTTGTTCGGCAATGTTAGGTGTGATAAAAATGTGGTATACTGTGTCAAATAATTATAGGTATATTTCTGTATTTTTTATAGTTGTCAAATCAAATCAGCGAGCATATACGTAAACAGTTGGCAGTAGTATCGTCACAGCGCTAATATTTTTCAATTATCTATCTATTACTACTAACGTTTAATAATATTTATAACTTTAGTTTGTATGTTGAGTATATATGGTATAATTATATTGTATTTATAGTTTATATGTGTATTTAAATATTCCTGATACGTTTAAAATTGCACCTACTTCTGTTTGTGGTAGAAAATGCGTAAGGCATTAAGTCCGCCTCTGTACTTTTGTGTGTATGAAGTATTAATTAAATAAATATATCAGGCAAACAAGAAAAGCAGATTGATCTCCAGAACAGTATAATTTCTAAGGAAACGTATTGTAGTGTTGTCGTGTCCCAGCCTTGAGTTCATATAAGCATCTAATAAACGCTGACACCTGACACGCCTAACCTGGTTTTTGATGTTACACAAAAGGTTAAACGTACAATAACACAAAGATAAGGTGAACAATAAATGAATGCACATCCTTGTCTATTATTTACATCCAAAAGATTTTCCTTTAAATTAAAAACTCGATGGTTTTATTATAAAATGTTCGGGAAATCTGCCAGCTACTGGCATTATTGGTTCCACTTCGACAATTTTACGACAATTTTGTGGAAGTTAAATCGGGATATAAATCAGGAAGATTTCTTTACTGTTGTAATTTCGGTTGGTAATTTCTCTCCGAGCTGTAAAAGTCAATCTTGCTGATATTAATAATGTGAAAGTCTGTATGTGTGTTTGCCTCAACGGCTGAATTGATGTAGACACGGGTATGTAGCGGATTAAGATGTAGGATATTCCCGCGGGATAATATAGAGACTTGCACATGGCACTAGTTAGTGTTACAAAGTAGTATTAATAGTAGTGTACTGAGTATCATAAATAGTTCTTGAAGTTACTCTGAATACTAAATAAATAAAATACTACATGAAATAAAAATCTGTGAAATTTTCATCCATATTCATTCAGCCAGTAACAAAGAAAAATAAAAAAACAAATGAAAGAGCCAAAGGCAACTTTACACTCATATGAAAAGCTTCCGTAGCAACTAGAAAATATTTTCCTGAACAAAACTGATATAAAATACCGATTGTCGGTTTCATAGTCTCGCGTAACGACGCATGTGCATGCATAGAGTAAAAAGAAAAAAACAAACAGGTTTTATCGCGTCGGGTGTCACGGACATATTCTAGATTTAACGTATCAAGTTTTACGTACCGTGAAGGTTTGAGCCGAATGTAGTGCAAAATACTGTGAAATATACGCATGACTAATCGCTGTAAATCTGTATTTTGATTTTGACAATTGTTAGGATGAAAACACAAAAGAGTTGTGTTGACTTTTAAATCTGGTGCTAGATAAAAACTGACGTATGCATGACAGGATTTTTTAGGTGTGGGTTCAAAAATTCTTTTGTTGATTTTACCTGTGATAAATTATTCTGAATGGTTAAAACTTTTTCGCTATGTTCGACTATTGTGCAAGATAAAAAAGTTTATAAGCGATGATCTGTGGTCTGTGGATCAACTACAATTTGACATTAGGCTTTCTAGAGTGGGCACGTATCCTCACGCTTAGTCGCATATTGCTCTCATCCCGCTTCGAAAAGGACTATTTATATTTTGGGCATGGCTAAGTATTCTATGTTTTATTGATATACACATTTTTAACATCATCTTTCCGATATATTTTGTCTACCGGATATATCTCCTTGTTTATTATATCTATGGGCCCTAGACAAGTGACATTCTATTATCGAAATTGTGGCGATAGCGATTGTCAACAAGATCATCATCATATCAGCCGAAAGACGTCCACTGCTGGACATAGACCTCCCCCAAGCGTCGCCACATTGACCAGTCCCGTGCGTCTCGCAACCAGCGGATCCCCGCAACCTTAAAAACAACAAGATAAAATTATAAATTTAAAAAACCCCCGATTTTAATTTTTATTTCATGCTTTTTAAACTACATATAATATACCTAGTAGCAGACACGCTTCAATCGACAATCTATCGAAACACGTAATAATGACACGATATCTTGCATAAAAATCCAGATTCAAAGAGTAAAATGCGAATAACTTTTGAACGGCTAAACCGAATTTATTCAAGCTCACACACACACACACATAGCTAAAAACACTCTCGACGAAGTCACCTTTCAAACAAAAAAAACTAAATGAAAATCGGTTCATCCGTTTAGGAGGTATGATGCCACAGACAGACTGTCTTTCCGTCTTTTTCCGTCGGGGGTTAAAAAGGCAAAATTGTATGGGATTGACAAGCGATATCGAAAAATCACATGATCAATCCCTTGCATTTTGACTATCGGATTCGGCACCTGGTTCACCCTGAAGGTCTATACTTCAAGTTTACAGAATAGCACTAATCAAGTGACATTAGAGTAGGAAGAAGATGATGATGGTGCTCTGTTTATCAAGCCCATGCACGTCTCTACCGCTATAAACTTCATAAACACGGAGGTTCCATTTTAATCTAAAAACATAATTAACTTTAATAAACCTTAGGCTTTAATTAAAACAGATTAAGATTTATGGTCTTTCGTATTACGTAGTCCAGTATAAAAATGTAATTTCTTCTGCCAAGTTATCCTTTTTAATTTTGCTTCAAGTTAGGAAGCGAGGCAACTAATTCGATTTAGTAAGTGCGTTATATTACTTTATTAATTTAGCCGAGTTACGGTGTATACTAGCTGTATTTGTGGTTTCGTCTGTGTGGGGAAAAGTTTCCTATATTTTTCCTTAGCTTATAAGCTTTATTTCTTACGTGGTTATGCCTTGATGGTAATAAACATTAACCAATTTTGGGCAAAACAAGAGAAAATAACTAACCCATCTATAAGTAAGCACCATGCTTTTACCCTGTTTAGCTACCTATATAATTAATTTTTGACTGAAACGATGGTAACATTAAAGTCAAAGTCAAAGAAAAATGTATTTATTTCAACTAGACCATTAAGCACTTTTGAACGTTAAAACATTTAAAATTTATATGTAATAAAAATTGATTCTACCGTGTATTATTTCGGGTAAGACTAGATTTTATAATAAGTTTGCCTTATCGAGGTTAATTATTACCTATTTTCTTTTAACGAGCAGCGAACACTGCTAAAAACGTTTTAAAATCAATCCACTATTTTTAATCCTAACTCCATCTATTAAATAGATTAATTTCGCAAGTTCTCAAAGCTTACAAGCCTTCTTAATCAGGTCTTGGAAGTCGAAACTCCGCCCCGAACCTTCCGTGAGAGAAATTTTAATTCGGTCTCATTTATCGGTCCGAGCAACTTGGTACGGACCAAATTAATGTGTAGGTACAGGGCTTCATAAATTAAGGGGTATTGATCAAAGGTCCTCTCTAGACTAAGTAGTTCTTGAATATATTTGAATTTTATTTTATTTTTGGTAGCTCTTGAGTATATTTTGATGTTATTACATATTTGGTTGTTGAGTTGACCCTTGGCCGAATCAAAGGTGATTTTTGTCGGCATTTAAGGTTTCTAATTGGGTTCTTGAATTTGGGAAAGATGAAAGAAAAAACGGCGGTCACATCGCACTGGTGGTTCTTAGCATTTTTCAACATTGATCCTTCTTTATAAGACACTTGTAAGGTCAATTCTTGAATATGCTTCAGCGGTTTGGAATCCCCAGTATGCAGTTTATATTGACCAAATTCAAAAATTGCAAAATAAATTTACTAAGCACTTGAGTTGGCGATTTAACTCTGGAACTGATCATACACCTAGGCTTCAGAAATTGGAGGAACGTCGTGCAGAGCGTGATCTAGTATATTTATATAAAATTATTAGAGGCCAATTGGACTCCCCTTATCTTCTCAGCAAAATAAGTTTTGGATGTCCACGCTTAAATGCACGCAGGAGAACTCTCTTCCAAATTGGTTTCTCCCGAACCAATTACGGCAAGAATACTTTTATTAAAAGAGCATGTCGTTTGTACAACGACATAATCTTATTAAAAGAAAATCAAGATTTCGATATTTTTCACCTTTCTCTACCCAAATTTAGGTTTTGCATAAAAAATATTTTGGCATATAAATTTAAATAATATAATGTTATACAATAATATAATATTGAATTGTCACTTCTTTGTAATGTGTGAACTTCTGGTTGTACTGTAACTTAGATTAATTTACGTGTATATCAATCTGTGGAAACTGTTTCTGGATTGTGTTGAACTAATTGTATGCTTATGTTTGATTATGCTTCTGTTTGTTTCCCAAATAAAATAAAATAAAATAAAATAAAATAAAAATACCCTTTATTTCTACCATTTACATTTTTTTATTTCATTACTTAGCTTAACATAGGCACATCACAATAAGCCTTTAACGTTTCCACAAAAATATAGTTTACAGGAGAGCGATTGATTGACATTGAATCACTTATATTGAAGCTAGATATTTGGAATACCCTAGTTGGAAAGAAATGTATCTATTAGTAAACAGAAAGAACTTGCAGGATGTCAAAAATTACGTAAAATAAAAGTTACAACACCATGTCTTTATTACGCATGTTGAGATTACAAGCAAGAAGGCCTCGCCTACTCCTTCCCAAGCCACCGCAAAGGAAAATATATTTCCATTTTCAAAATATCTAAATAAATGATGGCAAAGAGCCTTTTAGTCAATCTAGCAGTGATATCGAACGCAGGAAGCTTTCGTAACGGATATTTGAGTCTGTTTACCCTTAGGGGTATACCCCAAGGGGTAGAATGAAATATGACTGCTTTGTTGCTCAACATATTCGCGAGCTGGCTGACTAAAACCAGATGTATCCTCCGACTGCACAGCATGATTTTCTTCTTGTTTACGTCTTTTTAGTTCGCTTTTTAAGCAGTCGGGTATTTTGATTTTTTAAATTAACTTTTTTATTTATAACCTTTTAGTTAACATTTTTTTCGAATTAGGTACATTTAAATATATAAGTGTTATATATTTTTGAAATCACCTCTTGAAACCCTTTATTTTGATACCCCACACGATGGGTTTGAAAGAAAAAATAAAATTGGCCCCCCACAATATGGCGCCCAAAAGCCGCCATTTTTCTATTTTCCAATTTTAATGTAGCCTATGACACTCGCAAGGTTAAGACGAATCGATTGACGTATGAATCATCAAAATCGGTCAACGCGTTTGGTCTCTGGAACAAACATACATACATACATACATACATACATACATATATACATACATACATACATACATACATACATACATACATACATACATACATACATACATACATACATACATACATAGACTGATAAACGCATTACCCTCCTTCGGCAGTCGGGTAAAAATAGATCAATACTGTGTGATGATAAAGGGCAGACAAAAAATCAGGATCACAGAAAAACAAGATATATGTAAATGAAGATCTAACTAAAACCACTCGGGAATTGTTATGGTACACTAAGACTCAACTCAAGGATATTTACAAGTACATCTGGGTCGTAAACGGCAGAATACTGGTGAAAAAGGAAGAAGGTGATAAGTCTGTGTGGGTTAGATCGGAAGGCGATATTCGTGAACTACTCAAGAAGTGAAAGAGATAGGTACCTAAGTGTGTGGAACTGATAACTTTATTTGCAACATTCTCGTTCCTCAATGATATTGAAACAATAACAGATGGCCAAGTTGTACCTGTATATGTTGACGAAATATATAGCTGGACATCAACATTAGGTAGAAGTAATGACTTTTGCTTAATACAAATGTTAATATAAGATCATTAAAGAAACACTTTAACGAGTTATTAGTTAGTTTAAATAATAGTCTAGAATATATTGATGTAATAGTTATAACGGAACCAAATATAAATTTTGAATGTTTGGGTTTCTATAAGATTAATGGGTACATAATAAATAGTTTCACCCGCACCGGGCGAACCGGGGGCGGGGTATTAGTGTACGCGCGGGAGGGGCTCGCGGCTCAGGTTATTGAGTCCCCGATACTCACCGAGATGCACTCCGCGGAGTTTGTTTCCATTTCGTTCAGGTGCGTCAACGAGCAAATTTATTTAATTTCCATTTATAGGCCGCCTAAAATAAATAAGCAAGATAAAATAGTACAATTTTTGGACGAATTTCGTAAATTACTTAGTAGCATACCACATAACACAAAAGTGATTTTGTGCGGCGACATAAATATTAACTTGCTTAAACAACAGGATAGACATGTAGCTTTGTATGAAGATCTATTAGCTGAATATGGGTTTATAAAATGTATAGATCGGGTCACTCGTAGCGAGATTGTCATGGGTAGTTTAGTGGAATCATGTTTAGATCACATTTTTATTCGAGCGCCTCTTGCACATATACAATCAGCGATAATACGAACTAAAATATCTGATCATTACCCAGTAGCGGTAGCAGTAGAATGGGAACGCGCCCAAGTGCCATACTCGCGCGCGTTCACTGAGCCAACGAAACGGCGTGTCCTTGATAATCGAGCGGTGCGGGAGAAATTATTGTGCATAGATTTTGATAAACTCATGCTGATTGAATGTCCTGTTGAATTATATGAATCTTTTAGACAAATATTTGCTGATATTTATGAGTCTTGCTATAAAAATAAAATTATTAACAAAGGAGTCCGAAATAATAAAAGCTGGATAACGAGAGATCATAAGAAACTGTTATTAGAAAGGGACAGACTTTATGCCATATGGAGTAACGAACCAAAGAATATGGTTAAACGTTTAGAATACACTAAATATAGGAACAAATGCCATAAAATAATAACTAAATGTAAAAATGAATACGACAGGCAAAGTATACTAGATTGTAACAATAATATAAAAAAGTTATGGGATAGAATACATGTAATGATGGGGAAGAATAAACAATCCTTAGATAGCGTAATATTAAATAATATTGAGAGGCAAGGCAGTGTAAAAGATATTTGTGATAAGTTCTCGTCAACATTTACAAACGAAATTGAAAATATAAAACACGATTGTGATGCGACATGGTTAAACAGAAGCACATATGTAAAGGAGAAAAGTATGTGTATGCGATGGCGACCGGTAAATAGTCAGGATGTTAAGAAAGTTATAACAGGTATGGATACAAATAAATCACCCGGAAGCGATCTCATACGCATGTCTGATCTTAAATATTTGGTTAATATAGTAAGTCCCGTGCTCGCACGTCTTATTAATTTATGTGTAAGTACATATACATGTCCGAGCAAGCTAAAGGAGGCTATAGTGCGTCCAATTTTTAAAAAAGGTGATCGTAAATCATTGTCCAATTACAGGCCAATTGCTATATTATCAAGTGTAGACAAAATTTTAGAAAAATGTGTTGTTAATCAATTAGGAAATTATCTTCAAAAAAATAGTATTATTAGTGAATGCCAACATGGATTTCAAAAAAGTAAAAGTACAACCACTTTGCTATCTAAGTTTTGTGACGAAATTAATAACAATTTAAATAAAAAACAATTTGTAATAGTAGTATTTTTTGATTTTAAAAGAGCATTTGATACTCTCGAAAAAAACACCTTATTAAATGCAATGGAGGAGTGCGGGGTGGGGGAACCACTTAACAACTGGTTTCGAGACTATCTCACAAAGAGATGTTTCCGTGTTAGGGTGGACGAGTCGTATAGTGACGCGGGGGAGGTGAGGTGCGGGGTGCCGCAGGGCGCGGGATGCGGGCCTGTATGCTACCTAATGCACGTCAATAGCTTGTGCGGCGTTTTACGCAGCTGTTCAGCATACATGTTCGCGGATGACCTGTGCGTGTTGCGCGCCGGCACCGATCTCGCCGAAACTTGTCGACTCGTGCAGTACGACGTAGATCGAGTTGTTGAATGGTCGCACGACAACGGTATAATCCTAAACGCGGATAAAACCAAACTAGTTTTGATACGCTCACCATATTTAATACCACCTGGCGACCCACCTCCGATGTACACACATGAGTTTACGTGCATTCATAAAAATTATGTTAATTGTAATTGTAAACCTATTATACGTGATAAATGTGTAACATATCTTGGTGTAAAAGTTGACGAGAACTTTTCGTGGTCAAACCACATTGAGTACTTATGTAATAAACTTAGAATATTACTCGGTAAATTCTACCATCTAAGCTTTAAAGTACCAAGTAGTACCCTTAAGTGCCTTTATCTACAATTAGTTGATCCAATATTAAGTTACGCCCTCGACTGCTATGGACTCACTTTTAAAAGTAACATAGAAAAATTAGAAGCACAACAAATAAGATTTTTAAAACTATTAGTAAGTAAGAAAACTAAAAATAAATTTAAAGATGATTATAATAAATTATTTAAAATTTGCAAAATTCTCCCTATCAGCTTAAAACATAAATACCTACTTCTGGTTAACAGTCATGGCAGCTGGGAGCGTCAATCACTCGTTACCCATAACCACACAACGAGAATGGTATCGGCAGGTAAATTTGATGTGTAGAATAAGGAATTATTTTGGCGACCGAACGCTTGATAAAAGAGTACCCTACCTTCTCAACCAGAAGTCAAGAAATAAAAGGCAAATTTGCCAGATCACCTAAGCAGTTCCTTTTAAAGAGTTTGTAATGATCTTCTCAAGAAAGTGGTTTGCAGTTTGTAGTAATTGCTTATTTGCTAACCCTCCCTGGGTTGGCAAATAAGTAATTATGTAGTTTTATAAGATATGGGTCATGTGATATATAATAAGATTCCATTAATAACATTTCAAAAGTTAATATATTATTGTTAGTTATTGTAAAATTAAGTGTCCGCACATAAACTTTATTTATAATACTGTTTGTTCCGTTCTCACAGACAAACCGTGAAAACGGTTTTGTGGGGCATAGTTCTTAAGTTAAGATGTTATAAACTTGTACTTTAATAAATAAATAAATAATAATAATAAAGCAAGTGGTTCGAACGTGAGATGTATACGGTTACCTAAACCGAAGATGTATATGACGAAGAGATTGATTGATATTGTCGATGTTGAGTTCCCTGGGGTAGGGTTGATCGGGACAGTGATTGGTGTAGTCCAGGCTGCAGTACCATTACAGCATAGCATTATATACTATCAAGATCTTTATTCCTCGAAGGATTATTTCGGCAGTTATGGTTATGTCAAAACCGGGCACAAACCCAGAGTCTTGGTTGGTATTGAGAAATTCTAGATGGGCTTTTCCTCAACTTCAAGCTACCTTTGCACCCGGCTTTTCATATTTTCTTTGGACATTGACTCAGCACTTGGCCCATCTGACGCGTGGCTCAGTTTAAATACTGTTTAGTTGCATCTTATGGTGCTCTCCCACTGCTGTTAAAAGATGTTTACAAACATTTTCTAACACTAATATATTTACTAATAAATGTAAAGAATTGTTACATTCTGTTGCAATATGTTTGTTATGTCGCCACTTGCGAAACCCCAAATTCTTAAGACAATGACTAACACCGCATTGCGCTCTGCACCGTGAGATTCGCCATCTCAGCAATTCGATGGCGTGAGACCGAAGATTGTGCAATAGCAGTGACGAATATTGATTTAGTGTATTAGTGAATCACTCTTGTTTCTCACATCGAGCAATTGTCGCGCATCTTAGTTTTACCGATCTAAATGTAATAATTACTTTAATTAAATTCATTAAGTAAATTATATCGGTTTTATTTGCATCCTCGACTGCAGCCGTACGTAATTGGCGCAATCGGTAGGATACTCGCGGTCGGTTTCGCGTAAAGAGGAAGATTTCCGCTATCGTAAAGCCGCCCGTGCGGCTATCCAGTCGCTCCAGAGTATCCAGTCGCTCCAGAGTATCCCGAATCTACACGTCGTGCTGTATTGAGGAATCCAGACATTGATTACGCAAAGGGGCTGATATAATGTTCATGTAAGTACATTAGATTATTTCTAGTGACCGCTTTCTCCTAGCCTGTACTAATATAACCTTCCAAAATTTTCTTTCCACGAAAATTCAGGAATACTAGGGTAGTTAGAAGTAGAGACTTAGCGATAGATTCTAGAAGAAATATTAATTTAGATACGTTTTACGAGGACACAGAATCGTTTTCTGAGAAAATGTCTTTGGATTTAGATACCGTTTTTAAAGCATTACGGTTGGTACCCGAATTTGACGGGAACCCGAATGTGCTGACTAGGTTTATTCAATTGTGTGATCATTTAGTTAAAGAATATTACAATGTTCAAGGTGGTTCAGAATTAATTAAGTCAGCACTTATTAATGGTATATTAAATAAAATTGTAGGATCTGCTGCTCGCTTAATAAACTCAAATGGTATTGCAACTGATTGGAATGGCATCCGTAACGCATTAATAAATAATTTTGCTGACCAAAGGGATGAGACCGCCCTTTATAGCGATTTATCTCTTTTAACACAGGGCTCTAACACTCCGCAAGAGTTCTATGAGCGTTGCCAGAACCTGTTTAGTACAGTAATGACATATGTTTCCTTACACGACTCCTTAAAAACTAATATAGATGCTAAAAGGGATTTATATAAGAAATTGACGCTCCAGGCGTTCACGCGTGGATTAAAAGATCCTATAGGATCACGCGTGCGTTGTATGCGCTCTCAAAGCATAGAACAAGCACTAAAATATGTTCATGAAGAAACTAATACCATGTATCTGCAAAATCGTAATGACCGGTTGCCTGATAAAAGAATTAATAGCAATAACCAACCCGGTAATCATTTTAAAATGCCCTCTCAGCCGTTTAATATGCCTGATCCAAAGTCTATTAATTATAGCATGCCAGGACCTGCACGTTTCCAAATTCCAGTCCAACAACCACCGCAGTGGAAACCGATTTATTTCCAACCTCGTCAGTTTGGTCCGACCCGAACTCAGCAAATGTTCAGGGCACCCCCACCGAACTATAACCGTCAGAATAACCTATTTCAAGGAGTACAGCAGAATTCTCCCAACCAGCCTAGCGGGTCAGCGCAACCACGCCCTATGAGTGGTGTTAGCCATTTCGTGAGCAGACAATTACCACCTACTAACGCTTTATCTAGGCATTATTGGAATAGATCAGGGAATCCCCCACCTAATAATTATTTAAAAACTCGGGAGATGCATTTTAATGATTGTTTCATTGATCCTTCGATCAATGATTTCTTTACCGATCATGATGGAAACTATTACGATTACTATGAGTACCCAGAAAATATGTATTATGAATATCAACCATCCCCTCAGGAATTTTTAGAATATCCCCAGCAGCCTGGAAGTATAAGAGAGGACGACAAAGGATCTAACGAGCCGGATTTTCGGGAAACTCCGAAATCCGACAAATTAAAATAGAATTAAATCGCCAAACACAACGGTACCTTCCATACATTCAAATTGAGTCACCTCCACTTAAGCTTTTAATAGACACAGGTGCAAACCAGTCATTCCTATGTCCCAATGCTGTCGAAAAATACTTTAGTAATTTTCCATTAAATTATTCTCCATTTGAAGTGCATAGTGTTCATGCTAAAACTAGAAACGACTATTCAATTACTTTACCTATTTTTAAAGAATTTAATGATTCAAGTACAGTTTCATTCGATATCTATAAGTTCCATGATTTCTTTGATGGACTTATTGGCACGGATTTGCTAGAAAAATGGGAAGCTACAATAGATTATAAAAATAAATTATTTACAACTAAGTTCGCTTCAAATCCTATTAGAATTTATGATACACGTAATACTAATTTGTATGAGAATATTATTCCAGCAGGTACATCTAAGTTACTAAAGATTCCGATTAACGTCTGCGATGGAGATGCCTATATTCCTGAACAATCTATTTCAAACTGTATCATACGCGAATGCCTTACTACGGTTAAACAGAATAGGGGTATATTAGAAGTACAGAATCCTAGTAGGAATGATATAATCTTTTCAATGGATCGTGCAATGCCTGCAGAAGTTCATAATGTCGAGTGCACGCGCACTAAACAGCAAAACCAACGCGTAAAAGACGTGCTATCGCGTCTGCGTACTGACCACTTAAACGAAGAAGAACGTATTAATCTAGAATCGTTGTACTCGCAATATGCAGATGTTTTTTATATTGAAGGTGAACAATTAACATTCACAAATAAAATAAAACATTAAATTAAAACTACAGATGAGGCTCCAGTCTATACAAAGAGTTATAGATATCCATATATTCATAGACAGGAAGTACAAGAACAGATAGGTAAAATGTTAGAACAAGGTATAATTAACAATTAAACATTAGAATGTTAAAAAAAAAAAAAAAAAAAAAATTAGACCTTCAAATTCTGCTTGGAGCTCTCCTATTTGGGTGGTAGCTAAGAAAGCTGACGCATCAGGAAAGTCGAAGTGGCGTATTGTAGTAGATTTTAGAAAACTTAACGAGAAAACCATAGACGACAAGTACCCTATCCCTAATATAGCTGATGTCCTAGACAAATTAGGCAACTGTCATTATTTTACTACGCTAGACCTAGCTAGTGGATTCTACCAGGTCGAAATGGACCCCCAAGATATTACAAAAACAGCATTCAGTGTAGAACATGGGCATTTTGAATTTTTGAGAATGCCCATGGGACTTAAAAATAGTCCATCTGCCTTTCAAAGAGTGATGGACAATGTGTTGCGCGAACTCCAAAATACTATTTGTCTAGTATACCTAGATGACATAATCGTTTTTAGTACATCATTACAGGAGCACATAGTCAACCTAGAAAAAGTTTTTAAAAGATTACGCGAATCTAATTTTAAAATACAAATGGATAAATCTGAGTTGAGATGCTATTGGCCAAATA
Organism: Anorthoa munda; assembly: GCA_945859665.1. Taxonomy (NCBI): domain Eukaryota; kingdom Metazoa; phylum Arthropoda; class Insecta; order Lepidoptera; family Noctuidae; genus Anorthoa; species Anorthoa munda. Next base: position 25,733,367 of record OX243905.1, on the reverse strand, counting down.
TGAAGGAGCATGTAACAAAATATATCAATGAATGCCAAATATGCGGGCAAGCTAAATATGATCGCAATCCAGTTAAACCAAGGTTACAAATTGTACCTCCACCTACAAAGTCTTTCGAGGTTGTACATTTAGATTTGCTTAGTATTGAAACGAATAAGTATCTTGTAATTGTAGATGCATTTTCTAAGTATGGTTAAGCATACTTCTTGAAAGATGCTACAGCTATTAGCGTCGTACAAGCTTTACTAAAGTTTTCTACTCATCACGGAGTACCCTTAACTATTGTAACAGACAATGGTCCGGAATTCAACAACCAAATATTCTCCGAATTTACTAGATTGCACAAGGTGCAACATCATAAAACCTGTCCTAATACACCCAATGAAAATGGAATAGTAGAACGACTTAATTCCACACTGTTAGAACATTTGCGTATATTAAAATTAGAACACCGAGGAGAATCAATTACTAATCTTATAACTTATGCTATATTGGCATATAATAGTTCAATACATAGCTTTACGAAATGTAGGCCTATCGATATAATTACCGGTCATTTTGATCCCCGGGATCCTTTAGATATGAATCTATCAGAACACCTCTTGCAACAATATATCCAGGAACACCGTAGACGAATGTCAAAAGTATACGATATTCTCAACGATACTTCACTTCATCGCCGCACAGGCATTACTGAAAATATTAATAAGAATCGTGAACTTGAGAAAAATTATGAACCAGACCAACAAGTTTTTATTAGGAATCCTTTATGCCACAGACAAAAGTTAGCAACTCGATATACCCAGGATACGGTATTAGCGGATTTGCCTATTCATATCTATACAAAGAAAAAAAGAGGCACTGTGCCTAAATCACGCCTAAAACGGGTGCCTAATAGTGCTCGTTTGTTACAGAACACTGAAAATACTACTAGTCCTGACCCTGGCCCAAGCAGACGAGATAACGCTAGACAGTCTTAACGATGAACCAGGTATTTTGCCCTTCAACCTAGGATCCACAAGAGTCATTTCACATTTCCACTCTTTCCTCCAAATTATAAACCTTGATGATATGCGAAATAGTTTAGAGGCAGTTAACAAACAATTGCAAAATCTTACGCCACAATTGAGCAATATATCACGATCTCTCTATGAGCCCCACGTTAACTACCTAGGTACTAAGTTAGAAGAAATATCGGAACAGTTAGAAACACTTGAGGTAAAGCGTGTTAAAAGAGGTCTCATAGATGGTCTTGGTTCAGTAATAAAGAGCATTTCGGGTAATTTAGATTACACTGATGCATTAAAATATGATAATGCCATTGCAATCTTAAAACAAAATGAAAATAATTTAGTTGCTGAAATTAATCACCAAATAAGTTTAAGTAAGCAGTGGGTTTCGCGTAGCTCAAACGTTACAGATAAAATAGTAGAAAACCAAAATAAAATCGAGAAAATTATCAATTCTATTTTAGCTAGCAATGTTAAACATGAAACAGATACCATTAAATATGCTCATTTGGCACATAGAAGTATTCATAATTCTATATTGAACTATGCTATGTTTAAGGACATGATGAATAGATTAGGTATGTTATATAATAAGGATCAATTTCTAGATATAAGCTTTAGAGAGTATTTTGACATAATTAGACTAGGATATTATTACAATGGGAATAAAATAGTGATAGTTACAAAATTTCCGATACTTTACCCTACTAACTTTATCTTATATATAAATTATCCCTGGCTCCTAATTATGATAATAAGGTCCTAATTCCAACTTATCCTTTCATAGCGGTTCACGAAAAAGATCTATTGTACATGGAGACAGAATGTCCGAAGTATAGCCACGGTCACCTTTGCGAGGATAATTTAAGTCGCCACCATGGCAAACAATCGGACTGTATCCAGCAGCTTATACTACATCAGAAAATTAATGAATCCTGTCAATTTACATCAGTTATCCTGTTTTCTGAAGCTATGGAGCAACTAGACGACCAACACTTCATGCTAAGCTTTCCTAAACCTACGAAAGTTCGGTTAACCTGTTCTGAAGATAATTATAGAATGCTGAAAGGGAGCTACTTGTCCATCATACCCAAAGGATGCGCGCTAAGAACTACAGCATTTACTGCAAGCAATCGTCATGATCAAACCTAGGGAAAGATATTGAAGATTATGGACTTGCCGATTATTAAGGACAATTCATATAACTTACCAATGAAAACGATAAAACTAGATAACATTGACCTTGGCAGTTTGCATTCAAGTAACTCTGAAATCGTTCTACAAGAACCTGTAACGCTACAGTCGTCGAACACTGAAGCTATATACCACACTACTATACCGGTATACATTCTACTATCCGGTGCATGTGTACTCATTATCATCATTATACTTCGTCGTCGTAGATTGAAGCAACTACAGAAAGCCGCTGATGGAATCGATATTAAGGCTAAGAATAAGGAGACCTGCGACACCGAGATTGATCCAGCTTCGCCATCGACACTATTTTCGACTAGAGTTTTCAAATAGATGCCGATCTCGTGGAGGGAGATGTTATGTCGCCACTTGCGAAACCCCAAATTCTTACGACAATGACTAACACCGCATTGCGCTCTGCACCGTGAGATTCGCCATCTCAGCAATTCGATGGCGTGAGACCGAAGATTGTGCAATAGCAGTGACGAATATTGATTTAGTGTATTAGTGAATCACTCTTGTTTCTCACATCGAGCAATTGTCGCGCATCTTAGTTTTACCGATCTAAATGTAATAATTACTTTAATGAAAATCATTAAGTAAATTATATCGGTTTTATTTGCATCCTCGACTGCAGCCGTACGTAATTTGTTAGGCATTGTTAAATGTTTTGAGTGCTCCTACACTTTGGTGGAAAATGTTTACAGACATTTTTAACATTTGAAAACATGTCATCGGCTTGCAGTTTGGACTTACATTCCGAGGCGTCTACACGAAAATGGAAAATATTTCCTCATTGAATAAGCTTTCATTTTTTGTTAAAAATAAAGCGCTCTAGCTGTATTCGCCAAACGCTAAGAACTAGAGAAACGTATAGTGCTACAGGCTATTTCAAGGATTTGGGCATTGACGGTTGATTAAATGTTTTTTTAAGAATAAGAAATTCTGAATTTGAATATCTGCAGAATTTAATTGTGACGAAAATAGGTAAACGGGACGCTAATTTTGAAAAATCGGCACAAATCACATCGGCTCACAAACTAATGATAACAAATGTTTTATTTGTTAGAATTTGTTAACTACAACTTTGTGTTGACAAACATTACCTAACATGAAAACATTTTCCAGCAGTGTAGGAGCACCTTAAGATTGTGATCATATGTTTTTTTAATGTTTACTAATATTTGTAAATATTTTAACAGCGATGTGGGAGCACCATTACACGCATAGGACACAGATAAATTTGTACAATAGTGTGTATTAAGAAATAACAAAACCGGCCAAGTGCGTGTCGGGCCACGCACAGTAATAGGGTTCCGAAGTTGCTTAATAATGCGGACTAAAAAGAAGGTTTTGTTGTTGTTACATGAACATTAGAACGGTTTCAGCGGCTCACAAAGTCTTAAAACGGGCCCACAAAGCATGATGTTTTTTTTTAAATCTATATTCTCAAGTTTGACCACTATCTCGCCTGATGGTAAGCGATGGTGTGGTCTACGGTTAAGCACGCTTGCCTAGATGGCATCTATTCACTCTTGACTTAAACTAAATAAGGACTAACTGGTAAATGAAGAAGGAGTTATAAAATCCAACTTCGCAACTGAAGTTAGAAAAATATTATCTATTTTAGTACCACCGCGGGTGCGAATTGCGAAAGGAGCCGATACGAGCGCGCGTTAGAGCTACGAGGAATGGTATAGTTCGCTGGATCCTTGCGTGCACGCTCCTTGTTTATTTCTCTTTCGGAATTAGAAAAAAATCGTATGAATTCACCTCTAATACCGCAGTTAGAGGTGAATCCTCTAATCTGCGGTATTAACTATTTCATTATGCAAAGTTTTACGCTACTCAATTAGAGATGAAGTCGGGTCGAATATTGACTTTATAGAAGGATATCGACAAAAGAAAATTAGTAATTTTCTTGGAAATCGAATCTAATTTGACTTTACTTTTACGTTTTAATTACAAAACGTCGAAAATACTTCTGCACTAACACAAAATAGACTCCACCGCGCGCATGCGCCGTATGGACTACGGACTGCTACTGCCAACGACTCCGGCCACTACAATGCGTTATTCGAGCTTAAACATTATTAATTTAGAAATCATTATTATTAAGGATGTTATGATTTTATTTTTGTATATTTTTACATGGTTCATAAGCATAAATTTACTATCTGTTTTACACAGCTAACAACGTTATTTAAGTAATTTTTCAATGGCATTTGTACAAAAAATTTACTGTGCCAAGTACATTTTATAAGTTGGTCGACTATTACTCGTAAACTTGTAAAGCCTGTTATGATTTAATTTTTGTATATTTTTACATGGTTCGTAAGCATTATATTTACTCTGTTTTACACAGCTATCAACTTTATTTAAGTAATTTTTCAATGGCATTTGTACAACATTTTTACATATCCAAGTACATTTTATAAGTTGGTCGACTATTACTCGTAAACTTGTAAAGCCTTGTTATCCGTGATAATTTTCCTTTTAATTTCGTTATATTTACTACTGCCTTAAATTTTTTCACATAGCCAAGAGCAACCATTTCGCTGGCAGGGGGGGGGGGACACTTGACTCTAACATAAATTTGCAACTTAAAGCTTAATTTTACGCAAACGAATCTATGAATCGAAAAATGGTAATAACAAACCCATAATAATTTTGAATAGCCTATCCAACGATACCCCACACCATGGGATTGATGAGAAAAAAAAAATACATCCCCACTTTACGTCTATGGGAGGTACCCGAAAAAAAAATATTTTTCATGATTTTATGTTACCACTTTGTCGGAATTATTAATATGTATATACATGCCAAATTATAGCTTTCTAGTACTTAGATTCTCTGAGCTAAGCTGCGGACGGACAGACGGACAGAGCGAAACTATAAGGGTTCCTTGTTGACTTCGGAACCCTAAAAAATGTATAACCTAAGCTGAAACATATTGTTAATAAATCAGATTTGAATTTATATTCTTGTCTCATCGCCCCTCACTGTGAGTGGCTAAGAAATCTATGTTCAGTCTCGTGAGTCTGCGGGACTGGCCGTGAATGTACTCTTCCAGAACCTGGAAATCCTGTCCTATATCCGTCTGTAACCTTAAGTCGCATGGTGCAGACATCCTGAACTTATCTATATATTTATTTATCACATATATAGATTAGGTATATGATATATTAGGGCTATAGGGCTTTTAGGTCTTAGGGTTGTAGGGACTGTTAGTCTGGTAGGTCTGAGTAGGCCCTTTTTAGGGTTCCGTACCCAAAGGGTAAAAACGGGACCCTATTACTGAGACGCCGCGGTCTGTGTGTCTGTCTGTCACCAGGCTGTATCTAATGAACCGTGATAACTAGACAGTTGAAATTTTCACAGATGGTATATTTCTGTTGCCGCTATAACAATAAATATTTAAGTGGGGCTCCCATACAAAAACGTAATTTTTTGCCGTTTTTTGCGATAATGGTACGGATTCCCTCGTGCGCGAGTCCGACTCGCACTTAGCCAGTTTTTTAAGAACAGGCACAGTTGTTATTTGCGAATCTATTTGCATAAATGATAAGCCGTAATAGCTCCTGTCTGTAGCTATCTGACTGATCCCATAAACATACATAGGTACAATATAATACATTTTGCGTAAATGTTTTTAACCATGTTACCAACAATAATATATCATCCTGTTTGTTTTGTATTAGTTTTTTAATAGAAAAGTTAGGATTCTCGTAAATCTACGTTTCACTTGTTATACAAACTGCTTGTCGATTGTAGAAGTCGCTGTTTGGATGGCTTTACTTTTGAACTTCACCAACTGATTACTTTCACTCGAATATTAACGTTACAACTCTTATTTCAAAGCGGTCAGGTTTAGTTTCCTTTACGTGTTTATTTCAAAGGTTTGCACTGTTCTGGTATTTCAATTTTATCACGTTTTTACGCGTCTCGTTTCCGACGTGCCTAACTAGAACATTTTAATGAAAACAACATGAAAATGTCGTAGTTTTTTTCATTGTTTTAACTTGTGTTAGCTGTCATACTCGTACAATGGTTGAATATGTATAAAATAATACTTTTATCAAACTTGTGTTGGCTACATGGAAAAATAAAAGTGAATTTGTATTTCAATTTGGGATTTTAAAGTTCTGGAAAGCTAGCTTAAGGGCCTACATGCGCTTTAGTGCCGTAAAACGGTTACTTTCTAAAGCATACTGCTTAGTAACGGCTAGGTTAAAAGGTTTGAAAAAAATATATATTTATTATCGATTCATGTACATTATTTGGAACACAAGGTTTTTTCGTGTAACTTATAGTATTGCTTTAAAAAAATAATTTACAACACGATATTTTTTCACAACTTTTTGAAACTCCTCCAAAACGACTTGTATGTTTAAAAATATTTTTAGATAGACAGATTGGTATTTAGAGTTTCTTTAGATGGTACTTTGCTTATTTAAATCAATCAATATTTTGCAAAGAAAGTCTTGCAAAGTAAGGTCCAATGTATATGTCGCAGGGATATGATGAAAACAGGGAATTGATCAAATCTCTAAGCAAAATTGGTTCAGTGAAATGACAAAAATAACTTTTCTGTAGTAATTTAAAGGTTTATTTTGTACGTTGAATTAGTATTTGTGTGGCAGAGCCGACGGAGCCCCGCTGCGCGGGGCTCCTATTTCTGTATGCAGGGTCTAAAGTAACCTAACACGAAGGAGATGACGGGAGCTGAGTTCGCTCGCTTTGCTCGCTCACTTCAGCTCCCGTCATCCCCTTCGAACCTAACCTGTCCGTGTCGGGGTGCCCTAAGCTCCCGAGCTCGCTACGCTCGCTCTTAGAGAGATTTGATCAATTCCCTGTTTTCATCATATCCCTGCGATATATCGACTACTCAGCGACCGTACGTCACTGCAGGGATCCAGCAGAATATCAGCGTCAGGTATATTTGCCTGACACGTGCTGAGCTGGACTCCCATTTGGTGCAACCTTGAGACGCACTCCGCACTGTGTTTTAATCATTATAACTAATAATTGAAGTAGGTATGTTACTTGTGTCACTTTTATTTGTATAATGTATTTTTCCTGTTTCTTATTTTTTGTATGTCGGCACCTTAAATTGTTTCCAAATACCTACATGTAAATTAAAAAATATTGTGATTTTGTGTGTTGTGCTGTGTCTTTTGTGTGCACTGAATAAAGAGTTTATCTATCTATCTATTAGTGTGCGTTCACAGACTAGCTCGCTCGCCGCAGAGGACCCTACGTAATCGTGTGTGTGGACGCTTTATTTTTATTTATTTGTGGACTACTTTTTTATGCGAATTTGTAAATACTTTTTATTTATATTGTGCATTGTGTAAATAAATCATAATGCTAACTTTTAAACCACGAAACGGATTATAATATATATAACGGATATTTTTTACATGTAGTACTCTCCTGTAAAACACTTTCACAAAGTTTCATATTGCATAACCTCAGTTTTCGAGATTTGAGAGAGAGAGAGAACAAAACCGTACAGGAGTATTAAAATTTACAGATTTTTAGAATAACAGTGTTTTATTTGTAACCTTATATAGAGAGTATTGAGTAATAAACTGTTACCACTAACGTTGCTAAAACTGGGTAAAGTACGACACAACTTATATGTCACTTATGTGTGCTAAAAACTCACTTAGAAATATGGAAACATTATAGGTAATCATTTTAATTATGGGATCCAAAAAAAATCACATGATGAATCCAAGAAAAATGCACATAAGCATGTGGGGTATTTATCATTAGAACCCATTATTTAATATTTTATATTAATATGTTTATACGGAACCCACAGTGCGTGAGTCCGGCCCGCACTGTGCCGGTTTTTATGTAAGTCAGTAATTACAGTCTATGCAAATGATTAAAATGAAATAATTTCTAAAATTGTGAGTACGGGGTAAGAATGTTACTCTGAAAAGCTGAATCGATCTTGGTTAAATTTGAAAGAGGCTAGGGCCGAGTTTCTCACCGCATGGATGAATTCAACAGCGAATCACAGCAGGTAACGCGTGCTTGACTATTTGTCATATAAATTCTGCGATAATTTAGAGATGAGAAACTCGGCCTAAGTAACTGGAAATTATGACTTTATGCTGTATTATTATTTATAGTTATATATCATTCCAGATTGAGTTTTTTTAACGTAATTATTTTAAATTACCTACTTAGTATTTAAAAAGTAAAAATAAAAGTTAATTAAAAAAATAAAAAACCCGACTGCTTAAGAAGCAAACTAAAAAGACGTCAACAAGAAGAAAATCATGCTGTGCAGTCGGAGGATACATATTCGCGAGCTGGTTGACCAAAACCAGATGTATCCTCCGACAGCACAGCATAATTTTCTTCTTGTTTACGTCTTTTTAGTTAGCTTCTTAAGCAGTCGGGTTTTTGATATTTTTAATTAACTTTTTTTTATTTATAACTTTTTAGTTACTTTTTATCGAATTTGGTACATAGAAATATATAAGTATTATATATTTTTGAAATCCTTTATTTTGATACCCCACACGATGAGATAGGAAGAAAAAAAATAATTTGGGACCCCACATTAGGGCGCCTAAAATCGGCCATTTTACTATCTTACTATTTTAATATAGCCAGTGACACTCGCAGGGTTCAGACGAATCGATTGATGTAAGAATCATTGAAATCGGCCAACGCGTTTGGTCTCTGGAACGCCACATAGGAACAAACATACATACATACATAGACTGATAAACACATTACCCTCCTTCGGCAGTCGGGTAAAAAGGGAAAATTTACAAGTCCGCGAATAGACCTGTCACACTGTCAGTGGCGTAGCTAGCATGGGTGGCACCCGGTGCGCATAATTGTGGTGTCACCCAATAATGAAATCTGTTAAAATGAATAAACATTTAATAAACGTATAGTATGTTTTTATTTAATTATTACAAATAAGTCTTTCATAATTAAAATAGAAATTTTGATAATAATAGTTACTAATTACTTATACCTACATTTGTTTATACTAATCTAAGTACAAGCACTAAAATCTCTTTTTTCTAGCTTTAACAGCTGTAAACTCGGCAATCATATCATCAAAATATATATTTTTTGTGTTACCTCATGTTCTATTGTTAATATGCCAAGATTGTTAAGTCTGTTTTCGGTCATTGTTGCCCGCAAGTAATTTTTAATTAATTTTAGTTTGCTGAAACTCCTCTCAGTGATACGCAAATTGTCATAAATAACTTTAGTGCGACCATAACATTCAGAAGAGATTCTGTAAAGTCCCATTCCACGATGAATTTCAAGAAGTCTAGAGTCACCCAGCTAGAAACTGCCAATGTTTTTGGCCGCTTTTAAATGTCTTCTCAACCTCGGTATCTCTAAAAGGAGTTCTGTTTCTGATATCTCATCATAAAAACCAGTAAATTTCGATACAGCTAATTTCAACTCTTCAGTGTTTGCCAAAAGCAATGTATTTGTCTGCACAACCCCACTACACTGGAAAAAAGTCATGGTCTAATGTGTGGTCAGAGTAAATAATTTCTTGTTAACATTTATTTCAAATAATACGTGCATTTTTATATAATCTCAATTGATAAATTAAATTATTTTGTTGGGATAACTTGATTAAAATAACTTCAAACCTAAATTATTTATCATTAATAAACGTGTCACCCCGGAACCCCCCTAGCTACGCCACTGCAGAACCATGCATCTGTATGGATCAGAATGTTGGGCTGTGAAAAAGATGGATGAAAAGAGATTGCATGTAGCAGAGATGAGAATTTTGAGATCGAAGTGCGGAGTGACGAGAAGGGATAAAGTGAGAAATGAGTAGGTATAATATTAGAGGCAGTTTGAAAGTGGCGCCAGTGACAGAACAGTTGAAAGGAAATCGGTTGTCCTGGTATGGTAATCTAATGAGGAGGGATGAAACGCATGTTACTAAAAGAGTTATGAATATAAATGTGGATGGATGGTGAGGAAGGGGATGGCCAAAGAAAAGATGGATGGACTAGGTGTGAGGAGTGATATGAAAGAAAAGGGAGTCAGTGATAGCGTGACGGGGGACAGGACGGTGTGAAAGAAGAAAACGTGTTGCACCGACCCCAAGTAACATGGGACAAGGAAGATGATGACCTACTTAGTATATTTAAACGAATATAATAACTTAAAACATCAGGAGCCGACCGTAAGCTCAGAGCCAGTTTATTTTGACTGTGCTAACTCAGCCGGCATAATTACAGACACAATAGAAAAACATTAAAACGGGTGCCATAAATGTTCGCTTGCCGGTCGAGGGACACTCAAAATAAACTGTCGAACCATGATAGTTTTGACACGTCATGGTACGGGGGCTGTAGGTACGTAAGTAGAGTTTTAATGTAACCTATTTTGTTTTACTTGTTCGACCTACATTATATAAAAATAATGTCTAATAAAACTTAATATTTATTGACGGAATCGTAGGCAAGAATGCAACCTGTTAGTCGCATCTCTGCGTCCACGCATACTCTTTGATCGCAGTCCGCGCTCGCTATGGATGCGTGAGCCGTGCCGGTGTGTGAGTTTAGCTTCGCCGGGATGCTCAAGGCCATTGGGGCATACTAGCGCCTTAAGCTCGCGTCTTTATCCGCATGAAAAGTATTTTATAATCCCAAGGGAACTTACTAACGGAATGAGAAGTATCCTATATCCTAAACTAAGTTTTAGTCTATAAGTATGGCAAGTTGTTTCAATGATTTGGGAACTAGACACACGCTTACAACTTATATACAAATATATAATATACAATTTCTCACTTTCGTATCCAAAAATAAGCCTCTATCGTGATGATCAAATTACATTCACATATAGTCCCCCTTCCAATTCCATTTGAAACTCCTTGAACATAACTCAAGAATCTTCAAAACATAATTTGTACGGAACTCAATTTTATACACATTTGACTTACCAAGGAGGTTTAAACAAAATTTTACTCGATATACTGAAGTGAAGTTTGGCCTCGTCAAGTTTAGGGAGTATTAGCAACTTTGTAACTTACCTTGTTTGAACTACAGCCTCGTTGCCGTCCTATGGCTAGAGCGTCACTATATGACATTTGGCCGATTTTGAGTTTTTTAAATATTCATCAAAAAACAAAAAAATTGTATAAAATTCTGTTTCGATCTCTCTAAGTAGTATTTTAATACAATCAATAGATTTCGGATAAAAATTGTGTTCAATCAAATCTATTTTTTGACACCTTAAACTCTCGCAAAATGATTTAAAAAGGAAATATTAAGACAAAGTTAAACTCTTAGCCACACCTAACAGAAGCACACAACTCTCACTCAAACACACTCAACACAAGCACACAACACTCACTCTTTTTATAGTATAACGTTATTTTGCTTTAAACTGATGTAGTATTATATAAACGTAACCACTGTTGTTTTTTTTTTCATAATGTCTGATTACAGGCTCGGCCTAGCTCAGGCGCAGTTTCTCGTAATTTATCCTTGTGCATTTATTTAATATCTTTAATAATTCAATTATAATATTAAAATTTTACAATATTGTGGTGAAATCAATATTATATTCTACTAGCTTCTGCCAGCAGCTCCGCCCGCGTGAAAGTCAAAAATTATTCCGAGGGAACATTTTTCGGGATAAAAAGTACCTTGCTATTTTTGATTATACATCTATGTGCCAAATTGCCAAAGCCGTTAGAGCATGAGAAGTAACAAACATACAAACACACACACACTCACAAACTTTATAATACTATATAATATAAGTGTCGCATTTGTAATATTAGTGTATTAGTTAATTATTATATTTTGCGGTATTTTTTTGCCTATATCTCAAAATATGATTTTGTCAGATAGTGACACTGTGACAGCGACGCTTGGTACTAGGGATTGAGTGTAAGTATGATGTAAAGAGAATATTAACTTATAATTGCGTGGGTGATTTTAATACTAAGTCTTTGGTTGTTTGTGTTATTAGACCTGGAGCGCCCTTCAGAGTTGCCTGGTAGTAGTTTGTGTTTTGAATATATTTTGATGATATTCTTAACCTTTGAAGAATATAGAGATTCCTTATTATTGTCTGAGCGATAACCGTTTTGGACAGTTGTGATGTGACGCAAACTTTCCCTATTTGTATTTTAGTTTTCCTTTTGATTTTTTTTATGGTCTATGTCGTATCTGGCGCACGCAAATGAGCTCTTTCTTTTTTGTATAACCTGGTCTAGGACGTGAACCTGGTGAAGTCTGCAGAAATCTGCTGGATTCGAGACGCACAAGACTGGGGGCCTATGTTCAGCAGTGGACTTCTTTCGTCTGAAATGATGATGAAGAATGACCGCTAATCAAATGAGAGTAAAAGAATTTCCATAAAATATATTTCAATTTTGCACGGTGAAAATAATTTCATCTTTCCTTTTACTTAATATCCGAGTCCATGACAATTCAATCGTTTTTATTATTAAATATACATTACCCCACACTAGGAATTTCTCCTGTATCGTTAAAATAGTTTAGTTAATGGTTAAGTATAAATAAATACTTGAGTTTATTTGTCTGTTAAAATCTCTATATTTTTTTCAGAGCTTTTTGATGTCGACCAAAGTAGAATTACAAGATAGGATTAGTTATGTAAAAATATACAGTTTACGTATCTCAGTATCACATTGAAACCTTCTATTTGTTTTACCAAACGTAACACAATCTTTGTTATATTTGCAAAAACTTTTTCCTTATTAGCACATGAATTTTGACAATACAGAGAAAGTAGGTATTTTCGTACTCATTTATGAAAAAAGTTTACAAATATGAAACAGCTTTTCACGTGAACCAGTCTTGACTGACAAAATATTTTGTTTTAGGTACGATTTTATTTGTTCGGCAATGTACCTAACATTGCCGAACAAAAGTGATAAAAATGTGGTATACTGTGTCAAATAGTTATAGGTATATTTCTGTATTTTTTATAATTGTCAAATCAAATCAGCGAACATATACGTAAACAGTTGGCAGTAGTATCGTCACAGCGCTAATATTTTTCAATTATCTATCTATTACTACTAACGTTTAATTATATTTATAACTTTAGTTTGTATGTTGAGTATATATGGTATAATTATATTGTATTTATAGTTTATATGTGTATTTAAATATTCCTGATACGTTTAAAATTGCACCTACTTCTGTTTGTCTCTGAACCACCCAAAGGTTGACTGGTAGAAAATGCGTAAGGCATTAAGTCCGCCTCTGTACTTTTGTGTGTATGAAGTATTAATTAAATAAATATATCAGGCAAACAAGAAAAGCAGATTGATCTCCAGAACAGTATAATTTCTAAGGAAACGTATTGTAGTGTTGTCGTGTCCCAGCCTTGAGTTCATATAAGCATCTAATAAACCCTGACACCTGACACGCCTAACCTGGTTTTTGATGTTACACAAAAGGTTAAACGTACAATAACACAAAGATAAGGTGAACAATAAATGAATGCACATCCTTGTCTATTATTTACATCCAAAAGATTTTCCTTTAAATTAAAAACTCGATGGTTTTATTATAAAATGTTCGGGAAATCTGCCAGCTACTGGCATTATTGGTTCCACTTCGACAATTTTACGACAATTTTGTGGAAGTTAAATCGGGATATAAATCAGGAAGATTTCTTTACTGTTGTAATTTCGGTTGGTAATTTCTCTCCGAGCTGTAAAAGTCAATTTTGCTGATATTAATAATGTGAAAGTCTGTATGTGTGTTTGCCTCAACGGCTGAATTGATGTAGACACGGGTATATAGTCCGCTATATACCCGTGTCTACAGGACTACACTATTAGGATGTAGGATATTCCCGCGGGATAATATTGAGACTTGCACATGGCACTAGTTAGTGTTACAAAGTAGTATTAATGGTAGTGTACTGAGTATCATAAATAGTTCTTGATGTTACTCTATATACTAAATAAACAAAAGACTACACTAAATAAAAACCCTCTGTAATTTTCATCCATATTTATTCAACCAGTAACAAAGAAAAATAAAAACAAATGAAAGAGCAAAAGGCAACTTTACACTCATATGAAAAGCTTCCGTAGCAACTAGAAAATATTTTCCTGAACAAAACTGATATAAAATACCGATTGTCGGTTTAGATAGTCTCGCGTAACGACGCATGTGCATGCATAGAGTAAAAAGAAAAAAATCAAATCGGTTTTATCGCGTCGGGTGTCACGGACATATTCTAGATTTTACGTATCAAAAAGTTTTACGTACCGAGAAGGTTTGAGCTGAATGTAGTGCAAAATACTGTGAAATATACGCATGACTAACCGCTGTAAATTTGTTTTTTGATTTTGACAATTGTTAGGATGAAAACACAAAAGAGTTGTGTTGACTTTTAAATCTGGTGCTAGATAAAAACTGACGTATGCATGACAAATTTTTACGTGCGTGTTCAAAAATTCTTTTGTTGATTTTACCTGTGATAAATTATTCTGAATGGTTAAAACTTTTTCGCTATGTTCGACTATTGTGCAAGATAAAAAAGATTTTTAAGCGACGATCTGTAGAGTGGGCACGTATCTGCACGCTTAGTCGCATATTGCTCTCATCCCGTCTGGAAAAGGAATATTTACATTTTGTGCATGGTTAAGTATTCTAAGCTTTATTGATTTTCACATTTATGAATTTAAAGTATTGGCTTTAATAGGGACATTAAAATAGAAAAGAAATTGTGTGAAATTATCTGACAAGTAAGTTAACGAGAACTTAATCGAAATGGAAATCGAAATGTGATGAAACATGCCCTAAATTTATTAAATAAAATAATTATAAAGTCAAAAAATAATATCGATACTTACCTAATTACTGTAACAAACAAGATAGTTACATTTTTATCATAGTCTACAGCAGTTGCCATAAAACAATACTCTTGTAGACGTTTTCCGAAATGTCGCTCCATTAAAAACTTACATTTATTTTTCTAGTCCAGGCACATATATACGCTTTTCATCCTGTGCAAATGTGGTGCGGCGAGTGCACTTATATGAATAACTTTGAGTGTGGACGAACTCGAGGCGAAGGCAGAAAGAACGCCTTGTTGCTTTTGTTCCATTTTTGAATTTACTTTTTTCATATTATTATCAACGGCGTCGGTGAAGGATCTAGTAGTATTTTGGTAACTAAGTAAATGCAAAAAGTTTTGTTTACAGGAGACTTAACTTCAGTCGTTTAGAAAATAAAAATGGTCATCCTCGCTCTATCATTATTCGACTAAAATCGTAAAAAGTAGTGTTGTAGTAAAAAGTAGTATTCCTTTTTCGTTGTTAAAATATTTGATTTCAAAATGTCCTGCACAAAAAAATACCGTCGGCGTCACGACGGTATTTTTTTATTTTTATTGAATCTGTTGTTGAAAATTTGATGCGTTCATATTTCGAAATTGTATGCAGGAATCTACGTTGGAATTTCGGACCTTTGTTGTTCTCACTGCTCTTTAAATATATTTTTTTTTTTCATTACATCCAGGTAGGTATATCAAAAACTTTTTGGAAAGTAGAACACTAACAATAGTCTGTTATTCCGAGTGAGACCAGAAACTTGTATATCACGGTTGACGGATTTCATACGCACGAGTGTGTCTTCTAAGTAGGTATACCCTACCAAACTTCCTTCTATTCAAAAAGCCCCTTAAATATTTAATAAACTTCTTACCCATTAAGACCCCACTAGACCTTTAGTTCTCCTTCAAAAAAACACTCTATAAACTCTTACAAAAAAGGCAAATTATAGTATAACTGTATAAATTTAGATGATAAATAAAAATTAAAATTTCGCTTTCGTGATTTATTTATTACTGGATTATATACTTTAGTCATTAAGTAGGTATTGAATTTTATTTTAATTTTAGTTCCTTTGTGGAATATTTGTATTTTATACCCAATCTCTTTTTTATAAAAATGCTTTTGAATTTGATTTTTTTAGGGATCCGTACCCAAAGGGTAAAAACGGGCGGACCCATTACTAAGACTCCGCGATCTGTCTGTCTGTCTGTCTGTCCGTCTGTCACCAGGCTGCATCTGGTGAACCGTGATAGCTAGACAGTTGAAATTTTCACAGATGATGTATTTCTATTGCCGCTATAACAACAAATACTAAAAACAGAATAAAATAAACATTATTTTTTCCCATACAACAAACGTAATTTTTTTTGCCGTTTTTTGCGATAATGGTACGCAACGCTTCGTGCGCGAGTTCGAATTGCACTTGGCCGATTATTTTTAAATAAAATTTCACCATTAAAAATGGAAGTCTTTATCCAGCCTATGTTATCCATAAGTACCTAGAGGCTTGCTGACATGGTGATGATTGTAATGAGTCTAGAAGCATGTTGAACTTGAAGAAAAAATAACAAAATATAGCGTCTCTATAGCGTTGAAAACTCCTCCAAACCTTTGTCCATGGTAAATCCAGCCCTGAGGTAACGCGAAACGGCAACTCTAGTGGTTTAGATGTATATCCTAACTTTTACAGAAAAATATTCTTCAGTAGGTAAATAGACGTATTCTAAGATAGGCAAATAGAAATAACCACGTAATCCAAGAGGGCGTCAATCATAATTTTAATAAAATGCCTGTATTATGTATTTCCCTAAAGTAGCGATATTTATACGTGTTTTCTGTGAGCAAAGCCGGGCTCAACGAGATCTCAATTTGTAAAGACAAAGCCCCTATCCATCATCCGAAGGGAGCGAACTGAAAGAAAACCCGCCTCACCAATTTTTAGGGAAAGAAAAAATGTTGGGTTCCGTATAGTTGAGGGAGAAACTATAATGTTGCTGGAGTAGGTAAAACGAACTAATGGTAATAGGAGGCTATTATTTTTAAATGATAGAACATAATGTACAACACTATTTATTGTCTTAATAAGCTCATAGAAGAGGGCTAGTTATGAAATGTTAATGAATTTCGGGAGAAATCTAATTACGGTTTTTTTTACAATACGATATATAAACTCACATCTGTTATTAACATGAAAATGGATCTAATTTGTATTTAGAAATGATTAAGGACTTCTACGGAAATCCTTGAAACGAATTAATAATAATAAATAACTAATAATTTATTTATTTTCAGACACAGTAGTCCATAATCTTATTACATTCATGCATTACATTGAAAATAAAAATAATAAATGAATATCAATTCAAAATTAAAATAAAATAAAATGTCAGTCATCATTTCAGACTTAAAAAATACTGAATATATTAATGACCTTGACGTTTCTCATATAAATAAATATAAAAAAGTATTACCGCGAAAAAAGTTACCGGTTACTGGAAATTCGATATTTAAAGCTACAGAATAATATTTTAAATAATAATATATATTTTTTAAATTAAAAACATAATAAGAACTCTATCTCACTATCGTAAGAACCTTGTCCAAGATACTAGCATTTACGTAGGAATTTGTAAGCAATTACGAATATAAAGTATGTAAGTCTTGATATCCTCGTACCTCCAAGTTACAGTCGTACCCTGAATAACTTATACGACTCAGCGGACGTGGGTAGCTGAATACGGCTGCTTCCAACAATCAGTTAGCCGTTTTGAAGAGGAATATTTATTGTCTTCTTTAGAAACATAGTTTTTGTAACATATTTAAGTAGTTGTTCTAGTAAGTAAGTGCGCTAATAGCGAGCGTAAACGCAAAACAGTTTGAAGTCGCTTTTATGTCTCGTCACTCAAAGACCACAGAATGCCTTTTCTAAGTTATATAAGCCACATAAATCTTAAAGTAGGCTTTTAAAGAGTAATGACAAATGTCTTAAGTATATACGTCAAGAGTGACTTTGGTAAATAGCCGGCAAATAATACGAGCCTGCGCAAAAACGATAATAACGAATGTCTTTTAAGGAATGTATGAGGCTCGGGGGGGGGGGGGGGCGTTTCCATACAATCCAGAAGCGGGGGATCTGCGTACGGCTGCCATTTTAGTTCAAAATGTTTATCAGCTATTATATAAATTAGGATAAATTAAAAGAAAAAAAACGTGAATCAAACGAAACGGGCGATGGTTGGGGTGATTTAAAGTAAAAATATATATACATACAAATTTTATATATATATATTATATATATATATATACGTATATATATATATATATAAAATTTGTTTGGTACTTAATGACCTACTGCAAATAGCCTACGATCTTATGCCCACCCTGTTACCATCTGGTTTAATTACGTACTCTTTTAAAATAAACAGAAACCATATCATTTTATTAATTCCATCTGCAACAACCCCACTAAAGTTTGTTTTTATTTCAGAATCGACAAAATAAAAACAAGCGAGCTCAATTTCAACATCCCAAAGCCAGTTAAACACAAAATTAAAAACAGAAACATTCCCAAAACGAAAACAAAAGTGGTAATTAAACATTCTAGGCGCGTTAAAGCTATTAATTACCACGGAACCCTAGAGAAAGAATAGAAGGTCGTGTTTCGGACGGGCCTAAGATTATCACCGGATAAGTTTGATCAATACTTCCCCAGCATTGCCGAAATATTGGGCTAAGCCGAGACCGAAACGAAGCTCTATTTTTTCAAGGATTATTTTTCTTTTGATTTTCGATTGCGTTTGTCAAGTTGTTGATAGATTAGTTGGACAAAAGTTTTGTTTTTATTAGATAACCTACCGGCCCGCCAATGTTTCGGATGGATTTGACGACTTAACAAAATAGATTACTTTATTATAAATAATGTATGTTTCATATTTATTGTACGATAAACGTAAACTTTCCGGATTAAATTCATTAAGGGTACACCAGTCGAAAATTCTTCCATACAAAGTTAGTCTGACTTTTACTCCACTGTTTGACGATGTACGTTCAAAATAAAAAATGATATCAATTTGTCTCATCATTATCTAGCCCTGTATGGAAGCAAAAAACTAAAAATAATATTTACTTGAAAGTTATGAGCTTTGAAAGTTTCATATTTCAACACTAATTTTAACGCATCTTTGGGCGCAAATAAATACCATAAAAAGAAGGAAAATTGAAAAACGGCCTTCATACAGGAATAGATTAGTAGTTCAACAATGTAAATAAATTTATTTTGAACAGATACATTCAGTCGTTTTTTCATGATATCCAGACACCCAAAGGTCTGTTTATAAAATTTCGCGCGCTCGTTTTCGTTCTAAATCATCATCCATTTGGCTACAAATTTGCAAAAGTGTGTATTCGTACGCGAACTAGCTTCTTACTGGTCACAACAGCATCTATCTGTTCCGCACGTATTGTCGGTTGATATAGCATGCATTTTAACCCCGCGCACAATATAGTTCGTGCCGTCGACTAGTGTGCCCTTAAATAATGATGCAATCGGCGTCCAAATCCGTTACGTAGTTTAACAAGGCGGCCTCACAGACAGATACGATTCACAAAACTTTATAGTACAAAGGGGTATAGATTATGTATATTTTTGTGTATAAAGCTTTTATTAGAGAGATACGACTGAATTAATTCGATATTAACTGGTATCCAATGAACCCAGTCGTATATCGAAATACTTTAATGTATGTATCACAAGTCTTCATTGAACCATATAAGTACATAATATTGTTACTAATATATTATTTGCTCAAGGTTAATGTGTAATTAGCTATTATATTGTTCTGACAGTATCACCGTTCGAATATAAAGGCTTCCTCGCACAAATAGGCATAAATTAGAACTAAAGCCTGGTGTACACGGGCAGATTTAACCGTAGAGTACTAACTATACCAATGTAGACAGCATTGGGAGAGTAGAGTACTAAAACTTGAAAGAGTAGAGTGACTAGCTACGCGGGCAAGCTACCACTTGCCTTCCCCCACCGGCGCCCACTCGACCGCACAAATTATCGCCTACACTAGTTACTCTACTAATAAAATTGAATTGATGTGTATTCAGTCACTCTACTGAAACTGGTAGGGTACTTGGAATTGTTAGAGTATTGTGCTCGTTGACTTAAGCGTTAACTCTAATCGTGTACACCAAGCTTAATTGTGTCGTAGCTTTTACCCGCAGTTTTGCTCGTGGGTCCTGTTTCCAAACTGCAGGAACTGTGCATTTTTTGGGGTAAAACGTAGACTGCGCCATACGAAAATAAGTGTAGCTTTTTACCTGTGAAAGATTTTTGTAATCAGTATTTCCAGTTTCCTTTAGATTTATAAACATACCCATAAACCGCTTTACATAGCCAAATAATATTTATAGTTTAGTTACTGACTCTAGACAAGAACAGTAGAAATCAAACATCCATATATAATAATAACATTATAAATGCGGAAGTAACTCTGTCTGTCTGTCTGTCTGTTACTTTTTCGCGAAACAAATTTAGATGAAATTTGTTATGGAGATACTTTGAGACTCTGGGAAGGACAACGGCCACTTTATTTTGACAAAACACGAAAGGGGAGAAATGGGGGGGCTGGTTAGTTTTGTAAGAAACTGCTTTAAAATGGCTTAAACTGCTGAGCCGGTTGTGGTGTTCATTCCACATGTCTTAGTTTACTTACGTTTTATAATATATTTTTATAATTTCATCCTTATAATTTTTGAAATTGTATTAACTCAAGTTTCCCATTTTATGTATTCTTTAACACCTGAAAAGCTTAAGATTTGTTTTAACATCCAAAACTATTTTATTATTTTATACTGACATTTTTACCTGACATGACATTGTCATTATTTTATTTTCTTAAACCATAGACATAAGATACCATTCTCTATAGCTTATTAAGCTCGTTGTACATTATATTTTTCATTATAAGGGCAGCGGCAGACTGCGCCTCTGCAAACCGTTTTTATTCGTTCACGATTTCTTAATTGATATTCAAATTTAAAATTTAGAAGACATGTCGGAACGAAGAAAAACGGGTGTCACTTTTTTAGTCTAAAATCTGCACTGAACTCTGAAAGTCGTTTGACTACTTAGTACTACGTGTTGTAGGTACTATTGAATCTGAAAATCTCTTTAAAACTATTATATATAAGGCCTGTGAATCTACCAATTCTGTGAAAAACAATAAATATAATTTATTGAGTGTTGAACTTAAATGTGTGCATTTTACTGGTTCATAAACTACGTCGGTCACCGCTTCATAGTAAAGGGCTTGATTGATCGGCATATTAAGCCACAGCCCGACCTCCACACTTCTATCTGCCAGTGCCAGCCTATTCTACTGCCTAACTGACTGCCTGACTATTAGTTCAGCAGCCTTGACCATCTAACTGTGAGCCAGCCCATTCGTCCTGCTGGCTACCCTACTGCCTATCTAAGTGATTCATCTGCGAGCTCATCTGCCTACCTCGGGCATTCCACGCCTTCGTGTCCGTCCAGCTGCCTAGCCTGCCTGCCTGCCTGCTAAGAAATTGCCCACGTCGTGTGAAGCCGGATCTTCCTAGCTGCCCACGTCGTGCGAAGCCGGACCTTAATTTGTTATTTATATCCTTTTCTTAGTTTTAATTTGTATTTACCTTTAATTTTATTAACGTGGCTTACGTATAGTTCATTTGAACTATACGTAACGCTACACGGTATAGATGAAATTTGGTACGGAGATAGTTTGGATCCCTGGGAATATAAATCAATTCAATATTGGTTTATAAATCAATTCTGAAATTGGTCAATCAAAGAAATATTATCAGTGTATACAAACTTACTATTTGTTTGTGCAATTGCGCATATGTGAACGCACCTTAAAATGGTGTTGCATGTTTTAATATTTAAGTTGAGTACGCATATCTCTCAAGTGGCGACACTAAGCGATGGTCCGGGGCACTCCCATAGCGTCCTTCTGTTGTCTACCAACCGTCGCGAGTCACGGACTTAATTACTATAACTAAACTTTGCTACGAGTGTTATACATATTATGACCCCGACGTGATCAGCGATTGCGTCAACCAGAGGTGAACATCTTCGTACAAGCACAAGTTACGAGTTGAACTTGTATCGTGCTGACCGCAAAGATAAAGCTGACCACGCCCTGGACGCTCATCTGCTGTCAACACACCAGGACCTGCGGACTGTGAGATTTCGCCAACCCTAGCATCGCTCAGTTCTCGCATCCCGGCCGTACGTCAGTGCTATATTGTTTCAAAAAAACCTGCCAAGTGCGAGTCGGACTCGTGCACGAAGGGTTCCGTACCATTATCGCAAAAAGTCACGTTTTTTGTATGGGAGCCCCACTTAAATATTAATAATTTATTTTTTATTATTTATTAAATATTAATAATTTATTTTTTATTATTTATTAAATATTAATAATTTATTTTTTATTATTTATTAAATATTAATAATTTATTTTTTATTATTTATTAAATATTAATAATCTGTTTTTATATATTAATAATGTATTTTTTGTTATAGCGGCAATAAAAATACATCATCTGTGAAAATTTCAACTGCCTAGCTATCACGGCTCATGAGATACAGCCTGGTGACCGACGGACAGACAGACAGACAGACAGACGGACCGCGGCGTCTTAGTAATAGGGTCCCGTTTTTAACCTTTGGGTACGGAACCCTAAAAACTAAAGGTCAAAAGCGTAAAATGGACCGTACAGTTGAACTTTCACTTCATTTAACCTCGCCTCCAAGAGACACAAAAAGGGCATCGGTGAATATCTTCCACTTGTGTCCCTAAATATTATTATTTATTAGTTACTTTATAATTTAATTACATCATGGAAAGAAAGCTGAAACTAATACCTAAACATTTAACTTCAATAATACCTACTCACCTACCTACTTTGTTTCGTTTCTTAGAAGTAGATCTATAAGTATAAGTACTCACTTTGAGAAAACAAACAGCTACTTTGCTAAAGTCTTATAACTTAGAACAAAGTACATAAGTACTGAAAATCGTTTTAGGTCACGAAAACACAAAGAAAGTAGGTTCGACGTGATGTGGGTATTTTGTAAACTTAAGGAACTTTAATGTTTACCGATTTCGACAACCATTCCCAAAGGAGGAAAGAGAAATTCTCAATTCGACTGTTTTTTATGTTTATTTTCTCAGAACTTTTTACTAAGAGAACCGATTTTGATGAATCAAATCAAATCAAATCAAATCAAATGTTTTTTATTTCACATAGGCCTACATGGGCACTTATAAAACGTCGACAAAAGGTGCACGGTTCGGGTTAGTCGTTTCCTGTGGAGAAGAACCGGCAAGAAACTCCACGGTTACTCTTTTAAAAAAAATGGTTTGTTTTTACAATATTTCCACGTTACAGTATTAGTGCTTAGATATGGGGGGACAACGTAGGCCCGACAATAAGTCGTAAGAAACTAAAAAAAAAAATTATATAAACGAGAGAGTTAACAAATGTTAACAAGCGTCTAGAAATCTAGAAGGCCTACAATGTTCACACATTCACAAAACAATCAGTAAAAGAATCTATACAAAGGAAAAAATAAATAAAAATATATAACAAGACTAAATTTAACATGTGGCACAAATGTTGTTATCAGTGCTGTAACTATTCATAGCAAAGGGCTATAAAGATCATTGAAATCATTGTAAAAAGTCTAATTAAAAGAAAGAAAAAAAGTAAAAATGAGATTGAGAATAGTTAGAGACATCCACATATTTGTGCCGTTTATGAGTTACCAGGGAAGCCGCATGCGCAGAAGGAGCTAAAATTTTTATCTTCAACGTAGTCCTTGATTTTGTAATATGCTTTTTTAATAAGGACACGTTTGATGTAGTTTTTGAACTTTCCATCGGTCAATTCTATAACTGGCTTTGGCAACTTATTATAAAAGCGTATACTGTTTATAAGAAAAGACTTGCTAGTTTTCGTTAATCTGAATTTGGGTATTACAATTTGATGCTTACTGCGTGTATTTAAATTATGGAAATCGCTTCTAGTTTTGAAAAGCCCTCGATTTTTGCGGACATACAAAATACATTCCAATATATAAAGAGAAGGTAGAGTCAGTATATCGATCTCTTTAAATTTTTCTCTGAGGGACTCTCGTGGACTCATTTTATAGATCTTAATCTTTTTTACTTGTGTAAAAAAAATACAACCGACTTCCAAATAAAAACACAGCAAAGTGAAAAAACCGGCCAAGTGCGAGTCGGACTCGCACACGAAGGGTTCCGTACCATTATCGCAAAATACCGCATAAAAATCACGTTTGTTGTATGGGAGCCCGCCTTATTTATTTTTATTTTTATTTGTTAATTATTATTTTTTGAAGTAAATATACACCTAAACATTCTGTGAATATTTCAAGCGTCTACCTGTTGCCGTTATTAATATCGAGCAAAAAACGGCAAAAATATCACGTTTGTTGTATGGGTGCCCCCCTTTAATATTTATTTTATACTGTTTTTAATATTTGTTGTTAAAGCGGCAACAGAAATACATCATCTGTGAAAATTTCAACTGTCTAGCTATCACGGTTCATGAGATACAGCCTGGAGACAGACGGACAGACAGACAGACAGACAGACAGACAGACAGACGGATCGCGAAGTCTTAGTAATTTAATACATTTTTAGGGTACGGAACCCTAAAAATGTATTAAATTTTGGAAGTCGGTGTCAAAAAAGGCAGAGACAGAGTTTCTTGTCCGTTCTTCTTCATAACTGTGTCCATAACAAGCTACTTTTCCGAATGGACGGTAGAATCAATTATTATTACATTTAAATTAAAATTTTTGACTTTTGGAAGTGCCGCTTTAGTCCAGTAGCCAGAAGAATTTGACCTTTGATAATTCAAAAGTTTTTTATTTTCGCTGGGTGGATACCTTATATGAATTCAACGCTATGTACAAAAATGCTAACAGTTTAGAGTTATGCAATAGGCATAAAGTAGGTATTTCCTATTATTTCGTATTATAACAATAATATAAAATTTAAATTTAAATAATTTACTGCTTCTTTATTAGTACTATTTAAACTTTATATTAGTGAAAATGCCAACAGATACGTACTGTGGAACAATGGAAAACTGAAAATGGCTCGTAACTCTTTCAATAAAATATTTAAGTTTTCAAATCATTTCCTTTAAGCATAGAGGGATTAGTTATACCTTATAACAAAAGTTCTAACAACTAAGTATAATGCTGCACAGGTTATTGTATTTTTACATTGTGATTTGCGAAATATTGAATTTAAGTTTATAAATTTGCGCCTACATATTCGAAATAATAAACTGTGCCACCATACAAAAGTTTAAACACTTATGTGCTATGCTAGTTTAATAAATCAAATACAATTTGGGTATTGCGGGGGCGCGGTGTAGGTATGTACGATCAGTATAAATTCTTCGAACCATACAGACCACAGAGGCCCACATCATAAACGGACTCTTCAGATGATTTTTAGAAAAATATTACCGCGCAAATTCTTATTTCAAACTGGCGTCTAGTATCTGACAGATCGTTCACTGTTATTTTGCCTATGAATGCAACCTTATTGCTACTATAATAAAGATCACTAAAATAGGTAATCTGGCATGTGTTATACAAGCCTTCCCCGTGCAAATCGAATAAATATTAAAGTTATGTCTGGTTCTTTACGACTGCCCCATATAAGAACGCAGTAGGTGACATATTTTTATAATGGTTTTATACCCTGATAATCTTATTTATATTATTTTAATGAGTTTTAATATGCTGCGATGGACTGTGTAATTTTAACCAGGAAATTTATAATTTGAATTGAGATTTGGTGCTTTAATTAATAAATTTTATCATTATTTACAATAGGAAAGTCCCTTCAAGTTGTAAAAACACCTTAAATTAGCAAGTGTCCGGTACTTAATAGGTATTGAATTATCTTGTTTAGAGATATGTAAAATATTTAATAGATTTAGGACATACATACATACACATTAATATCATTTGTGTTATTACGTACAGTTCACCAGTAAGTCTTGTTTAGTACTCGCTTATTTATTTATTTTTCGTTTAGTTACCTAACACAAGATGACATTCCATAGGCAAATAATAAATTCAAATAATATTTTTGCGCTATCCTAGAATATAATATTTTATGGCATTTACTAGGTTTTGATGTACAGCAATCGTGTGGTAAGGTCACGTGGTGCCGATTTTTCGTTATAATAGAGTTTAAAAACTAATAGATAGGGCGCAATAGACACGATTATGTAAAATTTATCTACCTTTAAAATAAAAAATGTTCTAAATCTTGGTAAGCGTATCACAAAATTGACACCTAAACTTGCCGGACTCACTAGGGTTGCTACTATATTGATTCTGAATAAAAAAATAAGTAGGTAATATTTTACAAACATAAATACATCGATTTGTTTAAGCATACATCATATCATGCTTACAGTGTCATCCACTATGGCTTAGTGGGTAACACTGCCTTTATTGTAGTCTTAGGACCAGCGATGTAATCAATTTAGTTATGTGACAGTTGCACCGGTTATAAGATGTTTGATATTTCTACAGTCACATCTGTTTGGAAAAGGCATTTGCTTGGACTTTTCCCTAATATGTTGGGGTTGACTTTCACTGTTTTCAGTCGAACCAGACGCATCTGAATACCAGTGTTTTATATGAAGTGACTGCCTATCCTGTTAACCCAGATTATACGGTAATCCTACTGGATAATACGGTACCCTTTTGTTAGGGTGGGCGCAGACTTTCGGGTTTCTGACGACCCGTAACGACTGTCAAAGATTCACGATACGGAGAATTTTAAAATTCTGTCATCTCGATATACTGTCAGCACGGCAGGTATGACTATTCCGTGTTCTGTGAATATTTCTTTCTTATTCTTTTTATAGGAACAAAGAAGGTAGAAGTCGTATTCGACCTCAACATTAAAAATAACAAATTGCCATAAAATTAGATTTTATGAACGAGGTTTAAATACTGATGTGACAATAATGAAATGGTTTCGCGCCTCATTCAATAAATTCGGAGCGGAGTGTCACCGCGCCCCGCAATATCCAATTGTATTTTATTTATTAAACTAGCATAGCACATAAGTGTTTAAACTTTTGTATGGTGGCAGAGTTTATTATTTCGAATATGTAGGCGCAAATTTATGAACATAAATTCAATATTTCGCAAATCACAATGTAAAAATACAATAACCTGTGCAGCATTATACTTAGTTATTAGAACTTTTGTTATAAGGTATAACTAATCCCTCTATGCTTAAAGGAAATGATTTGAAAACTTAAATATTTTATTGAAAGAGTTACGAGCCATTTTCAGTTTTCCATTGTTCCACAGTACGTATCTGTTAGCATTTTCACTAATATAAAGTTTAAATAGTACTAATAAAGAAGCAGTAAATTATTTAAATTAAAATTTTATATTATTGTTATAATACGAAATAATAGGAAATACCTACTTTATGCCTATTGCATAACTCTAAACTGTTAGCATTTTTGTACATAGCGTTGAATTCACATAAGGTATCCACCCAGCGAAAATAACAAACTTTTGAATTATCAAAGGTTATGTGGAAAATAATTGTATCCCTACTGGACTACTTATGGCCTAATTGAAATAAAGAAATTTTACTTTGTCTTTGAAAAACAGGAACACCTACTTCCGAAATTGAAATTATTTTCCACTTTTCAGTATTTGGAAGTTGGTTGTATTTTTTTGTATAAAAGATTTTTTTCTATTATCACAACCTAAATTAATTATATTTTATGACGTGCAAATGACATTCAACCTAAAAGAGGTAAAATATTAATTTCCCTGACTATTCGCTCGCTTTGAAGGTCTAGAATCTAGCTAGCATACGTAAACAGTCTTGAAGTAAGGTGGAAACAGGAATTTTATTTTCTACGATAATCCTGAAATATGATTGCTTAAGGGCGAGGCCAAACTAACGTAATATTGCGAGTTGTGAGTCGCGTAAAATGCGTCGCGTAATTTGCGCTGCATTCGGTTTCATACTAAAGTCCTATTTGTGCTACACGGCGACGCAAAATGAGTTGTCTGCTGACTCAATTTAAGCACATTATTTCAACCGAATTGCGCTCCAGGTGAGGGAGGGGAGCGAAGCAATCGTCAGCGCTCGGTACAAACGTAGAATAGCAACTGAAATTACGTCCGTCCGTCTGGCAGCCTAACTGAATTTCAGTTGAACGTAAACTCCGCGACTCATTTTACGCGACTCAATAAATTACGTTCGTTTTGCCTCACCCTTGCCTTGTTGGTCTAGTGATTTTCATCTGGCAATTGGATCGTCGTCTATTTCATGGGACAAACTGGTGAAATGTGGTTGATAAAATGTCGTGGAAACAGGTCCAATTTCATATGTAAAGATGGTTAAAGTAACATATTAGGAAATGGAGTATCCGTCTAGTCTTCAGCTCCGGTAGAATCTGCAAACGAATCACCAAGTTTTGAAAACTGAAAAACTAAATAAAGTTTAACACTAACTTATGTACACAGATTCTTCAGACAGACGTTATTTTTAATTCTGCTGAAGTGCTGAAACTTAATTAGTGAACTGACTTATTTGCTGAGCGTAGTATGGAATGCTAATGCGATATTTAGTCTTGGATTTTATGGTTTTACATTACAGGGCTAAACAAGTAACATTTAAAAACCCCCGGCACATTTTTATTTCATACTACATAATTTATTTAGTAGTAGACACGCTGCGATCGACAATCTATTGAACACGTAATTATAACACATCTTGCGAAAACACCCCGATTCAAACAGTAAAACACCCATAACTTTAGAACGGCTGAACCGATTTTCATGAAACATAGCTGAGAACACTATCAATAAAGCAAAAAAAGAAAAACTAAATCAAAATCGGTTCATCCGTTTCGGAACTATGATGCCACAGATACATAAATACACGTATGCACAAATACTCATAATACTCATATAAACAAAAACACAGGTACACACTTCACACTTATAACACCCCTCTTTTTCCGCTGGGGGTTAAAAACTGATTGCAGTATTTGTGCAGTGGTAATTTGATTAATTATTAGGTTGCCTGCTTATGGGAACCTTCCCAGCCTGCGTACTGCGTGGCTGACATTATAATAGTGCTGGCTGGAATCCAACACGCATTCGAATTTGGAATAACATTTTTCCACTTTTTATATAAAACTGTGCCGGCCTATATCCGTCTCATAAAAATCCATCATTATTAGACGGATATAGTGGATATGCCAGAGTTTATATAAAAAGTGGAAAAATCTTTATAGGAAAAGATTCCTATTCTAGCGCTTATACGCTTATTATTTCAAGAGTTTGATCTTGGAGAGGCACACCTGCCTCACAGTACCTATAAAACATTTCATGTCCTTTGCATGTCTCATATGCAATTCATATTATAATAAAATTGTATTATAAGAACCCAAATCCCTCTCAGTTTTCATTTTAAAATATGCTTGAACACAACACATGCTAAGACAATAGTTGTAAATTCTACATACATACATAAACTCACGCTTTTTTCCCATGGGGGTAGGCAGAAACTACAGAACGCCACCTGCTACGATCCTTACATACTTCTTTTGCTTCACTCACATTCATACATCTAGTCATACACACACGCCGGTTACGAGTACTGCGCACCTGGCCTTTCTGAAGAACATCACCTATAAGGTCTATGTATGTCTTTCTAGGGCCCGGTGTTTCCATTCACGTCTGCCATGTAAATACCTTTCGTTAGTCGCCTTTCATTCATTCTCTCAACATGACCAAACCATCTTAACATACACTTTTCAATTTTAGTCACTACATCTTCTTTTAAACCACAACGTTGTCTTATTACCTCATTCCTCAATCTATCATTTAAAGTTACACCACACATACTTCGCAAGGAACGCATTTCTACTGCATTAATCCTACTTTCATGTCTAAACGAAATATAATACCTCTAAATAGTGATGGATTGCAGTGTCTGTCATATAAGCCACAAATTATATTAGCAGTCATAATATGAATGCTGAATTGTGCTATTCAACTCATAAATAATATTAAGGTGTTTACGAGGTGAATACACGATGAGATCAATAAATTTATAGGTCGAGAACGATGTATTAGATAAATTCTGTACGTGCATAGTTGAATTTATTGGATACTTGATATGGATTAAATTCTGTTTAATAATAAATGCTAGGTGACATTGCAGCAGACCAAGATGAAAGTGGTCAGATGAATTTGACACCGACCGGAAGGACTGGCCTGCAATGGCAGAGGACAGACATGTACGGAAAAGTGAGACGGATTGCAGTGGGACATAATGGGCTAATTAGATATATGTAGATAGAATATACTATAGACTTTATAGTCTACTAAGCTTTTGGAAAGAAATTTCTAGTATAGTGATGCGCATGGCTGTTGAATATTCCTTCAATCCATCACAGCAGCTAACTCTTGTTTGACAATTTCTCATATTAATTTTGCGATAATTATTGTTTCAGGAATTCAGCATATTATGATATCATATCAAATGTCAAATCAGTTGGTATTTTTTATCGCAATTTGGTGTTGTTTCCGCGCTTTTAATGATGAGTACAAATACCCATTTTCAGGTGTACGATAACAAAAAAAATATTTTATATTTTTATGTAGTTATAACATAAATCGTGACCTAACATTTTATCAATAAACTTGAATCTAATTTCGGGATGTCGCTCGTAACAAATTGAATAAGTAAAGTTTGAAGCAAGGATAATTTTGTATGATTCGAATCAATTCTGTACGGGTGTGAAGGGTAAGGTCGTGAAATATTATGATGATATTTGAATATCTTCTCCGATATAACATAAATAAAGTTATAAATAGACGTCTATTAGGGCTTATTAAAATGTTGACAAGCTTTTAGTTTCTCAATGTCACATGATAATAGAATACAAGTAAAATTTAAAAATTAAAAAATCCCGCCATATTTTAACTCATCTATACTATAATCTAATATATATAAATCTCCTGTCACGATGTTAGTCCGCGATGGATTCCTAAACTACATAACCGATTTTAAATTAAATTGGCACATCGTGAGCAGTCTGGTCCAACTTGAGATATAGGGTAGGGTAGGGTAGGGTAGGTAGGGTAGGTAGGGTAGGTAGGGTAGGTAGGGTAGGTAGGGTAGGGTAGGTAGGGTAGGGTAGGGTAGGTAGGGTAGGGTAGGTAGGGTAGGGTAGGTAGGGTAGGTAGGGTAGGGTAGGGTAGGGTAGGGTAGGGTAGGGTGGGTAGGTAGGGTAGGTAGAGTAGGGTAGGGTAGGGTAGGTAGGGTAGGGTAGGTAGTTAGGGTAGGTAGGGTAGGTAGGGTAGATGAATGTTTGGTGTTTTTATGGCAAAACAAAGTTTGCCGGGTCAGCTAGTAATAATATTATAAAGAGGAAATATTTTTTTGTTTGTTTGTACCGAATAGGCACCGAAACTATTGGACCGATTCAAAAAATTATTTCACCTATAGAAAGCTACATTATTCCAGAGTGATATAGGCAAAATTTTAATCCCGAAAACGGCTCCTGTGGGGTGGCCCACGGGAGCGAAGCCGCGGGGAACAGCTAGTACTACATAATTTATCTAGTAGTAGACACGCTTCGATCGACAATCTATTGAGCAGCCCGATTCAAACAGTAAAACGGCAATAATTTTTGAACGGCTGACCCGATTTTCATCAAATATAGCTAGAACACCCTCGATAAAGTCACCTTTCAAACAAAAGAAACAAACAGGAACACACATCAAACTTATAACACCTCTCTTTTTCCGTCGCGGGTAAAAAATAGAATAAGCCTTTATTAACAATCCTACATGTTTCAAATTAACACGATCGTGACACACTCTGCACGACAGTACTCCTGCGGTGTCTTTCGAATCGTCGCTCCATCTTCGACAGGTACTCTCTAGGATACCACTTAGTTACTATTTTGGCCCATTTTCCTTATTTGCTCAGCATCATAAAGGGTGTCTCAGAATATTTTTCGTTTTTGATTTGACCATTACGCGCCAACAGCAGATTGCAGGGGGAGAAAAATGGTGTCATACGCTTGGCAGGCTCGTTTAGTTTTGTAGGGATGGATCGTTTCACGGGATCGCAGCGTGCATTTTGCGTGCGAGCATTTTTATAAAAACAACGATTCGCATACTATTGTTCGACTTCTTTACATGAGACATTTTTTAAATGTAATGACTATGAGGAATGTGCCAATTGCTAATTTAATCAAGAAAGTAGGAACACCGTTTAAACCAACTGGGCGCAAAGTGACATCGAGAACGAGCATGAGTGTGGACCGCGGTCAGCGTTCCTCGACAGTCACTACGATTGTTCGCTGCTTCTCTAAATTTGAATAAATCCACGGTTCATCGCAAAATTCGGTTCAATTTACATTTTCATTCGTTCATAATTGGTATTGTTTAAGAGATGACTCCCGATGATCCTGCTAAATTGTTTTAGAAATTTCAACAACATTATAGTTCTCCGATGAGTCCAATTTTCACAGTAACGGCCATGTGAATAAACAAAATTGCAGACACTAAGCTTCCGAGAATCCGCCAGAACTGCATCAGAAACCTCCACCTCCACCAACCACTTGCCGTGAGTTGCCGTATTAGCTGCTAAATAAAAATAAAGTATTTTATTTCTTACCCTAACAAAAATAATAATGTTTACATTATACCTCTTAATATTAGACATTTATGTAACACTTATAGTATTATTTCTTTTGGCTCCTGTAACACAGGTTGCTACCTAGCACAGGAGCCAGGGCTTCAAATAAGTATGTTACACCTGTATTTTGTATCAATAAACAATTTTATTATTATTTATTATTATATTTCTAGTTATTAGTCATTTCTAATTTATCTTATCTAAGTATTAGGGTTAGGAACCCCTTCTCCAGTTTATATCGACGGCTTCTTTTTGCCTTTGCTTTCCAGCAGTTCCTTCACAGCAGTCAAGAAATTATCATCCTTTACTTTATTGAGGATGATTGTGGTCCTGCTCAGTCCGTTAATTCCGAAAGATAATGCATCTGATCCGGACTTTTCTGGCTACAGAAATGCAAAACCAGATTGGATACAACCGTAACATATTTTTCCAGCAAGACGGACCATGTTACAAATGATGGTTTAGCTGCCCTTCAAGATTAATTCCCTGAAAGAGTAATAAGTCGCCGGGGAGACATCAAATGGCCACCAAGGAGACCAAATTTAACGCCTGCTGATTTTTCCTATAGGGCCACTTAAAAAGTAAAGTTTAAAACCCATTGCCACCCAAACTTAATGTTTTAAAGCAAAGAATCACAGACGAAATCAAAGTTATTCCTAGAGCGATGGTCTAACGAGTGGATGAAAATTTTAGGTCCAGGCTAAACGAGTGTCAGAAATTTGATAGTAAGCATTTACAAAATAAGTATTGTTTTACAAAAATAAAATTTAAAGAATGCTCTTTAAACTCTTTTTCTGGGTAAACTCACTCCATCGTCGACTATGTCTCTGTCACCTCTGACCTAGACTAGAGTCAAGAGCAAACCCATAATAAATAAATAAAAAAAAAAAAAAGTAGATAAAACAAATTTGAGCTTATTCTATTGTTTATTTTAAGTACCTAAAACGAAGGGTATTCTGAGACACCTTTTATTTATTACGTCCTGCCATACACATAATATTTTAAATAATATTATATTATTACATTTTAAATAAAATTTAATAACAGCTGAAGGAAGCAAGTATCTTACTATCATTATTTTTGTTTTAACGTTATTTACGAAAAATCTTTAACTTGCAACTTTGTTTTTTATTAGGGTTCCGTACCCAAAGGGTAAAAACGGAACCCTATTACTAAGACTCCGCGATCCGTCTGTCTGTCTGTCTGTCTGTCTGTCCGTCAGTCACCAGGCTGTATTTCTGTTCCCGCTATAAAAACAAATACTAAAAACAGTATAAAATAAATAATTAAGGTGGGCCTCCCATACAACAACCGTGATTTTTTTGCCGTTTTTTGCTCGATATTAATGATATAATTTTAAGCGTCTACCTGTTGGTAGACGCTTAAAATATTCACAGAATATTTAGTTGTATATTCACTTCAAAAAATAATAATTATTAAATTAAAATAAAATAAATTAAGGGGGGCTCCCATACAACAAACGTGATTATTTGGTAGTTTTTTTGCGATAATGGTACGTAACCCTTCGAGCGCGAGTCCGACTCACACTTGTCCGGTTTTTTTAATTTAGGTATTTTTTTTTAATCACAAAAGCATTAGCATAATACATATTTGTATTCAGAAATATATTAAAAAACCGGCCAAGTGCGAGTTGGACTCGCGCACGAAGGGTTCCGTACCATTATCGAAAAAAAACACGTTTCTTGTATGGGAGCCCTACTTAAATATTTATTTTATTCTGTTTTTAGTATTTGTTGTTATAGCGGCAACAGAAATACATCATCTCTGAAAATTTCAACTGTGTAGCTATCACGGTTCATGAGATACAGCCTGGTGACAGACAGACAGACAGACGGACAGCGAAGTCTCAGTAATAGGGTCCCGTTTTTACCCTTTGGGTACGGAACCCTAAAAAAGCACATTTCCAAATTCAAACAATAATATGTAAAAAAAGAAAGAACAAAAATATCGTTTCAGTCTCAATATTCCAAAAAAATTCTGCAAATAATACTTTAGACAAAAAAAGGTCAATATGTCCCAGTAACCTTTGATATTGCCGGCGGTATCTTTTGTAACAATATCGCATGTAGACATAAAAGGCGCGATAACACGGTGCACGGCTACGTGGAAAGAATTCAGGCGTTTGATTGTCCCTGATAGTTTTTAGACTGTTAGGCTGTACTTGGTGTTTTAGAAAGAAAGTCGCTCATATATATAGATTGTTTCGGGATATTTACCATGTATATTTTGATTTTGATTGAGAGCTCGATATTTCGGCACCGTTACAAGCGCCATGATCACGAGAACTAAAGTCTTTGCGGGTGGGTGATATTTACGAGCTGACATATCTGTCTACCCTCTTCCTCACTCGTTTTTCACGCACGCTCATATATAGTTTTAAAATACTTGATAATGCTGAGGCCCTAGACACAAGTGCAATTTTATTTATTATTCCACCATTATATTTTATATTTATTATACCATTTCAACATACCGAGTTTCCTCCGTGCCTCGGAAAGCACGTTAAGCCGTTGGTCCCAGCTGTCATTTGACGATCTTTGACAGTCGTTACGAGTAGTCGGAAGCTTGAGATCTGACACCAGTCTAGCCAAGGGGTACCGTGTTACCCAGTTACTGGGTTGTGGAGGTCAGATAGGCATCGCTCCATGTAAAACACTGGTTCTTAGCTGAATCCGGTTAGACTGGAAGCCGACCCCAATATAGTTGGGAAAAGGCTAGGCAGATTGATAGAAAGGCTTACAGTCTAATTATAAATAACTAGCTGTTCCCTGCGGCTTCGCTCCCGTGGGCCACCCCACAGGACCCGTTTTCGGGATTAAAAAATAGCCTATGTTACTCAGGAATAACGTAGCTTTCTATAGGTGAAAGAATTTATTAAATCGTTCCAGTAGTTTCGGAGCCTATTCGGTACAAACAAACAAACAAACAAAAAAATCATTCCTCTTTATAATATTACTAGCTGTTGCCCGCGACTTCGTCCGCGTCAAACTCGTAAAATAAATATTTTTATTTTTTTAGTTTCCCGCCGGAGCTATGAATTTTCTCGTGATTAAACGTAGCCTATGTTACTCGTTATTACATCAGCTATCTACCAGTGAAAGTCCCGTCAAAATCGGTCCAGCCGTTTCGGGGATTACCCGGAACAAACAGACAGACAGACAAAAATCTAAAATATTGCTTATTTGTTGTTAGTACCGTATATACTTTCACGTGCATTCAATAAAATGTTGTTATTACATACAGACACTTCAATTTTTCACAACACATTATTGCTAATAACAAGCCTCCACAGATATATGACATATTAATTCAAGCCAAACAGTTAAAGTTCAATGTGTACATAAGGAAGTAGGTTAGTCCTATTTATTTTATTAATTTATGTTGCTACATATTAGGTAAAGAAGCACTAGCCGGTGCATTATTCACAAGAAAATATTTGGCTAAGAGCGCCCTTACTGTGCTTATCTTATTGCAAAATAAGTCAACATCATGCTGATCAGATACATCATTGAAGCTTCGAGCGCTTCTTATAAGAAAACCGGCCACGTGCGAGCCGGATCACAAAAAACTGTACAAAAATCACGTTTGTTGTATGGGAGCGCTACTTAAATATTTATTTTATTCTGTTTTTGTATTTGTTGTTATAGTGGCAACAGAAATATATCATCTTTGAAAATTTTAACTGTATAGCCATCACGGTTCATAAGATACAGCCTGGTGACAGACAGATAGACAGACAGACAGACACACGGACAGTGGAGTCTTAGTAATAGGGTCCCGTTTTTACCCTTTGGGTACGGAAGCCTAAAAAGCATTACGCCTATATTTAGTAGTGGTGGAAGGCACACCTAGAAGCGGCCTTTTTCGAAATCCAATAGAGTAAGTGCGACATGCTAACTATTGTTATTGTTTGTGTGAAATGTTATCTACGAAAGCGTTGTGATAGCGATTGGTAAAATGTCTGAAATGGGATTGCCAAGCGCTATCGAAATGTCCCGTGATCAATATATTACAATTTTGCATTCCGATCGCCGCCATCATTATGGAATGACGCATTGTCTAGTGCCCCTGGTTAAAAATATTAGCAGCTTCTACATTCGGAGGTTGTTGTCTTGTTATTTACAACGAAGACTTTCCACCAGCCAGTTTAGGTTCTAAATGGAGTGACTTTCTATCATGACTGTCAAGATATTACAAATAGTTACATTTTGAATGAGGGCTATTGCATTTGAATTTGCCGCTAGGGGCGCTGGTGTAGAGTGATGTCTTTAAAATTTCAAACTTAATAGTTTTTTTGCTTTTAGCGCGAGTTTTTGTTATTTTATTTTGTTTGGAATGTTTTCCAAATATGGCTGATTGAGATAGATACGGGATTTACTAACCACTGCTTTAATTGAGTTTTATGTTTCGGAAAATGTTATCCTCCTTTTTTAGGGTGCCGTACCCGAAGGGTCCAAATGAAGACCTATTGCTGTCATTCACGTATCTGTCTATCCGTCGCCTGTCACACAATTTTGATTCGAAGATTTTTTAACTTTCCATTGACCTACGAACTTGAAATTTGGAGATAATGTTTATTATTATGTATATTATACTTTAATAAAAAATGCCAATATATTGTTAAATCTTATTTTTTCTTTGGTACGAAACCCTAAATGTGCGAA
Source organism: Anorthoa munda (assembly GCA_945859665.1). Lineage (NCBI taxonomy): Eukaryota > Metazoa > Arthropoda > Insecta > Lepidoptera > Noctuidae > Anorthoa > Anorthoa munda. Next base: position 25,695,812 of record OX243905.1, on the reverse strand, counting down.
GTCCGACCCGTACTTTTTTTCAAAAAAAAGGGGCTGCACAAAACTGCGCCATACTCGATTTTATATATAATCGCACTTGAACGGCATGATTTTAATTCAAACTTTGCTTACGTGGGCGTAATAACAACGTTTAACAGCTGTATTTAAGGACCTTACTCGCCAGTGGCGCAAAATGGTGAGCACAAAAATCATTACCTTTAGTGAATGCCACTCTTTATTTTGTATTGTGCGTTTAGTTTGTGCAGAATAAACAATTTTTCTTTCTTTCTTTCTTTCTTCCTTTCTTTCTTTCTTTTATAGCATGTTACTTTGTCTAGAGATTTGATAACACAGATGTTGATGACTATCAAACAAACACTCAACACTCAAACAATCACTAAAGAAGAAAATGTGTAGTTTTGATTGAAGACAGTTATGATGGTTGCGTTGTGTGGAACTAAAATATTTTTTTCGTTTATAATCCACATCAAACGCATGGTATTATACATGCATAATCTATCTATCTATTTATATAAAAGAGAAAGTATGACGTATGTGTGTTCCTTATAGACTCCGAAACGGCTGGACCGAATTCAAAAATTCTTTGATGCTACGCCATCCCTGGGTGACATAGATCACATTTATCCCTGTATTCCCACGGGATCGGTAAAACCGCGAAGCGTCCGCTAGTTATATATTTAGGTAAGTTTAGTGGTTCTGTCGATCCAATAAGTGGTGAAAATCCGAAAAACCGAGAGCGTTCAGATAAGATAAGATCATTTATTTGTCCAAAACATGAGTATACACACACATGAAATGCAAGATGTAACATTAAATTTATCACTGTCATGTTTTGCCTCAACGGCGTACAAATATAACAAGTAAAATAAAAAGGTTAAAGGTTATACACCTAATTGGTCAAGTAAACATCAAATAATTACAAACTTATCCATTATACAAAAATCAATAATCCAAATTAGAACTTAAAAATAAAATTGAAATGTATATAAAATTAGTCAATTAAATGTCAAAGTAATTAGGAATAAGATCAGGATATTTCACTCAAGTCAGATTAATTTATCATTCAAAAATTCGTCAGTGGTGTAATAGACTTTCTCTAACAAAAGGCGTTTTAAACTACTTCTTAATTTTTCTGTTGTATATTCCCTCCAATATTTTGGTAAGGTATTATAAATAATTGGCGCCATACAGAATATACTTTTCCGCAATAGTGCTGTCCTAGATCTAGGAACGCAAAGTTTGCTATTGTCGCGCGTCTATTTCGGATTACTTTATCTGACAATAGGGGAAATAGGTGTGGGTTCGATCTGACAAACATAATGGTTTCTAAAATATACAAGGATGGTAAGGTCAAGATTTTATATTTTTTGAAATATGGTTTGCAACTTTCGGTGACATGAAGTCCAAACATAGTTCTAAGGCACCTCTTTTGGGTTTTAAAAACGACATGTTTATTTGTTGAATTGCCCCAAAAAATGATTCCGTATCTTAACTTAGAGGACACTAAGCCATGATAAGCAGTTATTAGTGCATCAACATTCAACATCGGGGCTAATTTATACAGAGCATATGTGGAATTACTAATAGCTTTGCTTAAGGCTTCCGTATGCGCTTTCCAATCTAATTTACTGTCAATAGTTACTCCAAGAAATTTTGTAGTGTCAACTTTATCAATGTTGTTATTACAATAGTGTACATGAACATTTGGAATGGTTAATCTTTGGGAAAAATGCATGATATTCGTTTTTCCAAGATTTATCTTAAGATTGTTGTTTTCCAACCATTTTATCATTGAACCTATAGAATCGTTAATGTCAGCTTCGTAAGTGTCTCTATTTTTACAAGCGATCGTAATGGTACTATCATCGGCAAAAAGTGTCATAGGGTGGTCAATACTTTTGGGTAAGTCATTAATATAAAGTATAAAAAATAGTGGGCCTACGACAGTGCCTTGCGGTACACCAAATTTGACTACACGCTCTTTTGTTTTATGAATTACTTTATGTTTATTGCCTCTGTTTACTGCCGAAATTTCTGTAAATTGGCTTCTATTGCTCAAATAAGATTTAATAAGACTGGAGACATTACCTCTAATGCCGTATGCTTCTAATTTCTCAATTAGTATGTCGTGACGGACGTGGTCGAAAGCCTGTGTCATGTCACAGAATATTGTACATACAGGTATATTCGTATCTATTTTTGGCATGACATTATTTAAAAAATCATATAGTGCTATGTTTATGGTTTTACCGTTTCTGAACCCTTTCTGTTCATGAGTGAGTATATTTTCTTTTTCGATATAGGTATATAACTGTTTACATAAATACTTTTCAAATATTTTTGATATTATACTAACAAGGGATATGGGTCTATAAAATTGCATTAGCTCTTTATTTTCCTTTTTAAATAATGGTTTTACAATAGATATTTTGAGTGCCTCAGGAAAAACACCAGTCTCTATGCAAAGATTAATTATATGGCTTAGATGCGTTGATATTTCTCCCGCTACTGCTTTTATAACTTTTGTTGATATACCATCGTATTTTTTTTTTTTATTTTTTTTTATTTTTTATTTACCAAACACTGTATTTATTTATTTATTAACACACTTTATTCAACAATTATCAGTGCAGCCCTGGCTCTTGTACTAGGAAGTCCTGTATCACAAGAGCCAGACCTCTCCAAAAACAGGGAATATAATACAAATGGAGCAAGGTAGACAGAAAACATAAAAAAAAATTAAAAAAATACAATAATAATAATATGACAGTTATAGCATGCACACATTATTAGGTATACAAACTAAGATTAAAACGGCAAATTGATATCCTTAAAATTAAAACATTGATTAAAATAAAAATGATTAACATTAAATAAATTAAAATTTGACATTAGAATTATTAGAATTTAATACATTACATAATTTACATTGCCTAGATAAGAATAATTAAATTAACAGGGCAGAGTGTGCCACTCACCCCGAGTATATGTGAGGGGTGTGGGTGTGGGAGGTGAGTGGGTGTGTAGTGAGTAGTGTATAGTGTTACCGTGTATAGTGTGTTGTGTAGTGCATGTAATTGGAAATTCAAAAATCTATCCTACACTAAGTAAAAGTATCCTACACTATTTGTGTTTTTTAACGTTTTTATAATTTTAAACACCTCGATTGGCAGACATGGGGCCAGAAAAAAAGAATCTTTTCTATTATCTATCAATGCTGTAGCTTTTTCCCCAGATCCTGCTATAGAATTGATTTTGTCAACGAAGTAATTATTAAAAGCATCTGCAATGTCTTTTGGGTCAGTGATAATATCATTGTTCACACGAATTTTGTCAATGCAATTTTTCGGAATGTTGAATTTTGAGTTGTTTATTATTTTCCAAGTAGCTTTAGATTTATTATCTGAAATATTTATTGTGTAGTTATTTTGAGCCCTTTGAGTGAGTTTTACAATTCTTTTAAATAGTTTAGAATAATTAGTAAGTTTTGCTTTATTAATCTGATTTGGTTTAAATCTGTATTGCCATAAGAGTTGTCTTTTCTTTTTACTACATAGTTTAATACCACGTGACACCCATTTCGGTTTTCTCATAGTATTAATTCTAACATTCATTTCGGGAAAGCACAACTTATAAAATAATGAAAATATGTCAAGAAAAGATTTATACGCTACATTAGGATCATTGCTTTTGTAAATGTCAGAAAATGATAAATTATTTAAGCTTTGTCATGTTTTCATTGCAGTAGTCACGTCTTTTTATCTGCCAGTATTTAATGTTACATTTTTTTTGTACTGGGAATATCATAAATTGTGCTGTATGGTCCGATAGAGCAAGTTCTAGGACTTCAACCTTACATGCTTTGCGAAAATTATGAGCAATATTATCAATACAAGTTTTACTTTTAAGGCGTGTGGGTTGATTCACAGCTAATTTCAAATTATAGTTAAGTAAAAGGCACTCAAATTCAATAGTTTGATGGTTCCTTTTTAAAATATCGATATTAAAATCCCCTGTAATGACAATATTAGGATAGCACTTCTTAGTTAGCTCTTTTAGGAGAATTTGTAGTTTATCCATACATACGTTCAGGTTATTTAACTTGGGAACTCTATACACGCATGCTAGGACAGTATTATAACTAGGTAACTCTATCGCGCAACATTCAAATACGCCGGGTTCTGATATGGTTGCTATCTTCTTTAATTCGATGAAGTGGTGTCCGTTTTTTACCAAGATGCATGCTCCACCTCTCTTGCTTTCTTTTCTGCAGTACGACGCCGCTAGTTGATAATTTGGTATAGTTACATAAGATTCATATCCTGCCATAATGAAGTGTTCGGTTACGCACAATACATCTACATTTAAACCTTTTTCTGATAGCTCATCCAAACAAACTGTGACCATGTCGGATTTGTTTAGTAAACCGGCAATATTCTGATGCATAACACAGATATTATTAGTGACGAAAAAATTTTGTTAGCTTCTCTTTATTTACTTCCTTAGTTTTAACCGTGTCATAGTACTCAATTTGAAAAAAGTTTTCCTTATCTTGGTCAACAAATTGTCGAGTCAGGTTATCTTCATCCTCTTGTGCATATATCATATCCGCTTCTATTGAGTCTGCGTTATATCGATTGATTTCAAGCAAAAAAACATTTAGATCTTGAAAAACAGCTCGCATGCCAGTATTATTGAGCTTTCCGTTACGTCTATAGAACATTGTGTAGTCATAGGACAGGTTCTTGTTCGAGTCGAAAAAATAAGCGTGCTCATGAGTCAATATATCACGGTATAGTAAACTATTAAAATGTTCTATCCTCCCATTATATAGATTCGAGTAATTGCCGTATTTGAAAGTCGGTGCGCAGATAATAATATTTGTATGTTTGATTTTACTTATAGATGCTCGTATAGTAAATATGAAATCAGGATAGTTTTTTGAGTTGACGTCTTCTTCTCCTATTAATATGATACAAAAATCGTTTATAGTGAATGATTGCACTTTGGTTTCTATGTCGTGCATCATTTGGTCCACCGTACGGTGTGGCATCAAGTAGTGACATATCTCTGACTTGGGTTGCAGAGTAGTTTCTGAGATTGAAATAATTTTATTTACATTATTGTTGCTGAGGATACATATCTTATTGGTTTTTGAAGCATAATGCCTGGGTCTTGGTTCTTGTGTATATGTGACTGTTTTCACTGGGCGTGTATTTGTCTTGCCGTTTTGATCCTGATGTTTAATAATCTCAACATTGTTTGTGACATTTTGTGAAGACTGGATTATAGGGGTGTCTAATGTTTCGGTTTGTGTTTGTTTCACTTTCATAGTTTTACTTGACGTCTTCATTGGAGATGTGACTTTATGTTTGACCGGACTACTCGTTATCTTTTTATATAAGCTGTTCTTTTTTAATAGTTCTTCATTGGTCTGTCTAAGTTCACAATTTTCTGATGATAACAACTCAATTTCTCTGTGCGCACTTTGTAACTGTATCTCTAGGTCCAGTAACTTGTTATTTAAACATTTTATTTGTTCGTCTTCCTCATTGGACAAGTCGGGCATACTATTTGCCGTACTCTCCAACGTTTGTGACATAATCTCACTGGCATCGTCAGTTGCTACACTTGCTACGGATCGTGTGCGATTGCGACGAAATGTTATGTTTTCCAGAAAGTTCATGATGGTACTAGAAATCCTCTTTTTGTATGTTTGTTAAACATTCACTGATATTTATAGTTTTATGGGTGGTATAACTGCCAGAAACATTCACAAAAAGACTTCTCGAAACCCAGATTTGAACTCGAGACACTTTAGATCAAGAATCGATGTCGCTCCCTTAACCACAACGCCAACTGGTAACTTATGTTAAGTGTTGAAATTATTGCTCTGTTCTCACGGTGAGTTTATTAGGACGTTAGAATGCGGTAGGTTGATTTTTTTCTAAATAGTGTAACCACCAATGTTAATTTTCGAATTTACAAAAGAAATCACTTAATTTGATATTTGATATTGTTTATAGTAACATGGGAATGTTTTATGCACTGCACTGTTTATTTATTATTGATTGTGAAAAGTTATGGTCATATAATACTTTTTACTAGATTTCACTGGACAATGGACATGATGGTTTTGAAGTAATGTATGCACTTTCTTTGAGAGTTTCGAAGCGATAACACTGTCACTTGGTATTTGGACTATTATAATGATCTTTAACTGTTTGTTTTGCGATAAACTGTGTTTTTACTATTTTTAAACAATTAAATGACTTAGAGCCAATGTTGATTAAAACTACCAAGGGCTTATGCTATCCACGAAAAGTTCTCAAACGAAAAACTCGAACAAAAGCAGAAACGACAAAAAGTAGGGGCCATAGTAGTCGTTCAGTAGTATACAGAGCAATGGGCAATAAGCACAGGTGTTAAGAATATTCAATTTAGATAAGAAAGCAGTTTTTGAAAATCTCCATTGGAGTGAATGGCCCATTGGCACCGTCAGACCATCTATGTTACTGTGCAACTCGTTTAATGCCGTAGTAAAATGCATGTTTGCATCTCGTTGGCACTCGGAAAAGTTCGGCACAGTTCGGGAATTGAACATTGTTCAGTTCATTAAAATGGTAAGTGTACGTTTTTATTTTGTTTAAAGTTTGTTGTTGGATTTTTAAATTAAACTTCGCACTTCACGTGTGCTAGATTTTCTTGAAACTACTTTCACGTGTAGTTTCAAGGACCCTGGCATGGATCAGTTTTGCAGGAGTACGTACGGAAGTATTTTTTTTTAATACAGTTGCTCAAAAAGTGGCTTATTGCAGGGACGTATAGCGTTCGGGATGTGGGCTATTACATACTCGAGCTTTTTATTTACCTTTTCCGAACTCGTGCGTTCTCTTTCCCAACTGTCAAAATAATGTATATTAAAAAGAAAAAACCATCCACGAAGTTTGTACTAAAAAAAATCATAGAAGTTTTTATGATTCATGCAAATATTTCTAAAAAGAAGCTACTGATTTGTTTCAATATCAGATTTAATGATTTGATTCAATGAGTTAGGTTAGGTTTAATTTCATTTCAGCTCATTCAATTTCATTTTCATTTCATATCAATAAAAAAATTCTACTGAAGACTTGGCTGTATGGGCATAGTTCCCTTTGCCTACCCAGAATGGGTGAAGAAAACAAAAAAAAAAAATCTCTGCTTATATTCTTTTACGGTTGGCGCCATTTTCCAAAAATGTTCTTTGCGAGTTCAGTTGTTTGTTGCACAAAATAAGTAATTTCGACGATATTTTATTTGAATTAACACCACTGGAACTCAGTATAATTGCACAAAATGCTTCGGAGAACATTTTACCGGAAAAGTCAAAAAGCTTTTACGCATTTATTGCGTGGAGAGAAATAGTTATAATATAATATATTTAATATAGAAAAAAGCAAATAGTTTTTCAGAAAATATTATGTTGGCATACTTCTCCGAACTCTCAGCAAAATTAAAACCTTCTACGTTATGGTCGAGGTTTTCGATGATAAAAAGTATGCTGAAAATAAGGAACAACGTGGATATAAGTGAATACCCAAAACTAAATGCTTTCTTAAAACAACAATCAGACGGTTTTACAACTAAAAAGTCGAAAATATTAACATCGAATGAAGTGGAAAGGTTTTTGAACGAAGCTCCCGATGATCGTTATTTAGTCACAAAGGTAATTTATTAATAAATACTTATATTTTTCTTTAGTATTTAGTTACGAAATCACAAAATACAGTCAATATATTATTTAAAAAAATATTAACCAAATCCCTTTTTTTGTAGGTTGCGCTGATTTTTGGCGTTGTTGGAGCTTGCCGCAGAGAGGAGTTAGCCAATATTACTTTAAAAGATATTGAAGCCCATGGAAAAATGCTATTAATCAAGATTCCGAATACAAAAAATAAGATACCGAGAAGCTTTGTTGTTGAAGGAAATTTTCTTAGAATAGTGCAAAAATATATGAATCAGCGGTCCCAAAAAGCAAAAACCGTACCCTCACCTTCGGCTGCGCCTCGGCTCGGGTAGACATTTGTCGGAACTCTTTTCAATGACAGGCTTTCCGTACTCGTAGTGAAATATACTATTCACGCTTCCAGCAGAAACCTTTTTTGGTCCTTATGTCGGCAAGATTACATTAGATTTCTTTTATGGACTGAAGATTAAACTGTACATTGCATAATATGCCGCAAAGCATTTGCAATCGTTTCTAATATTTTTCATTCGATTTCTCGTCTAAGTCGCTAAAATTGTTTTCAATGAAATTTGATGGAGAACAATTTGATGTTTGCCTAGAACCTGAAGAAGAAGAGTATACTTTTTATCATCGCATTTTCACTTTAACGTTGCCACCTACTGGGCCGAAAATATTTCAAGCGTTTTCCATAGACTCGAAAAGGAGAAGAAGAATCACCACACTACGCGGTTAATGCCGCAAACAGGAGCTAGAAATCCTATAAGCGTAGTAACTGTTAATTAATCTGTGATATAAGTGCCTACACGCTCCAGAAATACGAATAAAGTAAGACCAACACTGAAGAGAACTAACATTTTGTGCACAAGAGCATCTCCCATTTCACAATGAGAATAATATCGGTCAACAAATGTTGTCATAAAATCGTGCACTGCATATATACTCTACGTGGCCATCCCCTTGAGAAATGGACGCGATTTTCCAACAAAAGAGCAAGATATTATGTCATATGACTGCCCGAAGTTAGCTCTAAGCCTATACCTAATACTGGCCAGCTTACACCGACCCTCCCAATCTTCATAATTCAATCAGAATGGCGACTATTTGGGGGCCGATATAAAATGGTGATTTAAGTAGAGAATGACCATCGATATATGAAATGGTGATGAAGTAGGGACGGGTTTCTTATAAAAATATGGAGGACTTTCAAGGAAGGTATTCAAGTTTAAGTTTTATTCAAGGCCTTGATTTTATGAGGTACTATATTAACGGTACTGAAGTGACTGGCACTGTTTTAGTAATATTATGATAGATAGATAGATTCCTCACTACTTATGAGCTATGAAAACATACATAATCTTGTCTAATTAGCTACCTTTTCTCTAGTTCTTATATATACTACAAGTGTAGGTAGTCTTACTCTAAAACTCATATGGCACCTACGTCAATCCTATTTTAAATATCCACGTGGCATATTTTTTGTAACTCGAAGAAGAGAAAGCTACGAGACAATGTAACGGCATATCCTATTTTCTCACGCCGAGTTAATGTGTTTAGGTTCGGTTGGTCGGCCGCTATTCATCAGTTTAATGCGGGTTCGTTTACAGTTCCGAAGACAATAAGCATTGAATTTAACTTATTTTTATAATACTGTAAAATGCCGACAACAACACTTTATGTTGCGTAATTCATAGACCCGTTAGAAGGCTCAAACATATGCAGGCCTTAAACAACCGTTACAGGTTTACCGTGACAAATGTCCTTATGATAAAATACCACGCGAGGCGAGGCGTCTTTTATAAACACATTATTTATTCCATATTCGAATTTATGTCATCCAACTCGATTCCATTATTAAACTTCAAACTGACAGTTACGGCTTGTTATTTATTATTATCAATTGAAAGTTTTTATCCATTGTGATGGCAATTGAGTCGAGAGGAGGATTTCCTTTGAAACTGACTTGGAATATGGGTCTTAAAGTTGCATAATTTTTTTTACATTTTCTATTGACTTGTTTACCATTTCACACAATACTTCACATTTTTGTTTTCGAATAAACAGCCAAGAACGAAATAAAATGTTCAAAGTGAGCACATTTCTATTGGCAGGAAAATGTGAGTTACAATGTAAATAATACTCCTTCAATTTGGCAGATCAAAGGCCCAAGCAAAACACAGAAAGGCACACGTGTGCTCCAGTTGTTGTACTAAGAAATTCTTACTTACCTTCTATTTTTACATTCTAAGTAACATTTTCATATTCATTGTAAATCCTGAAAAAAAATAAGTCTTGGCCCGAGAAATTAATTAATTTTAATTGCTTAAAGGAAAGGGGACTTTTTAGCACGTTTAGGATTTGAAAAAATATCAAATATTATTTCGTGGTTAAATTGTTTGTTTGAGGCTCAGTAATAATAGTCGCACGGGTCGATTGTCAAGGTTAAGCATGCTTGCCGAGGTTGGTTCGAGGATAGGTGACTAGATTGATCTTTACATAGTGAGTTTCTATTCTAGCCATAAATTTATCTGTATAAAATATTTAAAAACATCCAAATCGTTTTGGAGGAGTATCCAAAAGTTGTGAAAAATATCGTGTTGTTAATTATTTTTTTTAAAGCAAATCTATTAGTTACACGAAAAAACCATCACATCACATCATCATCATCAGCCTATTAATGTTCCCACTGCTGGGACACAGGCCTCCTCTCTGTGAGTGGGAATGGGCCGTAATTCACCAAGCGGGTCCAGTGCGGTTTGGTGGATATCACATGTCTTCGAATTTTTGGTTCTAGGACATGCCGGTGTCCTTCCGATGTTTACCTTCACCGTTTTAAAAGCAGTGGTGATGAAATAATTTACACAAAGTAAAGCGCCTGCCTGGGCTCAAACCCACGACCTACAACTTGTAAGTCGCGGCCGATACCACTGGGCCACCAATGCTCTGTGGAAAAAAACAAGTTTCACAAATAATGTACATGAATCATTAATAAATAATAAATAAATATTTATCATTATATTTTTATTTTTCAAACTATTTAACCTAGCCGTTACAAAGGAATATGCTTTAGAAAGTAGCCGTTTTGCGGCATCAAAACCACATGAGTAGATAAATGGAACAGAGGCAAAGCTTCCTAAGAACGTGCAAAATTGTTACCTATTTTGGTAGGGTTGTCACAATAGGTGAAAACATTTGTTAAATAGTTTTATTATTTATTATGTATGATATAATACTTTACAAATAACTTACTCTAACAATTTTATTTTTATAATTTTTAATAATATATTGTTTATTTTAATGGTGTGATAAATTCTGAACCTAACATAAAGTTTTTTCAAGTAATCTAACGGGAAACACTCACATGGCATATCAAATTTACAATCTTCAATACGTTTAAGTATTTCGTTGCCAACATTTTCAATATTTATTTAAAGATCGAAATATTCGCGAAACTTTTGCTCGAGCAATTCAACAAATGCGATAAAATTATTAGGAGATATAATTATAAAACCCACTTGTACGTTACCATCATTAAATTCCTTGTAATGGCTACTACCCGTTGAAGAGTTCCCTAGTGAGGAGACGATCCTGGCTGCAGCATCAGGTTATATATTTCATATTATTGCATTGTCACTGAAGTTACGGTATACAAAATTTCAGCTCAATCAGACATTGGGAAGTGGTTCAAATCTTACTTGCAATATTTGAACTTAACACACATACCTACTACATACCTACAAATGCTTAGTAAAAGCTTGTAATAACAATAAAAAGGTAAAAACACACCGTGTCTTCTTATCCAAAAAAGGTTCATACAATAAAATGAAGGTACTTAATTGAAAAAGTAATAATCCAATATTTACTTACCTATTGTACTCCTTGGGATAGTTAAAGTATGATATATTTTTATCTTTCTCTAGTATTATTCATACACACAATACAATAAACAACCATTATTAATAATAAAATATAACGTTTTTACATTCAAATATTCAAACTTGCAACTAACAAAACAAACAACGTGCGTTGCACAGACCCTGAGATTGTACACTGGCTGTGCCAACGTAAACCGGTTTTTTTCTAGTCTACCCGCGTACGGGACAAGCGGCCAGTGGTCAAAGCGGTAGAAGGCCATAAGGGCCTAATGCCTTTGGTCCCAGCTGTCATTTGGAGATCTTTGACAGTCGTTACGGGTAGTCAGAAGCTTCAGTTCTGACACCAGTCTTGCTAAGGGATATCGTGTTACCCAGTTACTGGGTTGTGGACGTCAGAAAGGCAGTCGCTCCGTGCAAAACACTGGTACTCAGCTAAATCCGGTTAGATTGGAAGCTGACCCCAACATAGTCGTGAAAAGGCTAGGCAGATTGATTGCTTGTTTGTTTGAAGAAGGTAATCTCTGGAAATATATTACTGGAAATATATTACTGACACGATTATAAAAATTCTTTCACTTATGAAAAGCTATCATCGTCATTTCATGCCCATCGGAAATACGTATTTGGCTTTCTGAAAATTAGATTGGGGTTATTGCATGAAATAATTGTATGAACTTTTGTAGATCAAAAAAATATGTAATGTTTTTTTGTGCTTTATATGTCTTCAGAAACGTGTCTTAATAAATTATCTTTTGTATATTTTTATCCCGGAAAATATGCACGACTCCTGTGGGATAGAATAGAAACCATGCATTATGGATAGTCCTCGGGGGTAAGCTGCGAGAAAAAGCTACTTATCTTAAAAGTACTCGTATGTACCTACCTTATTTGTAATTATGTTGGGCTCAGTTAACCTTTCTTACTCTTACACAAGGTATAATTTATATCCATTATAAATGCAGAGTCCTTGAGAACAAACACATTTTGTTCACAGGAGTGTTTGTTTAGGTAGGTACTGCCATAGAATTAGAAAGTACAGGGGGGTGACCATAAGCTATATAAGGTTATTTTGAGATCGCGTAAATGACAGATGTATACAAGTCATATACATCTGTCCCTTATACACACTCAAAATAACCTTACTCTAAGAGCTTATGGTAACCCCCCAGATGTTGTCATTGAAAATTACTGAAAATCTGTTATGGGATCATTATGAACATCTGGATGGAAGCAACACTGAAATCGCAAAAAAAATAGCTGTGATGTGATGTAGATATACATTATGCTTACATAAATCGAAAAAAGTCGGCTAAGTGCGAGTCGGAAACGTGCACGAAGGGTTCTGTACCATTATCGAAAAACGGCAAAAAAGTCCCATTTGTTGTATGGGAACCTCACTTATATATTTATTATATTCTGTTTTTTGTATTTGTTGTTATTTATTTTTATTAATTAATTTATCATCGCACTGGACCGCCTTGCAGCAATTACACCAATGGAGCACAAACTTATAATAAATTCACTATAAGTCCAGGTTTCCTGCCAATGTTTTCCTTCACCGTTGTCAACGATGTCCAAGATTAACTTAGAAAGTACATATCAATTGAAAAATACACATTGGTACTTGCCCGGATTCGAATCCACGACCTCAAGCACGAGAGGGAGGTCTTATTATAGCCACTGGGCCACCACGACGGCAACAGACATACAATCTGTGAAAATTTCAAACTGTCTAGCTATCACAGTTCATGACAGACTAAAATACGAATAAGTTTAGTTTGAATGTCGCTGCAATAGGCTTACATATTTTAGGATAGCTTTTGGTAGTTCTTATTCTACAATCAAATTTTTTATTTTATTTAAGTTTAACAGATGTGTGTGAGTGTGTGTATGGTGTAAAACGTAACGGACAACTGTCTTTTTTGCGATTTCATTATTGGTCCCATAGTAAAATAAAGATTTACAATGTAAGGTTTACAGTTATAACATTTAGGTATCCTCTTTTCTAAGACGACGACAATCACTAACGACCTTAAGGAGCAAAATGCGCACTTGTTCCACACCCGCGCGACCCAAAATTTAGCCTAAAAAAAACAGCTGTAGATCTAAATGTAGCTAATTAAATAGTCTTTGAGATGGTGACAATTTTATTAAAATACGCCCGTCGGTTTTGGTGCGATTATTGTGTTTTATCCAAACATAATAATATATTTTTCCCAAAAAATTACGACTAGGCGTTTAGACGTGATTCTCATTTTAAAATCAGCTACTGAGGGGTATCTGCGCCTTAAATCAAAACCGAACTCCCTTTGTCTGTTCAGTTTCGGGGCATAAAACACTTTCAAAGCAGCCATTGTAACGTGATAATCACTTGATCATAGACAATACATAACACCTTGCTTTAGTTAGGGTGGTGATGCGTATAGATCATGTGTTGTACTTCGGCGTCATCAGCGTTAGCACAAATCAAATACATAATTGTCGCTTCTATACAGTTTTCTTGTTCTATGGTATTACTTATTGTTTGTTCTCCTCTCCAGACGAACCCACAAGTACGGTGACATTGTTACAAAGAGTGTTTAGTGTACATTTTGTAGGTAAATGTGTTTTTATAAGAGAAAAGGTAACAATGGTGACCTGTGGGAAGATACGCTGGAACAATGAAGTTCAGTGTATTTCAGGAAAATTATAGCAGAACTTGCAAGAGTTAAGTAGCAAGCATAAGGTTCAGATATTCACTCTGCTTAGAGAAGTGGTGGGCAAACTTTCTTAATGGGGGGCCAGAAAATTTAAGAAATTTCAGAGGCGGGCCAGAATTATAGGAAAAATGCATTTTGTGTTGAAACTTTTAATCATATAAAACCATTACAGCATTACACACTTGCACAAATGTTAAAAATTACAATTTATCTTTTATTCGAAGGTCCTGCCATGATAGGCGTGTGAGACATATTTGATTTGAAATTGCTTTACCTTGGGCATAATATTTTCGCACTTACAAAATCGAATGTACTTTATACTTCTGGACCGTCAAAATATAATTATCGCGGACCATATACTATTCATGTTGAAGGACCGTCGGCGGGCCGGATTAAATGCTTTCGCATGCCGGAGCTGGCCCGCGGGCCGTACTTTGCCCATCACTGGCCTAGAGTTTTCCTAACTGTATTGGGGTCGACATCCGATTTAACTGGATGTAGCTAAGTATCAATATTTAACATGGAGCGACTGCCTATGAGACCTCCACAACCCAGTAACTGGGTAATGTGAGGAGATAGCTCAGGGAGCTCAAATAAAAAGCAAAAAATACTTTTAACTTAAACAGTGTTGACTCAACAACGTGGCAGCCCTAAGGCCGCTTTTAGAGAACTGACAAGCAAAGCTAAACAAAAACATCTTAAAAAATTTCCTAGCGTTCTGATTTCAATCACGTGCCAAAACTTAATAGTTATTTGTTTCCAGTTTTATAATAGGCAAGCAGGTTGCCTCTAAATAGGTGAGGAGTCCTCACAGTAATATGATACCTCATGCCAAGACTGGGAGCAGATTTTATGGCTTCCGAGTACTCTAACGATTGCCAAAGATTTCAATATGACAACCGAGATCAAGGTGGTTTACGAGACACGGATGAATCCGATAAGAAAGATCTTCACCCATCTACGGAACAACCCCGGCAAGCGTTGCTTAACTTTGAAGATCGACTCATGCGGCTGATATCTTTTTGCCACGAACTCAGATAGAATTATATTCAAACAAAAGTATCTTGTAGATTTATTTATTCAATATCCATTGTCAGGCGACCAAACAGAATTAAGTTTTTCAAATAAATTGTTTTTATTTTTCTCACAAATAGTTTTTCCAATCCCTGTCAGACCAAGCCACAAAATAACAAACAAATATTTCATTTAATAAAATCCAATATCTCAAGGTTACTTCAAAGTCGAGAATTTTTTCTCGACGCAGACCAAAAACAGGCACTTTCGAGAAAGGGCCCTTAATGTCTTGACCCTTAGCACGGACTCTTAAATCATTCCTACTTTAATTAAAATTTTCTTCTCCTAGTTTTTCAATATTTTCTACTGTAACAAAAATATTCTAGTTTCGCTTAGACATGGTTTCAAGTGGTCCCTGGATGATAATTAAATGTGCTTTGCCATACATTTTGACATTTTTCCAATCGATATCGCTAAGCTTTCGATGATATTATAATTGCTTGTGACCTAAATTGGAATAAATCGACATTCTAGTAATTTGATCAATTTGACATTATATTTGCATGTGAAATATATTGTATTGAACTGATATGCTAATTGTTTGTGACATTTTGATTAATTTGTCATTCTTATTATTTATTTATTTTCTGAAATATTTGAATTATCATTGATTATAATGGTTTCTAATTTAAAAAAAAAAATGTCGATATACAATTTGCTACAATAATTGAATTAATCATCAAGTGATAATGTTACTGCAATTATGTCCCACCAATTCTTGTAATTATGTACCTACCCAATATTCGACACAATGTAAATTGTTTGTGAATAAATAAATTAATGAAATGAATGATAGAATGACACTGGCCTAGAGCCTCTGGACTTAGAGTTAAAGTAAGTTTGAAATCGCTAGTCCGTCTTAAGCGAGCGTGGTGATCAATGCTCGTGCATTCTCTGTTGTCCTATAGTGGGAATGTTACAGGCTGGTATTATTATAGACGTCGCCACTAACAGGTAAAATTGTTTGTCTGTAGGTAGAATGTCTGGAAGTAAGGATTAGATAAAGCAAATTCTTTCAATGATAGAAAGCACACTGTAATGGCCTGGACACAAATAGTAATTGGCAGTATGGCATATTGACATTGACACATCACCACGGCGCGGTGCCTTGTGCGGTGCGCCGCTCGGCAGTTGATCTTTCTTTAACGCTAAATTCTTTAGTTAGTACAAAAAAATGGCTGAAAATATATCGTTGTTGACTTGATTAATTAACAAGTCAACATCGATATTTTTATTCATACGTCGTTCGTGGTCCAAATCGAGACAAACATTGCAAGTTAGACACGTTTAAACAGATGGTTGCGGTGGGGCGCGCCTTGCCGTTTCACGGTGGCGGCACCGCGCATTTGTGATGTGTCCACACTGTAAGTAACATAGGATACTTTTTACACGAAAACATCAATAACTTATCTACGGGAAATGCCACGGTAGCAAAGCGTCGTTTATGATAAAACGATAAGTTTGTCTATACGTGGGTGTGATTTCAACTAGAAAGGCGATATATCCCCTGAGTAGCTTTTGTAAGTTATTTTAGTTACTGCCTTATTAAGGGTCTCGAGATTAAGTCCTGCAGTCGTGTTAAGTACAATACATAAAACGCACACCTTTATCTTATAGCGGTCAGCAGCAACTTCAGAACGCTACATGTTCAAACTCAAGGCATCTACCACAGGCATTTAAGAATTTCAATTCTCAAGACGTCGGTCAGTCAGGAACACGAAGCTTAGCAAAAATCTTCATCACTTTCTGACTGACCAAGTTCTGCAATGTTCAAACATTCCAATGCGTAGATTTCTATAGAGAAGAATATGAGAAACTCTATGAAGGCCACGATCCTGAAATTAGTCGTAACAACAACTTCTAGATGTCACTCCAATATTAAGCCACATTTTCGTACTTCTAAAGCAAACCACAACGTAGCAACAGCCAGAAATGATGACATTACACATTTACGAATAATTTCATTCAGTGTTAATGCCTGTAACGGGCTGCGAAAATAATAATTATTATTCTAGAATGTCCCACGCTGATTTGATAACGTCTCTGCGCTCGCTTCGCGGTGATTGTGTCGTTAACTGACATGTTAATGAATGAATGAATGAATGAATGTTCTCTCGGTTACTTTCGCAGAAACTGGTTGTTTTTTGAAGTACGTAGGTGTTGAATGAATATTTTAAGAAGTTATTCTACAGGCTCGCACTCGGAATGATAGATGAATACATCATCATCATCATTTCACCCAAAAGACGTCCACTGCTGAACATAGACCTCCCCCAAGTGTTACCACATTGACCGATCCCGTGCGTTTTGCATCCACACATGTGACTTAAGGCGTATATATTCATTATTCAACAATGTTAACGCAGTTCTGGCCGTGCGACCGCTCGGAGCCAGAATATCAATATTGTACCTTCTTTTGGACAGTTATGTTTGCAAAATATTCTTTGATTTACATATTTCAGTTATGAAGAAATTCTAGCCATAAATTTTTCTGAGTAAAAATATTTTAAACATCCAATTCATTTTGGAGGAGTATCTAAAAGTATCGAAAAAATATCGTGTTGATAATATATTTTTTCAAGCAAAACTATTAGTTACACGAAA
Source organism: Anorthoa munda (assembly GCA_945859665.1). Classification (NCBI taxonomy): domain Eukaryota; kingdom Metazoa; phylum Arthropoda; class Insecta; order Lepidoptera; family Noctuidae; genus Anorthoa; species Anorthoa munda. The sequence continues at coordinate 25,677,837 of OX243905.1, read as the reverse complement.
AAAAAACCGGCCAAGTGCGAGTCGGACTCGCGCACGAAGGGTTCCGTACCATTATCGCAAAAAACGGCAAAAAAATCACGTTAATTGTATGGGAGCCCCACTTAAATATTTATTTTATTCTGTTTTTAGTATTTGTTGTTATAGCGGCAACAAAAATACATCAGCTGTGAAAATTTCAACTGTCTAACTGTCACGGTTCATGAAATACAGCCTGGTGACAGACAGACGTACCGTGAAGTCTCATTAATAGGGTCGTTTTTACCCTTTGGGTACAGAACGCTAAAAACCATGTTATAAAAAATTATGTAAAGAATCAGTAATAAATATATATATTTTCAAACCTTTTAACCAAGCCGTTACCAAGGAGTATGCTTTGGAAAGTAACCGTTTTACGGCACTAAAGCGGTGGAAGGCCCTTAAACATAACTAGCAATATGTGGGTATACTTAGGTGCACCTCTGCTCAACCCTTTGGAGAATACTTACAGGCGTGATGTTATGTTATGTTATTTTACAAGGTTTTCAAAGGTTGAGGAAGGCCTGTATTATCTCTTTAATATCCAAATCTAAACTAATATTTTAATGCAAGTCTTTTTTTTTGTTTTTTGTAATCTATAGGCTCGAGTTTGACTACTATCTCGCCTGATGTTAAGCGATGATGTGGTCTACGGTGAATCACGCTTACCTAGAAGAAACCTATTCACTCTTGACTTAAAGACCCTCTAAAGAAGTCTCTTGTCTTATCTACATATATGTGGTAACGTACTCGCGGCATCAAAAGTCTTGTGTACTTTTTCAAGTTCCTATTTATCTCTTTACCAAAATACATCAAAATTGCTTTAGCGGTTTATGGCCTGCGCAGACGAGGGACTTTTGTCCGCAGAGGACAAAAATTTGACGTATAGAATGTACTGCAATGGCTATATTTCCGAATCAAAACCGGTATAGATCATTCTGTGTTCCTAAGTCTAAACTATCAAGTTTTATGTTGTTTTTAACGTGATTCTAAGTGAAAGAGAAGGAATTAGTTATACCTATGTTTTTAGTTTAATTTCAATATTTTTCAGCTTCCTGCTCAATTTAATTGAATTCAAACACTTTACTTTCCAACTATACCTTCCATCGTTTACGAAGATTCGAAGAATTTCGTGCATAGCGGAACCTTTTTAGTAGGTATTTTTCGAGTCCAGCTGCGAGCATAGCGGGACTAGATCATAGTTGGACTAACGGAACCTACTTAGGTAGTCTTCAGGAAACATAGTGTGCCAAAAATGCAATATTTCACAACAATGGGTTCATAATCGAATTACAAAACAACCTTCTACAAAACTCAATTAACACAATACTACCTACAATCTTCATTCAAATATCTAAGTACCTTCTATTCGTCTAAATATATTATTACGAATGTTGATATATTGTAGACAATACCTTTAAAATCCGTCGCGAGGACTCCTCATTCATCCGAATAAGACGAATCCTCTTTTATGCTAAAATTGAATATTTTTGCGAATAAAAGCGTGTTGATATTAGCAAACGTTGTGTATTCGAACAAAGGGCAGGCTACGGCCTTTCATTCACACGCTTTTCCTAAAGTAATGGCTGACACATGGTTTGAATTTAAGGAAAGCTTATATATTATTATTATTAACATTATCTTGCCTTTGTGTGTGTGTGTCTGGCAAGGGCAACTGTAATCCATTTTTGCACTTCCTGGTGTCCAATTTAGCTGAAACTTGGTGTGCTTTTGTAACTTTAAAATAATATGGAGCTAGTTACATGATGGTGCTGGAAAGTGTCGTAGCAACTCTTCAACCAGACAAGATAGACCATCGTGTTTTGGCTCATTGGATATGTGTAGCTAATATCACTTCAAGAGGAAGTGATATTAGCTCGAGCTCAACGGTCGGTACCTTACAATACAAAAAGCTTGTTTTAAAAAACTTTATTACTTTTTCTTCCCAAGATTTTCCTCCAAGAATTTCTCTTCTTGAAAATTGTATAGGTATCAAAGAAAGTTTGTAAACAGCCTTTGTGTACTGCAAAATAAGGATGATATCTATTTGTGAGATAAGAATAAAAAGCTACGAGTGTCATCAATTCATTAAAATAAGCATATTTACTTACTATAATTTGTCCATTCTTACGTATGTATGCATCCATTCGACCCTTTGGGTTGCTGAGGAGAGGTTTCTTCCTTGTAAGGGTAAATTAATTACGGACACATGAGACATTTTAGCTTTGTCTCTAGATTGGGAAGTAGAAGCACTTGCGTATAACTTGGTATAGGAAATTATTAAGCAGTAATTACGACTACCACAAGATAGGCTACCTGCTTTTCACTTTGTAGTGTTTTTATTTGGAATTCGGTAGAATATTTTGGGTTTTTTTTTTACTTTTTTGTTGTACCTAATAAGCAACTTGCCTTTAGTAAGGTACCTATAATGCCAGAATAGATCACCCGAATACCATGAAACTTGAACATCATAACCGATGAAATGAGGGTATACCAAGGTGAACTGTACACATTTGCGTACCCCTTTAGACTTAGAGTACTGGCGTGATGTTATGTTATGAAATGGTGGAAACAATAAACAGACATGCGATTACAGCAATCCCGAGAGATTTTCCGTCAATTATTGAAGAGTTCTGTTGTATATCTCCGAAGTTCTTCATAAGATATTCACCAAATTAAAAAGAGACCAATTTCGTACCATATTATTTTAAACAAAATAGAATTTTCAAAATCGGTCCACAATTGACGGAGAAATCGGTGAACACACAAAAAAAATAAAACAAAGTCGAACATAGAAACTCTTCCTTTTTGGAAAGTCGGTTAAAATCGTCGGCCAAGTTCTTGAGTTTATCCTTTGACTTATTGACCTTCTTTCACATAATATTATAATTAAAACACATTTTGCAGCATTTTCAGCAGTGTGTACAATATTTGAACAGAGTCGCCTATCGCTCGGTCGCTCCAGGTACCATTTGAATCTCTCTTTAATCCCGTTTTTATCAAAACGAACATTAAGCGCTCTGCAAGTCGTTACATTACGCTGAGTTCCGCGAAATCTTATTATCTCGAACATTATAGTGATAAGGGAATAAGGATAAGGAGTATAATAAGCCCGTTTTAGTTGCTAATACCTGGAATAAGTATTAAGATAGATATAAGCCTCGGTTCAGATTTAATGGAACCATTAATGGATGGATTTAATGGAAGCTGGCTTGTTTCGTGTGAATGAAATTACATTTATTTTCGTACTAGACTAGACGACCTTGACTAGTCTAGATTTACAACGTATTTACTATATTATATCTACACTGTTTCTGTTAGACTAGACTTTGTAAAATTTATTATACAGTTATAGAAACATAACAGCATCTATGTTATGAAAATTTAGTTTCTTTGATTACGCTCTCCATTATTTTAAGAAAATATGTTGAGATGGAAATCTTGAGAGAATAGTGATTTATTTATTTATTTATTTAAACTTCATGTACAATAGTGGTACATAGGCGGACTTAATGCCACAAGGCATTCTCAAGGCATTCTTATTCATTTTAGTGATACATGCAAAAGCATTATAATATTTATGGAGTGGTTAGTTTCTGATGCAAATTATGCATGTTTAGTTAGTAACTCTTGTTTACTTTTATTATTTAATAATAATAATAATTTATTTATTGTTCAAGAAAAATACATTTTATAACAGATAAATCACTGATCTCCACACTAGGATTCCCTGTGTCGTGGAAGCCAGCCTCTTTCATCATAGTTCAGGAATACAGTGTTTTATTGTAGCCATATATAACAAAAAGGATAAGTTAAACAAAAACAATAATAATAATAAGGGGATGCATGGTATCTTGCAGTGTGTGCAAAAGTGTGAGTCAAGTGACGTTGGTGCGTGTATTAAATGTGTGTGCGTTTGTGTGTGGGTGTATGTGTATGGTGTGTGTGTTTGTATGGTGCAGTGCGTGTATTTGTGTGTGTGAGGTATGTCTCCAAAACTAACATTATAGAAAATAAAAAGTTTATTTTTACGAAGTGTTTAATAGTTTCTCTGTGCTGCCGTAATCCAGACCTTTTAAGTAAGTTTTGATGTCTGATTTTGTCAAGGGTAATAAATTAATTTTATCATTTAATTAAGAATGTTTTTATTTAGTTAAAAAAATACATATGATACCGCTGATAGCTTGGACGACAAAGTGGAAGATGCAAACAAAACACGCACGAATATAGGGCAGTACTAATTTTACTCCAAATAAAATAAATTTCTAACTTTTACTAAGCCTCCACCACTTGTGTAACAATTTGTACCGAATCCGACATCAAAGAGGTTGTGTCATGCCTCCATATCCCAAAGGTACAATATGTTCTTGTTTTGATATTTCCCCAAAAATATGATTACTTCCCTTTTCGCTCAACACGTCCAATTTAAAATTTGCTATTGTTCCCTAGACATGTGTTGTTGACGGTTACTGAGGTTTGCGTCCAGAGTTGCTCCACAATTGGATATATTTAGGGCGAAAATTCGACATTTTTTGTGCGGTCCGCAACGTAACGATATGTTTGCGCCGTGGTTTGCGATATATGGCAAAATTAAGCATTGTGTGGACCGCACCCGGTTGATGTATTTGTATCCTTATTATTTCGTTTCTGCTTTTGACATTTTATTGCTGGTTTTTAATGGTGGCACTTCACATCGCTATTCGTGTTCGCGTATTTGTCTTATTCGCCCAAATACGATGATGTGAAGTAGCTCTATTTGTCTCTATTTGCCTATTTTCACGAACAAGACGTATCCGGCCGGTTTTTTGCAACATATCAAAATATTGCGAATATGGCGAATATGTTCGTTTACCGGCCACATATCGCTCGCAAAATAATAAGCCGCTGCTGCAGTTAATACGTCCATCGTAAACTATAGCAAAAATATTCGTAAATTTTCGGCATATTTGCTGTTCATGAACGATGTGTAGTCGGTGTATTCGTGTTATTCGGAATTCAACACGACTATATTCGTGTCGAAACATGACATCGAATAACGATGTGAAGTGCCTCCATTAGCCTTTATGTTACTCGTATTATGTGTTGTAAATACAGCTTTAGTTTGTCAAACATAAATTATACTATTTACGATGATAAAAATAAAGTTAATTAATAAATTCAATAAACCTAACTGCTTAAGAAGCGAACTAAATGAGTAGAAAATCATGCCCTGCAGTCGGAGGATACATATTCGTGAACTGGCTGACCAAAACTAGATGTATCCTCTACCTGCACAGCATGATGTTCTTCTTGTTTACGTCATTTTAGTTCGCTTGTTAAGCAGTCGGCTTTTTGATTTTTTTAATAAACTTTTTTATTTATAACATTTTAGTTGAGAATTAAGTACATTTAAACATATAAGTGTTACATATTTTTAGGGATTGAACAAAAAAAATAACGCCCAAAAGCCGCCATTTCTATATTTTCCTATTTTAATGTAGCCAGTTACACTCGCAAGGTTAAGACGAATCGATTGACGTCAGAATCATCAAAATCGACCAACTCGTTTGGTCTCTAGAACGCCACATAGTAACAAACATACATATATACATAGACTGATAAACACATTACCCTCCTTCGGCAGTCAGGTAATGAAAGAGCTATTTTGTCTCACCACTTCTGATGCCTGCAATACAGCGTGAGCTTGGTGAGCTAGTAAATGGATCTTGACTTCTATAGATGGACATATGAGTAGCCAGGTATAAAAATAAGTACAGGTAGGTAATAGGTTTCTCAATATTTTACCAAACACCGCTATTTGTCTCTGCATCACCCAAATAAATGCCTAACCCATTAAGTCCTACTATTATTACACTCATAAAGGTGCCCATACAAAGAAACTGTACCGACGTAACTAGAGTTTTTCGTCGGACTATACGGACTGTTTACTAAAAGTACATCGATCGCGTTCGCTTCCGTTCCACGGCTATAGTTTGTATTAGCAGTGACTTGCAAGTAAAAGGGTTTAATCGGTTCGTAATTATTGTTTTCTTTAAATATAGTTACGATTTGTTTTATAGTATTTTTGCACGTTTTTACAGTTTTGCTGTACCAAAATGGGTTTACAATACAAATTTAAAAAAACAAATGGCATGCCTGAGATATTTAAAATCACGCTATCTATTGGAATCAATTTTAAATGATCCGTTCAAACAATCTTTGAAATGTTAATTATGCATAATATTCCATAATTTTGTGCTTAGGAGAGTTGATTAAACAAGAACATGTAATTTTTATGATCAATTCTAGAAAATGTTAATTTTACACACAATTCAATAACAAATCGACGCATATCGTGCCATCTAGTGATATTTATTTGTACCAAATTAACTCAACTTACTTACTTATTATTCATTCCAGTCAATATGGTGACACTTGGGGGAGGCCTATATCCAGGAGTGAACGTTTTTCGGCTAAAATGATGATGATAATTATTACACTACCAATTCGGTACCCCATAGCAACACAAGACCACCACAAAAAGCGTACAATCGGAAATATTCAGAAACAAAACATCAGTACACAGGTCAATAAGAGCGTCCGGATCACCGGACACGGCTGTCCATCTTCTGTCTGGTTTCCGTCCGACCCATGTCGGGGACGACCACCCATTCGATTGGACGCGACCACATCTGTCAGTGGCGTGTAAACTATCCGTTTCGGACAGTAATCGTGTGTCCGTGGTGGTAACACACGGATGGGTATGTATTTATGTTTGTCTTACCCTTGTTTTTTTTTGGAATTGTTGTGATAATAACCATTCAGTTATTGGTTGAACTTAATATAGGTTGAGTTTGGTTTTCCGGGGCGTGCTAAAGGAGTTAAATAGACAAGGAACACGTACGACTGGGCCCACAAATGTTTCTAGGACTTGTTTGAGTCAGAAGGGGTAACGTGTAACATAGCCTTAAAGTTTGTCAATTTTTATGTAAAGCAAAATAAAATGATGCTTTGTATGATGCCTTTTATAAATCACTGTAATTATTTGCACTTTGAAAAGCTGTTTTATTTTGCGGTATTCAAAGATTCAGAGTAAACTTTTAGTACGCAAGTTTCTCAAATTGACGTACATTTTCACACTTCGTAAAAGGCCCAAAAAACATATTCAAAATTATATTCACAGTATGTTTTTAGAGAGAAAAATTTTCTTGAAAAGGTCACGGTCAATGTTTGACTTGAGTTTTGAACTAAACTGTGGAGTTTTAATATCTCCCTAGGGCACAGTTATAAGATACCGCTCCCTTCCAGATGTTTATACGAAGTAAGAATTTTAGAATTCAGTGGAGAAAAGTTTGCGGCTGAATAAAAACAATAATTTTGATTTTCTAAGGTCAATTTGTTTTTATAACTTTTTGTGGTTTTGGCAATAATAAATGCTGGGAAATTCAAGAAGAAAATTACTCAGCCGAATCTGTAATACTGATATTTTTAAACTGAGGTTTAGACACTGATATTTTTAAACTGATGTTTAGAGTAGGATAAGTAGCAGAATTAGCATCGTTACTTTTTCACCACCAACTTTGCCGTTTTCACTTTTCTTGATCTCCATTTCATCTGCCGTCTGTTTTATAACTGTTTCCATTAATCGGTTTGAGAATTTATTTTTAACCGACTTCGAAAAGGAGGAGTTTCTCGATTCGACTGTTCTTTTTTTTTGTTTTAACAAAATTTTTACAAGGGGAACTGATTTTGATGCTTCTTTTTTAAACCGTGCTTCTCGTGTGGTCCCATTTAAATTGGATCAAGGTCTGATAAAGAACATCGGCGATTTACAACAGAACTCTTCAATAAACCACGGAAAATCTTTCGGGATTGCTGCAATCGCATATCTATTTATTGTTTACGCCATTTCATACCATAACATCACGCCGGTACGCTCTAAAGGGCTACGCAGATGTGTACACCATGGTCGACTCTCATTTCACCGGTTATGTCAGTTTTATTTTATTCGGGTAATCTATTCTGGTAAAACTTTGGGCATTCTAGGTACCTTACTATTGAACTTGCTCATTATGTACCACAAATAAAAAGTGAGATATAAAAACCTTTTACAAAAAAATACAATTGACTTCCAAATGATAACACTACCAAGTCAAAAATAACGTACATTTTTAAGTTTTCCCTTTTTGAAGAATAGTCACTGAAGTAGTATTTTCATAAGTGCCTTTAGCACCTATAATTAAAAATGTATTGTTTTATTTTGGGAACCGCCTCCAATTCAAACATCGAAATATTACAGAGATTCCAATCAAAGATGTTGAGAATTATCACGAACGCTCCTTGATTTGTAACAAATCAGCAGTTGCATCACGATCTTGGAATTCGAACAATCAAAGACTCAATGACGGGCTACAAGAAGAGACTAGTAAACCATCCAAATATACTAGCGACGCACTTAATGAAGAGTGACTCTAAATTCACTTAACTAAAAAGAAAGACCCCTGCTGATCTGTAGGGAAGATAAGAAAATATAATAACGGCGTATGTCACTGGACTTCCTGCCCTCCAAGCCAAATATTACGTTCTTATCTGTTTGCTGCAGGATTTAGAGGAACAGATTGCAAAAAGAAATACTATAAAAAAAAACAAAAAAAGGGGTACGCAGATGTGTACAGTTCACCATGGTCGTCCTCATTCAAGCATATATATGATATATATGCTTGAATGAGGACAATTTTTTTTCAAAATGCGAAGAAACTTTTTCCCCAACATCAGGTTGGGCAAAAAGTTTCTTCGCATTTTTTAAGAAAATTCAAAACATTTTTTAATATATTTTATTTACATTTAACTAAAGCATGTAGGTACCATTTTGTTCGATAACTTTTTGCCATCTTGTAGGTAGGGACATGATCCCATTGCTATAGAAATTTTGGGACTTCTGATCAAAATACCGCGACAAGTGGTTTTGGCAGTCCTCTCGTGATGTTAACCTGACACTGCCTAAAGAATTCTGAAGAGACTGAAACAGGTGGAAATCTGAAGGTGCAAGGTCAGGACTATACGGCGGATGCATTAACACCTCCCAGCCAAACTCTCTTAATTTTTGCTGAGTGGCTAAAGATGTGTGAGGTCTAGCGTTATCATGATGAAAAACCACACCCCTTCTGTTGATTAATTCCGGCCACTTTTTCTCAACTTCTTGCTTTAATCTCATCAGTTGTTCACAGTAGAGTTCAGAATCGATGGTCCAGCCTGGTGGTAACAGCTCATAATGAATAATGCCCTTCCAATCCCACCACACACACAGCATCACCTTGTTGCGAGTTAACCCGGGTTTCGCCACAGTCTGTGAAGCCTGACCGGCCTTTGACCACGACCTTTTTCGCACGTTCTTGTCGTACATGATCCACTTTTCATCACCAGTTATCAGCTTCTTCAAAAATGGTTCGGTTTCATTACGTCGTAATAAAGAATCACAAATGAGTACACGGTTCATTAGGTTTCTTTCAGTGAGCTGGTGAAGTACCCAAATATCGAGCTTTTATGTACCCAGTTTTTTTCAAATGCGCCAAAACTGTTTTGTGGTCAATTCCCAGTTCTTCAGCTACGTCGTAACTACTGATATGCCGATCTTGCTCCACTTTTTCAAAAATGGCATCCATTTTATCCGTAATAGGGCGACCAGAGCGACGTGACGCGATCTTTGACATCAAAATTTCCCGATTGAAAACGCTTAAACCAAATTTGTGCTACTCTCACAGACACTGCACTAGGTCCATAAACATCGCAATTTTTTTTTGCGGCTTGCTTTGCATTTTTACCTTCTTTGTAGTAAAATTTTAAAATTTATCGAATTTCTTCATTAGATTCACTCATCTTGACGGTACGAAAAACAAATGAAAATCACACATTTTCCTAATTTTAATTTCGAATTATGTTATTTAAAATTTAAGCTTTCAATGATACCAAAACCAGCCAGATACAAATAGTATAGCCAAAGAGATTTTATTACAAGTTCATACATACTATAATGCGAAAAGAGTTATTTCCCAACCTATTATATCCATCATTCTTTATCAAAGTACCGTACCTAGATATTAACAGTAATTGGTCCAAAGACCTTTTAGACATTTTTACTAAAAGACAAATTACATTTAAGACCCGGATTATCTACAGAGAAATAGATTAAGTTTGCCTGTCAACGAGCGGAGATGAGCTAGTGAGATTAATTTGCACGTTTCCCCACAATTTGGTACATAACCTGTATCGTTTGTATTTTTACGGCAGACATTTTATCTTCGCGGTTTATTTATTGCTCGCGTTTTGGGATTTTCCAGACAATATCGTTCAGTGTTCTGGTAACTTGGAAATTGGCACTTTTGCTTACTCAGTCATAGAGGTAAAATAATGTGTGGGGTTTATATCGAAAAGTTACTAACTAAAATCATGGATAGTTATTTGTTTTCATAAAAAATATACGTCGTTCAATGATAAGAAAACATTACAACGTCATCCCTTGTTCATTGTTACTTGGGGTCAGCGCTTTCATCTTATCTTCCATCCTGTCAACCGTAACTTTATCGCTGACTCCCTTTTCTTTCTTATTATAATCCACCCATCTCCCTCTCTATCCATCAATAAACAAATGATACAAAATATCAATTTCCTAAATTACTATCAAACTTAGAGGAAGCAAATGCGACTACCGGATAAATTTAATAGTATCACACAATATCAGTTAATAACTTCACGTGGCTGTGGTGTAGCCGTGGATGTCATTTGGAGCAATAATAGTTACTTGTTATGCAGGTAGAAACAGAAGTATACCTTCGTATGAACTTAAGTATTTATTATTTACGTTATTTTATTTACTTAGCGTTCCCCCGACGCGAGTACCAGGCTTTTGGCATTGACGAGACTCCTTGGCTCCTATTAATTCCTCCTTTTCCATTGCGGAGCCAAGGCCTCTAGAGGCGTTTCGAATAAGGACCTAAACTAATTAACACCTTAAGGTGTTGATACCTTTTGATCCACCCTTAATCGGAGCAGTGGCTGTTTCTGGTACAATTTAGAAGCCGTAAAGGTTGCGGTTGAACTTGTCCTTTGGTTGGTTTTTAATGAGAAATTTTACAGTAGCTCACCGTACTCTGAATTTGTACCCGGTTAGCGCCAAAATGTTCGCTCAATCCCTGGTAAAGACGACGTTCTACCCGCCTACAAGTCTATCAGTTTTGAAGGTCGACAGCTTTATGCCTAAAGTTCAAGAAGAACGATCATGTCCATAAAGATCTACACTATAGAAAGTGAAATTACCTTCATAATCTTTCTGACTGACCGTCTTCTTGACTATTCTAAAGTGTTTCTAAATGGTTGAATTATAATCAATGCTATGAGATTGAGTGGAACAATTCACCTACGTATCTACACTTCTACCTACCCTTTTGAAGAATACAGCCGAGATATTACGTTGACATAAAAGCCATCTATCACTTTAGATTACTGCTCATATCCACGTACAGTGACGTCACATGAATTTGATTCGCCCGCTATTGGAATAGTTGGGACATTGCTCCAACTATCTGTAATTTGTACCGCAGTTATTGCTCGGCGCCCTCAAATTAACAAACTATTGTTTGTGATCGGTATTCGGTTATCAAATGACACTATTATCATTGAGCTGATGATATGTTGGACAAGTGTGATCGTGGAATTAATATTCATGAATAATATCTGTACAATATAACGTATATATGGTAAGTATGTAATACAGTTAGTGTGGCGAGCATTCCTTCAGCTAAGATCAATGATAACTATAATATGTTTCAGGACATTTAGAGGGGCAAATGGAGCTCCAACAACCCTCTGGTTGTGAGAGGGTTGACTCCTACTACGAATGATTATCAGTTGCCATCAACAGAGGTATATTTACGAATCAATAAACACGACCAATCCTCTGAAGGTCTGTAAGCTCAGAATTAATAGTTCAATTGTAAGCTTTCAAAAAATCTACTAATCTAATTATGAACAGAGGGACCTGAAGGTTAGTTTTCGTGATTAAAAATGTTCATATTCAAGTCTTAAAATTATCTCACCAATTGTGTCAAAAATATAGAGAAATTGAGAAAGAAGACTGCCAAGTCCCTAAAAATGCGAATTGCTATCCTGACCACCATTTAACATTGGAAGTAACAGTCCACAAAACAAAAGAAATACACTCAAATACAACAAAATAAAAACCACAACTGTAGTCTTATAAACAGCAGGCAGGATATAACATTATATCCGTCTATTCGAGCACTAGGCCAGACGAGGACATAACTTATCCGGCGTACGACGGTACGGAGCACATCTTGTCTGCAAGGACCCTTAGCCCAATATTCCGCAATGTCTGGTTTTGTATATGACAGGACCTTTACGATATTTTACGTATTTTTATGTGTGACAACGAATTTCCTTTTAGATGTGTATGATGCTTTTTTGTTAGGATATTTCTAGAGAGTTTCTTGTGTGTTGTATCTGTGATTTGGCAATATTTTGGTCTTATGTCGGAGTAAAAAGGTTAAAAGAAATTCATATATTTACTAGCTTGTGCCGGTGGTTTCGCCCGCGTTAATATTATCCCAAGGGAACATATTCCCGTGATAAAAAGTATCCTATGTACTATTCCAGACTATAATCTGGACTCTGGACTATAATCTGTCTGCCAAATTTCATCCAGATCCGTTCAGCCGTTTGAGCGTGAAGAAGTAACAAACATACAAACATACATTCTCGTGTGTTTTCTGTATGAGAAGAAGCCTTTGCCTTTCAGATTAACTGTTACAGGTTTGAATTATTATTACCATAGGTAACTATTCAAAGTTCTAAAATACTGATTAAAGATACCAATAACTGAGACACAGTGTCTCAGTTATTGGTATCTTTATTACTGAAACAAGATAAATGTACGAATAATGGTTTATTTTCAACGAAATCTTTTTTTACTCGCTTCATCAGCTTAAAAGGATCACAGATAAGGAATTTATCGTTACTTAGTACACAAAGCCGGCAGGTTCTCACCCTCAAACAGATGACGTAGGCGCCAGTGTTGTCACTAATCGTTCAGTAATGCCAGCCTCTCAGATAGGGGTGCGCGTGCAAATTTGTTAATCGCGATTTAAGTAGATTTTAGAGCAACCCCTTATCGTTCAAACTTGCTTACCACCCGACCCTCTTAGGCTGCCTTTCCACGATGTGCGAGGTAGCTAAGCGATAAAACCAAGCTTAACGCTTTACCGCGTTGCCACTGGCTTAGACAGTATCCTGAAGGCCGTAGAGTTAGATAGTTCCTCTGCTATAGTAAAGCAATTGTGCAAAGGCTGGTCACCCAGTTCGATGTCGTTGTTTCTATATTGTAGAATGTATAAATTGCACGTAGTGATTTGTCAATGTAGTTACCTAAATTATTAAAAATAGTACCTAAGTGCAATCTTACCTACTCATAAAATAGGATTCTTTGTCTTTTAGCAGATTGAAGACTGAAGATTTTAAACTGGCATCCGTGCTTACTACCGCTACACATCTTCTTTGAAACAGTGTGAATAAGACGTGCTACGAAGATGCGCCTTGTGCGTATGTAAAAGTCACTTGGGTATCCGAATAACGCTTTACCACTAGAGCTAAGCTAAGCCACACATGAGCATATAGGAATGATTCCTGGCTCCAAAAATATTATCGAAAAATATTTGACACGTATTTTTTGCTTTATCAATTCTATAAAAATAACAAAAATAAAGTGCATCAAAGTTCAGAAGTGAGTAATAAGTGTATTAAAATGATAAGTCACGCAAAATTTCAACGCACTGTCTTTATTTTTTTTACGTGACAAAAAAAAAATACGTGTTCAATATTTTTTATTAAGTTTTTATTGTAAAAAAGATATGTAACTTTTATGGTGTACAATAAAATATATTATATTCTATTCTATTCTACCTGACGAACTAAAATAGTTATTTATGCTACAAGTGCGGAAGGTACGTGATTTCCGATGAGTAGCATTCGACACGAGTCGGAAATCATCTTACGTACGTGTATCATACAACATTTTACTATGCATTGTGCGAGGAAATAAAAATATATCTGAACCAAGCAAAAATTAATAAAATGGCGGGCTCAATTAAGCGAGCTTAGCATAACCACAGATTAACTAAAAGTTCCTCGGGCATATCTACTGCGCATGTTCAAATAGCTGTCACGTCGTAACGCAAAAAGGCACGAGTAAAATATACGTTCTGCCAAACATATTTAATGAATATTTAAAATTAATAATTTATTGATCAAAATCTAAATCTAGAGTAATTAAAAACGCCTTTAATGAAGTATTAGTTTTATTTTACCTTTTATACGAATGCTAATCTGTTTTTAACTAATTTTTAAAACTTTTCTCAAATAATAAAAACTCTATGCGTCGGGCTGACGTTGGAGAAAAAAATTAAAAAAAAATCGGAAAAATAAAAAGCACTAGTGAAAAAAAGTGACACTTTCTGCACAGTTTGGCTGCTTGGAAAACGCTCTTTTCGAGGACATGCAAATGCATTGTAAAATAACTTTTTAATTTTTATAGCACACTTTTACTTTTTTATTTATTGGCGCTTATGGGCTCATTGAAGTATCGTCATTGTCTAAGGAGGCGCGCGCTGCGCATTCATGCGCAATGAGAATCTAAATTGCCCGCCATACCAAATATTTTTCCGTTTCCACTTTTATTTTATTGCAACTGTATGAGTGAAGATAAAGTAGTGTATGCAATGGCTTATAATTAGGTATTAAAACACTCGCGTAATATTATTATCACACCTACGCTCGTATTTTAATAACCCCTATTATATGACCATTGCATAATCTACTATTTTAGCCATCGTTCCCATTACTTGTACGATTCTATTGGTTGATATCATACCTTTTAAGAGCTTAGCACGTCTCTTGTTGAAAGGTAGCCTTATACAGATTAAGGGCAAAGAGATTAGATTTTCGCAGTAATGAGAGTCATCCGCAGTGGCTGCGTATTGTAAACATGCTGAGGGGATGTCGAGAGGATGACGGGGATTTCTTCGTGGCCTTTCAAGTTCTTACTTTTTATTTACACAATCGGAAGCGGACTCGCTTAATTAAATTGAAGCTACTGTGTATTGTAACTGCGATTATACTCTAGAGGTGGCCTAACTTTTCAAGATTATTTGGGAGATTGGCCACATTTTATTGTCTTCATCGCTCTAAAGGCTTGGAAAGACGGTGGTGGGTGGCCTTAAAGCGGTTGTTTTTGTTATTTGGCCCTAAAAAAGTCTGTTTTATTTGTATTAGTGTAAATATATAAATTTTCGTATACAAGTTATCTATATATAATAAAATTAATATTCTTAAAAAAAATCTTTCACCAGTAGAAAGCTACATTATTCCTAAGTAACATATGCTATTTTTTATCCCGAAAACGGGTCCTGTGGGGTGGTCCACGGGAGCGAAGCCGCGGGCAACAGCTTGTATAATATTATAAAGAGGAAATATTTTTTTGTTTGTTTGTTTGTACCGAATGGGCTCTGAAACTACTGGACCGATTTAAAAAATTCTTTTACCAATAGATAGCTACGTTATTCTTGAGTAACATAGGCTATTTTTTATAGGCATAGGGTCCTGTGGGGTGGCCCACGGGAGCGAAGCCGCGGGGAAAAGCTAAATATAATATTTTGTACACTTTCACAACGTGATCCTATTTAACCCAAAGGTTGACTGGTAGAGAATGCCTTGTGGCATTAAGTCCGCCTATGTACCACTATAGTACATGAAGATTAAATAAATAAATAAAGTTGATACATCTTATCTGCCTGTTATTTCAATTAAATGGTACCCACGCTAGCAGTTTCTTACCAGAACGAAGCTAGCTTAGGCTTAGTTGTACGAAAAACTTAACTAAGATTTAGTTGCTAACACGAGGATAAATTGTCAGTTTGTCATACAATATTGTCAATTTAACCTCGAATTAGCAAGTAACTCTGAGTTAAGTTTTTCGTGCAAGTGTGCCTTATTATATAAACTTATAGAAAGCTACAATATTGCCTTTCGATCTTTTGTTCCTGAAAAATGAGCAGTTATTGGGAAATAGGTCAGAGGAACGTAGCTGTGGAATAAGAACTAGTTAGCTTTATTATAGTTGACTATCTAAACAAACGAATATGAAAGAAGAGTTTCAGGCTTCTGGGGTTTAATATCTTGACCTCAGATTAAATAAAAAGTCAACATGGAAAGTTGCAAACAACAAGGTGACGCCGGTTAAAACTACGCCTTGCCGTATGCCTATTGACATGCGTCTAATTAACAACAAGGCGTGCCGTATGCAGTAGAGCTTTTTATTTGATCTGAGAGCTCGAATGACAATCTAAGGCGTAGTTATAATTTTGTATGTATACGGCAAGGCGTAGTTTTGACCGGCGTCACATTGTTGTTTGCAACGTTCCATTTTCACTTTTTATCTTGATTTAAGATCTTGACCCGAATTGTTCAAGCAATCTTTCATTCTATCACCATTAAAACAATATTCCACAGTTCTATAAACACAACAAGAGTGACTTAAGTAACTATTACGCGTATTAGCAACAGAACAGTGTGGTTCCGTATCTCGGATCATTAACGTTAACTTTGTCACCCAGAAGCGACATGCGTCTAATTTACGGCCCCAAGTGTAATTTGTCATTTACTGTCAACGATATCAATGTTGTGACTTGCTGCTTAAAACAATAGATAGTGTAGGACAGAGCGGGGCTAAAAGATACAATGGTAAAAAGGTTCATCAATGTGGACCCATTTTTTTTAGACCGTATTGTATCATATTTCATGCAAATAAAGAAAGGTGCTCGTGTATCAGAATAATTGGCAATACGTGGATCTACCAGCACGTATTTTCGTGTCCGCTTTATTCTATACAGAGAGGAATATTAATTACAAGCTTTTATTTAACATGCAATGTATGTACGTATGTATGTAAGTGTGTTCGGGTGAATTTTAAAGCAGTTCTTTATCCTCCACCGATTAAAATGAAATTTTGCATATACGTTTAGTTTCAATGACAATACTTGGTTAGCTAGATGACGTCATTCTAAATCCAATATGGCGGACGGCCCAAGATGGCAGACTAGTTATTTTTTTTGCACTGCCATGATATGGGTATCAATTGAAAGGGTTTGCTGAGAAGAATACCAAAAGCTTGTTTTAAAAAGATTTTTTAATGAATAATTTTTTATATACAAAGATTAGTCAGTGATATTTAGCTTTTATTAACCGACTTCAAAAAAGGAGGAGGTTATATCTTCGACTCAACGTTTATTTTTTATTTCATTTTACTAGGAAACATGGTGATTAATGAAGTGGACGTCTTTCAGCTGTAATGGTGATAATAGATGATAATGAGGGAAAATGCAGCATGTCATGCAACCGTTAACTATAGCATACCAAAAGACTATAAGCTAAAACCCAGATTTCAAGTTAGTTTGAAGGACGGAAAAAAAGGAGTCTGAAAAAGTCCTCGATTAATGTCAATGATTCGTTGCAAAAAAAAATATTTGTGTTAATTTATTTAGCAAACTTTAATACAAAAATATCAGTGCTGGCTCTTGTACTAGGAACGCCAAGGATCATTGATATAGGGATGAGCGCAAATCAAAGCAACTGTACATGTGTACATGCTATGATACAGCATATCATTCGTAAACTTGTTTTGTTTAATGTTTGAGTTTAGTTTGTTTGTGGTTTTATCCGCGGTTTTCTCTTTGAAACAACATTGTTTTGGTTCAGTCGAGTAAACAGTGATAATAAATTGATGGAAACGATGTTGTTTTTAGTAAAATACTTCTTCCAGCTGGTTTACCCGCAACAAAATAACCAGGTCAGTCCTTTAAAAATTAAAATTATGTTCCTACAACCGAGACAATGTTTAATTGCTGCAATTTTCAAGAAAAACAACTAAGATTATATTGTTTGTGGTACACTGGTTTAGTACAGGTAGATTCAAACGTAATAGTGGCTTACGATATGAGGCTAGGCTAGTAAAAAGTGAGCTTCATAGCCGGCTTTAAATTTATATCGACCTGTTGTTGGAAGCACAAGGTGCAAGACGTTGAAGAGTGACGGTATAGGAGTGGTAGTAGATAGTTAACTGACCCATTGATACAATTCCTTAAATAAACAACACACAGATAACAAACTCTTTTTGACAACTAATTGTGAGACAAAAAAGTCCTACTTAAATAACATTAGTGAGGGTTGGTACCATTCGTTTAAATTGAGCTTATATTGTTCAAGTCGAGGCATGATTAATTTTTAGGAGTAGGGTTGTCTCACAACGTTTCAACTCTTTTGCTCTACCATCGACGCGGCGATGATACCGTGGGAGTGGCTAGGATAGGATAGGATGGATGGACCCCTTTTTCGCACTTAGACTCCCGTTTGGTCCGTTGTGCGTGCAGGCCTCCTCCCTGTGAGAGAGATTTGGCCGTAATCCATCACACGGGCCCAATACGGGTTGGTGGATGTCACATGTCTTCGAATGTTTGGTTCTAAGACATCCTGGTTTCCTCACGATGTTTTCCTTCACTGTTTTGGGAGCAATGGTGATGAAATAATTTACACAAAGTAAAGAGCTACTCTGGGTTCGAACGTAAAGAAAGAAAGAAAAAATATTTATTTGTGACCCGCACAGGAGACGACGAGAAAAGCATAAAATTAAACAATAATTAAAATAAAATCCCCGTGCGAGACCTAAAAGGCTCCTATCTCAGCATATGCAGTGATATCCGAAAAAGAAATAACGCTGCGCTGATATTCTGATAGGCCCCACTGTTGATGCCACGGACACACTTACGGAGAAAAAAAAAACTTAAATAATAAAATAAAATTGAGTATATAAATAACAAACAAGATAGAATAAGCACAGGTGGGTCAAAGTATGTATAATTATATGTAAGTAACATGTATGTGACCTGTGTGTGTATGTGTGTGTGTGTAACATGTGTGTGTGTGTGTGTATGATGTTTGTATGTGTGTGTGGTCAAAGTATGTGTAATTATATGTAACGTACGACCTTCCTTGTAAGTCGCGGCCGTTACCACTGGGCCACCACTGCTCCTAAAGTGTAGTGGTAAATTGGAAGTGGCTAAGCTATGGGTAAAAAAATAGGTATAAAAGCAACATGCTGGCACGATACTGATTTAGATAAGACGAATATCTGTCTTTATATTTTAGAATGTATGTATTTATGTATATATTACATAGCATATGTATATATCTGCATATGTTTTATAATATACATGGTATAATAATATACTCCGTATACTTCGCCTGGTAGTTTCTTAACAGGATGGCCCAAGTCTACGTCACGATAAGTGTTACCATTGATTGTCCTTTTTAGAAAATTTAGGTTCTTTCTCATGTAACTAATGAAAATAAAATAAATTACATATAGTTTAACTATTTAGTAACTCGTTTGATTCATCTATTTAGTGTTAAATTAATGTATGTGTTGAATGATTAGTTCATAATTGCTTTGTTAAGTTAAAAAATGCATTCTGATCGGGTAATTCAATCACACACAGTGGCAATACATCGAATTGACAAGTGTCATACTGACAACTCGCCATTTCATCGCTATTGTCGTCTCGCTCACACCTATAGCGTTGTTTCGCTCGGTGAGCAAAATACTGTGGTTCCCAAACATTTGTGGTAAACCCATGAACTATGAAAGAAACACAAGGAAAATTGTTAATTGTTCCGTACTAAACTGTAAAAACAGAAGTATTAAAGACGGTGTACTAAGGTTTTTTCTCTTTTCCCAACGACGAGACGCTATCTGCGTGGCTTCAATATTGTAACTAACTTCAACTAAAAGAACTGGTATTTGCCTTTCTACATATTATTTAGTTTATCTACGTGTTGTAAATTCCATAATTTAAGGCATAGTTGTGTCAATACGGCTGTACGCCCGAACTTAACCTAACCTAATTAGTTTTTGATTTATTTTAATTAAGTCAAGTTTTGTGGGTTTTCGTCCCGAACTAAGTTGGTCCATTTTTTTATCACGACGCAGCGTGTGACTTTTATTTAATTGTTTACCTATCTAGACCTCAGACCAAATAAAAAGTCAAGATGGAACGTTGCAAACAACAAGGTGACGCCGGTTAATACGCTTTGCCGTATACATACACAATTACCCGTACAATGAAACTACGCCTTAGCTTGTCAGTCGAGCTCCCAGATGAAATAAAAAGCTCGACAGACAAGCTAAGGCGTAGTTTCGTTCCGTGTCTAAGGTGGTTTACACACGGCACCGCGTACCGCCGCGGTAGACGGTGAAGCGGATCTCATGTCGCATTGGCCTCTAATAAATCCGTTGATGCCTAACACACGTAGATCGCTCGACCGCGCGGGTCGAGTGGTGCTCTCCCCTCCGCGTCCGCGGTATGCGATGCCGTGTGTAAACCGCCTTAGTAGCCGTGGCTTGGTCACCAACGGTGAAGCGAAGAGAAACCCGAGGAGGAGCCGCTCGTCAGGGCTTTGGCCGATTAAGCCGACGACGTAGCGGCCAACAAGTAGGTTGCGATGCCGCCTGGCAACAGGTGACATTGCATCTGAGGCGAGCCGCGATGTCATATGGAGCGTCCCATACGATACTGAGGGTTGGAGACCGTGGCGGGAGAGGAGTGCCGGTATTACGGTGCGCCGCTCTCCCTACCTTCCGCGGCCTGGACGGGGTCGCCACCATCTGATTGCGGACGAGGTGGGACCGCAGGGGAGGTCCCTGTCCCCTGCGGCCGAAAAGTGGTGGCGGGGCCACTGACCTAAACAGTTGGCCAAGGGTGCTATCAACCCCCCCCACCCCCGGTGGGTTCCCGCTTTGTCGATGCGGGGGGGCTCAGTAACCGTGGCTTGGTCACCCACGGTGAAGCGAAGAGGAACCCGAGGAGGGGCCGCTCGTCAGGGCTTTTGCCGATTAAGCCGACGACGTAGCGGCCAACTAGTAGGTTGCGGTGCCGCTTGGTAACAAGCGACATCGCAACTGAGGCGGGCCGCGATGTCTTATTTAGATTCCCAGGTCCCATACGATGTCGCGGCTGAGGGTTGGAGGCCGCAGTGGGAGAGGAGTGCCGGTATTGCGGTGCGCCGCTCTCCCTACCTTCCGCGGCCCGGACGGGGTCGCCACCGTCTGATGGCGGACGCGGTGGGGCCGCAGGGGAGGAGGAGTGTCGGTATTGCGTCAGCCGCTCTCCCTGTCCCCTGCGGCCGAACAATGGTAGTTGGCGGGGCCAGTGACCTTGACCCGTCACAGGGGGACCAAGGGTGCCATACACGTGGTCGTCGGTCGTGGTAGGGTGTACCTCCTAAAGGAGGGTCCGGTGACGGACAGCCGCGGCGGTTTCGCGGTGAGTGCTAACGCGTGCCCGTGTTCCCGCCATAAGCGGCACAGGAGAACACCGTGGAGTTTTAGTGGGTTGGAGTCCCACATACTCGTAACTGCGCTATCTCCCCGTGGTAGCATAGCATGCATGAGCATTTCCCCAGGCAAAAAGTAATAAACTTTGTAGCGGTGCCTGTGATTGTTTTTTTTGTGTCGAGGGGTAAACTGATTTACCTTTGCAAAGAATTGATCAGGGTTGCTGATATAATGGAGAAATAATTTAATCAATACCACGGTGAAACGTTGCACAATGAAAAAATCATTTTCACAAATTTGACTCGGATTGTTCATGATGCCACAAAGGACTTGTATCCTCAAATTCATTATGAGGTAGTACCATGGGCGTACCCAGCTTCTGGCCTAGGGGGGGGCAAGTTAGATTTTTTGTCATACACACTACACAAACATACCTACATGAAACATTAGGTTTTATAGGTAGTTAAATAAATAAAAGTAAATTTTCAAATGTCCATATCTATCTTTATTATTGCTCTGCAGAATGTATGTGCGTGTCACAATCACAACACAATGTCAATCAGACAGATTTCTATACTTAAATATAGACACTGAATGAATATTTTTTAATCACGTTTGATTGAGTTTTAGCTCTTTCAAAATAATAACATGTCAAATGAAATAATTTAATTCAAATAAATGCTAGTCGCTCGCAACTCCCTACCGAAGATTACCGAATACAGCCGAGCGTTCAACGCTCGGCTAGATTCGGTAATCTTCGTCCGTCATCGTCGCGCGCGGTTTTTTGGCAATTGCACCGTGCATTTTGCCACACGTCTACACGACACGTCACGTCACGTTTATATTCATAACTCTTTTAGTAACATGCGTTTCATCCCTCCTTATCACATGACCATACCAGGACAAACGGTTTCCTTTCAACTTTTCTGTCACTGGCGCCACTTTCTCACTTCATGTAATATACTCATTTCTCACTTCATCCATTCTAGTCACTTCGCACATCAATCTCTCAAATAAGTTCTCATCTCATTCTATCTACGCGTGAGGAAACTAATAGGGTGTCATTTAAGCTATCGCCAATTTAATTCGTTTTGTGTTTCTTAAATAATAGGGTTTGCCCGCAAAATAGTAGATTTGTCACCAAAATGTAGTCACCAAACAATATAAAATCAATTCCACAATAAATCACCTAAAATCATGGCGATATAGGGTCTAGTAGTAGGGTAAATGTTTTTGTATGTATTATAATAGGTTTGTCCTTAGCGACAGAGTCGACAGAGATCCGCTGCGCGGGGCTCCTGTTTCTGTATGCAGGGTCTAAAGTAACCTAACCTGTCCGTGTTGGTGTGCCCTAAGATCGATAATCGATTTATTTGGTGACAGATCTACCATTCTGAGCACAAACTAATTTTATTAGGTGATACAACTTGATGACAAATATAAATTTTGGTGACAGGAAATATAGTCCCCAAACTAATATGACCATAATATGCAATCAATTAAAAAAGAAGCAAAGTAAAAATATACAAAAAAGTATCAAATATGTAGATTTATTAAAAATGATAAAAATTGAGTACCTATTGTATTATTTTTATCTTTTTCCCCACTAAAAAAGATTAAGAACCGCAATGCAATTGATGACGTAGTCTTGGGCCAATCACGTGACCTAGCTGACACGTTATGAGAATAGCTTGTGTTATTATACCATGATAATATATATATTTTTTAACACTGGTATAGTCACACCAATAACAGCCCAATTCGTGTCCAGCAATTATTGTCCATACATGGTTGCCTAGAAGAGATCGCGAAATGCGATAAGGCTGCCCATTGTATGTGTTTTTAGTTTTAAGTTTCCTTTATAAATGTAAATTATGGTATATAATAAATAATTAAAATAAAAAGACTGTCTTAGATTAACGAAAAACAGCTGCTACCAATACTTAACGTGTTTGCCGAGGCATGGAGTTTTTATTACCTCATGGACGGTCACCCATCCAAGAATCGACCTCAGTAAGCATATATTTACCACGATTCCTTGTATCATATAACATAGGCCCTAATCCAAGTCAACGCCGAAGTAGACAGACAATCATCTCAGGAAGCTGGGATTAGGCCTTTGACATGAAGACACGTATTCAAAGCAGCTTGTGATCGAGTTTCTGGCTCCTTACACATCGGCAGGTTGGACACGGTTTGACACCCACTTACGAATAGATAGGTATCAAGCAGTGAATGTTCAGCTGGTCTTTGAAAGTTTGTGCCAGAAAGTCAAACATGTGTATTTCAATAAGAATATAATAAGAATTAAAAATATATCTTAATAAGATTTCAAACGAATCATGGCTGATTCAGCTGAAATACTTACAACAATATGCTTTTGTGACATATAATTAAAACATTTTGTTGATTCGTAAAACGTACCTAAATATAAAAATACTTTTAAAAGACTGATGGTATTTTTACAAACATTCTAAATAAGCTACTTGATCATCATTCTCTTGTCTTTGGTCAAATTTATTTATTTGAGGGGAGAAAACCGTTTCACATTATAATTTAAAAGAAATATTACAAAATAATGCCACCAAATGTCCGACCAACCACATTTCCTTCAATGTTATTGGCGTAATGTCACTTCTTCTTCTATACTTCGCTTTAAAGTTGTAACACATAATTTAAATTCTAATAATACCATCGTTAAGGGGGCTTAGTCGTTTCGGCCGCTGAGTTTCGTCCGACCCAGTCGAAATAGGAATTTCATTATTATTAATATTTTTGAGTGGTGTTTTGGCCTTTTTTTAAGCAAATTTTGTACAGTCAGAAGGAAAAACCTTAGGTAGGGTTATATAATTATTTAAGTAAAAGTCAGGCAATTTTTGGAAACAAGTTACAGCTTAATATACCATTACAATAATCAACAGTAAACATGATAAGTCACAATAATCATTCCTATATATCAATTAAAAAGCGTAAAATATGACGGGTGTTCTATGCCAAATTGAATGCAAAATAATCGAATATCAATTGATCGACCAGCACTTATCGATGATTTTCGCAGGTGCCATAAGTAGAATTTTTTAGATTTTATATCACTTTTTGCACCTACGGATCAGAAGGTACTAGTGTTGGGACGTTAATTTCTTTTAGGACGTCAAAATCATTTTTTTTTATTAAAATCTGTTGAAGAGTTAATAACATGATAAAAATATAACTTCCTCTTTTGCTTTTTTAGGTACATGTTGAACATTTATACCCAAGCTACCAGGAAGCCAGAATTATGAAGAAGTATTTGCGGGCCCAGAATCATAAGCGGTAGATAGACTAACGGAGTACCACGAGGTCTCTTACACGAATCTAAAATCACCCGGTACTCTTTTTACATCTCAGGATTCCAGCCTCGGTAATACTTCCTCACGATTATAATCGCCTGGTACTTAAGTTAGTCTTTACCGGTAATGATTCCAGCCCCGCAAATATTAAGACTTCTTCATGATTCTGGCCTCCTGGTACTTTGTGTATAAATGGTTATAATGTTCAACATCTATCTAAAAAAGCAAAAGTGGAAGTTATATTTTTATCATGTTATTAAACTCGCTCCATAGAGAGGAGACCTGTGTCCCAGCAGTGGGAACATTAATAGGCTGATGATGTGTCATGTGATATGATGTGATTAAACTCGCCACTGATTTTATGTTTCTGATGTTACTTTGTCTCTAAAAAAGGATTCGTACAAAACACCACTCACTAATATTAATAATAATGGAATTCCTGTTTCGACCGGATCGGGTGAAACTCAGCGGCCGAAACGCCTACTAAGCCGTTAAGGGTTTAGTTTCACCATTTATTATGTATGTATGTAATTTTGTGACGAATAAACAGTTTTTCTTTCTTTCCTCTTCTTCATCCCAACAATCACCCTTTTTTGGCATTTCACATAGTCCATCATTAATTTTTTAGGGTTCTGTGCTCAAAGAGTATTACTAAGACTTCACTGTCCATCTGTCTGTCTGTCACCAGGCTGTATCTCATAAACCGTGATTGCTAGACAGTTCAAATTTTCACAGATGATGTATTTCTGTTGCCGCTATAACAACAAATACTAAAAACAGAATAAAATCAATATTTAAGTGGGACTCCCATACAACAAACGTGACTTTTCGATAATGGTACGGAACCCTTCGTACTTGGCCGGTTTTCTTCGACTCGCACTTGGCCGGTTTTTTTGATCTTCCTCTTCTCTGATCCATATTCATACTAAGAGCTATTATTACATCAAATTTTCAGCTTTTCACCCCATCAAAAATCAACCATTATGGTACGTTTGAATTGTCAGCAAAAAAAAAACAAATATGAAGCTAGATGCACATGCGCAAGCGTCAGTAGGTCTATATGGAGAAGAACGTGCAAGAAACTCCGTGGACACTCTTTTCCATCAATAAGTTTTCGTTACAAGTATTTGGTTACATAATTCTTGTTGGCAAATTACATATAACTAGCTTATGCCCGCGGCTTCGCTCCCGTGGACCACCCCACAGGACCCGTTTTCGGGATAAAAAAAATAGCGTATGTCACTCAGGAATAATGTAGCTTTCTATTGGTGAAAGAATTTTTCAAATCAGTCCAGTAGTTTCGGAGCCTATTCGGTACAAACAAACAAAAAAATCTTTCCTCTTTATAATATTAG
This sequence comes from Anorthoa munda, assembly GCA_945859665.1. Classification (NCBI taxonomy): domain Eukaryota; kingdom Metazoa; phylum Arthropoda; class Insecta; order Lepidoptera; family Noctuidae; genus Anorthoa; species Anorthoa munda. The sequence goes on along the minus strand of OX243905.1, from coordinate 25,651,708 downwards.
TATAGATATGTGGGAACGATGTAAAAAGTCATACACGTAAAAACGAGATAATAGAGTAAGATAAACAACCTCAAAATGCAATAATTAATTAAAATTAGGTCGAGGCAACCAAGTTATGGCCCATCCCAACTGATGGCGCCCGTTTACGAACATGACGCATGGATTGGCACTAGTCAGCTCAACCATCATGAAGGGAACCGAATGATCCAACACATGAGCCACCATCAGAGAGAAATCTCTTTCATTATCTTCTGCATTGCCCATAGTTAGGAACACACTTAAGGCAGCTCTGGCCGTTATAAGGGTCGATTCCATTAGCGGCGCTGGTCCAACGTGTCACCTAATTGAATTCCTTGCACGGCCTATTGCGGCTTTTGCTGTGATTAAGACGTGTCGGTTTTGGGCGTAAATTGCTTGTTTATTCGCCTATTGTCGGACGTTGGGTCAACCGGCTTGATTGATGTTTTTGCTATAATTATACATGGGTAATTAATTATTTTGTTAATGTTTTTGTAGTAAGGCTTTGGGTTCAAACTGTCCATGAATACATACATAAACTCTTGGTATGTGAGTAGACAGAAATTACAGAACGCCGCCTGCTACGATCCTAACACACTCATTTGCTTCATAGATACAGTATACACACGACTGCCAACGTACCATGATGTGTCAAAACTATCATGGTTTGACTGTGAAACAGGGACAGATGTATACAAGTCAGATACATCTGTCCCTTACGCACACCAAAAATAACCTGGCTCTAAGAGCTTATGGTCATCTCCCTGTACTCTCAACCGCCATAAGATGCCATGGAATGCGGTCATACACCTTTTTATTAGGCAATGGCATGGGTAGTTGTAAGAGCGAGTTCACAAATACAACAGTATTAAAATACTGATCCGTTTTATCGGATCGAAGCCACGCGGGGCTTGTCATTACCTCTAGTAGCGACGTATCCGTTAAAACGGTACTGTAAATGCGGTGTGAACACCACCTCCAGTAGCGACGGATCCGTTAAATAATAAAATAAAAAAAATAAAAAAGCCTTTTATTTCATGCATAAATATTCAGAAATGAAATCTTAATATATATAAATCTCGTGTCACAATGTTTGTCCTCAATGGACTCCTAAACCACTTAACCGATTATAATAAAATTCGCACACTATGTGCAGTTCGATCCAACTTGAGAGATAGGGTAGGGTAGGGTAGGTAGGGTAGGTAGGGTAGGGTAGGTAGGGTAGGTAGGGTAGGTAGGGTAGGTAGGGTAGGTAGGGTAGGTAGGGTAGGTAGGGTAGGTAGGGTAGGTAGGGTAGGTAGGGTAGGTAGGGTAGGTAGGGTAGGTAGGGTAGGTAGGGTAGGTAGGGTAGGTAGGGTAGGTAGGGTAGGTAGGGTAGGTAGGGTAGGTAGGGTAGGTAGGGTAGGTAGGGTAGGTAGGGTAGGTAGGGTAGGTAGGGTAGGTAGGGTAGGTAGGGTAGGTAGGGTAGGTAGGGTAGGTAGGGTAGGTAGGGTAGGTAGGGTAGGTAGGGTAGGTAGGGTAGGTAGGGTAGGTAGGGTAGGTAGGGTAGGTAGGGTAGGTAGGGTAGGTAGGGTAGGTAGGGTAGGTAGGGTAGGTAGGGTAGGTAGGGTAGGTAGGGTAGGTAGGGTAGGTAGGGTAGGTAGGGTAGGTAGGGTAGGTAGGGTAGGTAGGGTAGGTAGGGTAGGTAGGGTAGGTAGGGTAGGTAGGGTAGGTAGGGTAGGTAGGGTAGGTAGGGTAGGTAGGGTAGGTAGGGTAGGTAGGGTAGGTAGGGTAGGTAGGGTAGGTAGGGTAGGTAGGGTAGGTAGGGTAGGTAGGGTAGGTAGGGTAGGTAGGGTAGGTAGGGTAGGTAGGGTAGGTAGGGTAGGTAGGGTAGGTAGGGTAGGTAGGGTAGGTAGGGTAGGTAGGGTAGGTAGGGTAGGTAGGGTAGGTAGGGTAGGTAGGGTAGGTAGGGTAGGTAGGGTAGGTAGGGTAGGTAGGGTAGGTAGGGTAGGTAGGGTAGGTAGGGTAGGTAGGGTAGGTAGGGTAGGTAGGGTAGGTAGGGTAGGTAGGGTAGGTAGGGTAGGTAGGGTAGGTAGGGTAGGTAGGGTAGGTAGGGTAGGTAGGGTAGGTAGGGTAGGTAGGGTAGGTAGGGTAGGTAGGGTAGGTAGGGTAGGTAGGGTAGGTAGGGTAGGTAGGGTAGGTAGGGTAGGTAGGGTAGGTAGGGTAGGTAGGGTAGGTAGGGTAGGTAGGGTAGGTAGGGTAGGTAGGGTAGGTAGGGTAGGTAGGGTAGGTAGGGTAGGTAGGGTAGGTAGGGTAGGTAGGGTAGGTAGGGTAGGTAGGGTAGGTAGGGTAGGTAGGGTAGGTAGGGTAGGTAGGGTAGGTAGGGTAGGTAGGGTAGGTAGGGTAGGTAGGGTAGGTAGGGTAGGTAGGGTAGGTAGGGTAGGTAGGGTAGGTAGGGTAGGTAGGGTAGGTAGGGTAGGTAGGGTAGGTAGGGTAGGTAGGGTAGGTAGGGTAGGTAGGGTAGGTAGGGTAGGTAGGGTAGGTAGGGTAGGTAGGGTAGGTAGGGTAGGTAGGGTAGGTAGGGTAGGTAGGGTAGGTAGGGTAGGTAGGGTAGGTAGGGTAGGTAGGGTAGGTAGGGTAGGTAGGGTAGGTAGGGTAGGTAGGGTAGGTAGGGTAGGTAGGGTAGGTAGGGTAGGTAGGGTAGGTAGGGTAGGTAGGGTAGGTAGGGTAGGTAGGGTAGGTAGGGTAGGTAGGGTAGGTAGGGTAGGTAGGGTAGGTAGGGTAGGTAGGGTAGGTAGGGTAGGTAGGGTAGGTAGGGTAGGTAGGGTAGGTAGGGTAGGTAGGGTAGGTAGGGTAGGTAGGGTAGGTAGGGTAGGTAGGGTAGGTAGGGTAGGTAGGGTAGGTAGGGTAGGTAGGGTAGGTAGGGTAGGTAGGGTAGGTAGGGTAGGTAGGGTAGGTAGGGTAGGTAGGGTAGGTAGGGTAGGTAGGGTAGGTAGGGTAGGTAGGGTAGGTAGGGTAGGTAGGGTAGGTAGGGTAGGTAGGGTAGGTAGGGTAGGTAGGGTAGGTAGGGTAGGTAGGGTAGGTAGGGTAGGTAGGGTAGGTAGGGTAGGTAGGGTAGGTAGGGTAGGTAGGGTAGGTAGGGTAGGTAGGGTAGGTAGGGTAGGTAGGGTAGGTAGGGTAGGTAGGGTAGGTAGGGTAGGTAGGGTAGGTAGGGTAGGTAGGGTAGGTAGGGTAGGTAGGGTAGGTAGGGTAGGTAGGGTAGGTAGGGTAGGTAGGGTAGGTAGGGTAGGTAGGGTAGGTAGGGTAGGTAGGGTAGGTAGGGTAGGTAGGGTAGGTAGGGTAGGTAGGGTAGGTAGGGTAGGTAGGGTAGGTAGGGTAGGTAGGGTAGGTAGGGTAGGTAGGGTAGGTAGGGTAGGTAGGGTAGGTAGGGTAGGTAGGGTAGGTAGGGTAGGTAGGGTAGGTAGGGTAGGTAGGGTAGGTAGGGTAGGTAGGGTAGGTAGGGTAGGTAGGGTAGGTAGGGTAGGTAGGGTAGGGTAGGGTAGGGTAGGGTAGGGTAGGGTAGGGTTGGTTAGGTAGGGTAGGGTAGGGTAGGGTAGGGTAGGTAGGGTAGGGTAGGGTAGGGTAAGTAGTTAGGGTAGGGTAGGTAGGGTAGGGTAGGGTAGGTAGTTAGGGTAGGTAGGGTAGATGAATGATGTTTGGTGTTTTTATGGCAAAACAAAGTTTGCCGGGTCAGCTAGTATGATAATAAAAAAAAGAATCATACATAGGTTAACATAAAATTATAAAGATTTAACAATTGCAAACATTATTTAGATTGTTTAAATCAAGTAAATCACATTTTTCAGTAAAATAAATCCAATCAGAATCAAAATAATATAACTTTTCTTTTAATTTAAACGAAATTCGACGATCGTAGCAAATATACATTTATTTTATTATTTAATTGAATTAGTTGGTTATTATTAAAGTAACTATATAATTTAATTGGACGAATGAATTGATTAAACATAATAATTATAACTTATTTTTATTGATTAATAAAATATTATTGATAAACAAATTGATCAATGCAATGTTATTGGTAAATAAATTTATTTGAAATAACACGGGGTGATCAATGCAATGTTATTGGTTGCGTAATATAAAAATAAAATAACGAAGACTATATACTTAAAACTATTAAAAACCTATTATGATGGCATGCATGAACCTCTCTTGGTGAAATTTACTGTTTGAAATTTATAATTTATGTTCTGAGCTGTGATAAATTAATGAATGTACTACAAAATTCAAACACAATGTGAATTGTTATATGAATAAATAAATAAATAAATAAAAAATAAATAAATCTCATCTCGAGAGTAAAGGCTCCAGAAATGACCAGTCGTCGTGATCGATGGCTTCACAATTCACATTTTTTAATGCGGCTCGTGTGTATATAATATATATGTGATAATGTCTCGCATTGTTTGCAGCTTTATAGACCAGGTTATTTTTCTTGGGTTCTAATATAATTAAAATTGAAGTTTTTACCTCTGTAAGGTTGTGGTCTACTTCCCCAACGGGGACCGGCCGGATTGGGAGAGGTGGAGGGACGTGATTTATTATTTTTGGTTTTCTTTCTGTTTTTCCTTGTCTTTCGAGGTTCCAGCAGTTGGGTTAAGTTGAGATGGCCATAGAAAAGTCGTTATATTCTGAGATTTGCTCTTTTTTATATATGTTTACAGTTTTCTTTAGTTTCCTAAACCTTGGTGCTCGCTACTCCGTCTGGTGATTCTGACAGGTACCACTTTTGGTTTGAAAATCGGTTGTACCCTGATCGAGCCTTATTAATTTGTCGTGACGAAGAGCCACCTGGTTTCCCTTTTTTCTTTCTCGATTCAGCTCTTCTTGTAATTCTTTCGTCTTCTGGAGTACCGCAGGAGAGTAATCCTCTTTTATTCCCGATTTTCTTCAGTAGTAGTTACCCTAATTGGTCTAGTTTTCCCATGTTTTTGCCCGATTCTTGAAACAGTCTCTACTTCGAACTTTTCACATGCTATACCCATTGTAATGGTTATCTTATCATGGATTAATATAAGCAGATCCTCATAGGTTTTTTCCTGTACAGCCCAAAAAAGACCAATTTTTTCGTCTGATTTGTCTATCCAGAAGCTTTGTGTTGGTTTTCATGTTTTTCCTCCAACTTGTGTTGTTTCTCTTCTATTATATTAAATTTCTCATCCAAGTTTTTATTTATGCTTTCCATTATATTTTCTTCCATCGACTTCATATCTTTTCTGTTTTGCGCAAGCTCATTTTGTATATTTTGTAATACTTTCATTATTTCCTCCATTCTATTTTACCCACTAGTGCGCCCACTATACACAACTGCAGTCGTGGTAGTTAGATCTCTTGTAAAATGGTTTCTACTCACCGTTAGATGGCGCTTATCGTAATAGTTTAACGGAATAACTTTTGATATTGGGTCTTGTAAGGTTATAATTTGGTGTTAAGATTTCAAACTTGATTTTATCACTGGTTTTTGCACTAGCATGCAGTGACTTACCTTCTGTTGTAGTATTTTTGAGTTTCTCAGGGGTTTATTCCATGTTAAATTTGTGTATTGGTATTGCTTGTGTATTGGTTGAGACCGCTACGAACCGTTTATTCGATTTTTCTCTTCAAACGCCGACTTTCTTGAACCACCAACAATTTTACAGGTACTCCACCCTGTTCTTCACAGTATTTTCACTTCCACAATTTCTATTAACTTATTTCCTATTTTTATTTGTAAAATATTATAAAGCCGATGTCAACACAATTTTATCGAGGTAAAATCCCGATCCGTTAAAACGATCCTGGAAATACGGATATTCTGTATACCCTGATATACCCTTAGCCTATTAGCGTTTGTTACTATTAAAAATGTCTGTCTGTTTTAGTGTAAACAATTGTTGGCTAACCTAATAAAAATAAATATAAAATAAAATAAATTATCATCATACACCAGTTATTATAACTATGCACCTGGCATTTCTGAAGAACACCACTAACAAGATATTTGAATGTTGTCCGATATACCAACATTTATTTTTATTTGTTCTAAAATTTTAAACAAATATCGCATTCCAAGCAGGAATTCAATAAACACTTTTTAAACTTGAAAAGTTATTTAATTAGGAAATTCCCTAAATTGCTTTAAATTCCCTTCACCTTTCCCTAGTATTTTAGTTAACATTGTGACCCGAATTCCGAATAAATTGTATTCTCATATCTTCTTTATAAAAGTATTGAAGCTATAGACATTACGAAAATACCTATATAAGCTCTAAGACATACAACAACGATCACCATCCTGAAGATCGAATACAAACAAATTGTTCAATAAACTAACCTCAACCAAAAGCGAGCATGTTACATCTGATATTCCTGGAAATATGCCGGTTTTATATTAGACTAGCTTCCACCTGTCGCATCAGGCTGAAGTTTTTCATATTTTCGAAGATGAAATAATTCTGTTCTATTATAGATATAAAGAAACTTGTCATATTTTATTGAAAACTAGCTTTGCCCGAAGCTTCGCTCCCGTCAACTGCCTTCCCTACCTATATTTCACCGGTTATGTTCAAGTTTCATGATATTCGAGTTATCTATTCTGGCATTACTATAGAACTTTTTAGATGTTTTTCTCTACATCAATGAAGAAGAACAAGAAAGCGGTTTAATTAATTTGACGATGTATTGACATGTTATTTGAAGCATCCTGGCATGATTTTTTACGTTCCAAATTTGATTTTGAAATTAACAAAAGAAAAATATTGATTATTGTGGATTATTTTAAAATTGCTTTACTAATGGCGCGAATTGCTGAAACGATGTTTTTACTAATTACTAAAATTGTAAAACTTTTTGGATATTTTTTGCAAATTAAACAATTTAATCTTTCTTTTTAAATTAAATACCACTTTGTGATATGAGTGATAAACCGATAAGGGCCGGTAAAATTATAGCCCTACTTGAAGAAGGTTGTTCGCAAACTTACGTGTCTCATCGGCTAATTGCGAGTTGTTCAACTGTCCAGAGGACTTGGCAACGGTATCAATAGACCGGTTCGGTCAAAAGAAGAAACCGATGAAGAAAACGATGCACAGAACCAAAAGATGGTCGCTTTTTGGTGAGTAAGGCTTTGCGGAATCGTAAGGCCTCAAGTGTGGACCTGAAGAAGAGCCTTGAAGAAGTAAGAGGAGTAGAAGTTAGCTTGTGGACGGTTAGGAGGAGGCTTTTGGCTGCCAAGATCAGGAGGTACCGTCCGGCTTGGGGCCCTCAATTTCTCCGTGAGCACCGTGTTGCTCGACTTCAGTTTGCTCCAAAATGTGCTTCATGGACTCTGCATGAAGGACTGGAATAAAGTATTGTTTTTTGTTTGTTTCAGTATCGATTTTGATTTAATCTCTTTGTGTGGAGGGGACCGACGGCGGGGAGTGCTGCGAAGACCACGGGAACGCTATGCGGAAGTGTGTTTCGAAGAAATCACTCCTTATGGCGGAGGCTCCGTTATGTTTTGGGCTGCAATTAATTCGACGGAGCGTACGGAGTTTGTTTTCATAGAAAATGTATCATTAAAAGACTCCGGTTGAAATGGAATGAAGTCCAAATTCCATTTGCACAACCCGCATTGGAGAAGATTCCATTTTTATAGACGACAATATTCGCCGGCACCGTTCTGGCGATGCCGAAGCGTACATGTAAGAAGTTGAGATCCGCCGTTTGGATTGGCCAGCTCGAAGTTTTGACTTTAATCCAATTGATCATGTGAGAAAGAGACGGGTAAGATCATTGCATCCTGCTCCACAAAACATCAGGGAGCAAAAAAGAGTCATTGCAGAAGAGTTGGAACGTATTCCTCACCCACTTCCACCACTTCTTATTGTTTGGCCGTGTACATCGGTTTTAAAGAATACATAGTATATTAAAAAAAAAATTGCCTGAATTCACTTAACGCGTATTAACATTTACACGATTATAAGTATACAGACTACGTCAAACAATTAAATTTCATATAATTAACTCAAATCGACCTTAGAATGTAAATATCCTTAGGTGCATGTTCTTTTTGCAAAAGTGTGCATAAGGTAGATAGAGGGCAAAGACAAACTGATATTGTGTCATCACTCACAATTATTAAAGTGTCTAGCTACAGGCTTTAGACACGGTAAAAATATACAAATAGTATGGAAACTACCTACAAACGCTCGAAACGGCACACTCACACAAACATACGTTACCACTCGTCGCGTCGCGGTGCTCAGTACTGACAGCACCGCAGAAGTGCCCCAGTGGTCTCGTCGGTGCTTATATTTGTGTGAGTGTGCCATTTCGAGCGACTTTACTGTGCCTTAGACAAGTGAAATTGTAACGAAATCATTCGAAATTATTTGTTGCACCACAAAAACAGGCTAGATCTACCTTACTCCCGCCTCAAATTACACTCTTCTAGTCCGTATGCTATGTCAATAAAAATATACAACAAATTGCCGGAATACTTAAAACAAGTAAGTAAAACGAATATTTTTATAGATACATTATAACAATTCCTAATTAGTAAAAGCTATTACACAATTGACGAATATCTGGCGGATAAATTCAATTAAAAATAATAATAACTGTTAACTCGATAAGTAAAATGACATTAATAAATAATTGACTCAAAATATAATATATTTATATTTATACTTTCAATTGTAGTTATACTTAACATAAAAATAAAAAGACGTATGCATTAGTGCATTAAACCAAATAAAAACAGAAAGAAAGGGAATAGATAACTAAAATGTTAAAAGATAAGGAAAATATTGAGCGCTATTCCTCTCTCCTAGACAATGACTAGATCTAGAATATTGCTGTGCCTGACACGGTCCATAATTGTGTCTATAACTTTTATTTATCACCTGTATTTACATTATGGATGCAATAAATTTAATTTGAATTTGAAAGCAGCGGTTTTTCCGCTGTCATAGAGATTGAGTCACGTGCATATCTTTCAAACTTTAGACTTGGAAAAACGTCAAAACATTATGGGATTGGCAAACGCTATCGAAATACATGATTAATCCCTTACATGTTGCCATTTCGACCATCGTTTTCTATCATAGATTGACATTTTAAGTATTTGGAAAACGGAAAAGAAATAAAGAGAGAAAACATGTTTATTTGGCACAACATACGACACACAAGGAACACAACAATATACAGCATGGGCAAAAAGTCGTGGATCAAACGAAACAGATTGATAGTTGCGGTTATAAAGTTTTTTTTTTTTTTTGTACTTTATAACCTACTGCAAATGAGCCCCAAATATCATATCTTGTTTCGTTTGATCCACGAGTTTTGGCTCAACCTGTATTATAACAAAGGCAAACATAAATATAAATTAGTAAAAAACTAGCAATAGACCAACTGATGGACAAAATAATGAATCAAGTATCTTTAATGTAGCATACCTTCTAAAATAGAATTCAGCTTCGGTACATGTCAGCTGATCTATGTATGTTGGAGTAAATTCCCGATAAGCTCCTTCACAAAGGGCTATGCAGCTCATAAAATTTTGAGTACATAGCCAAACAACCTTTCGCTATGTACTCCACACAACCATTCGACGCACAACTTTATCCGATACTAACTGTATTTGAAAACCAACTAGTTTATTAAAGTTTGTGCTTCTTTGACTTAAGGGTGTAGACTCGGATGTTTGAGTTATTTTAATATTGCGGTTTATCAGGACCGGTACTGTTCAAGTTGGTGTACAGTTTTGTTTACATCTTACATTATTAACAAGGATTTGAACTTTCCAATGGAGTGGCATCCTGTGTAATTTAAAATATAATAGCTAAAATATTTTCAGTATCGAGATTTAGACAGACGTTTTTAAATGTATTGTTTATAGTGTAAATTATTTTTAAAAGCCACTACTGGGTATAAGCCTATTTCGAAGTTTCACCATACCAACCTTTCATGCCTTTCCGATGTGCATCCCGCAGCCAAAAAAAAAATCATTGGTACGTGTATATTCTTATCTCAGTGGTCAAACCTGGTTTTTCAATAGTCAACTTTTATCTAAGGCATAAATATTTCGGATTGACAGCTTTTATGTGGAATTTTGTTCCAAACACCGTTTTTATTCTCTAATTTAAACTTCTCCGACTATTAAAAATGTTCCCTAAAATTAAGCATCATCAAAACAACCCAAGAATCTATAAAACTGCACCCAAATGCAAATCTGCCAGTTGGTTACCAACCTAAAAAACTTCCAAATTTTTAGCATACTCCTTGAAAGTGTGTCGCATGTTCGAGTAGTCTTGGCAAGCGGGTCACAAGCTTGAAGGTAAGCCTGCACTGGATGTTGGCGAGCCAACTTTGTCCACCACAATTAACTGGCGAGAATTCGTGATATCTTTAGTTCTTACTATGGGAGAAAGTTAGTTTCGAGTTCGTGTAGGTATTGTGTTGGTCTTTTAGAGACCGAAAATCTCTTGGAATTGATTGCTTCGCTATCCTAGATCATGTGTATTATAGTCTGTAGTTACCGACTGCAAGCCAAAGCTTCTCTCTTCTCCAATAGATCTCTCGGTTTTATAATATTTTTGTAAATTGGTTTCAGTATCTCGTGAATTGGAATATTCTTTTTTATTAAATGAAATAGAGAAAGAAAGAAAGAAATCATATTTATTTGTGACCCGCACAGGAGACACGAGATAAGCAAAAACACAAAAAACAATAATGAAACAAGCCTGACTGGGACACAAGCCTCCTCTCTGTGAGAGGGAATGGACCGTAATCCACCATATATGTATTATCCTTCTGCAATACAAACATAATTTCCCCCACCTGTGAAATTTCGAGTTGGATGGTTTCTCCGCCATAGGAAAATAAAATGAATTACTTCTTTGATTGAACGGCCATCTATGATGGGCTGATTTCAATAAAAGTTCGAAAAGTGGAACTTTTTTTTAAATAATGCTAGTAACATTTGTAGTCTATGGAAAATCAGGATGCATAAAGAGATACTTAGATATAGTACTTACTAGTACAGGTCCTCGTGTTGTATTCCGTGTAAGTACAGTTTTATTGCAAACCAAGTTTCATATTAACGGAAAAACAAGCTGGAAACTACAAGTCAATAAGTACCAGTTCCACCGTAGGAAAAATATAAAGTGACAAACTGCTAAGCGAGTTTGCAACGAGATAAACTAGTAAAAACTGATAGTAGTGTTTGGCGACCGGCCAAAGTAAGTTCTCGGTGGGCGGGAGGTGCATTCCAACCTGGGCACCACTAATGATACCCGTTTAGGGGAACCGTATACTGCGACGATACCTAATTCAATTTGGGGTGTGAAAAACGTGCTGCGAAAAATGTTGTTTATGAGCAATTAAAAGTACCAGCCGTTTCTTTAAGAACCAACTGTCTGCTTGTGAATGCAAACGTTTCATGTGTTTTGAAGAGAGGGACAGTAAGAAAGAGAATCGTTTATACCAATTGCCTTGGCATAAGTTGTCCAGCACCTGACCTCTTTCCTGGTCGTGTCGAATTGCCGTCCCATTGGACTATTATATAAGAATGATGGAAGAGATTCTGCACCTGTATTTGCGCTCACACTTGTGCGCTATAATATCTCCCGCACCGAATGGCTAGTCTCCGTTGAAATCGGTCAGTAGGACCATGTATATCCGATTCAGAATCAGCAACTCGAGTGCAACGCGTGACAGTTTACTTTGTTCACTGTTCAGGAAGAACGCAAAGTGTGCCTAAAGACGTTTCCAAATCAAAAGTGCTTGACGCGTTTAATCGATTTAGTCGACTGTCCGCTGTTCCTAAAAACTGTGACTAGCAAGACAAAACATTGCAGCAAATGGCTGCATTATTGTTCGTTAAAAATTTATTCGCTATAAAATTGGACAAATTGTTTGTACGTTGATAAATTACCGGTTTTATTGCAACTGAAATATTGTACAAAAGGTGCAGCGTTTCTTGAAATGGGTCATTTGTTTAGAGAGGTCACGTGGGTTTTACTTTCGTATTGATGGCAATATTTTTAAGTATAACAAATGCTATAATGTGATTTTTTATTTCGTGGACTAAACTGACATTTGGGAGGTTATCACTTTATTGTTATATTAAAATAAAGTCGTACCCTAACTATCCTGAGTGATCGAAAGTTAATCGAAAATCGAAGTAGATCGAAAATGAAACTATTTCACGGCATAAAAATATAATTTGTTTAGAAACTAGCGGCCCATATTTAGTTTCTACTCATTTATGTCAGACTTAATTTTATCGATTGCATTTATTTTATTGTTGATTTCATATTTAACACACTAAAAGTTCATGTTCTATGTGTATGAATACTGTTATATTTAAATATATTACGTTTATATTCATAAAACATTTATTTACGCCAATGAATAAAAATAAATTCAGGAGCCATGTCACATCGATTCGATGAATCACTTATGATTGAGCCTTACCTACAACACTATGCTCCGCGCTTGCAACATTTAAAAAAAATAAGGTCAATAGCAGCTGTCAGTTTAGTCCACGAAATTAAAAATCATAGTAGTTGTATAGTAGTAGAAGAGATAGTTGTTGTATCCAGGGGTAAGGATTATGAAAATATTATATATGTTAGGAAAAATATAAGTCCCTTTAGTAAAATTAGTGATAAACACAATTGTAATAATAGAAATAAGTTAGATTATCCACCTTATAGATTAGCTAAAGTACACACATCTTTCATGAGGTACTGTGTTAAATTCTATAAGAAAATACCTTGTGAGATATTAAAACTAAATGAAAGAAAATTTAAAACTATTTTTAAAAGCACACTTTGTAAACAAGCATATTACATATTAGATGATTGTATTCAAAATAAGAATGCTTGGAAACATGCTGGTCCTGCTCCATGGGGCAATCTTTAGTGCAGACAAAATCGAACTGGTTAATTTGTAATACATTCATAATTATACAATATAGAAATTCATTTTTTTTTTGTTTATATAACTGACTCGCACACTGTGCCATTGTTGTTGAATTAGGTAATTTACATTTGTAAGTATGTGAGAACCATGTTCCTATTTATCAAGTGAAGGAATTTACCTGTTAGTGCTTGTAATACTTTATACCTATACTACGTATAGTAATGCTGGGTGCATCGTCCTCATGTATACAAATTTATGTAAATGTTGTAAAACACTTTTTTTTAAGAGTAAATATGGAGTTTCTTGTCCGTTCTTCTCCATAACAAGCAGCTTTTCCGAATGGACGGTAGAATTAATTATTATTAACTTTAAATTTATATTTTTGACGTTCAAAAGTGCCGCTTAAGGGCCTACATACGCTTTAGTGCCGTAAAACGGTAACTTTCTAAAGCATACTCCTCATAAACGGCTAGGTTATAATAAATATATAATGATAATAAATATATTTTTTTTTCTAACCTAAATTCATATACATATTTTTGAAAACAAGGTTTTTTCGTGTAACTAACAAGGTTTTGCTTTAAAAAATAATTAACAACACGATATTTTTTCGCCACTTTTACTCCTACCTTCTACCGTTGGTAAGTCCTCCTACCTTTTTTAACTCCTACAAAACGACTTGGATGTTTAAAAATATAATTACACAGAAAAATTGATGGCTGGAATTTCTTCACAACTAACATAGCATATGTAACTCAAATCACATCATCACATCACATCATCAGCCTGTTAATGTTCCCACTGCTGGGTCACAGGCCTCCTCTCTGTGAGAGGGAAATCAAATACTATTATGCAAACAAAACTGTTCAGAAGGAGGTTCAATATTGATATTTTGGCATCGAACGGGCGCACGGCCAGTACTGCGTTAACATTGAGGCGTATATAGCGCCTTAATGGCCTAGTTCAAATAAAGATTTTTTGTCTTTTGTCTTTGTAACGGTAATTTTGGATAATCGATATCTCTGACAATATGTAACTTTATCTAGAGCCCAACAAACGGGATTTACTACTTAATGATTTTTATAATATTATAATTAATATTTATGCAAGGTTTTCTTGTCTTCCAACGTTACACTCAAGTTCTATTTTCCATAATTTACGAGTATTTCTACACTTACTATAAACGACAGAACGTCTCGCATATTATTTTAGCATAGGGACATTTCTCACGGTAATTCTGTAAACAGTTATTTAAGGCCTGCCACATGTTTGGACCTTCCAACGGTATATGAATTACGCGAACATTAAGGTCTGTTGTCGGCATTTTACAGTGTTATAAAAATAAGTTAAATTCAATGCTTATTGTCTTCGGAACTGTAAACGAACCCTCATTAATCTAATGGCTAGCGGGCCGCCTTGAACGATCCCAAAGACATTAACGTGGCGTGAGAAAAAGGTTATATCCCGTTGCATTGTCTAGTAGATTTCTCTTCTAAAAATACCACATGGATATTTAAAATAGGATTGACATAGGTGCCATGTGAGTTTTAGATTAAGACTACACTTGTAATATATATAAGAACTAGAGAAAAGGTAGCTAATTAGACAAGATTATGTATGTTTTCATAGCTCATAAGTAGAGTACTTAGAGTAGGTTAGGTTTAAGACTCTTGTATTGACCTTTTACACGTTTTATATTTTTTCCTAGGTAGAATTAAGTATGTAGATTAAAGAAATGTATAATTTGTGTAGATTTAAGTAAGATACGTTTAATAAAATCGGCATTTCTGCGATGCCGGGCCCGAATACCGTTGAGGGAGAAGGGCGCTATTGTTTGCGGCTAACGGTTTTTTGTATAAAAGCCGGACCGCTTGGGAGTTGAGACACAGTCGGTCTCCTGCTCTACAAGGGGTAACAAGTAAGGAATAAATTGAAGATACGAATCAAGATAGTATTTTCATTCCTCCAACAAGACCCCAACAAAACAACACCAATATACAGTCCACTACAGTCTGGTCCCTCGAGCCGGATAAAAGAACGAGAACTCGCGGCAACCAGTCCACTACAGTCTGGTTCTACGAGCAACGGATACAAGAAAGAAGAACCTGCGGCAACCAGGCCCAATACAGTCTGGTCCATCAGATCTGCTGCAACAAGAACCTCCGCGCTGCAGACGAAGTACGAAGACCTGCGGCAAGAGCGAAGAAAGGTACCCGGCTGTCAACGAGCTGCAGATGAAGTAGGAAGATCTGCGGCAAGAACAAAGCTGTACGGAACAGGACCGGTTTCGAACCTAACTGGTCTTGAACCTGACCGGCTTAAACCCAATCGAACCCGACCGGCTCACCGAACCGAGCCGACCGGTTTCACCCGAAGTACCAAACCAAAGAGGTACTAACCCGCCGTGCCAAACCGAACGTGCGGCTATACTCGAGATGGTGTTCACAAGGAGCCAGGGAGACGCAACCGAGATGGAAGAACAGCTACGCATCCAAGAACAGGAAGCGCGACGCGTCCAAGAACAGGAGGCGCGCCGCCAGGAAGCGGAGCTGATCGAACGGGAGCGAAGAAGAAGACTCTCACCGGACCCACCAGCATCACTATTCTCGAGAACAGCACACAACAGCGCAGCGGGGCCTTCCAGTGCTCAGACGACAAACACCGCGATCCCACAGCGAATGACGTCACCGACCAGGACAATGAGGTCGCAACGGTCAACGACAAGCGTCACAACAAGGCTACGGATGGCGGAACTGGAGGCTGCAGAGAAGCTAGCAGCCATCCGGACCCAGCAACTGGCACTGGAAGAAGAGCTAGTCAAGAAGAGACTAGCAGTGGAGGTGTCAGCGATCAACGATGAAGAAAGCGTACAAGAGGAACAAGAGCCCTCTCGTCCTCGCGAAGAGCCTCATCGAATGGTGGATGAATGGCTGAGGACGAATCCCCTCAACTCACGGGGGGAGGTGGGACCAAGAGAATCCAAACAGCTACGCTTCACATCTAGAACGAGATCGCCGACCCCCACAAGAGCAAAGGACAGCATCGAGCACTTGGCAGCAACGCTAGAAAAGATGGTCCGACCTAGGCCTAGGCACACGGAGCTACCTACATTCTCCGGAGTGACCAACGAGTGGCTGCCATTCAAGGCGGCTGTACGAGATTCGACAGACATGTACCAGGTTACAGCAGCCGAGAACGTACAAAGGCTAAGAAGCTGCCTCAAAGGAGAAGCAAGAGACGCCGTGGCCGCCCTTCTACATACGGCCACTGATCCAGGCGTCATTATGAAGACCCTTGAGCAGTGCTTCGGACGACCGGAAGTCATCATCGACCGGGCACTGGACGACCTCAAGAAGCTTCCGAAACCTGGTACATCGGCCATAGAACTCAACAGTTTCGCTGTCAAGCTACAGAACATCATTTGCGTGCTGCAAACAATCGATCGAAGAGGTTACTTGTTCAACCCTTTTATGACCCGGGAAGTACTGGACAAGCTCAGCCCGCATCTCCGATCCCGCTGGTGTGACTACGCCTACGATCAAGAAGGGACAGCGGATCCGGAAATCGTCGTGATGTCACGGTTTCTAATGCGAGAGGCGGACCGAGCGTTACGATATACGTACGCTCCGTCTACAAGCGCCGCCGCACCGAGAAAGGAAACTAGACCCATCGTGACACTCAAGAAGAAGGCGAGCGTGTTCGCTACGACAGAGGAAAGGGAAGAAGAAAAGGACAAGTGCCCCAAGTGCGAGCAAACCCACGTGTTGACGCGGTGTCCGCAGTACAAGGCGCTCACGGTAGAGCAGCGATGGAGCTTCCTGAAATCTAATAAGATTTGCTTCAAATGCGCCCAGAAGCAACACAGGCGCATAAGATGCAAGGCGCAGCTGTGCGGCGTCGATCAATGTCGCCGCCCGCATCATGCGACGCTCCATCAAGCGGTACGCGAAGCGCAGACCGAAGACACGGGGAAGGCTGACCCACCGAAGGAGGAAGCGGTCCTGACCGTGGCTACCCAACCCGCTACCGGGCCACGAGCAGTCTTGCTCAAGATGTGCCCTGTCATCGTGTCCGGACCACGGGGGGAGGTCAAGACCTACGCGCTCCTAGACGAAGGGGCCACGATCACCCTAGTGGACGAAGCACTGGCAGCAAGCGTCGGGGCGGAAGGGCCATCACGGCCGCTCCACCTGAGCGGGGTTAACATGTCGCAGCGAGATATGGGCAGCCAAGTAGTGAACATCGACGTGAAGGGACTGAAGAGTGAAGAGAGCTACAAGGTACGAGCGAGGACCATGAAGGATCTCCGGCTTCACCAACAGTCTGTTCCCGACACGCTGCTGGACTACGAGCACCTGAGGGACCTGACACCAGAAGAGGTGTGCTACGAACTGGCGCGCCCCGGGCTTCTAGTGGGTACAGACCACTGGGAGTGCATAGTGTCCCGCGAGCTCCGAATCGGCGGCCCTAACCAACCGGCCGCATCAAGAACGCAACTAGGATGGGTGGTGCACGGAACCGCACCACGCAGGACCATCATAAAAGAAGGGAACGTGTTGCATGTGTATGAACCTGACCGAACCACGGGTGCATGCAGCCAGGAACTCCACGACTTAGTCGAAGCCCACTTCAGGATCGACGCGCTCGGCATACAAGGAAAGCCGAGAGTCAAGGCGAGCGATCAACGAGCCATCGACATAGTCGGGAGGACAATCAGGAAGATTGACACCGGGTACGAGGTTGGGCTGCCATGGCGGCGAGACGAGGTCACTATGCCGCCCAGCTACAATCAAGCGTTCCGCCGGCTGAAGAAGATCGAGCAGAAGATGGACGCCGACCCACAGTTCGCGGCTGAGTACTCCAAGCAGGTTAACAACCTATTGGACAAGAAGTACGCGACGCCATGCGACGGGTCGGAGCGAGCGAGTGCCATCTGTTGGTATCTGCCACATTTCGCCGTGCAGAACCCGAACAAGCCGGGCAAACATAGGCTAGTGTTCGACGCAGCAGCGAAGAGCAACGGCGTCTGCCTAAACAACGAACTGTTGGAGGGACCCGACCTACTGCTGTCGCTACCAGGAATCCTGTTTAGGTTCCGAGAGAAGGCGGTAGCGATTACAGCAGACGTGCAGGAGATGTTCCTGAGGATCAGGATAAGGCCGGAGGACCAACCAGCGCAACAGTTCCTGTGGAGAGGTGACGACCGACAAGAGCCTCCGAGGAAATACAAGATGACCAGTATGATATTCGGCGCCGCGAGCTCCCCGTACATGGCCCATTACGTACGCAACTACAACGCAGATGTACATGGGCAGGAGTACCCGCGGGCGCTGGAGGCCATCAAAGGAAGTCATTACATGGACGATTTGGTGGCCAGCTATGAAGACGCCGAAGAAGCACGGAAGGCAGTCGAGGAAATGAAGGCAGTGCACGCGCACGCAGGGTTCACGCTGAGAGGTTGGAGCTCCAGCGACAAGACGGTGCTATGTGACGTGCCCACCGAGCTACACGCCACCTCTCCTACCCAATTAGGGGGTGAGCAGCCTGAGAGCAAGATCCTGGGGCTGCATTGGGACGCGGAGCGCGATGAGCTGGGGTTCAACACATCTATGAACCGAGTCCCGGCTGAAGTACGATCGAGAACGCGCGCCCCAACTAAGCGTGAAGCCCTCAGCGCCGTGATGTCCATATACGACCCGCTTGGGTTGCTGAGCCACTACACAATACGATCGAAGATCATACTGCAGAGCTTGTGGCGCCTTCAGACGACGTGGGACGAACAAATCCCCGAGGAAGAGAACGAGCTCTTCTCCTCCTGGCTCGCTCGCCTGACCGAACTCGCTCACCTGCGACTACCGCGCTGTTACGTGACGCAAAAGTATGAACGCGTCGACTTACACGTACTGTGCGACGCCAGCGAGCAAGCCTACGCAGCCGTGGCCTATTGGCGAATAAGAAACGTCGATGGGAGCCTGAAAGTCGTGTTGGTGGCCGCCAAAGCTAAGGTGGCGCCTCGTCGGGCGCAAACTATACCGCGCCTGGAGCTACAAGCCGCAGTGATCGGGGCGAGACTCGCCGAGACGATAAGGAAGGAGCACCGAGTCGACATCGGCCAGACGACCTACTGGACCGATTCATCTACCGTGGTGCACTGGATCCATCACGACGTGCGACGCTACACGCCATTCGTCGCGCATCGGCTGGGAGAGATCGCTGAATTAACAGAAAGAAGAGTGGCGTTGGCTGCCTACTGAGTGCAACGTAGCGGACGACGCCACTCGACTTGTCAACATGCCCATCTGCGCGACGGATAGATGGTTTCACGGGCCGGACTTCTTGCTACTGCCAGAAGAGCAGTGGCCCACGACGTCGACGGATGAACCAGAGGACGAGGAGGTCCTTCACACGAGTGAAGAAACGGAGCGAGACAGCTGGCTACCGAACCCGGCCCGCTTCTCGAAGTATGAGGACGTGCGACCCATGCAAGCTGGCGACGGTGGCTACGCGAGTACCTGCTCACACGGGTACCTCGCGGCGAGCCACGGAACACGTGGCCGATGGGAATCGTCGAGCGCACGCATCGCGGACCGGATGGCGGCGTTAGAGTCGTCGAGGTGCGCACCAGGACCGGCACCTTCCGACGCCCCGTGAGCAAGCTCGTCGTCGTGTCAACGAAGGAGGCTACGCGAGCTGCGCCGGGGGGAGAACTATAAACGACAGAACGTCTCGCATATTATTTTAGCATAGGGACATTTCTCACGGTAATTCTGTAAACAGTTATTTAAGGCCTGCCACATGTTTGGACCTTCCAACGGTATATGAATTACGCGAACATTAAGGTCTGTTGTCGGCATTTTACAGTGTTATAAAAATAAGTTAAATTCAATGCTTATTGTCTTCGGAACTGTAAACGAACCCTCATTAATCTAATGGCTAGCGGGCCGCCTTGAACGATCCCAAAGACATTAACGTGGCGTGAGAAAAAGGTTATATCCCGTTGCATTGTCTAGTAGATTTCTCTTCTAAAAATACCACATGGATATTTAAAATAGGATTGACATAGGTGCCATGTGAGTTTTAGATTAAGACTACACTTGTAATATATATAAGAACTAGAGAAAAGGTAGCTAATTAGACAAGATTATGTATGTTTTCATAGCTCATAAGTAGAGTACTTAGAGTAGGTTAGGTTTAAGACTCTTGTATTGACCTTTTACACGTTTTATATTTTTTCCTAGGTAGAATTAAGTATGTAGATTAAAGAAATGTATAATTTGTGTAGATTTAAGTAAGATACGTTTAATAAAATCGGCATTTCTGCGATGCCGGGCCCGAATACCGTTGAGGGAGAAGGGCGCTATTGTTTGCGGCTAACGGTTTTTTGTATAAAAGCCGGACCGCTTGGGAGTTGAGACACAGTCGGTCTCCTGCTCTACAAGGGGTAACAAGTAAGGAATAAATTGAAGATACGAATCAAGATAGTATTTTCATTCCTCCAACAAGACCCCAACAAAACAACACCAATATACAGTCCACTACACTTACCATGTCCATAAAATGAGCTCCTGTTTACGTGTTTAGACGAGCGTCTTAACTTTACAATATTAACAAGAACTTAAACCTTCCTTCAAAGGAAAACTAAAACCAAGCTTCAGACAGGACCTGTCAAAAGTGAAGACAACAACATCGTCTGACAAAAATAATCTAACTTCACAATTTATTAAGTTACGAGTCGAGAAGAAGTAACGGAATTTTATTGTCATTTATTTAAATTTATTTGTTTTTGAAGTTTTATTATTTTTAACATATTCATATAAAATTATATTCTGTATAATATCTTCTGTTTATTATCTACATAATTTACATTAATTATAACTTTAAATTGATTAACAATTGACAATTTGTTTTCAGACAGGTTCTCGTCCAATTTCCCAATATTATACAACACTAGTTTTATAAGTATTTGTTACTAAAAAGAAATGAACTGTAAATCGTCAAATTTCAAATAAATTAAATTATAATTTAATCTGCAAAATTCAGGCGGCATTTTGCAAATGCAATGAAGCAAATGACTTGAAATTTTGTCGGTTGCTTGTACCGTCCGCAATGAGGCCACACAAAAGATAAGTAGAGAAGGAGGACTTACCAACGAGCGAAAAGACTTGTACACATAGACATGCGTCGCGTACACTGGTACAGTCAGTAAAAAAGCACTCGAGACTGCCATTTGACAGAAGTCTTCATACGTACGGTCAACTTAGAAAACTATGTCCATACTTTGAACCATAGGCATAAACAAAAATTCTCTCAGTGTTAACTTTTATCAAAAATACATAATGCATGCCTATCAAAACATGTACCTATTAAATGGAACGTGGCCACATTTTTACTTTTTGGTAATAATTGGAATCACTAAAAGAATGTCACTATACACACTCGGCCCCCATGACATATTTTAAGATACAATCGTTAATCAGATGGAAGGGATTCGCAGACGTACTTTCTCATTATTGACAAGTCACTCCACTTCACTATTGACAAGTTTATTAATGAAATTAAGTCCTTAAGCTCTCACAATTTTTGAATGCTGATTGCACTATGTGGCTATATGTGCTCGATTCTATTTTTTAACTCGTTGTATGAAGCTGGCCTTCTTTACCTAAATATTTAGTGGTGAAGGGGTTAAACCGATTACATCCTGCGGCGGGAACCCGATAAAGAGATTGTAAGTGGGCCGAAGTACAGTCTGGAAAACAGTAGCGTAACAAGTCTGCATTTGTGAATTATCTTTGCTTGGTTTGAGCGTAAGAAATAGAAAATAAAAATCACTCTCACTCTTTCCTGGACCAAACAACTGCAGGAAGTCAGTCGTACACTGTTTGCTTCTGCGGGGTCCCTGAGATGTCTTCGTAATTTTCTTCACATCACCACTAAAATTGCGATAGCACAATCTCTTCTTCTCCCTATCCTGGACCATGTTGATGCCAGCTATCTTGATCTCAACCAAGACCAATTGGACAAGCTTGAGCGACTTCAAAATCTCTGTACCAGATTCATATTTGGCTTGCGCAAGTATGATCACGTTTCTGAATTTCGTACTAAGCTCAAATGGCTTCCTATTCGCCTTCGCCGGAATGCCCACATACTTTCTTTTCTTTATAACGTGATATTAAATCCAATAAAAAAAAAAATATAGAAATGAAACGTACTCAAACACTGTCAACGTTTAAGAAAATGGTAAAAGAGCATTATCTGTCACTATAATTTTTATTCTTCTCCTTTCCCTGTTATATATTTGATATGTATTAGTATATTATATAATATTTTAGGTATGTATTGTATGTGATTATGTCTAAGTAATATTATTCAAGTATGTAATTTTGTACACTGACAGCCCTAAATTCTTCTCCTATCGTACAGTCCATCCAAAGGCTGTCTGTAAGAGATTGCCCTGTGCGATAAGACCGCCCATTGTACACTTGTTTTTGTGAATGTTTGTCCTGTACATATTCGGTGGTGTACAATAAAGTATATAATAATAATATTGCATAGGCACAACCTTGTAGCCAGGATTATCCATCAGCAACTCGCTCTGAAATACACTCTTGTGGCATCGGAGGTACAGTACTACAGGTATGTGCCCGACCCAGTTCTCGAAAATGGCAATGTCACGTTGTATTGGGATCGGTCCATCATCACTGACAGGACTATTGTTGCCAATAAGCCTGACATAGTGGTAATAGACCGACTAGAGCGTCACGCAATGATTGTTGATATAGCGGTCCCCCATGACGAGAACCTCGTGAAGGCTGAGAGAGATAAGAAAAGTAAGTATCTTGATCTTGCTCGCGAGGTTGACGACATGTGGGATGTGAATACAGCGATCATTGTGCCGATAGTCGTTACGGCCAATTGCATAATAGCCAAGAGCCTCGACGAACATCTGAGGAGGCTTTCGTTGGGTAGCTGGATCAAGGGCTTGATCCAGAAAGCGGTACTCCTGGACATGGCGCGTATCGTTAGGAGGTTCCTCTCTCAGGAGCCCTGACCACCTGTAGCTTGGACCCTGTTCCCGATACCGGTGGGCTACTATTTTTTATATTTTTAAATGTTTTTATTTTTTTTATGTGTTTTATAAAAATATTTAAAAATGTAATTAATAAGAAAAGTGATAAATAAAGGAAATAATAATAGAAAAGTTTTATTCGACATAAGACACACACAAAAGATGTTTTCAAACTAGTGGGCTGTGATGCGGGACAATTTGAGAAGTCTGCATTTGAAAATTTCTAAGTAAACATATTTTAAACTGTAGATATATAACATTTATATATTTACTAGCTGACCCGGCAAACTTTGTTTTGCCATAAAAACACTAAACATTTATCTACCCTACCTACCCTACTTACCCTACCTACCCTACATACCCTCCCTACCTACCCTACCCTACCTACCCTATCCTACCTACACTCCCTACCTACCCTACCTACCCTCCCTACCTACCCTAACCTACCTACCTTACCCTACCTACCTAACCTACCCTACCTACCTAACCTACCCTACCTACCCTACCTACCCTACCTACCCTACCTACCCTACCTACCGTACCCTACCTACCCTACTCTACCCTACTCTACCCTACCTACCCTACCTATGTAGGTACGGTACCATATTTTTTTACACTTTTTTTTTCATAAGAACCTTCTCCTAACAATAACAAACACAACAAAAAAAGAATAAGCGAAATCGGTCCAGCCGTTCACGCGTGATGCCGTGACCAAGGGAAATAGGGATTCATTTTTATATATATAGATTAATTTGTTTACGTCGCACTGGAAGCCTTGCAGAAATTACGCACGAGAGTTGAAGTGTTCCACCACGACATATAACTGTCAGTGAGTTGTTGATGTTAGCGTTTGTTATTATTTCTAAGAGAGCATTATGTACAGAGATGGTCTATTTAATAGTTAATATTACATAGACCATCACTTTCTTATTTTTTTTTTTTATATAACTTGCGCTATGTGCATGTACTAGGTAACCTCTACTTAACTTTTCGAGGAAACAGTCCAGATATTATGTCATTTTGTAATTCTGGATGCATTAAGTGCGCAATGATTAGACAATCATTCCAACTTCTTCTACTGTTTCACCACTTCACAATGTTAGCTTATTAATTTCTGCGGCCATTACGTATTTTCTATGAAAACTTTCAAAAACATCTGACTTTGCTTGAATGTTAAGTAGGCAAGTTTGGCGTTATTTTACGGCGGTGTTCTGAAGTGAGTTACAGCACTTTGCGGTTATACAAACTATTTTATTGGTAGCTCGGGATTTGTGAATATTTATTGGCAGTAGATGTCGAGGCTGAAATATGAATTAGGGAGAATCTAATGGAGGATTGTTTTGGTTTTAAAAGCTATGTTAAGGCAATAAGTGACAATATTATTTTAAAAATATTGTCACTTATACGACGACGACTTTACTCTTATACGACACCTCTCTCGTAAAAACGAACCCGTTTGGAACGGAAATCAATTAATTAAATTTACAGTCTTTCAATATGACGAAACTGAAATATCAACAAAACAGCTGATGCTCAGTGTAAATACACAATAGAGGCTGCTAGCGTAGGTACTGTGTGTGTCTTTTCAACGCGTGCTCGTACGTTTTCGGTTTTCTTCGTGCGCCTCCGGCTCTCTCCTCGGCGTCTCCATTTTGTGCGGATCTTTGCTTGTACTATCCTGCATGTAGTTCGCTGTGCCTCGCACAATTATTCGTTTATCCTTGCACTGGAACGCTTTGCAGCAATTACACCAATGGAGCACAATCTTATAATAAATTCACTATAAGTCCAGATTTCCTCACGATTTTTTCCTTCACCGTTGTCAGCGATGTCCGATATAAACTTAGAAAGTAAATATGAATTGAAAAAGTCACAAAGACATGTGGTCTTGTATATGTTTGACGCTTACTGTATTATTCTCAATTTGCTACACTACGTTTTAATCTTATGTTATAAATCCAAATTAGAATTAATAGTCAAAACATCTAAATATCTAAGATTTTAAGATTAAAGACTCAAAGTCAAAAGGCCTAAAGTCGAAAACAAAAGGCCCAAAGACAAAAGACGCAAAGTCAAAAGGCCTAAAATCGAAAACAAAATGCTCAAAGACAAAAGACGCAAAGTCAAAAGGCAAAAACTTATTTAATTTTAATTTTCGACCTCATCATCGCTTACCACCAGGTGAGATAGTGGTCAAGCGCGAGCATATTTAGAATAAAAAAAACAGTTGCTTTCAGGACCATTAGGGTTTATTACTTCCTAATTATAAAAGTTAAATTAATTGGAGACCTAATAAATCCAATTACACCTTTCTATATTAAAATAGGTGCGTTATGTATTCATCCTGTACAAATACTTTAGCGTCCCTAATCCGGCAAGTACATCAAATTATAAAAAGTACAAAGACACGAAATTTAATAACTGTTCCGCTATATTTAATTTAATCGTCACCAAAAAAAAACGAGCTAACTAAATTACAAACCGGACAGTCATACACAAAAGCGACAGTATTCCAAATACGTAATAATTCGCACACCTAGGGAGAATTATCTGCATTTCTTCGGTACAGTGGTGAACAATGCGCCGGCGGGCGGTACGTGATCCGGATTAAACCGGTAAATTGCGTTAAACCCTCCACTGTTCGACACCGATAGAGAGTATGAGTGCCATGGCTTTTGAGCTCAAATTGCACACTTTACTGCGCGATTGTACTGTCAGGTTCAAAAGGACGTTACTTTGGGTTTCTGAAAAGTCATCCAACTGAAAGTGTGACTGTGAAGTGACAATTTTTTTTTTAATTTTTCATAATCTTAGTGTTGTGATGTATAAAAGAGTGTTACGAAATAAATCTCTCACGACATGAACCAGTTTTGCGAAAACTGCTCGATAATGGTTGAATACTTAACTGGTCAGCTTATTAAAGGTGAACGCGCACCTATCCGCGCCGCAGGAGCCGCACGCGCCGCAGTCATCGCATTTCTCATTTTATTTGTCCCTATTAGGTGTATATAAATCAAGGTCCTGAGTTAACACGATAAAAAGATATGGGCAAATTATATTTTCGCGAAAACTTGTAAGTACCAAAATTTATCTTAATTTCAACTCTTTTTATTTTTCGGAATTTGCCCTTTACTTTTTTTTTAACCAAAATTGTCAATTCTAGATCAACCGGAAGTACTCTATAGGTTTTATGCCGAAAACCTTTATGTTCCTGTTGACCTAGAATCACGAAATTTGGCTAAAACTAAGGTCTTCAGCACAAATAAAGAAAAAAATCCAAAAAATAAAAAATAGTTGAAAATTATAGGGCCATTCCCCATACATACATAGTTAATGCCAGCCTGGGTACGGAACCCTTGGTGCGCGAGTCCGACTCGCACTTGGCCGGTTTTTTATTGGGTAAGAAGCTGTACTATTCAATATTAAAAATATCCTATTAAGATGCATGTTAACTTTAGTCTCTAAAGGCCTTTTGCTAACAGACGAATGTTCTCAGATTGATTCGACGCTTAATATAAACTGTAATTGATACAATTAACAATTCGCATTTGAAGCGGATATTTTGAAGTGAACCTGATTTCATTCAGTCCTATTAATTTACTTGGAGATTTATTTGAAGTAGCTCTGAATTTCATGTAATTACTGTATTGGCAGGTATTTAATTTGTTTACGTTTTTCGGAGTTATGCTTGGCCTTGCCAATTTGTTGTTAATGAAAGATAGATATGATGTTAATATGAGCGACGAAGAGGATCTTAGGGCCAATTTCCGTATTTTTTGGAGAATGTTCGCTCGAATCTAAATCGTTCGGGAAATGGCCCGACGAAAGACAAGTTGCCGAAAACTCAAGAATGTATGGGATTGACCAGCGCTACTGAAATCTTGCGTGGCAATCCCCAACATTTTCAAAGAATTCGCTGATGGGATGTCACTTTTATTAGTAGTAGTCTACAGCCAAAAATATTAACTAGGAATTAGCAGACATCACATCACATCACATCATCAGCCTATTAATGTTCCCACTGTTGGGGCACAGGCCTCCTCTCTGTGAGAGGAAATGGGGCGTAATCCAAAACGCGGGCCCAGTGCGGGTTGGTGGATGTCACATGTCTTCGAATTTTTGATTCTAAGACATGCCGGTTTCCTCACGATGTTTTCCTTCACCGTTTTGAGAGCAGTGGTGATGAAATAATTTACACAAAGTAAAGCGCCTGCCTGGGCTCGAACCCACGACCTACAACTTGTAAGTCATGGCCGATACCATTGGGCCACCACTGCTCTTAGCAGACATTTAAGCATTACCTTCCAATAAACTGTAAAAATAATAACGAAACTCATGTCGTATCTGGAATACGATGTTCCTAGACAATATCTAGCTTGTATCTTATGTAACAGAAGTACTCTCCTACTTGAAGCGTCGCACAATGCAAAGTGGCCCGCGTGTGCCAAGCTGCCGACATGACAGGGTGATCTATTGTGTGTTAGTGACAACCCTACCAACGTGATACAGTCGGCGACGAAACTTGGCGACAATCACAGATTTAAATCTAACTAGATGACGCGATTGTATGTACTTCGCGGGTCAAAAAACGTGACCAATGATCGAGCTTTTCATTTAGCATTACCGGCACCACCAGAAGAAAAATCCTCCGAAATCTAGAAAAATGCCATTTTATGCCATATTGAGCTGTACTTTACTTTAGTGACTAAAATTGAAAAGAGTATGTTAAGATGGTTTGGCCATGTTGAGAGGATGAATGAAAGGTGACTTAAGAAAGGTATTAATAAGGCAGACGTGAATGGAAACGCCGGGAGGGGACGCCCTAGAAAGACATACATAGACCTTATAGGTTCTAGGACTTCTGAAAGTCCAGGTGCGCAGTACTCATAACCGGCGTGTGTGTATGACTAGATGTATGAATGTGAGTGAAGCAAAAGATGTATGTAAGGATCGTAGCAGGTGGCGTTCTGTAGTTTCTGCTAAACCCCATGGGAAAAAGGCTGGAGTTTATGTGTGCATTGAGCTGTAAAGGCTGTATAGAAAAAATTGGCCGAGGCATTGGAAATGTTGTCTCTCATTGGTAAGTATATTGTTTTTAAATTGTGTGTAAAGATGGAGGGACTTGCGTTATCTAGTTAGATTTATGTATGTGTTGACAATGCTTAGACGCCAATTGAGACTAGAATATTACCTACCTATCTACATATTTAGTCGACAATGGCACATTTGGCCAAAAATATCTTACTCTTATTATTAAAATTTAAATTAACAGAACAGCACGCCTGTGCACCTCGAATGGTTATTACTTACCCGAATGGTACCCAGAGCATATAGTCATCAATCGGGTGGTAGAGACACCGGCAGGCTTATTACGTATCTTTTGCAAGAGCAAAACGATAGCGATTTTTGCGCAATAATTGCTCTTCCATACAAAAGTTTTAGAGTTGTTGGCGGTTTTTCTTTTAAATAAATGCATTTGAAAAACAGCGAGCGATTAGAAAACGATTGTGTAGGACCTACCATACCTACACTGCAGGTAATTCCGACTTTTATGACATAAAGCATTTGATCGCTATCGTTTTTTCTTGCAAAAGATACGTAATAAGCCTACGGGTTATTTTTTAACCGTGTTCTTCAAAAAGGAGGTGGTTCTAAATTCGACTTTATTTTTTTAATTGTGCCACCTCAGAACTTTTTACTGAACTACGGTAAATGCCGGTGCTCATGTGGTCATATTTAAACTTGATGAATATAGGATGAAGAACTTCTGCGATATATACTCGTACAGAACTCTTCAATAAACGACGGCAAATTTCTCGGGATTGCTGCAATCGCATGTCTGTTTATTGTTTACACCATTTCATAACATAACATCACGCCGGTACGCTCTAAAGGGGTACGCAGATGTGTACAGCTCACCCTGGTAAACTCTCATTTCACCGCTTATGTTCAAGTTTTACGTTATTCAGGTACCTTACTATAGAACTTGCTCATTATGTACCACCACTAAGAAGATAAAAACAATGTTAACAAAAAATACAAGCGTTTTCCAAAAAAATAACTACAAAGTGAAAAATAACGTCGGAAGTCGGTGTTACTGTTTTTGTTTCTTCGTTTTTTGACACCGACTGCCGAAATTGAAGTTATTTTTAACTTGGTAGTGATTTTTTTGGAAGTCGGTTAGTTGTGTTTTATTTTTTAAGTTTTTTGATTATTTAAAGCTTAACCTAAATACTATTGTAAAAATATCACAAAAGTAGTCTGATAGTATTATCGGTCTTTTTGATGATTAATTAATTAACCGATAGCGATTTTTGCGCAATAATTGCTCTTCCATATAAAAGTTAAGAGTTGTTGGCGGTTTTTCTTTTAAATAAATGCATTTGAAAAACAGCGAGCGATTAGAAAACGATTGTGTAGGACCTACCATACCTACACTGCAGGTAATTCCGACTTTTATGACATAAAGCATTTGATCGCTATCGTTTTGCTCTTGCAAAAGATACGTAATAAGCCTACGGGTTATTTTTTAACCGTGTTCTTCAAAAAGGAGGTGGTTCTGAATTTGACTGTATTTTTTTATTTGTGCCACCTCAGAACTTTTTACTGAAATACGGTGAATGCCGGTGCTCATGTGGTCATATTTAAATTTAATGAAGATAGGATGAAGAACTTCGGCGATATATACTCGTACAGAACTCTTCAATAAACGACGGCAAATCTCTCGGGATTGCTGCAATCGCATGTCTGTTTATTGTTTACACCATTTCATAACATAACATCACGCCGGTACGCTCTAAAGGGGTACGAAGATGTGTACAGTTCACCCTGGTAAACTCTCATTTCCCCTTTTCAGTTCAAGTTTATGTTATTCAGATACTTAATCTAATCTGGCATAACTTTGTGCATTATATGTACCTAACTATAGAACTTGTTCATTATGTACACAACTAAGAAGTGAAAAATAAAATATTTTTTTACAAAAAATACAACCGCATTCCAAAAAAAATCACTTCTACAAAGTGAAAAATAACTTCGGAAGTCGGTGTTCCTTTTTTTGTTTCTTCGTTTTTTGACACCGACTGCCAAAATTAAAGTAATTTTTAACTTTGTAGTGATTTTTTTGGAAGTCGGTTAGTTGTGTTTTATTTTTTAAGTTTTTTGATTATTTAAAGCCAAACCTAAATACTATTGTAAAAATATCACAATACTAGTCTGATAGTAAACTGCCGAGCAATGAAAAAGTTCCACCCATAGATATAGTATGTACAAGATAAACAGAGTCAGATGAAAAGCGAAACTAAAAATATAAAATCTATGTGTTAGGGAATTGTCCATGTGTTAGTTAAAAAAGTGTTGTCAAAAAGTTCATGTTCAGTATCGATATCGATACTTGGTGAACACAATATGAAACACGATTAAAGCTAGGTTATATTGAACTATAATAAGAGCTGGGCAAAATACATGCTTTGCTAAAGAAAACAAATTACAAAATACTATATCGCATGTATTTAAAATAATAATAATAAAGCCTTTTTTTATTCGGACAAAAAATATACAATTATGTTTCTTAAACTATTGCACTGTTATTTAAAATAAGTAATACATTAATTTGAATGTCGTGTAATTGAAATATAAAATACAAAATACAGTATTTTTATTCGAAATACAAATGACTAAATACAGTTGATCATTCATCGTGACATTCTTACTAATAAACTTAATCAATACACAGAAGTTTCGTGAAAATGAACCGTTTGAAATGAAAATGACAATTCATTTCATTTCATTTATTTATTCTCAAACAATTTACATTGTGTAGAACATTACATAATTAAAATTTCAAAAAGAAAATTGAGTGCATTAATCTATACTAATATCTATACTATTATTAATAATATTATAAAGAGGAAATATTTTTTTGTTTGTTTGTTTGTACCAAATAGGCTCCGAAACTACTGGACCGATTTAAAAAATAATTTCACCAATAGAAAGCTACGTTATTCCTGAGTAACATAGGCTATTTTTTAATTCCGAAAACGGGTCCTATGGGGTGGCCCACGGGAGCGAAGCCGCGGGGAACAGCTACTTTAAAATATACCTATTAAAAATGAGATATTTTGTCAAGTTATTACAATAGTCTCAAGAAAATACAATTGAAAATTAATCCTGTATATGTAAGTATGTACGTTATTTACAAGGTACTTGACAATTTGACGTACGCGGTCGCCATTTTGCTTATGAAAGCTATTGAACGCTATTTCTTGCAGAACGCACCTATTAATAAAATCGTTAAGTGTATTTTGAAGCCAAAAGTATTTGAAATACTAACTACAAAATACCGCAGCGTCAGATATTTGAAATTGACGACACGGTTGGCGTAGTGGTTGAGCGATCGGCGTAGTGATGCGCTGCGTGTCGCAGATTTGACACTCGCACGGCACAAATATTGGTATGCTACAGTAAGTAAATGCAATTATTTTGGAGAATCTGCAAAAATGCGGTCGTGCATTATTTTCCTTTTCATGTTTTGTCTAAAAAGTTTCCCAGCACTACAACATAATGCGAAAACATCGTTAGCTGGATATATAAGCCTTCGTCTGTTTTAGAATAGTCCCTCTTAACAATTAAGAAATTATGCCAGAGAGCTGTTGGGTTTGATAATAAACTATGTACACGGTCCTCACATTTAACTCTTTTTATAATCTTTTTTACTACATACCCAGACACATACGTAACGATCATCATAGATAGTTGCGATAAACTAGCAGAACATGCCTAAATTTAATAAAAGTAACAAAACATCAAAACTCGCAGAAACATTTTGAAAAATAAAGGCTAATATAATAAACATGCAACTTAAAGTACAGTTTAGATAAACACATTTTCTCAATCCTAACTTAAATCAATTTTAACAAAACTTGACTAAATAAGCTTTTTTATTCTTGTCATGATGTCATTAAAAACGATTAAGTTTTTATCGATACTCATGACGTCACCGCTTTGTCAAGCCCTAGCGTAAAGAAGCAACTTACTTTTTTACATAATATTTTTGCAAATTCTGCTAAAATATACGTAATATACTTATATAAAACAATGTAAATCAATATGCTACTGTAAAAATCTTTTTCTGAGCCGATTACTAGCAGAAATTTGTCAAAATTTGGTTCGAAACAAACCAAGGACAAAATTGTATTTACCTATGAAACGTATATTTATTGTGGTTATTTTGTCTTGTAACGTCACATTTACTCATAGAATAAGCTACCATAGCTGCGTATTTAATATTATCAATTTAAATCTTAAGATTATTATTTAAATGCAAGAAATTCACCGCGCAGTAAAATAGATGGGACGCTATGGACTCTTCCTCGCGAAAAAAATGACATGACCGGACTTAATTCACTCTCTCTTTTTCTCTTGGGCGGTTTGTACCTGATTAGGATTTCTCGCTCGCACGCTTCGTTTATTTTTTGGCGTAGCAAAAAAAATTCTAAATCTATGGTTCCACCCACAAAATGCCGACAAACACCTTAATTTAATTTTTTCACATTTAATTTAAAATTTGAACACAATATTTACGTTTTTAGTTGGTAATATTCTGATACGCTGTTAAATGTACTTTAATATTGCAGACGGCGTCATTAAGCTAGCATTTCCCGTTTAGGAGTAATTTGGTGCTATGTCACTGGAACTTTTTTATTGCTCGCGAGTGTATTATCGGTATTTTTGATAATTAATTAATTAATGATTACAAATAACTCAGGGATAGCCAGTGTTCAGTCATAAATCATTTCTGCAACGTGTACACTTTTATTTCTGACTTTACTTTGTGACAGCGTTGTTAAATTTTCGAGTTGCGGAATATGTTATTTGGTGACGGGCCGTTCAGTTGCTGTTTAGGAAGTATATAAACACAAAAGTTTTACCTAAAACACTGAGAACATCATTATGTTCTCAGTGTTTTAGGTAAAACTTTTGTGTTTTATAGCATAACCAGTCCGTAAAGTCCGCATTACTAAAACACAGCCGTCCTCTCTTTGTAAGGCAACTGGCCGGAATCCACAAAGCGAACCCAGTTCGGGCTGGTGGCTCGTATGGCACGTCCGGTCTTAAATGATAGCTCACTAACTTCTGTCAGCGGCTTCGCCCACGTGTAAGTCCGAAATTATCCCAAAGGAACGTATTCCTGGGATAAAACGTAACGTATATCCTTTTCCAAGGTCCTATCTATCTGTATAACAAAATTAATAAAAAAGTAATTATGCCATTTAAACCAGAAAGCGTAACAAGCAAACAGTCAGATTGTTTCGCTTATAATATAAATACTAGCTTTTTTCCCGCGGCTTCACCCCCTCATTGCTGTATTTATATTATAAATGTACTGTACTGCATCCGTTACTTTTTCGGAATAAAAAGTAGCTTATAACACTCATGCTTGCAGTGTACTTTCTACAGGTGAATAAATTTTCAAAATCAGTTCAGTAGATCCGAAGATTATTTCCTTCAAACAAACACAAACATTACCTCAATATAGTTTTAATAAAATATAGATTAGTATTAGTAATAATATAGGTGGAATGTGTTTCAATGAAATAATATTGTAATTGTAAAGATTTCTCAAACCTAAAACTCGAGTTTATCGAAAGAGAGCAAAAGTTTTTGATTTATTCCATCTTACTTTTAGGTTTTCTGAAGCCAAGAAGAATCTTTCTATGAAAATTAATTATTTTTAGAAAACTTATAAAACTTATTTCACACAAAAGAAGCCTCTAAAAACTCGGTCTTCATTCAAATAATAAATGTACAAAAGAGAAAAACAAACTACGTGTTCATACCCTTCACTTCGCTTTATTTTCCAAAAGTATGATCAGATTAATGGTTTCAGGAAGAGGCCCGTTTGTTTTTTCAGGGACTGTCGGACCCTTTATACGGACGTGACTACCTCGTCCAGTAATAAATCAGATGGATCGATACAATCCAAAGAGTCGATGAATTCGATTTGTTCTCTAATTTATAGAGTTCAGTTTATCTCAGCAAGGAAGTCGGGTAGAATATTAATGAAGTCTTGGGTACCAAGTACAAATAGGAGCTATTATGTAATTATTCGTTTGAGGATGGTGTTTATTCTCTGGTTCCTACTAGGGTAATTAAGATCTAAGAACTTGTGAAACCCTACTGTAATGCAGGATTTCGGGCTAATGTCAAGTTTGACAAATATTCAATTTCAAGTTCTAAATTCAGAAATAGGAGGTAGGTGATTGGTAGACAAAAATAAACAACAAAAGCCGAATAAATCTAAAAAAAAATCCCCACTTCCAGTTTTCGAATATTTACTTTGACGCGTATATAAACCGAACACATGGACAAAAAAAGTTAATTAAAAAAATCAAAAGAACCCGACTAAGCAGTCAGGTTTTTGATTTTTTGAATTAACTATTTAATTTACATATTTTTTTTTCGAATTAGGTACATTTAAACATATAAGTGATAAATATTTTTAAAAACACCTCTTAAAACCCTTTATTTTTAAAAGAAAAAAAAAATGGGGCCCCCACAAGTAGTGCCCAAAAGCCGCCATTTTTCTATTTACCAAATTTTAGTAGCCAGTGACACTCACAAGGTTAAGACAAATCGATTGACGTAAGTATAAATCGGCCAACGCGTTTGGTCTCTACAACGCCACATAGGAACAACGCCACATAGCATACATACATACATAGTCTGATAAACACATTTCCCTCCTTCGGCAGACCCGACTGCCAAATCGAAACGTATACGATTACTTTAAATTTTAACATAAAGTTTCATATTCAATTCACCACATAATAAATAAACTAGCCACCTATCTCAACCAAAATTGCTCTATCCTAACAACTTTCCATTCAAGCCATACAAACTGGGCACTTTCAATGGACAATCTCATTAACACCATCATCAACCAGTTAATGGGTTCGAGCCCTAATTTCCCGTCGTGTGAACCCGGCCGAGCGTGGTCCACAGATAGTGAGTCCCTACCATAGACCACCGAGACGCTTGGGCAGCTATTGCAAAAGATGCCATTGTGACAATTTTTCCATACAAAAAAAGGCCAGAAGAGAAAGGATCAAACGTATGTCACGAAAAAAGTTGTGAATATAAATGTAGAAGGATAAAGAGGCATGGATGGATTTTGTGAGGAATGTTATGAATGAAGTCACTGATTGTGTTACAGTTGCCAAGATGGAATGGAATAAAACGTGTTGTGCCAACCCCAAGTGACAAGGGTAGGAAGATAATGACAAAGCTACCGTGTCAATGAGCGACACCGTTTACTCGTAGAAATTGACAATTCTGTCTGTGGTTACAACAGTTTATTTATTTATTTATTTATTTATTTATTTATTTATTTATTTAGGATCACCAACGAGTGGCATAACAAAAACTTACAGGAAACATATAAATTGCAAACATTATCATGTTATGCACACTCAATTATAGGTAACCACAGCTTACACATTATTGAGTATACATGCTCTACATAAAAATTAATTATATAAAATCAAAATTAAAATAAAATAAAAATAACATTGGAATGCAGATTAGATTCAATTAATGTTTAGATTAAGGTTATGTCAAATTAGCTCCAAATGTTGACGATGTCAAAATTAAATCAAAACAATTTTTAAATACAGTAGCGAAATAAAATAAA
This sequence comes from Anorthoa munda, assembly GCA_945859665.1. Classification (NCBI taxonomy): domain Eukaryota; kingdom Metazoa; phylum Arthropoda; class Insecta; order Lepidoptera; family Noctuidae; genus Anorthoa; species Anorthoa munda. The sequence continues at coordinate 25,616,000 of OX243905.1, read as the reverse complement.
AATACAGATTATGTCAAAGTAAAAAAATTGAAATTAAATCAAATCAAATTAAAATATACATAATGTCAAATTAAAATAAAATTAAAATAAATCAACTTAAAATATACAATGTCAAATTAAATTAAAAATTATATAAAATTAAATTAAATGAATAAAATTAGAATACAGATTGAAAGCAAAAGATTGAAAGAAAAAGTAAATGCAAGCAAAAGTAAATTTTAAATTTCATTGGAGTGGAGTGATAAATCAAGTCAAATGTTCTCTACCTGAAAATAACTATATAACTTCCTTTTAAATGCGTTAAGTGTGTCATGATTGATATCGAGGTCAGCTTTACGGCATATAGCATTGTACAATTGAGTTGCCCTTGCAAGGGGGGAGTTGTTGCCTAAGTTTGTTTTGCGGGAAGGTTGTCTGAACAAATTGTAGGTATGGGACCGTGGTAATCTACTAGGGACATTAATCGTTATTTTTGACAGAAGGTCAGTATTTAGCCTAGATGTCATCAATTTGTGAAGAAAACACAGATCCAGTAACTTTCTACGATTAATGAGGCTTTGAAATTTAAAGTGATTAACACGGTCTTTATACGATGTGATTTGATTCGTGGTTTTATTTTGAAATGATAGATGGTTTAAGAATCTTCTCTGTATCCGCTCAATTCGTTGCTTATGAACGTTGTAATGAGGTGACCATACCTGCGAGCAGTATTCCAGATTACTACGAACTAACGTCTCATAAAGGATAATTTTGGTCTTTGGATTGTTGAATGGTTTTGAGGTCCTTAGTACAAAGCCTAGCATTTTGTTTGCCTTAGATATTATCTTATCTATATGTTCATTATAGGTTAATTTACTGTCCATCACAATTCCAAGATCCCGAATGCTATCCACTTCCTTGAGTTTTTTGCCCGAGATACTGTATATTGTGTTATGAATCTGTTTGTTGCGACAGAATTTGATATGTAAACATTTTTCTAAATTTAGGCTCATCTTGTTATCCTTGCACCACTCAACTAATCTATCCAAATCAGCCTGTAGCAAATAAGAATCCCCCATAGATTTTACAGGCAAAGACAGCTTGAGATCATCAGCAAATAAAAACGATTGTGCGTGATGAAAACAATGTACAATGGTGTTAATGAAAATATTAAATAACAAAGGCCCCAGATGTGAGCCCTGTGGTACCCCAGATGTCACATGGAAGTCCTCAGATCTAGCCCCATTCAAAACAACGAACGACACACGATCACTAAGGTATGATTGAAACCAATGTAATAGCGGACCAAAGATTCCGCAGTTCTCAAGTTTCTGTACTAAAAGTTGATGGTCTACTCTGTCGAACGCTTTGCTAAAATCCGTATATACTGCGTCAACCTGAATCCTTTGATCCACAAACTCAATGACATTTTCCGAAAATGCTACCAAATTGGAATGCGTCGATCTGCCCCTATAGAAACCATGTTGATTGCCCACAATGTGATTCTTCAGATGGCCATACAGGTAAGGATATACTAACAATTCGAAAACTTTAGGTATAATTGACATAATCGAAATTGGTCTATAATTTTTTACATCGTTTTTACCTCCATTTTTAAAAATAGGGACTATTTTAGATTTCTTCCACGCGGATGGGAAGTAGCCGGACTTAAGGGAGCGGTTAAACAGTAAGGTTAAAGGCCTAGAGAAGGACTTAGAACATCTTGAGAGTAGAATTGGGGGAAGCTCGTCAGGACCCGGTCCCTTGCGTACGTCCAGACATTTCAGTTTGCTAGCAACCAACTCCTCCGTTAGCGAAATACAACTCAAAACATTCAAACCTTCAGAGCTTAATAAGTTGTTCGATTTATTGGATAGCTGTGTAGGGGGTGAGGGGGAGTTCCGTTGATGATTATACACAGATGAAAAGTTTTTTGCGAATAACTGACAGATGTCTGTATTATTGTCAGCTCTTTCATTGTTCAACTTCATTTGTGCCGGGATTGTGCTTTTATTTTTACGTGTATGCTTAATATAAGTCCAAAAGTATTTAGAGTTGGTTTTTATTCTAGATTCTATTGTATTGATATAGGCTGTGTAAGATGTTCTATTCAATAACCGGCATCTCTCCTTCAGCAGTGATAGACTTATTCTATCCATAGCGTTATTATATTTTTTCACTCTTATTCTAAGGTTGTAGGTTTGTTTTAGTAATTTTGTAAGATCTTTCGTAAACCACGGTGGTCTTTTGTTGTTATTTACCTTATGAGAAAAAGGAACGTGTTTGCTTACGGCACTCGTAACCCTTTCGTAAAATATTTCAACCATTTCGTCCATGGTTTCACAGTTTTCAAATGTTGTTATCCAGTTAACAGAGTCAAGATTTTGTGTTATAGCTTCAAAATCAGCTTTATGGTAGTTACGGGTAGGCAAAACACTTCCACTAAGAGTTCTTTCAGGAAGTATATCTAGAACGATCAGGAGAGGAGGGTGGTGCATGTCCACCTTAGAAAGAGGGTCGTTGCAAATATTCACTTTAACATTTGTAATATTAGCTAAAACAAGGTCTAAAACTCTTGATTTATCATTCCTGACATTATTAAACTGTTCCAAACTATTCAGTGCAATGAACTCCGTAAAGAGGTGGTTAGTTGAGCAATTGGTAATCTCGGGGACTAGAAAACTACTTTTATCACTGTTTAGCCAGTTAATGTTAGTTAGATTGAAGTCACCTGCTATGAATGTATCTCCCTCTTTACCAATGACTTTACCTGCATTCTCAAAGTAATGCTCCAAAACATCAATTTTAACCGGTGACGGAATATAGACAGCACAAAAACACAGACTTACTACACTGTTGGCAGTTTTAACTTGAATGTTTACCCACAGATCTTCACACAAGCTGTTGTGACACGCCAATTGAACAGAGTTATGCCTTTTTAAAACAGCAATCAGTACCCCGCCACCAGTCTTCTTCCTACAGAGTTCATTAAGTACACGGTCTCTTCTATAAACATTGTAACGGTCATCAAATAATTCCGAACTAGAGACTTCATCATTAAGCCAAGTTTCAGTAACAATAACAACATCGTAATGATTAATTAAAATATTGTGATAAAAATCATGCGTTTTTGTCTTTAATCCTCTGGTATTTTGATAATAAATATGGAAATCAGAGAATTTTGTAGAATTTGTACATTAAAAATTCAAATAAAAATGAAGCAATCATCATCAAACCAACCTAATCAGAGAGTCCATGTCCTTTATATGAAGCCGTTCCGAATTTTCACTTTTCTTCGCAAATATGAGTTAAAACTAGTGCTAAGCGTACATTGCGCGATCAGTAAACATATCGAAGGCCCAGTGGGAGCGACGATCTTCACTGGGTCGGTAGCAGCTGGATGAAAGTAGCCGAGAATTGAGATAAATGACGTGCAAAATATACACGACCAGGGACTGTTCCAAATCTTCGGTAGCAGGTTTGTATTTTCAATCGAAAACATGCATCATCAATAGTTTTAAAGCATCTTGCAAATAATTTGGTCAGTAATGACGTCTCTAGTCGCTGCGATTCCGTGCTCTATAGCCCATACCCTTATTCCTATACAATTCAATTGTTTCTTGCTGACCATTGACCAACCGTCCGTCGCATTTGTTCGTAAATTATTATGCTTTAGAAAATGGCCCCTTTTTCGGGTGTGGGTATAGTGTTTAAAATAGACTTTTTGTAAAGAAGATTAAGGGGCGTAATGTCTGTATTTTAGTGGTGAAATGGAGGGTATGTACGTTTTTGTAGGTGAAAGTAGTGTTGGCTTTTTCAGTCAAGCCAAATGTTACATGAAAAAGCTACAACTAGTAGGTACTATTCAATTTGAATAGAATATACTTTATTGTACACCAAAAACAAACATATCTTTTTAAAAAAACTTGATGCTATGGGTAAAATGGCAGTTTTATCGCTTACAGCGATATCTACCAGACCAGCTTTGGATGGACTGAGCTGGCTGACCAAAACCAGATGTATCCTCCGACTGCACAGCATGATTTTCTTCGTGTTTACATATTTTTAGTTCAGTTTTTGAAGCAGTCGGGTTTTTGATTGTTTTAATTATTATTTTTTTATTTATAACTGTTTAGTATTTTTTTTTTTAGAATTGTGTACATTTAAACATATAAGTGTTATATATATTTTTTAAATCGCCTCTTAAAACCCTTTATTTTGATACCCAACACGATGGGTTTGGAAGAAAAAAAAAAATATTTCCCCACAAAATGGCGCTCAAAATCCGCCATTTTTGTATTTTCCAATTTTAAGGTAGCCAGTGACACTCGCAGGATTAAGACGAATTGATTGACGTAAGAATCATCAAAATCGGCCAACGCGTTTGGTCTCTAGAACGCCACATAGGAACAAAAATACATACATAAATACATAGACTGATAAACATATTACCCTCCTTCGGCAGTCTGGTAAAAAAACTTGATACTATGGGTAAAATGGCGGTTTTATCGCTGACAGCGATATCTACCAGACCAGCTTTGGATGGACTGAAAGAACTTAAAAAGGGGGTAGTCTGTGGTGTTCTGCGACATTAAAATATAAATATATGAAAATTATATTATTAAGTAAGTTGGGTAATAAGTCAAATAAGTCCAGAGACTTTAGACTACAGACATAAATCTAATTAGATAACGCAAGTCCCTCCATCTCTGTATGAAAACCAAGCGTGCTATTTGCATTTTCACAAACAATAAAAAAAAAAAACTTAGCAATGGAAAACCATTCCAATGCCTCGGCCAACTTTGTCCAAACAGTCTTTACAGCTCAATATGGCTTAATTAGGCATTTTTTCTAGATTTCGGTGGATTTCCGGTGCCGATAATGCTAAATGAAAAAAGTCAAAGTATGATCATTGATCGAAGTACATACAATCGCATCATCTAGTTAGATTTTTATCTTTACTCTAGACAAAGTGTCATTATATCAGGGAGGGTGATTGTCATAACGGGACTGATCATTTGACATTCCGATAGCGCATGGCATTCCCATCCATTTTTGACTTGTTCTAATCGCTGTGGTGATGCTTTCGATAATAGAATGTCTCTTCTTACAAATAAAAATAACAATAAAACCCAAAAATAACTACAATCAGAAAACTTCGGCAACTGAAGTGGCTGTCACAATATCTGTAGTATAGAGAGTTCAACTCATCTTTGCGCGCGGCGCTATATGTGGATAAGCAAGCACGTGTGGGTGGTTGTTTGCTCGGATGACGACTGCTGCGTCATTTCCACACAAATGACACAAGCAAACACAACACACGCACATAACACAAGAACAATACACGCATAAAAATAATAATAATGCACTTGCAATTATAATATTGTGCGTAATTGTGTGTATTTTATATTTTTTTTATATTTTATAGGCTCGCGCTTGACCACTATCTCACCTGTTGGTAAGCGATGATGTGGTCGACGGAGAGACACGCCTAAAAATAACCTATTCACTCTGGACTTAAATAAAAAAAAATATAAAAAATATTTTATTGCAGACTCAAAGGTCCATAGTTTTGATAGTATTACAAATTACTTAAAAACTATGTTAGTAAGACACTTAGACACGACATTTTATTTATATTGTTAGTACACACAATACTTACTATGTTAGTAACAAACTTTTAAAGACTCCTAGATTGTATTGTGTGTTATTATAATATTGTGTTGTGTGTGTGTGCCATTCCCTTTCACAGAGAGGAGGCCTGTATCCCAGCAGTAGGAACATTAATAGGCTGATGATGTGATGATGTGTGTGCTTGTTACTATTTTTATTGAAAGAAAAGAAAGAAAGAAAGAAAATATATTTATATGGCACAGACTAAAAGACACAACATAATATTATACATCAGATAAAATACAAATAAAATAAAAATATAATAAAGTCTGACGTAAGAAATCAGTAGGAAAGTATGCCTCACGGCTGCGCCAAATTGCTTGCACTCAAACATGGCGCCGCCGCGCGCACAGATGAGTTGAACTATCTATATTCTATACTAATCTGTAAATATTTAACCGTGAAAACTAAGATGAAGCAAACATGAAGTAAAGTGTCAATCCATTCAAGCAAGGTAAAATGCCAATTCACTTTTAGCTTACTCCACCTGAATTTTTTCCGGCGGCGGTTTATTTGCTCACAAAAGTGCTTTCCTGCTTCAGAACAGCCCTTTAGTTATCTTTAACGTTATCCACGTGTAACTGTCAAGTTAAAGAAACATATACACGTGCTGGCAAGTCGTCCGGCAACCGCAAAAAATCTCACGTCATCACAATTTGACAGCCAAATTTGCTTGCCATAATCGTGATCACCCTGCGTTCAAATAAACATTTTAGTTAATTAATTGTTCCATAGAGGCAGCACCGTCGAAAAATTGCTATGGTGTGGCTATCGCTGATACATAAATTCGGATTTGCGATTGAAGAGCAATTATTTTAATTAGTGGACGTCTTTCGGCTAAAATGATGATGGTGATTGAAATAAAACCGAAAAAATAAATATTTTCTTTTTATTCGTTGGTGTTGGTCGGTTTTCAAAAAAAACAAAGACAAAAGAAGCTTTAGAAAAACAGCGGCAAAGCGGTTAATGACGAAAGCAGGTACAATTTAACTTAACAATCAAAATTTTACTAACACCTAATTACTTTTACAATTATTGTTACATCATCGTACAATTACTCAAACAAATCCCTTACAAACGATATCGCACCGCTATCGTCACAGCCCAGGAGCTCACAATTATCATCCAAATGTCCTTCGGAAAGTTCTCGGAGTCTCGTTCGCACGACACTTTTGCGGTAATAAAATCACGGGCTGTCTACAGTGAAACTCTGGTACTTCAAAAAGTACCAAAGTTGAAACCGTCGACACCGGCTGTGAAAAGACGTGAGATGCAACATAAAACCGTCACGTTCTAAAACCGGAACGGCCGAGTGGATACGTTCCTTTAAAGAGAATTTACAACTTTTCGGACAATAAAATCGGATCGCTAATCTGTTTGAGTCGTGATGTGGGGCTACGCGTAGGCTCTACGTGCTACGCGCTTAGTGCTACGTGCTACGAAGCGTATTGGCTACGAAGGTTTTGACTATAACAATATTCGTTTTTATTTTAAATAATCTACCTTCAAATGTCATGTTTATAATTCATGGTATACAAGCCGTGTAGCCGATGGATATCCTTTGGCAAAAATAATTAAATTAGACTTTGTACGCTGTGCTGCGCTGAGCTGCGATAAACTGCGCTTTTCATATATATAGATAAACTTCACTGTGCTACGTTGTGCTACGTTGTGCTACGTTGTGCTACGTCGTGCTAAGTTGTGCTACGTTGTGCTTCGTTGTGCTACGTTGTGCTACGTTGTGCTACGTTGCGCTTCACTGTGCTACGCACTGATGCGCAGTGCTACGCACTGATGGGTAGTGCTACGCAGTGCTTCGCAGCGCTACATAGTGCTACGCAGTGCTACGTAGTGCTACGTAGTGCTACGCAGTGCTACGCAGTGCTACGCAGTGCTAAGCAGTTCTACGTAGTGCTACGTAGTGCTACGTAGTGCTACGCAGTGCTACGCAGTGCTAAGCAGTTCTACGTAGTGCTAGCAGTGCTAACAATACGGTAAGTATCGTTTCCATCAACAAGCTAACAACCTGTTTGCTCATTTGTTACCATACAGCAACCATAAATGATAAAAGTTTATCTATCACCACAAGCCACCCCAAACCAAGACCAAGTAAATTACCAGAGTAGATAATGTAAATCAGTCCTTATCACTTTATCACAGGTTCGTTAGAACTTAATGTTCTACACAGTATACTTAAAAGTACTTTGTAATCACGGTAGGTAATAATTATGCGGGTCCATTAATTACTTTGCACAAAAACCGTACCCTAATATATCGTGGCGTACCTCGCGTCTTTGAGCCACAGCCTAGAATAATAGTACCCTTTTACGGAGACTATTAGTATGAGCCACGTACTATGTGGATGGGCATACTGCTAGTTACTGTTAATTAAATTTTATCTAGTTAGCTGATTTAGGTTCGTTAGCACGACTGAGCACCATGTTATGCTGTATTCTAACTGGACATTATTTTAATTAATAATCTTTCATTTTAAAACAATTGACTAAAAAAGGATTTGGTTTTTAATGATACCTTTCGAGCCTTATTTTACGCTTGATTTAGAGCTGTAATTGCGCATTTTTTTTTACAAAGATTTGAACTTCTGTCAAACACATAATTTTTCTTTATCTTCAAGGTAAATAAGTACTCAATTCACATCACACACATCATTAGCCTATTAATGTTCCCCCTGCTGGGACACAGGCCTCCTCTCTGTAAGAGGGAATGGGCCGTAATCCACCACGTGGGCCTAGTGCTGGTAGGTGGATGTCACATGTCTTCGAATTTTTGGTTCTAGGACATGCCGGTTTCCTCACGATGTTTTCATTCACCGTTTTGAGAGCAGTGGTGATGAAATAATTTACACAAAGTAAAGCGCCTACCTGGGCTCGAACCCACGACCTACAACTTGTAAGTCGCGGCCGATACCGATACCACTGGGCCACCAGTACTCAACAGAAACGCTCCTTTTTTTTCCATGGGAATCAATTAACCGCACGTGCAATCCTTACACCCGCCGATTTTTTGCATCTATGTATATACATCGTTGTTCATCGATGTATGAATAGAATAGAATAGAATAGAAAACATTTATTCGACACAGACACAACACAACAACAATAATCACAAAGTAACAGAGAAGAATAGTAAAAAGGTACAAACAGGGTTGCAGAATCATTGTGCCGGGCGTGCCCACACCGAAAGGGTTACCAACTCAGCATTTGCTGGGTGTCAGACACCCAGCGCTGATTTTCAGTTGGCACCCCGCTAGTGACACACGGACGTGGGTAAATAAAATAGATAATTAAAATAATAATGTCATAAAATAGATAATATAAAGTAATAGAATAAATATTTAATGTAATATAATATAAAGTGCTACAATTTGATGGTTAAAATTGTCCACAGATTACTGATATGAAATTGTCTCAAAAAACCCCAAATAGCAGTGTGGCACAGACACAACCGGCCCATCACATCCAGCCAATCTCTTCCCGACTCATTACACAGAAATAGGCACAATAGTTGAGGGATTAAACTAAATTTTAAATTAATGTGGAAATGATTGATATTAAATAATAAATATTGGATTAAATTACATTAAAATAAGTATGAGTACTGCCTAACTAGCTATACACCTAATATCAAAATGACGAACATTAAACCAGTCTGCTATACCCTCAACTCTAATCACCTCGAAGTCAAATAACGTGCTCCAGCCACAAGACGCTATCACATAAAAACACAGCCCACTTGTCAAGGCGACCGAGGGCCGGCACACTCCACATTTGTCAATGTAATTATGTTACTCCACCGCCGAAATGTATGGAGGTATGTGTATGTACGGTTAGGTCCATTTTATAACGATTAGTGATGTACAGTAATGTGTCGTTATTTATGATAAATTTTAAACTACGACATTATATGATTGTAATTTTAAGGATCTGGAAATATAAGAGAAGAATATTTTTTTTGTGACTGAGTAGTGGTGGCCCAGTGGTATCGGCCGCGACTTACAAGTTGTAGGTCGTGGGTTCGAGCCCATGCAGGCGCACTACTTTGTGTAAATTATTTCATCACCACTGCTCTCAAAGCGGTGAAAGAAAACATCGTGAGGAAACAAGCATGTCCTAGAAACAAAAATTCGAAGACATGTGACATCCACCAACCCGCACCGGGCCCGCGTGGTCGATTACTGCCCATTCCCTCTCACAGAGAGGATGCCTGTGTTCCAGCAATGGGAAAGTTAATAAGCTGATGATGTGATGTGTGATGTGATTTTTTTTGTTCTAGCAGTGGGCTAGGAAAAGGTCTCCCCAACAGCCTTCCACTGTTCCCAATGTTTTGTCTTTGCCGACCAATCTGTCATAAACGCCTCCAAGTCGTCAAGACAGCGTTACCAAGGCCAAGAAAAAAAAGGAAAAATATTGTACGATAAACAAGATGCTCGGTTATTATGATAAGATTTTCAGTCCAGTGACTGGTTTACACCTTTGATTTTTTTTTCCGTATCGATGACTTTTATTTTGTCCATCCAGTAAGTAGCAACGGAGTGAATGACCCTGTCGTTCACACTTCATGATTCCTAATACAATGATCTAGGATCCAACTGGGTTCCAAGTGCGAGTTTAATACCACCGACCGAGCAGATTTTGAAGCGTCGGCCTGCTACATATAATTTCGTCACAGAAAATCTTATTAGAACGGCCTGAAGTCATAAATCAGAGTAAATCTTCTAAAAATTTCCCACCACTTATAAATATCGATAAAAATATATCGAAAGTCAGTGTTTTGGCATCTCTAATCATCGATATTCAGAAAAAAGTTGATGAAATATGAAACAGGTCGCGTTCGTCCTTCGACGCAAAAAAAATTTCTTAACGAGATTATGTTTGAGTTTTTTATGAAAATTAAAACGTGCTTAATGAAATTATTTCTGTCAATTTTAATCACGTGATTGCTATAATTTAGGTCCTGATGAAATTTTTAGAGGCCACTCTTAATTAGTACCTACCTACTTATTTTTATGATTCCTTTTTTAATGTTTTTTTTTTTAATTAGGGCATTCGATATTAAGCTTATAAGTCACAGATCATAGACAACGAACTTATTGGCTGTCTAATACCGGTCTACAACACTCCAAGAAATTGCTAGGCTCTACGTTCAAAGCCCGGGAATGCATTTGGAACATGAGCAGGGGGTAAATCCGCTACTCGCTTGGGGTCTTTACTGGGCACTTTGGAACCAACGACATGATCATGAAGATGGGTCTAACAGCGACACCCATGTGCAGGTTGTGTGGAGAACATACGGAACGCATGGAGCACCTTCTGTGCACATGCGATGCACTGGCTGGTAAGCGAATGAGTCTCGTAGGGGTTGATTATCCAAAACCAGAAGACTATAGGCTCATATCTCCTAGTCTCGTTCTAAAACTCATGAAAAGAGTTTTCAACGAGATTGGGGAGGAGTAAGTTATCTAGGGTACCATAATGGGGGATCCATTGTGTTCCGAAGTGTCCGAGTTATTTTTCGGCCCCTCCACAAGATAAGATAAGCTTATAAGTTATAAAAATAAGCTTTACGAATTACAGTATGGGCGCCGAAATATCTTATTAAACGTTAATTAGCGGTTCATTGCTGGCGATTTCGATATTCTGGCTTTCAAGAGTTACAGTAGTTTGGGAATAGTGCGGTGGGTTTGTAGGTTGTGATAAAATTTTATATTAGTATTTCACACTTCTTTCACGTATAATTACAGAAATCATGCAGTTTTTCTACATAAAATGCAGGCATTCAGCAATATATTGGCTTTCTACCGGTGAGGGTTTTTGGATTCAATTCTAGTTTTTCCAGATACTAACATATGTTTAGATTTAATATTTGCCATTTTATAACATTCCGTCAATATTCCATCCAATCAAAGTACTTTTATTTATGTACTTTCGAATTGAAAAATAAAGTTAAATTGCTGAAACTGCATCCTGTTTACTTCATAAACAAAATTCTGTTTTATTAACAATATGATGTAAAAATCTGAAACAGAAATGTCAATAAACTAAGTAAATACTTGGCTTACAATATCCGGAGAGCTGGCTATTGGTTTCCTGAATCAAAAATAGAAATAAATTCCGGCCAAGTGCATGTCGGGCCACAGGCAGTAATAGGGTTCCGTAGTTGCAGAATAATGCGGACTAAGAAGAGGGATTTTTGTTGTTCCATGAACATTTAAACGGTTTCGGCGGCTCATGCTAAACGCCGCCGCCCACTGCAATGCGTTATTCGAGCGTAAACATTTTTAATTTAGAAATAATTATTATTAAGGATATTATGATTTTATTTTTGTATATTTTTACATGGTTTATAAACTTATGTTTAGTACCTGGTTAACAACGTTATTTAAGTAATTTTTCAATGGAATTTGTATTTTATTTTTCCAGTTACATTTTATAATTTGGTCGACTATTACTCGTAAACTTGTAAAGTCTACTGATAGTTTTCCTTTTAATTTTGGTAAATATACTACTGTGGTGATTTTTATTCACATAGCAACAATTTCGCTGGCAGGGGAGGAGGGACTCTAACAAAAATTAGCAATTTAAAGCTTAATTTTACCGCAAACGGATCCCTGAATCGGAAAATGGTATTCACAGACCCAAAATATTTTTGAATGACCTATCCAATGATACCCCACACTATGGGATCAACGAGAAAAAAAAACATCCCCACTTTACGCGTACAGGAGGAAACCTAAAGAAAATGTTTTATTTTCACTTTTTTGTTATACCGCTTTGTCGCCGTGATTAATAAGTATTTCCATGCCAATTATAGCTTTTTAGTACTCAGAGCCTCTAAGCTAAGCTGCGGAAGGTCTGCGGTGAAACTGTAAAGGTCTATCCACACATATCAGGGCCGTGCCCGGGACGTGCACGTGACGTGGACAGACCGTGCCCTGTCAGGGGCTCAAAAAAATATCGTTGGGAACATTTTATATGACATCGTTCACACACGTCCGTGCACGGGATATGCCCGGGCCCGTGCACGGACGTGTGTGAACGATGTCATATAAAATGTTCCCAACGATATTTTTTTGAGCCCCTAACGGGACCCGGCCCTGTCACGTCCCGGGCACGCCCCTTATATGTGTGGATAGACCTTAAGGGTTCCTTGTTGACTTCGGAACCTGAAGCCTGTAATATTTTTTTTATATCTAAAGTGAAACATAATTTTTATCTTAACTAATACTATACAGAGGGAGCCCGAATTTTATCTTCCTCTAGGTAGACCGAAGACCTGATTAAAGCTGCAGGAATCTGATGGATATGAGACGCACAGGACCGATCAATGTAGCAACGCTTGGGGGAGGCCTATGGCCAGCAGTGGACGTGTTTCGGCTGAAATGATAATCAAAGTCAGAAGTCAAAGTCAAAAGTCAAATCCAAAATTCGATTTTTCAATCAGGCCATTAAGCGGCACTTTAAAACATCAAAAATTTCAATTTAAAAGTAATAATAATTGATTCTACCGTTCACCGTACCGATTGATTAAGAATATTTACACTATAAAACATTAATAATTATGCTGCATCAAATTTATTCTACCAAACGATATATGGATGTTGATCAATGCATTTATCGCTATGGTTATCGGTTCCGATACATTCAAAGTAAATTACCGAATAAATTATAATTTGGAGAGTAGAAAGGTGCCTATAATATTTGCTACCAAGACCGCACTTCGCCACAGCCGAGCAGGCACAAACGTTATACCCTTTTCTCGAACAAACTCAGACTATAGCACTAAAATAAAAACCCTATCACTTTTATAGGAGACCGAACATTTTATGCTTGACTTTATGGTCTGCAATATAGGAATAAAGTTGTAATCTTATTTTAAAGATGTCAGTTTGGAACTCTGCAGTCAATTATATTAATAACTAAGCCTGGTTGATAAGCTTCGACATTTGATTGCCATGAAATGTCTTTCGTATCCAGTATAAAACTTTCAAACTCAAAACATTAATTATAAGTGCTGCTTTTGAATTATCATGGTTTACTGACAACTGTTAAAAAGCGATAAAATTTACATACAACGGAGTAGCTTATTTTATTTCTAGGTATGGAAGTCAACTTATTACAATTTCACTAACTTAAGAAGTTGCAAATTATTTCACGGGCACGTACTACCAGAATAAAGATAAAGATAATTTATTTGTCAAAAACATGTGTTCACATACAATAGGCATGCAAGATGTTCATTTATTATTTAGAGCTGAAAAACATGTTTTGCCTAATGAGGCGTACAAATATTGCGTGTTTTACAAATTCATTAATTAACTAAAATATAGCAAAGTTAGATATCATTATACAAAAATCACAGGCCTTTATCTAAATTAAATGTCATAAAAAATCCGAATGAATAAAATGAAACAATGTCAAAAAAAGTAAAATAAATAAAATCAGGTATAATATGAATTCATAAATTCAAATGTCATGAATAATATCAGATAAATTTACATTATTACTAAAAAAACATAATATACTGAATGTCATACTTATTAAATCAATATACCTAAAAGAAAATATAAAATTGATAAAAAGTTGAATATATAAAAACAAATCATCACAAAAATGTCACAAAACAGAAATTATAAAAAAATGTAATAAAATAGAAATAGTGCACAAAACTGTCATACATTGAAATTAACAAAACAGAAATTATAAAAAAAATGTAATAAAATAGAAATAGTGCACAAAACTGTCATACATTGAAATTAACAAAACAAAACAATGTCAAAAAAGTCACAAAATCGAAATAAAATAATGCAATATAATAGAATAGAATAAAGAATCCTATGTCCTTATCCCAACCATGGTCTACCTGTGTTCATTTAATCTAAATCCATTCAGCTATTGAGGTGTGATTAATGAATATCAAACTATAATATCAGTAGGATAGGGTACGATTTATAGGGGCAACATTGATATCGTGACCAAAATAAATCCAACCCAAATAGATGCACTTTAAAACAAAAGTCACTCCACTTCAAGTCTAAGGCTGGCACAAGACACAAACATCGCGTGCGCTTCCGTAATGAAATTCTACAGTTCAATTGTTGTGCAAACATGGAATTGAGGACAGCACTATTCTGGGATTGTACAGCCCTATTGTGCCAGTCTGTGTTTTCTTCGCACGATGCTCTTATCTGAGATGAGTGTTTAGTGTGTGGGTTGTAGTGTGAGGAATGAATTTAATTGTGGGATTAAACTACCAAACGGTACACCTGTCTAGAGATGAGTGTTTGCACTCTCAATTTAGTATAGCTTTCATACACATTCTTGCCACGCTGAAAAGTTATATTTTGTCTGAACTATTTAACGCTTTGGCGGCCAGGGATCGTAATAAAACGATTTGAGTTCATGTCACGATAAAACAGTTTAATCTCTAATAACAGTATGTTTATGTAAGATCAAAAAGCAAAACACTTAAACTATTTGTTTAACTACGACTTAAAGCTACAACAATAGTTGGTACACTTACCCACTAACTGATTTAAACACTTTTGTTCAAATAATTTTAAATTCTATTGTCGTTGGATTTAAATATTGCCATTTCTCTTTGAACATTGGCCTTGATAAGACGACGTCCTAAAATTATAATAGTTCCTGTGTGAGACAATGATGGAGCTATACAGAACAAATACTCTCTTCTTCACTGCGGAATCATGATGGCATTGGTACGTTATAGTTCAGCCCCGGCCATAAGCTCTTAGAGCAAGGTTGTTTTGAGTGTGCGTAAGGGACAGATGTATATGACTTGTACACATCTGTCCTTTTTTCATAGTCGATTCATAATAGTTTTGACACATCATGGTATGGAGGCTGGTCACGCAGAGTGCTTTTCATTAAAACTATAACCCAACGAGGACATCCGAATAAATAGGATATATAGAGAAACTCTCTTAAAAACCATCATCATTATGCCAACATATTTGTGGTCAGTTAAGCATGTGATCTTCTTCCACACATATGTATCCGGCGTCACTCTATAGTCACCTTCATTCTGGCCATGTCTTACTGCCGTACTCAGAGACATTTAACGGTTATTTAAGGCGCTCCTTAGTATAGATTTTGTACTAAAAAGTTATACTAAGGAGAGCTTTAAGTAACCGTTAACGTCTCTGAGTGTGACATTTAGTAAGTATTCGGTATATTTTCGTTACTTTTTTTTTTCAAAATAGATTAATTTAATCTTATTTCTAGCCCAAACAACTCTATGTATATGTCATGGACCAAGTGATTAATCAGGGCATTATGTTGAATGCCCAGGCATTATGAATCTCACACATCACACATCATCAGCCTATTAATGTTCCCACTGCTGGGACACAGGCCTGCTCTCTGTGAGAGGAAATGGGCCGTAATCCACCACGCGGGCCCAGTGCGGGTTGGTGGATGTCACATGTCTTTGAATTTTTGGCTCTAGGTCATGCCGGTTTCCTCACGATGTTTTCCTTCACCGTTTTTGAGAGCAGTGGTGATGAAATAATTTACACAAAGTAAAGCACCTGCCTGGGTTCGAACCCACGACCTACAACTTGTAAGTCGCGGCCGATACCACTGGGCCACCACTGCTCTAGTCAAGTCAAATCGGACAATGTAATGAATACTGATTTAAACTTCTATATATTTTAGCACATTGTCTGGTCATTATGAATATTGCTACGCAAGGATTGGGAAATTCGATAATTATGGTCAATAATTAGTCCAAGAGCGAGCGAAGTGAACTTGGGAGTTTAGGGCACCCGACACGAATCAGCAGGGGCAGCCGGCATCCCCTTCGAACCTAACCTAGGTTCGAAGGAGATGCCGGCTCAACACCTGTCATCTCTTTCATATTAGGTTACTTTAGACCAGACAGAAATAGGAGCTCCACCGTGCCGTGACCGTTCAATCGACTTTGTTGCTTAAATAGTTATCGTACTTATCTATTCTATATTAAAACCAAAATCAACATTAAAAAAATAAATAAATTACATCTTTTTACTACCCGGCCCAATAAGTGATGGGCATTATTCAGAAAGCCCGGTCAATTTAATTATTTAATTAGTTTTATCATATTGCCTACTTATATTGGGAATTATTCAAATTACCAGGGCGTTATGAATAATGCCGTATTAATCGCTTGGTCCGTAATATATATAATTTGTGTAGTACAGGTACAATATACATATAAAATAGGGTCATCACTAGCCCCGCAATAACTTGATGGAACAAATTGACAGGACCATCGTAAAACCGAGTTCATTGTAAAAATGTTCTGCTCGTAAAATAAATCCTTATTACCGACACCTGGTGTCTGCTGCAAGGACATCATATGTGGGTACTATCGGCAAACTTGATTCATGACTCGTCCTAAGCGTATTTTAGTAGTAGTGAAATACGCTTAATACAATTGGGTCGAGTTCTGCTCAAATATAGATTTCCTTTTCAACAAACTTGTAATCGATTTAATAAGACAGTGACAATTAGATCGCCTATCTCACCATCATATTTACTTGTTGTTTTATTATTTGGCACTTTTCTTTTAATTTGAAAATTAATTATGTAACCGAAATACTTTGTATGTCATTTTTATATAAAATATTGTTCTTTACTTCATTCTATAATAGTGCTGGACGACAGTTAATTCCGAATTCAAAACATAATTTCGTATATATATATTTTTCTGTTACTAATGAACCAATGAACACAAAATGGTTAAAATTTCATGACAAATTAAATGCTCCATGAGTGCTATAAGTTTTTAAAGTTTTCAAATGAATTGTCGGATGAATGGGGCATGAATCAAATAGGTTGACTGTACTTACATGTTGGTTCTTATATTGGTGCTTATATGTTGTTAAGGGCTGAGTTACATTGCCCAGGTGTGTAGGGTAGGGGGCTGGTTTTCATATTGTCAGAGTGCTTTTTTCGGTAGTAATCTTAATCAAGTGTTAATGTAGGAAGAATAGTGTTCATTCGTGCTATAGGCTTCGATCTTGGCAATTAACTGTGTTGGGAAATAAATGTAGAGTAGAGTTATGGCCAGCTTCCAAATCGAGAATTTTTAGTTAAAAACGTGTAAAATCTTACTATATTGCCAGGTTTACAGCTTAATTTGACAAAAGTTTGACTGTTTAATTAGTTTGACATTTATTCCTTTATTTATCTCTTTTCTTATTAATTACATTTTTAAATATTTTTATAAAACACATACAAAAAGAAAAACATTTAAAAATATAAAAAATAGTAGCCCACCGGTATCGGGAACAGGGTCCAAGCTACCGGTGGTCAGGGCTCCTGAGAGAGGAACCTCCTAACGGTACGCGCCGTGTCCAGGAGTACCGCTTTCTGGATCAAGCCCTTGATCCAGCTGCCCAACGAGAGCCTCCTCAGATGTTCGTCGAGGCTCTTGGCTATTATGCTATTGGCCGTAACGACTATCGGCACAATGATCGCTGTATTCACATCCCACATGTCGACAACCTCGCGAGCCAGATCAAGATACTTACTTTTCTTATCTCTCTCAGCCTTCACGAGGTTCTCGTCATGGGGGACCGCTATATCAACAATCATTGCGCGACGCTCTAGTCGGTCTATCACTACTATGATGACATTTATTATTATTTTCATCTTCAAATTTGCTGTTCATGAACGGGGGAATAGACTGATATGTTTTCAGTAGTATCTACATTAAAAATTATCCGCATTATATATCTGATAAAACTCTTTCGTAAAAGTCAAGTGTATCGCAAAAATGCCTTCATTAATTTACTCCATTGTGTATTTATTTCTGAACGACAGACATAAAGACAAATGACTCACCTTTCCCATTTGATTGACCAATTTGAGTACAGTTTATATAAAATTGTATCGTATCTGTACGTAGGACTAGTCGCAAAAGTTTATATAAAATTGTATCGTATGTATTCTAAAACAAGTTGGACTAGTCGCAAGAGTTTACATAAAATTGTATCGTATCTATACTAAAACACGTTGGACTAGTCACAAGAGTTTATATAAAATTGTATCGTATGTATTCTAAAACACGTTGGACTAATAACAAGAGATTATATTATATCAAATTGTATCGTATCTATTCTATAACACGTTGGACTAGTCGCAAGAGCATGAAGTGAGTATGATGTCCTGGGTTCGATTGCCGTGTCAGGCAAAGTGTTATTGGGTTTTCCATCTGGAACTTCTCAGTAGAAGCCCGGTGTCCAGATTTGTGCCCAGTTGAAGGCAATAGGATAGCACCCTATAACGTGGGCCTTAAATATAACTAGCGATATGTGTGTGTGCTATAGTTGCACTTCTGCCTAATCTTTCGAGGATTATAGGCGTGATATTACATTAAATCAATCCTACTTCCTATCATCATCATCATCATCATCGGCCTTTTAACGTAACAACTGCTGAGACACAGGCATCCTCTCTGTTTGAGTGAATGGGCCTTAATCCACCACGCGGGCCCAGTTCAGGTTGATGCATGTCACATGTCTTCGAATTTTTGGGTCTGGGACATTTTGGTTGTTTCCTCACGATGTTTTCCTTTACCATTTTGAGAGGGCGGTTTCCTATCACACTAATATTATAAAGGCGGAAGTTTGTGAGTGTGTGTGTGAGTTTGTATATATTTTTTTACTTCTCCACGCTCAAACGGCTGGACGGATCTGGATGAAATTTGGCACAGAGTTAGATTATAGTTAGCACATAGGATACTTTTTGTCCCAGGAATATGTTCCCTTGGGATAATTTTCGACTTGCTAGCAAAGCTAGTTTATATTATAAATGCAAAACTTTGGATGGATGGGTGGATGTTTGTTACTTAATCACGCCAGAATGGATCTGAATGAAATCAGAAATCAGAAATCATTTATTTTGCAATGAATGTGGGTACAAAATAAGATGTAAGCATTATAAAAACAGTTCCAACACACTCTACCTTACGGCATGCAAAAGTATAACATAAAGTAAAACATATTTATATCTACTCAATCATATAACCAAATAAATAATAAGTAAACAAAATAGTACAGGTTTGTGGATCTAATCTGCCTACATAAACTAAACATCAAAAACAACAATCTTAATTCTATATTTTACAATTAAAATAAATCGATTATTTTGCATACATTATCAAGGCACATAATAATATTTGAAACAATATAATAAATTAATATAACATTATATCACATTTCATTAAATCATTATCATTCTTTTCTTTATCATCACATACATCATTTTATCATTACTTCATGTTACGTTATTATCATTCAAAAAATCTTGTATAGAATAATAACATTTATCTATTAGTAAGGATGTTAGCTTCTTTTTAAATATGCTTAATGACTCTTCTTTGTAGGCCTGAGGTATTTTATTATAGATAACGGGTCCCATTGATAGAAAGCTTTTTCTTAATAATGCCGTTTTGTATCTACCTGTAAACATTAGATTTTTGTACTGCGATCTAACAGGTCCCGGACGTGTTCTAATATCGTCCATTAGGTTAAAAAGATGTTTGTTTGTTCTAACAAACATTGCAACTTCAAGTATATACAACGACGGAAAGGTGAGTAATTTTAGAGACTTGAACAGAGGTACACAACTGTCGGTATTTTTAAGACTAGTCATTGATCTTATGCAACGTTTTTGGGCTTTGAAAATCCTCTCCCTCTCAGTACAGTTACCCCAGAATATAACTCCGAATCTCAAAACTGACGCAACTAGACCATGATAAGCTTCTAGCACAGTGCGAATGCTTACTTTTTTGCCAGGTTATAAAGTACGTACGCTGACTTGCTTAACCTCTTACATACATCCTCTGAATGCGGTTTCCAAGTAATTTTGTTATCAATTAGAATACCAAGGAATTTTGTGACATTTGTAGAGTCTACTTTTTGTCCATTGAATTCAATATTATAATTTTCAGCTCCTAGACGCTGATGAAAATGCATAACTTTTGTTTTTTGTATATTTAATATTAGATTATTTCCATTAAGCCAATTTATTATGTTTTTCAATGTATTATTAATGTGTTTGTTAATGTTGTTGTGTGTGTATGTTTATTGTGTGTATGTGTATTGTTTATGTGTTGTTGTGTGTTGTTGTGTGTGTTTTGTGTGTGTGTAATTATTTTTATTGCCGCATTTTACTATTGCCGTACTGCAAATAAAACCATAGGTTGTTGAATATGGCGAGGCAAGTCGTTAATGTATAAAAGGAACAATAACGGTCCAAGTACACTACCCTGTGGTACGCCATACTTGACTTCTCTGTAGCCGGATAGATATTTATGTTCTCGTTTAGTTTTCACACATATCCTTGATATTTCTGTGTATTGCTTTCGATTAGTAAGGTATAACTTTATTAGATTTAAGACGTTTCCTCTAATGCCGTATGTGTAAAGTTTATTTATAAGAGCTTCATGGTTTACGTAATCGAATGCTTTCGTCATATCAGTATATATGGCGCATACAGGTATTTTATGGTCCACACTTGGCATTACGTTATTCAGTAGGTCATATATTGCCAAATTAATATTTTTATTTTTTCTGAACGCCTTTTGCTCGTCACATAAGATATTATTTTTAGTTAAGAACTTATTGACTGTCTCGTAGATAATTTTTTCAAAAACTTTGGAAAACACTGGAATTAAGGCCACTGGTCTATAATTAGCCATGTCTTCCTTGCTATTTTTTTCATGCAGTGGTTTTATAATTACTTTCTTAAGACTATTGGTAGGTACCTTTTTTTTTTTTTTTTTTTTTGGGCTGCGAAATCTTCCAATGACTTCTCCCGCTCTGGGTGAAGCGGGAGGACGTGTCAGACTTTTACTGACTAAAACCCACCCGTGTTCCTTCAGTTGCTTTTGCCAGGGCCACGGTAACTCTCTTTCAAATTTATCCGCGACCCAGACAGGCCTCGGCCCTATCGGACTCCGTCACTGTGCTGACATCTCTTTGAGGCGCGCGTGGAACACTACGCGCCGTAAACTCGGGCTTGGTCCTTATCGGACGGCGAGCTACCCATTACTTTCCGTCCGCAAGCCCGCGCCTACGGTGGCCGGGAATCGGCTTGCGACTCCCGACGCCCGGGTCGTCTCCTGCGGTGGTTAGGGGCATGAGGGCGCCTCCTTTGCGTCTCCCTCACGCGTTCCGCCTCCTCCTTTGCGAGCATAACTGCTTCGCAGAAGGAGGAGACAGCTTCCCATGCCCTCTCGCTCCGTACCATGGCCTGCACCAGGGCGGGACGCGAGAGGTCGCCACCGCCGATCGCCTCCATGAGGACACGGCGGTGCTCCGCCCAAGCGGAGCAGATCTCCACCGTATGCTCCACCGTGTCCTCAGGGCGGTCCACACAATGGTGACACCCGGGCGTTTCCTCCCGCCTTATCCTGAACAGGAACCTCCCGAAACAGCCGTGTCCGGTGAGGACCTGCGTCAGGCGGAAGGTGAGGACGCCGTGACGCCTCTCAAGCCACTCCTCAAAGAGGGGCCTTACCGCCGCAATTGTGGCGTGCCCAGCGCTGGGTTGCGACAATCGCCCTCTCCATGTCGCCATGAGATCCTGCCGGAGCTCTGTCCGCTGAACCGCAATTTGTCGCGGCAACGGAGTTGGGCCACTCCCATATTTGCGCGAGGACTTTGGCTTCCAGATCCCATGGCGGCAATCCGGCAAGGAGGCTCGCCGCCTCACCGGAGACCGTGCGGTATCCCCGGACCAGCCGGATGGCCATGACCCTTTGGGACGTGTTCAACCGGCGGGCTGGTCGCCGCCTCAGGGAACACGCCCATACCGGTGCCCCGTAAAGGGCCATGGACCGCACGACCCCCGCGTAGAGCCTCCGGCAGGAGGAGTTTGGACCCCCTAGATTGGGCAGCAGCCGCTTGAGGGCAGCCCCCGCCCGCTCCAGTCTGGGAGCCAAACGTCGGAAATGCTCCACGAAATTCCACCGGCTGTCGAGGACAAGTCCCAGGTACTTCATCGTCGACCCGACGCCGATGTGAACCCCTCCTACCGTTATTTGGGATCCCGGCGGTGGTGCGTTCCGAGGACCGTGAAAACACATGGCCTCGGACTTGTGCAGGGCCACCTCGAGTCCCAATTGCCGGATCCTCTCGACTGGGGTAGGTACCTGAGCTAATACTTGTATTCATGATGTGACTTAGAGGAACAGCAATTATATCAGACACAAATTTGACCACAGAAGTTGTTACACCGTCATAGCCATGACTTCTTTATTTTTTAATGTTCTTATTGCTCTAGCTATATCCTGTGGAACTACTGGCGGCATGAACATTGAGTTCGGGCAATTGGTTATTCTAGTGATATTATCTGATTCTGTTTTTCCATTTAATTCATCTTGTACTTGGTCTACAAAGAAATTATTGAAAGATTCAGCAATTTCTTGAGGGTCTTTAATTATATAATTCTGCCTGTTGATTTGTAAAATTGGGTCTTTAGTGAATTTTGTGTTGTTAATTATTTGCCCATGCTGCTTTGGTCTTATTCGCAGAATTATTTATAATATAGTTATTTTGAGCTTTTTGTGTGAGTCTGACAATTTTTTTGAGTTTCTGTGAATATGTTTTAAAAACATATTTATTTTTACGCGTAGGAGATAATCTGTACTTCCACAGTAAATTTCTTTGTTTCCGACTACAAATTCTTATACCCCTAGATATCCACTTAATGTTTCTGTCTGGTTTAACAGTAACCCATTTCGTCGGAAAGCAAAGATTGTACAATAAACAAAAAAATTCTATGAAATTATCATAGGCTTCATTAGCGTTTTCGGTACCAAATACGTCTGAGAAAGTCAGACACTGTAGATAATTTTTAAATTTGTTCAAATTTTCTTTTGTAATCCTGCGTTTTCGTATTCGCCAAGAATTAATAACACATGTTTTTTTAACTGGCATTTTCAGTAGTTGAGCTGTATGATCAGATAAAGCAAGATCTATTATCTCACTATTGCATTCCTGCTTAGAGTTATGAGCTATGTTATCCAAGCAAGTTTTGCTCATAAGTCGTGTTGGTTGATTTATTTCCAATTTAAGATTTTAATTGAGAAGTAAAGATTCAAAGTCCAACGTAAATGTATTTATTTTAATTACGTCTATGTTAAAATCCCCACACAAAACTACCTTTTTATTTGAATTAGTGCACAATGTTCTTAATAGAGAAACAAGTTTATCAAAAAAGAGACTTATGTTAGACATACTGGGCGGACGATATATACATATAATGATTACCTTTTGCTTAATTAGTTCTAACGCACAACATTCTATTACCTCCGTCACTGAAAAGCTTAAAATGTTCTTTAATTATTTATGTTCATAGCTATTCTTTATAAGGATGCAGGAACCTCCACGTTTTTGTGTTTTTCTTGCATAACACGCAGCTATCTTAAAGTTAGGAATGTTGATTAAGTTTTCATGACCAGCTATTACAAAATGTTCCGTTATACAGATCACATCTACCTCTATTTTCTGTTGTAACAATTCTTGGATATGTATTGTTAACAAGTCCGATTTATTGAGAAGCCTAGCTATGTTTTGATGCAAAAGATGTATGTGACTATAAAAGAAAAAAATCATTCACGTGAACTGTAGTGCCAATGCGTGGAGACTCTCCAGGGTCCGCAGTTGAGTGGTTAATATTTCCATTATCACAATATACAAATTCGTTTATCATTAGACTAAGATTTAGAGACATATTAGACATGCCGTGGTTGTTAACAGATACACTTTTTTTCCAAAACATTTGGAAATCGTAAGAAAGATAATAATTTGAATCAAACAAGTATGCAAAATTATGAGTACAAGCATCTAGGTATAACTACTACTAAAATATACTACTTAAGATACAAAGCTTGTGCCTTTCAGTGATGTTTCTTTGTTGATTCTTGCACACTTGCGCTCTTGAACTGCTTATAATTCGGGCGAATATCCTTTTTTTTATTAGAGGTGTCCGTTACGTTTGGTAATAGTTGATTTTCGGGCAAGAGTTGGCAAGTATTTATTACGTTATTTGCCTGTATACCTCCATTTTTCAAATCATTATCCGAGGCAGATATGGACTCCCCTTTATTTTGTGGGTCGAGGTTATTTTTAACTTTGCACGAGCCGATTTTTTGTACGATTTTCGACGGCGACTTAGTGAGTACTATTGCTTCTGAGCTGCCGATTGACAGAGCTGAGTTGAAAGAATCGTCCATCATATCGCCTGTTATTTGCGTTTGTACGGCAGAATCTGGTAGGTGAGTCACCAAGGTAGAGAGACAAAATTTTGTTGGCGTGGAGGAGCCGCTCGTTCGTAGTCTATTTCTTTTATTTGCAGATCTCGGTGAAAAACTCTTTGTGTTTAGTATATTTACTTTCTTATAAGTTTCTATGACTTTCTGATATTGCCCAATATCCATTTTTAGGCGAAAATTTTCGCTATTTAAATTTTCAATTTCTATATGTGCACTTTTTAGATCCATGTTTAAAAAAAAAGAAAAAAAAAATATCTTTATTTCAGACCTATAACAGTCCATAACCTATTAATGATGTCTTTAAGATTAAGAATAGCATCGCTGTCATTTAGTGACGTATTTGGCAGACTCATCATCGTTGCATCTAGTAGTGTTGAATTTGTGTTCAAGTTGACATTAAAAATGCTGTCCATTGAATTTGAATTCGAATTGGAATGAAATTCGACTCAGATATAGATTATAGTCTGGATTAAGACAGCCTACTTTTTATACCGGTATAATGTGCCCTATATAATAAAACACTATTCGACAGCTAGTATTGTACTAAAAAACTGTTTCAAAAGCATAGTGGACGTGGAGAGGAAAGTTAAAAGGTTCCTCGAGAAGAATTCGGCGAAACCAACACATTTCCCATATTTCTTGTTAGCTAAGTGCTCCGACCGTTTAGTGTCCATTGTGTGACATATTTTTAATCAAAACAATCGTTCGGGAATGTCACCATTTTTCTCGAAGAGGATTGTCTTTTCAATCGCTTTGCTCTTAAAATTGGACAATGGATTGGGTCTGTTGTTATTGAGTAATGTTTTTCTTTCTTACTTTTGTTTTGTCTCGTTTAATTGAAATAGTAAGGTATCTTAAAATTCCGTTTAGTTTCTAATTTGAGGTGTCTGATTTTTTTTCGTCTCTTCTTCTTTGTCGTATCGATGATTCCTCAATTATAAGAGCCTGTGTTGGTGGTCCTGGGGGGGACCGTGAGGAAACATCGTGGTGAGAAGATTGGCCATCTGGACTCTGCGTTACCGAGTGCCAGCTGTTACCAGGGTGTCTCTAATAACTTTTAATAGGCTAACCTTTAGAGAATGACTCTAAAGGTTAGCCTATTAAAAGTAATTATTAATACTTCTTTGTTCCAACTATAATCTCTTGTTAACCACCATGGAAAAAGAGGGTTGTTATAAGTTTGACGTGTGTACTTGTGTATTTGTGTATCTGTTTGTGGCATCATAGCTCCTTAACGGATGAACTGATTTTAATTTCGTTTTTGTTTGGAAGGGGACTTTATCGAAAGTATTCTTAGTTATGTTTGATGAAAATAGTTTCAGCCGTAAACTTATGGGCGCTTTAGTTTTTGCATTGGGTTGTTTTCGCAAGATATCGTGCCATAACTACGTGTTCAATAGATTGTCGATCGAAATGTGTCTGCATAAATTATGGAGCATGAAATAAAATGTGTCGGGGTTTTTTTTTTAAATTGTACTTACATATTTATACAAGTATGTATATAATAATAAGGCATTAATTAAATGTAACCGGAGAAGGGTTTGGTAGAGGTGTCCATAGAGTTATTTGTGTTGAGTTATTTGTGTGTTTAGAGTTGTTTTTATTTTTATGTTTATTTCTCGTGTCTCCTGTGCGGGTCACAAATAAATATTTCTTCTTTCTTTCTTTCTTTCTTTTTCCATTTTGCTCTAGTTATATTTAAATCTAATCTAGTAAGGGGTGAGCTCATTTACATTAAAATGATGCAAATCCAGACTCGGGACTGCCGAAATAGAATAGAATAGAATAGAATTTCTCTTTATTCAAGTATCCATGACTCAAAGAAATGGTTAGTAAAACTTACAACTATGTTAGTAACACATAATTATATTATCAAACTGACACTACAAAAACAAAACAACAAATAACAGTCGATCACCGTTGCGACAACCCATGTGAGATGGCACAACAGTGACCCACAAAAACACAGTCTTGGCGACACGAAATCATACTTAGGATACTGTTGGAGCTGCCCCACACTCTGCGCACCATGGATGCGCACCTTTTGCGCATGGTTGTGTAGAAACAATCTACATGCGCATCCGCAAACATCCCCGACGCACTACAGAATCGAGGCAGCCCCACCAGCATCCTAAATGCATTGTTGTACTGAACACGGAGAGCGTTGTACGATCTTTGCGTATATCTAGCCCACAGGCTGCTCGTGTAAAAAGAAGTACAGTAGGCTCGAAAGAGCGTTATTTTGACAGAAAGTGAGCATCGTGCAAACCTGCGAGCCAGCATGTTCACTCTAACCGACAACGCTCTCCGCTCCCGTTCAATGTCGTCATCATCTTTGAGATTGGGGGTTAATATATGACCTAGATATTTGAGCTTATAGACTCTTTTTAAAGGCGCGCCATAAAGTAAAACAGGTGGTACCTTATTAGGGCTCTTACCCCCAGCCTCAAAGACCATGATCTCCGACTTCTTGATGTTATATGCCAGGCCATGTAACCTAGCATACGCCTCACACTGGGCAACCAGTTTCCTCAACCCACAGATTGACGCGCTCAGCAGCACCATGTCGTCCGCGTAACTGATATTATTAACGCAGATACCGTCTACATAACATCCAACCCTAGTACTGCTGAGCTCAGCAATGAGTTCGTTCACATACAGGTTGAAGAGCGTAGGTGAGCTTAACCCACCCTGCCTCACCCCACACTCCAACCCGTACGGAAGAGACAACGCCCCTGCCCATCTTACAGTGTTGACCTGGTTTCCATACCAAAACTTAAAAATGTTTAATAGTTCTGTGGGTAAATCAACCCGCTCTAACTTACTCCACAAAACATCATAGGAAACCAGGTCAAAAGCCTTAGACAGGTCCAGGAAGCAAGCATAAACAGACGTCTCACGCTTCGCATAGTATGTGACAGCATGCTTAAGACACAACACTGCACTTTCAGTTGACAATCCAGCCCTGAAACCAAACTGGTTGTCATGTATGGTTGTTCTTTTATTCAGTTGTGCATTAAGCATGCTGTCGAAAACCTTTGATAACACAGTAGCTAGAGAAATGGGCCTATAGTTACTGCTGTCGGCGAGGTCACCAGTTTTGTTTTTAGCTACTGGTACAACCACTGTTCGCATCATTTCACTAGGCATGTAACTATGACCCATACAGAAACTATACAGCATAGCAAGTACCCTAGGTAAGTGAGGGCCAGCATATCGGAGGTGCTCGATGCTAAGCCCGTCATGGCCGGGGGACTTACCCCTTGACATACATCCAATCGTTCGAGTAATCTCAGCGGCCTTAAATTTAACCCCTATTTCCATGCCGGGCATAACATCGGGCACCGACCGCGATGGGCCCAGAGGAGATTTGACAAAGAACGCCTCTTTAAAAAGATTGGCAATATCTTCTGGCTCACTCATGCCACCGACGCTCACAGGGATGCCCGGCCTGGCCTTCAATTAATTTGTGTGTTTCCAGAAACTCCGAAAATCATTCTTAGCATGGTGTGAGGCTAGAATATCCATTTTAACTTGGTCTTCGTGGTCTTGGCACCACTTTAACCTAGACTTGAAGACTCTTCTAGCCTCACACATTTCGTTATAAACTAATCCACTAGTAGGTTTAGCATTTAACGCCCACGACAAAAATTTCTGCCTAGCCACCCTATGAGCCTCGGCAACATGCTTGTTCCAGCCTACTATTCGCCGCTTTGAGCGCCTGTCGCCGCTTCCCCGACCCACCAAAGCAGCCACACTCAAAGCCTCTATAATGTCTGCATACAGCTTGTCAATAACAATTCTGTGATTGGAATCATTACACATACTATCACAACATTCACCAAGTTCTTGTGGAAAGTCGATTAGCTTTAATCTTTCATGACATTTACGCTGATAGTCTTCTATCTGATTTTGACTTCTCTCCCCCCACACAACCTTGTTCACACATACAACATTTGCACATTTTTGTGACAGAATCACATCTAAATCACATTCGACAACCAGTGGAAGATGGTCAGACCAAAGTACATCATAAATTACATACACATTCCTGACGGAGGGCACAGCTGCCTCCGTCACTACACAGTGATCGAGCCACCTCTTTGAGCCATGCGCCTCACTCAAGAATGTGTATGTGTTCGATTGTAATCCTAACATTTCTGTATCGATACATGTCCATTTTTGATCAGTACAATAACCGGCGAGTTCGGAATAAAATAGCTCAGTTGGGTGCGCATTAAAATCCCCCAACATGTATACATAATCTACATTACAGTTATCAATAATCGCACTCACCGAGCTTAAAATGTCCGTAAAATCCATTAAATTCGACACCGTGTCCGTGGGCATGTAAACACTAAACACTAAAAAGGATTTATCCTTTACTACAATTTTCACAGCACAAATACGTGGATTTCCGCACTGCACAACAACCACATTCTGGAACAGAGTTTTTCTCCACAATAGGGCGACGCCACCGTAGGGTCTACCGCGTAGAATGCCTGCTGACGTATCCACCGCCGATACTCCGGTACAGCTGAATTCGTCGCTTATTGTGTCAAGAAACGTGATGTCCTCAGGCAGTAACCACGTTTCCTGTAGCGCAATTAAATCAGACTGCTTACATAAGTCACGAACACTTTGGATGGAGCGCTTGACATTTTTGCAATTAAATGTCACCAATTTGCAGACACTGTCATTACTCAACATTAATATTTAATTGTGGGCCGACTTCCTTAACGATAGATGTATTATTAAGTCGTTTCGGCCTGTAATTCACAAAACGTCGAAAAATAATCCCCTGTGGCCACAGCTGATTATCCAAATACAATTGTAGATTACTCTGGGACACCAAGAACTTATATGCATTATGTTCGCATTTCCGTTTAATATTAATCCTTTCTAAGTTAACTCTTTCCCCAGTTTTCTTTTCTATATATTGGGTTATGTGCGACTCAGAAGCGTCCCTATGTACGTTTGATATAAATATGGGGATTTTTCTGTCAGCTGATCTGAATTTCTCCTCAGATTCAACAATACTGCTACCAGTGTTACCTTTAAGGCGATCTTTATATTTTTGTTTCTTATGATGCACCACTGTAAATCCATCATCAACGTCAACAGCAGCAACACTTGCATACGATGGACAAGGCGCCGCCGCCGCCGGCCGCAATGAGCGCGTCACAGCTTCATACAGTTGTTTACTAGACTCGCTAGCAGCGGCTGATAACGGCAACGATGACGCATCACCCCGATCCCCGCCACTCGTCGCACGGATCATGCCTTCTCTGTCGCCGTCCCCGCTTTCTGATTCACAACGGTTAACCGTTAGAAGATGAGATTTAGTACTACCCTCCATTTGATTTTTGTTCACATTCGAAGTAATATTATTAGATTGACGAGTTATCTCGACCGATACTAACTGTCCACAGCTGTCAGGTAAATCTTCTTGAATTGTGCGGATAGTATTGTTATCACAGGATGCACTTGTCTTTGTGTTTACATTTGTGGCCGCGTATGGAAGTGACATTAATTTCATATTACACTCCGTTTTAAAACTTTGGAGATCCTCTTGAGTCACATAAGACGCTTTGATTTGATCAATCTCAGATCTTACTATCACTAAATCCTTCAGCAGTTTTGACACATCCAGATGACCGAAAAGTATGGGAGGTAGGTTGTTGAGATCGCGGGCTACAAAAACCGGCAAAACATCTGGATCAGTGGTTTTAAAAATGGCAATGATGTCGTTCAACACTCTATTATCCTTGCCTTTTCCTTTGCGGACAGTGCTACGCACCTCTGAAGACAACGATTCCATCAATAACGACTTTGATTTTTGAATCTGCTCGCTGGAAAAAGCCGATGCACATATTTTCACCAAACTCGTCTCATCGGAGAGCGACACTTTGTTTTGAATGTAAGCTAATAGCTCGTCGATAACAATGTTACACGACACACACTTCACTGTATCGGACATTTTGGTAATTACGCACGGGCAGCGCGACAACCGACAAACACGAGCGCAGGTAATGACTGCACGCGCGCAACTGAAATACCTCAAGAAAAAACCTAATAGCCGTTACTAAGGAGTATAAGCTTGAGGAATTGGAAACAGGTCCTTAAAGTATGAGGCCTGCCTGGTGGTAAATTTCTGGGTCTATGAGGCTCATACTCCTCAGCAACGTTTGCGACCAATGAGGTGAAATATTCTTAGCTAAAAGTCTTTAATTTCGTTTCAATTGACACCAGTAAAGAAAACCTTCACATTACTTGTATATTGCCTGTTCAGAGGACAATGCCCTTCATAAAGTTGGTGACCACGACCTGTATAACGGAGAGCGATTCTCAAATTACCGGGGCCATAAAGTATACCAATTTATTACAACCAATTGAAATTTTCAGTTGAAATATGTGGTTGTTTATTGAATAATGTTTGTATTTGAATGATATTTTTTTTTGTTTTATCTATTATAGGCTCGCGCTTGACCACTATCTCACCTGATGGTAAGCTATGATGTAGTCTACGATGGAGCACGCTTGCCTAGTAGTAACCTATCACTCTTGACTTAAAGACCCCTAGATTGTAGCTACATCATTTTAGTGTCAGTTATATTGTTTGCAAATTTTGTAGTAACTTAGGTCAGGAACATTTTTCTATTTATGATGGGTACCTTCGTGACCTCAATCTTGCTTGATAGTATGCTATACCTGAGGTCTTGAGTGGGACGAGCGAACCCAAAAGTTGCCTGTTCACTTTTGCTATGAATGCTGTAGACGCGTTATAGCAGGTATTATGGCCTATCTAAGTTTCCTGCCACATTTAGATTATCGGCGAATAATTTGTGCACGAATATGACCACGTAAAGACCCGTTTATATAATTATTCGCCTATATTCCGTGAACATAGAACTTTCACACATAGATGAGGTGCAACTGGTTGCTATGGCTTTGTCTATTTAATGTGTATTACAAAAAAAAAAAGTGAGAAAAGACGGAAACGAAGATGGCGGATGGCAGCCTTCAACCGCAGTCGAAACATGTACATTATACGGATCCAAGCATCATCAACAAGCAAGCAAGCATCATCGCTTCATTATGGCTTTTTTATATTTGTGCAACCGATGATTAGGATCCCATATCACGGGTTGTTCCTGGTAAACTTCTATACATTTTAAAGCATTCTCGTTCGTCCAAACCATCGCAAAAAATAAACCGCATAATATAAAACGACCACATTTGATAAAGTTCACGAGTCAAGTCAACTGAACATTGACGAAAATGTAAACACCGCGCATGAATATATACGAATAATCCTTAGATTTGCGTTAAAAAACCGACGCCGCGCGGAGTATTAGTGGCGAGTACCGAATACACCGGTATTTAAATTCTCGTTGTCATGCCTATTGTGTGTATTTTTTTTTTTGTTTTATTAGATATAGGCTCGCGCTTGACCACCATCTCACCTGATGGTAAGCGATGATGTGGTCGTGTATTTCTAAATGAGGCATCCTACACAAATATTTATAGCAGACATGCCAAAACAGACAACACATCGTTTTTAGAAATCACTTTTTTTCAATAGGTTTCGTTACTCCAAGAATACCTTTTCCTGAAGATGGTTTCTTTAAAAAAATGTATAACAATAACAATTTTGCAACATCCGGACAAAAATCGTAGGAGCAGTAATGCTAACCTTGCGGAAAAGAAAGGTTCAAGATATTGTACAACTAGCAATCAGAATCGAATGGGTCCTTCCGTAATTGAAGATATTTCGATGTCAACAATTTTTGCCACAATTGTTGCGAAAGATCTTGGTATGTAGGTATCAATGTGTTAAATAATGTTATTCTAAGAATGGTTTGAGTGGATTGTATGTGTAGCAAATATATTTTGGTCTTCCCTTATTACCATATGTGTAAGATATGCGTAGATTCACAATTTCCTTTTATCTTAGGTAAAGATTTCTCGTTGTATAGGGTCTTTCAACAAGGACGGGTTGATGTTAAAATTGAATAAAACAAGATGTGTGTGAGATATTAACGAAATTTATTTTTTATTTAAAAGGCTCATTTATGCCATTATGGATGGAATATGACATCGTTCAAATGTCCGCCTCGTTCGCTTTGTATGAAAATATGACAGGAATCATGCACTGCGACTCCTGACAATGATATGTACATGTCCGTGGCTGAAAACCAAAGAACTTTTAAAATTGGCGGTGCCTAAAATGCGTTGAGCGCACAGGTCTATTTCGAACCGCCGCCGTGGTTCAAACCCTCAGTTTCAAACCGACATTTATGTCGTAATTCGAGTAAACAGTGACACGCTTGGTTTGTATATATATTTGCAATGATGACAATTCCGCATATAGCAGCAGCTTCTGAGGCTATTCCACGCTCTATTCTAGAAACAAATGAACCATAACCTACTCGTATAATGAATTTAGGCCTGCCCAGTATTAAACCATTACTGTATAATTTTCAAATTTACAGTATATATATTAGCCTGGCATAATACTATAACCTAATTGATGAAAATAAGCTCACTGACTGTTTCACTGGACTGATTCCTGAATACCGTCATCACTGAACAGATTATTCTTACAGCCATGCTGATTCTCATTGTACACGCGAATTAAAAAAGAAGGAGCTATAACATTGTTTTATTCAAGTTTTTCTTTTGGGAAAGTTGTAAAATCCTATTGATATTATTAATATAAAAGTCTGAAAAATATCAATCTCTAAAATCTAAACAAATTTATGTTCACATTTCAACACATTTGGATGACACCTGGCACACACCATTTGGCATGTGTCATCTAAATCCGTCCGTGTTCTCCGAAGACCAGCACCCAAATTGTCTAATTGTATTGAAAGCACAAAGCCCGTACGCACACTTTTATTTTGACAATTCAGCAGTATTTATTGCTTGTTTTGCCGAGTAGACGGATGTTTAAACGTTATTAAGCAATGAATGATATTACAGCGTGTGCGCAAATGCGAGCTATCAATGAAGTGTTGCATTTAGGTTGCAGGACCTGAATTAGATAAAGGTTACTTTTATCCCTGAAATTGTGTTCCCATGGCAATCTAAATTTCAACTTTCATAAGGGTGAAGCCTTTGACAAAAGATACTCGTAGTAATAAATAAGATGTAACAGATTCGAATAAGATGGCATACTCAGACGAAATATGTCAATCCCCGTTTATAACCCCACACAAAGACGTATTCCTTGAAATATTCCTTAACTTCACTTAACGTCACTCAAAGCATAGATATTGAAAATCTTCACAACTCGAGGACTTTCGTACCTTCTAGTATGTTTATGACAAAAGTCCTCTTACAATGCTACTGAGCCAAAAGTAGGTTCTATGCTAGAAATATATTTCGAATACGAGTGTGTTGAACTGTTAAGTGTAAGCTATTGCTTTCTTTTGTCTACAGTACTCACATAAATCGGCGTCTCTTTTGTAGACAGTCCATTGATCTTCCCTTCACTCTCAGAAACGACTAATTACTATGTCATATGGCCGTATTCCATTGCTGAATATTCAAATTTTTCTACATTGAATACAGTACTCCAAAGACTACCAGGGTCTCTAGTGACATTTTGTAAGTAACAACGATTGTCACAAAGAAAAATGTATAGGATGGACATGCGTCACAAGAACTACACGTGGTCAATGTGGAACATTTTGGTATTTCAACAATCCGTCGATAGAATGTTACTTTGTCTAGCGCCCCAGATCCCTTCTGTTACTAAGAAGACAATAGCAATAGAACCTTACTGTAACCGAACTTGAGCCATCAATCATGACCAAGGACCTTAAAGTTGGGGCCATTGTGGCGCCCCCTACCGGTGCGATTATCCCATTTATTATTGTTTGGACTCTTTTGTTAAGTTCGCCGGAGATTTTATCGTGACCGTCTGAGAAAAGTCGTGATATAACTTAATATTGTTACTTTTCCTAGCTTTGTTAGTGTCTCTCTACAAGTGATTTCTAAATAAAGTATTATTTTGAGAAATTTATAGTGTTGCAAAATAAATGAGTTGTACCGCACCCCTATTATAGTATGAGATCCTACTGAAAAAATGTGCAGGTTTTTTGTTTTTGATAAAACTTGATTTTTACTACTGATTCTTGATAGTAGAATAGATTACGGCAGGGTTGGATGGCCTCATCTTGTCGCAAACAGTATATTTTTTACATATTTTTTTTTTCAACTTCTACACCACATTCTTTCAAATGACGTTGGATTTGCCTTAAAAGATCGTATATTGGCACTTAATTATCAAACATAAATTTTAATTTATAATATCAGTTAATTAGTGGTATAGTGAATTTTATTTATAAATATATAATATATATATTATCGTCAAACGCGAACTTATAAATAAATCGAAAATTGCGGCTAGATATTTTCAAGCCACCCTGCATAAATCGATTCTACTATCAAGTATCATTCATGAAAATTAAGATTAATCTAAAACCCTGATTACTGCAGTCGGATCTTAAGCTATTTTGTGTTTTTTTCGATTATAAACAGCGTAGCTCTTTTAGCTGTTGGTGTATAAACAGCGTAACCGTATATCGACTTATTTGGCAACCTGTCTAATTGACGTAGAAAAAATAAGTGGTGGTCAACTTTTACACAGAATATAAAGGAATGGAAAGGAAACTGGGCAGTCTTTATGCTGCATTAGGACAACAGGTTGGTAATAAAAACCCAAATATACAAATACAAATTACAATTACAAATTCGTCAAAAAAATTAACATAATTATATAAAACCCAAACTTTTTTAGAAATACTAACAATCTATTTCTATTGAAATCGGATTTCACAAACAACAGAACACTAACTGAAATACGGTTGTAGATTTTTACACAATTTTAAGCTCGTTTTTCTCTGCATATTTGTTTTGCTTTTGGCGCGCGCCATTCAAATACAGACGATTTCAAGCATTTTAAATATGTTTTTTTCAGCTAGAAGTAGTGCTTATACGTATCGGGTGTTAAAATTTTATATAAAAGAGCTTGAGTGTATATCATGCGCAGTTTCTGTTCCAGTTTGTTGCGGCTCTTTAACGAATTGCTTATCAAATTGTAATATTATTTTGGTAAAAACAACTTATTTATTTTTGCTTTCTTTATTTTGGCTTTAACACACGGTTCGAACAAATAAATTCGATTGCGTTAATATTATGTTTGTTAATTTAGTGATCGTGGCACAACAAAAAACGACTGCAAAATTTATTTACAAGACTTTTATTTAAACATTAAAATTACCTAAATCTTAAAACAAACAAAATAATATTGAGAAGGTACGCAGATGAGTCCTCTTATCTTCCAATAACTACCAACTACGTTCACCAATCACTGTTCTTCAGCTTTGGTATCTTTCGAGCAAAGCGGCTACGGCCTCACTGACGTACACAGACGCGGTGAAAGAGCGATAGTATTATGCACTTAGGAAATGGTTGGAAATTATTCGAGCGCAGTGACACTGACGCGGTGGCAGTAGATTTTACGAATATCTCAAATTTATATACTATTTTAAGACTCTAAAAGTAGACTGTCGAGCACAGTGGCTCCAGCGTCACTGAAACCGGAATCAGTGTCGCCTCGTTAGTGACGCCGCCCGCCGGAGCAAATTTGCTCAGAAATCTACCTTTAAGCGTTTACATTTTTACAAACTAATATGCACATGAAATAAACAATGAGCACCCTAACTCCTTTAAGTCTCTCTATTATTGGTTTTTGACAAAATTTTGTATAACAAGTCTGGTAAAAACAATATCGTGATACCCCGGACCCGTTTAAAAATAACTTGTTTAAGGATAAAGATAAATAGTGTGCCTATATATAATAGAATGTTAACCCTTTTTAAGAAATAAAATATACGTACACTCGCATTTTCTACATTAGTACCATTAATCATAGTAAATCTTAAAAATAAAATTATATAAACCAAAACTATCAAATAATAATATTTTAAAACAATCCTAAGTACTATACAATAAAAAAAATTGTCCATAAAGGTCATAAACTCAAGACGATTTGCCGTCTTGTGGTGTTGGTGTCATTGACGTTTTGACAGTCAAACATTATTCGTGAGACGCCTATATTTGAAATCAGAATCTGAGATGATTACACAGTTCTGAAAAAAAAAACTTAACGACAAAATTAAACTTCCATTGTAACCAACTTTTTAGAACATTTTATTTACTACAATAATTGGACAATCAAAACTCAACTTAAAAAAATGTTAGCGAAAGAAGATATTTGAGTAAGTGGCAATGGAATCAAAATTATCTGAGATTACGAATTAAAATTTTTGTTGGTCCTATTTTTGTTACACGCTTAAATAATTCTTGCTCGCTTGGTACGTTTATATTGGGTTTGAAGCTTGTTCTTGTTCGTCTTCTTCATTCATGCCTTCTAATATTTGCTTCCGGTCTTGCGCTCTCTGGTTCTGCGATGGCATCGTTGAACGTCTCAGCTGATGAAAAGTTTATTATATTAATACGACATGATTAATTATCGGATATCTAGGAACAATATAGTCTGGGTGATCGTTATTTCACAGATTCTTCAGTTTGTGGATAGGCAATGTCTGCCGAAGGATCACTCTTAGGGGGTGACCATAAGCTCTTAGAGTAAGGTTATTTTGAGTGTGCGTGAGGTTCTGATATATACAAGTCATATACATCTGTCCCTTACACACACTCAAAATAACCTTACTCTAAGATCTTACGGTCAATCCACAGGTGAAGCAGACTTAATAAGCTATCTAAGACATTGGATGTTCCCACGGTATCATTGCAATATTTTCTCGGGTATTGGATGAACACCGTGGGTTTTATTTACATGCAAAATATTTTGAAGTCATATAATATATTATAAAGATAAGTATACAAATAACTTCGTATATAAGAATGAATAATGAGAAAACTCACAATAGTTTGACGTTTAACACTTTTCCTTAATTTT
Source organism: Anorthoa munda (assembly GCA_945859665.1). Lineage (NCBI taxonomy): Eukaryota > Metazoa > Arthropoda > Insecta > Lepidoptera > Noctuidae > Anorthoa > Anorthoa munda. The sequence continues at coordinate 25,578,046 of OX243905.1, read as the reverse complement.
TGCAATGCTTCCCGTTTCTTACGACGCAAGAAACCAACCTGAAAGAAATAACCTTTTGGTGAGAAAGAGTTTACTACCGTTCCAACTGCTCTGAGTGTCTGCGTGATTGCTGATGCCCTGTTTAGCTGGTGTATGCAGAGCCTAGGCTAGAGGCCTAAGTACGGCGGCAGATTTTGTCTCTGCATAACCCAAAGGTTGACTGGTAGAAAATACCTAAGACACCTCTGTACTTTTTATGCGTAAAGTATTAAGTTCCGTATCGTTACTGTACAGTAGTGATTTTAAAAGGGGGCTCTCCTCACTATGGTCCGCGGGGTGAGTGCTTAGTACTCTGTCACCCGTGCAATCTACGTTGCCTACGTTTGCGTTTACGTCGTATTGCTAATGATCTACGTTGTGCACTTTGTTTAATTCAACCCAGAACTGAGAATCTTGTACTAATCTTGTCATAATAAGCATACATGCGGGACAACAGTAATCTTGTATTAAAACAACCTCTACCTTTCCTTCTTTATCTTTTCCTTTAACTTTGTTGTATATGGATGTTTGTTACTTAAATACAAATACACATACTAAAGGCGCATTCGTTTTTATTTTTCGCAGTAAGCTTGACAAAAAAATACTTTTGTCATAAAATTATGTCCAGCGCATTTTCGACGGTAGCTCTATAACCAACTCACTAAGAAGATAGTACAGCTGTCGGTTCACAATAGGTAATTAATGGTCGTTCAGCGATGAACGGCGGGCGTATTACGTATCTTTTGCAAGAGCAAAACGATAGCGATTTTTGCGCAATAATTGTTCTTCCATACAGAAGTTTTAGAGTTGTTGGCGGTTTTTTTTTTAATAAGTGCATTTGTCAAACAGCATTAGCAAACGATTGTGTAGGACCTACCATACCTACACTGCAGGTAATTCCGACTTTTATGACATAAAGCGTTTCATCGCTATCGTTTTGCTATTGCAAAAGATACGTAATAAGCCTGCGGGTTACAAATTCATCGAGAAAAAAATCAATTTATTTGACTACGTCAGAAGATAAATATTTTTTTCCAAAAAAAAATCTTTTTTTAGGCAAGCTTTTCAGCGTACCGTGCATTGTCATCCAAACTAAACGTGTATGCATTTCACCATAATCGGTTGAGGATAACTGCTTAATAATTCAGATGCAAGATTTGACCCGAACGTATTTAGATAAATACATTGCAAGTTAATAAAACGCTTGTAAATTTACTTACCCTGTAGAGTATCAACGCGATGATGATCAAGATGCAGAGGGCTACAACAACTGCGATTATTATGGTCTCTATTGGCACCGTTCCCTCTTTAAATTGGACGATTGTGGTTACGCTGAAACAAAGATATTCCAGCTTGTATTAACAACGGAGCTTTCAACTTCTAACGAAGAGGATATGTAAGATAGTTAATTAAAAATATATTTATAAATCCAGATTTTTCGTATTATTCTCAGCAAACTCTTTCATTTGATACCCATATCATGGCAGTGCATAAAAAATTACTAGTCCGCCATCTTGGGTCATCCGTCATATTGGGCTTAGAAAGACGTCACTTAGCACAATGCATTACCATCCAAACTAAACGTGTATGCAAAATTTAATCTACATCAGTGGAGGATGCTTTAAAATTCAGTTTCAAGATTTGACCCGAACACACTTACATAGGTACATACATTGCAAATTAAATAAAAGCTTTTAAAAACTCTTTATCCTCTTTTTAATTTCAATTTTATTTATTTACCTTGCAGTTTTGAACTCTTTCTCGAAAACTTGTAGTTTAACAGACGACGTTATGGTAATATTGTGGTCTTTATCAAGAAGCCCGGCTGCAAAAGAAAAGGAATAAATATAAGCAACACCGTATATTTTAAAAAACCATGGTTCCAAGAACTAATCTTGCCCAGCGGTGGGATTTTTCAGGGTAAAATAGAGTTAAGTGTTGTAAATATTAATCACATCACACACATCACATCATCAGCCTATTAATGTTCCCACTGTTGGGACACAGGCCTCCTCTCTGTGAGAGGGGATGGGCCGTAATCCACCACGCGGGCAGTGCGGGTTGGTGGATGTGACACGTCTTCGAATTTTTGATTCTAGGACATGCCGCTTTCCTCACGATGTTTCCCTTCACCGGTTTAAACATAAGTGTCGTGAGTTCGAACCCAGGCAGGCGCTTTAGTTTGTGAAAATTATTTCTTCACCACTACTCTCAAAAACGGTGAAGGAAAACATCGTGAGGAAACCGGCATGTCCTAGAACAAAAAATTCGAAGACATGTGACATCCACTAACCCGCACTGGGCCCGCGTGGTGGATTATGGCCCTACCCCCTCTCACAGTGAGGAAGCCTGTGTCCCAGCTGTGGGAACATTAATAGGCTGATGATGATGATAATGAATATCTGCTTAGAGTAGTTCGGACTCCGAAACTTAGAAACCAGCTGACTAAGAGGCTTCTTTAAAAAAATCCTATTCCAAGAACTCAGTAAGAGTTTTTCGAATAAGTTTTTTTGTACAACAGCAAAAAGTTAAAAATATTGTCTGGTTTATGGTAACAGGCAGCCCTATTCATGGAAATTGAACATAATGACATGTGGTCATACTAAAGTATCCGCCAGATATCAAAATAAAAAAAATCCTTGGTACGAATTGTACCAAAAAATATAATAACGTAACTTGAAAGCATGATTTTTTCTTTATTGTGATATTTTGATAATTTTGGTATCAAATGAAAGGTTTAGGCGTAGAATCATTTTTATCCGCTAATCATATAAATCCATGCGTTTATGAGATATTAACTCATTACTGAATGCCAAGTAAAAGGGTCAACGAAGCCCCTTACCGCGATGCGTTTTGTTTTGATCGCGTTAGCAACACTGCCTTTCATTGTTTTACGAATCGTTTTGAAATATTGGAATAAATTGGTAGACAGGTGTTAACGACTTTAATTTTTTTGTTATCTGGCGGTGACTTTACGAGTATCCTTCATCATGAGACTTACTGAGAGTTCCGCTTAGAATTTTCAGAGGTATGACAATCTTGGCAAATTCCAAGTTTGTAATCAAACTTTCTACTGTACAGATAAAATTGGTTGACGTGTCATCTTCATCTATAACTGCGCAATAAGTATATGTATTTGTAGACGTGGAATGGTATACCTGAAAGTAAATGAAAAGTACTAGTGTAAAAATTGTGTGTAAAATTCACACAAACTTTACAGTTTAATCATAATACCCGGTCATTTAATTTGGATGATGCAATAAAATACAATTTGCATTAGCAGACCAACAGCAAGATATATACGACGCTCAAATGATCGCGGGTAAGATTATACTGAGATCCAACTGAAAAATTTCGTAGGTATTTTGTTTTTGATCAAACTTGATTCAAAGTCAAAAAACGAACAAACAAAAAAAAAAGGAATACTGAGTGGATCATTGAAGTTATTTTTCACTTTGTAGTGTTTTTATATTTTAGAAGTCGGTTGTACTTTTTATAAAAAAAGTTTTTTACCCGATTGCCGAAGGAGGGTAATGTGTTTATCAGTCTATGTATTTATATATGTATGTAAGTATGTAAGTTTGTTTGTTCCTATGTGGCGTTCTAGGTAACTCAAGGTTAACTCAACAACTTGCTTCGTCGACTCACATCCACTTCCTGGGGCGCCTCCCCTCACGTCCTTCGTACATCTGGTTTGGCTTTCTGTTTCTCAGCTGGCGAATTTGCCTACCCAGTGTGGCATCGATCTGCTCATGCCCAAAAAGTAGATGTAGCCTTAAATGACAAATGTAGAATTATCACTGGGCGCCTTAAACCCACTCCACTTTCTGCATTATACCCACTGGCAGGAATAGCCCCTCCAGAGGTCCGTAGGGAAGTTGCCTGTTTCTCCGAAAAGCATACGCAGGAGACCGATAACCGACACCTACTGTACAACATGGAGCAATCAAGGGGGCGACTAAAGAGTCGGAACAGCTTCCTAAAGTCGGCTAAAACAACTTACGGCGACGGCCCTGACAAGGCGCGCAGGAAACTGTGGCTCCTCAAATACCCCCTCCAACTGACTATATCGATCCTGCAGAAAAGCTCCCAGCTGGGCATAAACTACCATGGCCAACATGGAAAGCCCTAAATAGGCTGCGAAGCCAAGTAGGCCGCTGTAGGTATAACCTGGTCAGATGGGGGTACTCCGATCAGCCACAATGCGTCTGTGGAACCACACAGCAAACGATGCCCCACCTGTTGTCCTGCTCTCTATGCACAAACACCTGCACCATGAAGGACCTATGCCAGGCCAGCGCTAGGGCTGTCGACAAGGCCGAGTTCTGGTCGAAGCACAACATCTAATTTAAAAACTAAAAATGGAATCATCGACACGATGAAGAAGAAGAATAGAATATGCTATCAACGTAGCAATCTTATATCTACATCTACGTGATAGAGAGAAAGCTCTCTGTGTTACTTGTAGTCCACTAATAAATGTTTTAGTGTCAAAAAACAATAATTTGTCACTATGACAAGCCAACATTTGTAAAATGTTATTTATCTTATAAATCCGCTTGTTCTCATCTTCTGAGAAGCTATCCGAGTAAGGAAAAGCACAAACCATGATCTTTCCTACATTTAACCCTAGCAAGATGTCAATACCAGCCAATATGTCTTTTTTGGTAATGCCAGTACTATTTCCCAAAAGCAAAACCATTGTAGAACAATTATATCTATATTTGAATTTATAATTCTACTGATAATTTGCTTAAAACTTATATTATGGTAACAATGATTTGTGAAACTATGGCTAAGGTAATTTTGTAATATTTTTCCAAAGCCTGATCCTATTTCATCACTAAAAAAAATTGTTTTACATTACTGTACATTGTGTATACAGTCTTTTCAGGAAGAGCCAACATTGGTGGAGAAAAGTCACCTTGCAGCTGGGGAGGTCGTGGGTAGTAGGCACAGTTGCAAGAGGAATTTGTCAGAGCCTCATACCTCTCTGCATTGTACTTCGCCAAGTCCAATAATTCCCCAGCCTTAAACATGCGCTCACTCAATTGGTGTTGTGAACTTTCATATTTCTCAAAAATATCCTTCAGTAAACACTCCTTGTATAATAAATCGTTTTGGAGGCGCTGTGTATCATCATACTTTTACAATTTATGTATTATATATATTTAAATTCAAATTCATTTCATATAAATTTACAATTATCTAGCTCACCCAGACAGGTATTTAATCTACTAGTTAAGTTAACACGTGGCTTTCTAAGAGAAATATTAAATTTAAGGAGATTTTGTTTTTTGATTGATAAAGACGAAGGTAAGGGAGAGTCAAGACAAAGTGTAATTTACCAACGATATATCGATGTTGCAATACCAAAATTTAAGGGATATGTTATTTTTTAATCAAATGATTTTTCGACAGTGCTTGGCAATCACATAAATTTTTGCCATTCGCCCAATCACTATGGGACGCTTTCCTTGATATAATGTCCCTCGGCTAGGATCTTATGCTACCTTGGTATAGTCAGAAGTGTATGGGAAAAGGTTATATGTCGTGGTGGCCCTGTGGCTAAGACCTCGCCTGCCGTGCTAGAGGTCGTGGGTTCAAATCCGGGCAAGTACTAATGTGACTTTTTCAAATTCATATGTACTTTCTAAGTTTATCTTGGACATCACAGGCAACGGTGAAGGAAAACACCGTGAGGAAACCTGGAATTATATAGTTAATGTAAGTCTGAAATAGCCAAGTCCTGTGGAGTTTCCCAGAGGTGGCTTAAATAACTCTGTTACCAGAGGTGGCCACACCTCACACGAAAAGAAGAAAAAGATGGGACAAGGTTGCCAATAACGATGAGAATGAAACAAATACAATTATGTACGACGATCTAAAGCTGGTTGCGCAAATTGTACCGAATGAGGATTGCGAACTCCTGCAAAGGGATATAGACGCAATCTACGAATGGAGCATAGCGAACAAGTTGTTTTTAACCTCCGACGGAAAAAGAGGGGTATTATAAGTTTGACGTTTGTACCTGTGTGTTTGTGTTTCTGTCTGTGGCTCCTAAACGGATGAACTGATTTTGATTTAGTTTTTTCTGTTTGAAATGTGACATTATGGGCAGTCTTCTTAGCTATGTTTGATCAAAATTGGTAAAGCCGTTCGTTGTAGTATTTGCGTAGATTCTGATGTATTTATGGATCAATGGAATAAATAAATGCGCGCATGTCTGGTGTTCTGTCATGAACACATAGTATATGGGTTTTATGGGTGTCCACTTTTCCATGTTAATGATATTGTTATTTAATAATTCACAAACAAAAATGTCAAAATGATGTTCTATTTATGTTATTATTCTATGCTAATTGACGTAATTGGTCTTTGTATAGTTTTAATTAACTATAAATAGAATAAATAAATAAATATGTGGAAGAAACTATCCAATGTAACCAACACAATGTAGTAACTTACTGTGATTAAAGTTTTGTTATAGAAGATGTACGGATGCTTCGGCAATGTTAAATAAACGGGCAGGGTCAGCCAGTCGGTCGGGCCTTGATTATTAATCTGCAATAAAATATACTGTTTTATTAAAAACCCAGACGGAGGTCGATCTTACATTATTTCTTACTATTATCCTCAAGGTAGAGGAGCTCATAGCTGAATCATAGCAGCGGCACGGGTCGATGTTTAAAGTTAAGCATCGTTTGGCGAGGTCGGTGTGTGGATGGTTACATGATATACAAGTTAAGCCGTTGGTGCCGTCTGTCATTTATATAACTTTGTCATTCGTTACGAATAATCAGAAGTTAGAAAATCTCACACCAATCTTGCCAAGGGGTATCGTGAACCAGTTTCAGGGTTGTAAAGGTCTGATAGACTCTATGCAATCCTGTTGTAAAATAAAATGTGAAATACTTGGACTAAGCTGCATTCTGTCTAGAGTTGGGAGAAGGCTTTGTATAATAATATTTTTATTTTTTAATAATAATAATATTAAAAAAAATATACACCCGCCATGTTATCTCTTCACCACCCTTGGTTGACTGGTAGAGAATGCCTCTGGCAATAAATACGCCTATGTACCTTTTTGTTGCATGACGTTTTAATAAATAAATTGTTTTATTAATCTGTAAAATTTCTTACCGTATAAATGTGTTTAATCTGTTTGCCATTTTCTTGAATGTCCTCTTCCGTCATACCAACAACCATACCGATATCAGTTTCCCTGCAAGCGAAGAAATTTTTTTACATAAACATAACACAACAAGGTACACTTATAGCACAACCACATTTCACCAGTTATATTTAAATCCCATGAAGACGAGCCTATTACTAGCATCATCATCATCAACTTTGCCCACTGCTGAGCATAGGTCTCTCTCTTCTCGTACCAATCACCATGTTCCCGTGCCAATCTCACGCAGGATCTACCCGCAATGGCAACAAAGTCATCTACCCGCAATGGCAACAAAGTCATCTGCCCATCTCGCCGCTGGACGACCTATACTTTTTCTTCCAGTCCTTGGACGCCATTCGATTACCACCTTACTCCAACTCTCATCACCACGCCTTACCATCAACCGGACACAAATTCAGATTCCAGGCTACTACTGAGGAATTCGAGATGGAAACAATAACACTTTCCCCGACACGAGTATCCAACCCAAAACCTCGTGCTCAGAAGTAGCGCTTGTGAGTGTGACCACTACACCAACGAAGCAGAAAAATTAAAGACTTAGTTTAATTAAAAATTTAAAGTGTAATATGAATGGCATGATAACAGATAGTATAATATCACTTGAAATAACTTTCAAATGATATAATTTTCAGATGCTATAAAAACAATTAACCTTATTACATGTGATCTAATGATATGTTTTATAAAATCTTCATTTGCTATAATAACATTCAGTATAACGTTAATTTCATATGATTTTCAAGTTGTATAATGATCTTTTTATATAACGTTCATTTGACCTAATTATCATATTTACTTATTTTTTTAACGTACCGTTCTTGAGAAAAGCTAATTATTGTAACCTAGCCTCAAAACACTAAAGTAGTTTCTGCATCGTCTGCGGCGCTGCGGGAAGTGCATCGCCTGCTCTTCCTTCGCTCCTCCGGTTTTTATATACACTGTAGGGGTAGACCCCCCGGTGGTTTCCCGCATTGTAGAGGCGGGGGGGTTCAGTAGCTGTGGCTTGGTCACCAACGGTGAAGGGAAGAGGGACTCGTGAGAGCTTTTGCCGATTCAGCCAACAACGTAGCGGCCAACAAGTAGGTTGCGGTGCCGCTTGGGTGACATCGCAACTAGGCGGGCTGCGATGTCGTATGGGCATCCCATACCCATACGATATAGCGGCTGAGGGTTGGGGGCCGTGGCGGGAGAGGAGGCAAGAATACATAATGCGGTGCGCCACTCTCTCTACCTTACGTGGCCTGGACGGGGTCGCCACCGTCTGATGGTGGACGTGGTGGGACCGCAGAGGAAATCCCTATCCCCTGCGGCCGAAAAGTAGTAGGTGGGCGAGCCACTGACCTGAGCCGTCACAGGGGGACAAAGGGTGCCATATATGGCACGTCGTCTGGCGCCCATGTGCTGGTTTGGTCCCTGGGGTGGTCGCGGCGTGCAATGTGTGTTACTCCCCAGAAGAGGGTCCGGTGACGGACAGCCGCGGCGAATTCGCGGTGAATGCTAACGCGTGCCCTTGTTCCTGCCATAAGTGGCACAGGACGACACCGTGGAGTTTTAGTGGATTGGAGACCCAAATAACCGCTATCACCCCGTGGTAGCACAGTATGCATGAGTATTAACATACATACACAACTACACGGTAAAAAAACAGGGTTAGCAGCCAAAAGACTACGTGAAGTCGGGGTGTTCCGATTGGAACTGATTCTAAATTATATTAAACGGTACCTATATAGATTATACGCCGTTACATATATAACGGCGCGTGACATTATTAAATATTGAAAATCAGTTAATTTGGAGAATTGTAATTTATTTTGGTTTATTTCTTCATCATTGGTCATTATTCTGTTATTTTTAAAGATTAATTTTAATTAAGAGCGGGTAATACTGAATGGAGTTGCGTCTGTCATGGCGTGTGAACGTCATATCAATCATCGAAAAGTAGTTGACAGCCGTTGCACATTTTAAACACTCGCAAACCCATTGGCTCTAAATCGATAATTATTACTGCAATCCTTATTGTATAAGTAATTTAATTGACAGTATAATTAAAATAGTGTGCATTTAACGCTACTGTGAATATTATACTTGAATAACCAGTTCACTTCCACTTGACACCACACACTAGGATGTGTGACATTCCTCACAAAGCGAGGGGCATCCGTTATCCGCCGGTTTTGCTGCGTGCGGAGACTTTTTTGTTTGTCTCGCTTGTGAGGGTGAGCCAAGCTGGGGCGGCATACTTGATGGTTGGACGTATGCACGTTTTGAACACGCTCAGCTTGACACGCAGCGGGAGGCATGACGAGAGCACTAGGCAAAGCAGAGTGCGCGCTGCTCTGCTCTTAGGGACTACCAATCAGTGTCCACCCTCTGCAGCCTTAGGGGTGGTGGGATGCGGGCGCACCCGGCGTGTAGCGCCTGTGTCTTGCCCACGTTCACCGATAACCGGAACTTGGTCGGAAGCGGCCGTTTCCAACCGTGTAGACAGTGGTTTCAAACCAAATTTAGCATGAACTTCCAACGCCCTTGGTTGGCGTGCGTGCGTTGCCAACCAGTTGGTTGGCAACTTGTTTGAAGCCGTGTAGGCGCTTGTTGACAACCACGCGTATGTGCGCGACTGTCGCGCTTCTGCAGGCGGCAAGCGCAGACGCATGTCGCTGTGCACAAAATTACTCAACAGAGCGAACGTAAAGTATTATCAGAACTTATCGATATATACAGAGACCTGCCCTGTCTTTGTGATTTGACATCGGAGTAATATAAAGACTAAACTGAAAAAAAATGCATGAGATATTTTTTTAAAGTATATTCTATTACTTTAAAAGTACCTATAATAAATATACTAGCTTCTGCCAGCGGCTTCGCCCACCTTAAATTAAGTTTTTATTTTGCCATGGAAACATTAAATCGGGATGAAAAGATGCCTATGTGCTATTCCAGACTATAATCTATCTCTGTGGCAAATTTCATCCTGATCCGTTCAGCCATTTTAGCTTGACTGAGCAACAAACAGACACACATCCATCCAAATTTTCGCATATATAATATAAGTTATAAAAGTTAACCAGAAAAATCTTGTTGCCATCACTGGTTAACTGTGAAGTGCCGTACTCGACCGATGCAGTGACTGCTTGGAAAATGGCTTGCCCGAATACAGCGTTGCCCGAGACCCCTTTTTCTTAGAGACAGTAAGATTAACCGCTCTGCAGGTTGGTACGGAATAAACTTATAGATACGTCCACCAATACTGCTGAGCGTGCCCGCCTGCTGGCTGTGGGAGAATCGAAGTCGGGCCTCTGGCTACAGGCACTACCGTCACCCAACATATGTACTATGTTGAGTGAAAACACCTTCCGGATCCCTGCGTTGACATGTCTGCGTTTGGGTGCTCCCAGCGGAGCTCCACATCGTTGTCAATGTGGTGAATCAGTCGACCGCCTCGGACACCATGGCCTATCCTGCAGTAGGAGCGCTGGTCGGTTAGCACGGCACGCCAGCATTAATGATATCATACGTCGGGCTCTTGTCACCAGGGTTCCAGCTGTTTTAGAACCCAATGGCTTGGTGCACGACGATGGTAAGAGACAAGACGGGATGACCATAATGCCTTGGAAGGTGGGTAGGCCTTTGGTGTGGGATGCAACATGTGTCGAAACCCTTGCGCCATCCCATCTTCTTAGCACGGCGGGCTGTGCTGGGGCAGCTGCCGCTGGTGCAGAAATCCTCAAACGGCGCAAATACCCTTATTGGAAGTTATATATTTGAGCCGTTTGGGGTTGAAACATTAGGTCCATGGGGTCCGAGTGCTCTTCGAGTATTTCGAGTTGTGTGCAAACGTCTAGTCGACTCTTCACGTGAACAGAGGGCTGGGCTTTTCCTAGGCCAGAGAATCAGCATTGCCATCCAACGTGGCAATGCTGCCAGCGTTCTGGGCACTTTTCACGTTGACAGCGATGTGGACGAATTTTTTGACGCCCTATGACCCCTGCCCTTTTATACGTGTTCGTAGTTTTATTTTATTTTTATATAACTGTATATAGTAGGTAGCTATTGTTAATTAAGTATTTTATAGTACGTAAATTTTAATTGAAATAAAAATCAACCATTGTTTGGAAAAAGTTTGAAGATATAAGATTAGAGTTTAGTTTTAAAGTTTATTAGTATATTCTTTTTACCCGACTGCCGAAGGAGGGTAATGTGTTTATCAGTCTATGTATGTATGTATGTATGTATGTTTGTTCCTATGTGGCGTTCCAGAGACCAAACGCGTTGACCGATTTTGATGATTCATACGTCAATCGATTCGTCTTAATCTTGCGAGTGTCATAGGCTACATTAAAATTGGAGAAAAATGGCGGCTTTTGGGCGCCATATTGTGGGGGGCCAATTTTATTTTTTCTTCCAAACCCATCGTGTTGGGTATCAAAATAAAGGGTTTTTAGAGGCGATTTTAAAAATATATAACACTTATATATTTAAATGTACCTAATTAGAAAAAAATGTTAACTAAAAAGTTATAAATAAAAAAGTTAATTAAAAAAATCAATCTGGTTTTGGTCAGCCAGCTCGCGGATATGTATCCTCCGACTGCACAGCATGATTTTCTTCTTGTTTACGTCTTTTTAGTTCGCTTTTTAAGCAGTCGGGTATTTTGATTTTTTTAATTAACTTTTTTTTGAAGTTATGATAGGCAAGGCGCCATGACTTAGTTGTAATAAACGTACGGTACGAGCATAAATACTTCCTCTCTTTTATATATTCTATTATATATTCTATACTATACTATATTCTATTCTATATTTGAATTTAAGTAAATGTTCATTTAACCATATAAAATTAGGTAAAATGAAATTATATCAATAATTAATTGTATCATTAAATTTGATCTTTATATAAAAAAAGTATATCAAATGAAATAGGCCCTAGACAAGTGACATTCTATCAACAAAAACGTTGCAATAGTGATTGGCATAACAAGTAAAAATTAAAAATGTCTAAAACCCCAACATTTTTTATTCCTTTTTAGGGTTCCGTACCCAAAGGGTAAAAACGGGACCCTATTACTGAGACTTCGCTGTCCGTCTGTCTGTCTGTCTTGTCTGTGTGTCTGTCTGTCACCAAGCTGTATCTCATGAACCGTGATAGTTAGACAGTTGAAATTTTCACAGATGATGTATTCTTGTTGCCGCTATAACAACAAATACTAAAAACAGTATAAAATTTATATTTAAGGGGGGCTCCGATACAACAAACGTGATATTTTTGCCGTTTTTTGTTTGATATTAATAACGGCAACAGGTAGACGCTTGAAATATTCACAGAATATTTAGTTGTATATTCTCTTTAAAAAATAATAATTATTAAATTAAAATAAAATAAATGAAGGGGGGCTCCCATACAACAAACGTGATTTTTTTGCAGTGTATTGCGATAATGGTACGGAACCCTTCGTGTGCGAGTCCAACTCGCACTTGGCCGGTTTTTATTTTTTGTGTTGACACAAGCTCCTAAAATGTCACAATTCATTTTGACTTTTCATAAAATCGCTGATCAAAATGTACATGAATTACCCCGGTCACTCACATGCGCGCAACATTGAGGTAATAACGTACTAATGGCGCGCAAACATTCATATTTGCAAGCATGTGAAGGGCCGTCAGAGATTCATTCGCAAACTTAGCGGATATGCAAATGGGTTCGCATACTCAATTTGCGAACCCGTTTGCGCTTCCTCCTACACTTGTTTACGAATGTCTATAGGATTTCTTTTGAGGATCCCATATGGTCGATTCATTGTGCAGGAGTTCAATGAACTCCAGCACCTTGGTATTGCTCCAATCCATGCTGAGTTAGTTTAAGTACCTACGCTACACAGTAAAATTCACGAACTATGAAAATGGCGAAACGTCCGTTACCTTCGCAATCGTGTGCGCAACTGGTCGCACGAATGTGTGGCAGACTAAGCGAAGAATTAAGGTTCGTGCGTTTTGATGTCCGTTAAAAAACCAACACAGCTTGGAAAACCGCGAATGCAGCGAAACCTTGCATAATCATTTGCAAATGTCGTCCTACACTTGTGGGTTTGCGTATTCATGCGAATGTGAGTGACCGGTATAGATCTAGAGCCCAACGTTGAGAAAACCTTGCAAATAAGTATGCAAAGAAAATTAATAATATAAGATAACGCTACAAACCCTTTGGTGATAATTCCATTTGGATCAGCCTTCAAAGTAATCTGCTCTGTCCTCGTTTGTGGTACTGCATCGGGATCATTACAGCGATCATATAGAAGCATGGTGATGTTTATCGACCTGTCCTGATTTTTAAGAAGGTTCATCTGCAGCTGGATTTGACCGGTGGTCTGTGAAAATTCGATTTTATTTAAGATATTACACTCCTTTCTCTTCCACTTCAGATTATCATTTCTACACCACAGGTTTCTATCCAGGTTCACCACATTTGAAAGTGCACAAACGTGCACATGGTTAACTGTAACTGCCCTAAGTTCCAGGTACTCTTCTCTCGCGATATTAGTCTTTATAGTACGCCTCAAAATCATCTTACTACCTATTTAGCTCGTTTATTATACCTATTTTGGAGAGTAGCATAGTGTTCGGTATTCGGCATATTTACCGGCTATAGGCTATCGATATCGGCTTTCGGTTTCTAGCTCTTTGACAAACCCTTCTTTCTTTTTCGTATCGATGGTACATTTGATCAAACTTTTTGAGCCCAGTAGGTGGCCAAGTTTATATTTTTTTTCACGTTTACGTTTGACAAACCCTAAAAATAATTGTACACTAGAACATTTCCGCGAGCATTAAAATGTAATGTAAAGTTCTTACGAATGGTACAATACAGACAAATGCTCAGTTTTCTAAAGCATTTTCGTGTAATGTAACGTTCTTGCGAGTGTTTGACGCTGCGTTCAACGTTCTCACGGCTAGTGAGCATTTACTTGTAAAATTTCTCTGTACCTTGCGTTCATTATTGACGTCACTCCACGTCACCCGTGCTCCTGCCTTTGCTCGATAAAATGTTACACCAAAACGCTCGTTGGTTTTTACAATCAGGTTGTAACAACATATTGAGTGTCATGTTCAAAGTGTGGTTCGAGTAAATTTAAAACCAACGAGTGATCGATGTTTTGTTTTAAGTAAATGTCTATACTCACCGTAAGGCTCAAGTTTTAATAATAATATTCCTATTGAAAAATAAAAATGGTTACTTTAATGCAGCAATGAAGCGAACGTACCGTTTTCTGATCGGTCCAAAGGGGCTTCGACGGCTCGCATTTAATAATTCTATCTCCATCAGTTGAGGTTTCGTACACACAGCCTCCTGGCTTGAGCAATTTAACTCCGTCAATATAGACCTTCACGCACGAATCATAAGCCACTTCCCCGGTGTTGGACACGGTGATGGTCATAGTTTCTATTTTACTGGAGCCTACGATGTAATCGTTTCTGGAATCACGTAATTGGTTACAATTAGGTACTATCAAACACTAAATCCTGACTTGTAGGGTTCTTTCAGATGATCTAGAAACACGCTCCAGAAGCCGATGAACGGTATCGTTTTGTCTGATGAGGTTGTTGCATCATCATCATCATTTCAGCCAAAAGACGTCCACTGATGGAAAAAAGGCTGTATATATATAAGGGAGGTTGCATGGATGTATTAAAAAAAAACCGGCCAAGTGCGAGTCTGACTCGCGCACAGAAGGTTTCGTATAAATAGCTACATTCACCAAACTTAATATAAAACATTCCTAACGTTCACAAACAATGAAATCACCTAACATTGCTCTAACGAAGGGACAACATTAGCTTTGCCGTTCGAAAACTGTTGTCCCCATACGTCATTTACTTTTCCAAGTACATTTTATAAGTTGGTCGACTATTACTCGTAAACTTGTAAAACCTACTTAGCTACTGATAGTTTTCCTTTTAATTTCGTTATATATACTATTGCCGTGAATATTTTCACATTTATTTATTTAAGCCTTTTTATTCAGATAATTCGAAAGTACTTAATTATTACAATATTTTTACATGACATCGACATATTTAATATCTGTTTGCCCATTTTCGGCAAAGGCCCCCTCCAACCTCTTCCACTCCTTTCTATCTCTCGCCATCCTTGTCCATGTTTTACCTGCGATACATGTCCTTTAGTTCCTCCTCCCACCTTTTGAACCGTCTCCCCCTCTTTCATTTATTGTGTTTTGGGAACCAATTCATCAATGTTCTACTCCATTTCTCCCTTCCCGTTACTGTGTGTCCTGTCCATCTCCATTTTAGTTTCTTTACTTTAAGTGCAATATTTTCTATTTTTGTACGTCTTCTGAGTATTTCGTTTTTCATTTTATCAGGTCTCCTTTTCCCAAGCACACTTCTTTCCATGGCAGCTTGGCAGACTTCTAACTTCTTGGTATGGGCTTTTGTTAGAGCCCAAGTCTGGCACCCGTATGTAACAACTGGCATTATGCAAGTGTTATAAAGATTTCTTTTAATGTACATGTTTATTTCTTTGTTTTTCATTGTTTCCCTAAAATACCAGTATCTTTTCCACGCATAAGCTGTCCTTATTTCTAGTTCTTTTGACATTAAGTCGGTTGGAGATATAATTTGGCCTAGATAAGTGTACTCGTGGACATATTCAATAGTACTGTTGTTTATGATACCTAGTTCTTGTGTGTCATTTGTCATCATTTTAGTTTTGTCGTGGTTCATGGTTAGTCCTACTTTCCGGCTTTCAGTTTCTAGCTGGTTCAGCATTTTCTGAATTTAATCTTTTGTTGATGCGAAAATTATTAGATCTTTAGCCAACCTCAAGTGAGTTAATTTCTCTCCGTTTATGTTGAGACCGAAGTTGTCCCAGCTGAGATGCCGGAAAAATTTCTTTGAGAACGGCTGAAAATAATTTTCGTGATAGCGGGTCGCCCTGTCTTACCCCTCGTTTTATTGTGATTTCTTCACCCTCTCTTTCTTATTTGACTTTAGCTGTGCTGTTTTTGTATATTTTTCGGATTATTCTTATGTATTTGCTGTCGACTCCCTGATTCTTAAGCGCGATCCATATTCGTCCATGTTCTAGTGAGTCGAAGGCCTTACTGTATTCTACAAAACAGCAGTAGAAGGGGATGTTATATTCTTTGCTTTTCAAAGATTTGTTTAACGACATATATGTGGTCTATAGTCGAAAAGTCGCTTCTAAACCCCGCTTGCTCCTTTGGTTGATCCTCATCAAGTATTTTTGTTATGTGCTTAAGGATTACCTTCGCAAAGACTTTGTATGTGTTTGACATTAGACTGATCGGTCTGTAGTTGTTTATCTCGTTTTTGTCTCCTTTCTTGTGTTTTGGAAAATTGGAAAATAAGAAAATAGCGGTTTTTGGGCGCCATATTGTGGGGGCCCAAATTATTTTTTTCTTCCAAGCCTATCGTGTGGGGTATCAAAATAAAGGATTTTAAGAGGTGATTTCAAAAATATATAACACTTATATGTTTAAATGTACCTAACTCGAAAAAAAATAAACTAAAATCTTATAAATAAAAAAGTTAATTAAAAACCAAAAAACCCGACTGCTTGAAAAGCGAACTAAAAATACGTAAACAAGGAGAAAATCATGCTGTGCAGTCGGAGGATACGTCTGGTTTTGGTCAGCCAGCTCGCGAAGATATCCTCCGACAGCACAGCATGATTTTCTCCTTGTTTACGTCTTTTTAGTTCGCTTTTCAAGCAGTCGGGTTTTTTGGTTTTTAATTAACTTTTTTATTAGAAAGCCTACGCCGTGTTTGCCTTGCGTTTCGCCCTTATGTTAGAGTATAAATTGATCATGGTCTTCAATTTTTTTACCGAGCCTCCGTACTTCGCTCAGGCCAATAATTGACCATCTAATATTTTCCAGTACTTTCATAAAATCTAGCAATGCTTCGTCTGTTTTAAGTGTTAGAGTGTTATATGTTGCTATGTGTAAGTATTTCTCTTCTTCTTGGTGTGTTCTCGTTCCTTGTGCAGGTATTGAGGTAGTTGGAGGGTAGTAGTCCTCCTTTCTCACGGTGACTGGAAACCTTGAGAAAGTTTTTCTAGTTGTTGTTTGGTTTAGTGTTTTTGGTTTCCTAGTTTGTTTGTGTTTTTCGCTGTCGATTTCTTAGTTTTTTTTATTTCTCTTATAGTGAGGCAGATCTTCCATGAGCCATATAGTCAAACAAATTCGTTTTATTTAGTTTCTTCGGGACTGGGGCTGGCTCCTGACTAGGCGAGGTTTTTGAAGACTTCAGGCTGTCCCTCTTTCTTTTGTCTCTTGTGTCTTCCTTAGATTTTCTGGCTATAAGTTGATCACCTCTTAGGTACGTTACTTTCTCCTTCTCGTTCTATTCTTTAAGTTTAGGGAGCAGCTCCCTTCTCCTTTCTAGCGTTTCTTTGCTAAGATCACCTTTGAAGTAAATGCCAGTTGTAAGTTTGTTTCTCTATTTTAGAACCTCGTCCCGTTTCCATGTAGTCGTGAAACTTACAAGAATTGGGCGTGTTTTCTCTCGCTTGACCCCTAGCCTATAGGCTTTGTTGATTTCGTACTTCTCAATTTTAGCTTCAGTTTGTGTTTCAATTAATTTCTTCGCTTCATCTATCAAATTTTCATATAGTTTTTCGTTTGCTCCAAAAATTAGTAAGTTATTTCTTCTTTTATCGTTGTCCATGTACTTGATTTTTCCCGTAGGAATCTCACTTCTGTCTTAAAGTTTTTATTCTCTTCCATAATTATCTTAAATTTTGCGTGACGGATTTGGTGATATTTTCCGTTTGTAAAGACATTTGTTCTTTTATTTTCCCCAATAATATTTCCATGTCGTTATTAATTTTTGGTAGTTGTTTATTTCCAGATGGTATCACGGTTGAATATTCTGGCAACACCAAGAAATGTCCCCAATTGTAGAAGTAATATCCGAACAGATCCGAACGCACCTCCGTGACACTTGACACTAAGTTTGGTTCGTTATGTTTGTAGTACTGGTAGATGTTGATTGGTGATTGATTGCAAGCTGTCACTCGAAATTCTTTGACAATGAAATCTAACCTCCAATGTGGTGTTGTTTCGATAATGGATCTTCTTATTTATGTTGTGACAGAAACAGGAAATGTTTTATTCTTCTGAACACGGATATAAATATTATTCAGTGGTTCGACACGTTCCATGTGTCGAACCACTGAATAATATTTATATCCGTGAGAAAGGTTAATTACACGGTTTTCGATACTATTTTGGATTTTTGTTTGTAGGAGCAAAAGTATGTAGTGTTTACTGTTTGACAACTAAAAGACGGCTCCTATATTTTCACATATCCAGAAGCAATCATTGAACTAACAAAAATTAGCCATTTAAATCTTAATTTTACGCAAACGGATCCTTGAATTGACAAATGGTTTTTACAGACCCGTAATAATCGTATTTATGAATGACCTATCCAACGATACCCCATACAATGGACCCGCGAGAAAAACCGAATCCGACTTTACGTGTACAGGAGATACTCTAAAAATATATTTTTCAATACAATATTATATAATACATGGCTTACTTTCAGAGGCCATAATTATGATTCGAAAATTAAATCTTTTGCATAGGCATCTTTCTATTACGCAGTCGTGACTTTTTTTTACGAGGTCGATCATTATATTTGCAGTTCAGTTTTAAATGTATAAATCAATTCAAAAAAGTTTAGAAGCAAGGAGTTTTCATACTTATAATAAAATGGGATAGATTTCAAACGAGGAAAAATAAATGAGTCCGTACGTCTTAGCATTGAATTCTCAAAAGTCTTTTAAATGTTTGTTTAATATATTTAATTTCCAGTTTTAATTTAATTATTTTAGCATAAAAATTTGTCAAAAGTCGAATAGGCTGTATAGGCTGTTTTCGTTGTAAAAATAATATGTCCAGTTGCAAAAACGCGCCATTTTCAGAAAATTTTAATTTTTGTGTGATTAATTGTTTTTTTTGTTAATATGAGTTCAAGTACATGTGATGGAATGGAATTAACTCCACCCGATCTGAGTCCAAAACTGCGCATGATGAAATTTTGCCCCCAAAATCTCGAAAAGATCTATGGCAACTTACGATTATTTTATTTTATAGAAAAAACAAATGTAATTCTTTGTTTTGTTTTTACTGTTTCCCACAATTGTATTGAAAAACGTCGTGTGATACATGTGTGTGTAGGTTATTGCAAACTCGTGTCATTAAAAACACTCGCCTTCGGCTCGGGCTTGTTAATGACAGCTCGTTTGCGATAACCTACTTTCCACCCTTGTATCACAATGTACTATTCCCTGTTTTTATTTTACCACTTTGTCGGCGTAATTAATACGTATATCCATGCCAAATTATAGCTTTCTAGTACTAAGAGTGTCTGAACTATGCTGTGGACGGACGGACGGACAGACGGACATGGAAACTATATAAGGGTTCCTTGTTGACTACTGAATCTATTTTAAGATATGGCATCATTTTTTGGGGTAACTCGACTGACAGGGAAATAGTATTCAAAACCCAAAAGAGTGCATTCGGTCGATGTTTAAACTTGAAACCATTCAGAGATGCAAGCCTTATTTAAAAAAAATCAAAATTTTGACATTCTCCTTTACATATTAGAAAATGCAATGTTCTTGAGAGCTAATCCGCATTTATTTTCTCGCATGGCAGATCAAATTCCCAGAAACAGACGTGACAATACTCAAATTTGTCAACATCAGCACAAAACGGCACTTATGCGTAAAAGTGTTTTTTGCATGGCTCCAGAAATTTACAATAAATTTCCTAAAAGCTGGAAGCAGTTGAATGATCTAGCATTAAAAAAATAAGTTAAAGATTTCTTAGCAGATAAGGCTTAATATAATATAAATGAGTTTTTAAAAGAAAAATATTAATAATTTTTATACCAACTTATATTTTAGAAATTTTTAATAATTTAATGCTGGACTTGTTATTTTTAATTTGATTTGTTGTTGTTTATGTTGACATTTTTACAGTTTTATTATGACACTCTAAAACGAAAATTTTTAATTGTATTTTTATTATTATTTTTACATATTTTTAATAATTTGGCTCAATATGACAAACTTGTATATTTTATTTTATTATTATGATTTAATTTAATATTTTGACATTTTAATTTTTTTCTTTTTGACATTCTAGAATGATAATTTTAACATTTACACGACATTTTAAAATAATTTGAGTATATAACATGATATTTTAGATTTATTATTTTGATTTACTTTTAATTATTTTGATTTGTATTCTATTATTAATATTTGCATGCCATTATCTAAGGCAAACATGACGAGCTGTATTTTTATAATTTTTAACATTCCTTACATATTGACAATTATTTGTTATGTGTAATGTACTTACTTACGGAACCCTAAAAAATCTAGTCGCTTATAATGATTTAATGGGGTACGTAATCTTTTGGACTAACTGTGTACTAAAACCTATTTTTGCCTGTACAACCCGTGTGCCAGACGGGAATTCTCATTATCAAAAATTCTCCCCAAAAAAGGATTTTTGAAAGTTTATCCCCAAAAGACTTTTAATTGGTGCTGACTTTCATTGTGTACGGAACTTTTGTGCAAAGTGTAATGATTCTAGAATCAGCGGTTCAGGCTGTCTATTTTCTGTCAGTACATGATGCCTATTTTCATAAAAAAAAATAAAACCCCAATACATTTGACTCATAAGTTGAAACAGAATGGAGATTCGAGATATACTGAGATGATTCTTTAGGTAAAATACTTACTTGAAACTGATAGAGGATGTCATACTCAATTTCGGCTCACATATCTTGCCAGCGCACTCAGCTGCCCAATACGAGCCATCCTGAATGCTCAATTTACTGAGGTCGCTAAGGGTGACACGGGCTTTGTCATAGTTCTTGAGTCCCCTGGGGTCGTCCATCAGCTCCGACGATATCAAGTAGCGTATTGCCGTTTCGTATTTGCCATCCTTTGAAGAATGTATTAATTCAGGATTAATTAACTGTCCTTAGTAACTAATCGTAACAAGATTTATATAATTCCTTAGATTAACCTTATATTATCTATCTATATCTTATATCATCATCATCAGCCTTTTAAAGTTCCCACTGCTGGGACACATGTCTTCTCTCTGTGACAGAGAATGGGCCGTAATCCACCACGCGGCGCGGACGTGTATTATTGATATTAAAACTTATTTATGTGTTTTATTTCTATTTAAAGTTGTACCCTTTATTATAATAAAAAATCCATTATTATATAATTTCGTAGTACTCACTAAAGGCAAAATAAATGGAACTTTTTGGCAGTATTTTTGTTGATGTTTATCGTTCAGATCCGTTTCGAATATAAAACGGCCCGTGCCTTTGGTTTCGGCTAGCCTGGCGTGGTCGTGGTTCATCTCCACCGTTGTTTTTATACCTGAAATAAAAACAAAAACATTAGTAGCAATAATATTGAAGTACCCAGCCATTAACGAGACGCCGAGTTTCAAAAAGGCCTACGATGTAAGAGGTGCTCGGCAAGCGACATTCTACGAGAACAAATGCTTGGCGAAAGTGATTGGAAAAATGATAAAAAGTATGGGAATGTCAAAAGCTAACGAAATGTAAGACCTCCTACGCACTATGCGGTTAATCGGAACGCAGTCAACCGTCCGGCTAACCGCAGGATGTGGTTGCGCTTGCGGATAACCGGGTGGCGGGTAGCCGCCTTATTTCCAAAAAGGACGTCGAAGAAGTCACAGCTATTTATTACGCGCGTTATACGAGTATAAAGAAAAATAAACAGAGGAAAAGTTACTGGGTGCATCCTTATTTGTATCATCAATAAGATGCGTGAGCGTCCGTCTATGGTGGGCAACCGCAAACTAGCACTATCTGTGTAATGCGTATAGCAACCGTCTGGCTGGCCATCAGCTGGGCCACACGCGCATTGGAGTGGTTGGCCGGCAGCCGCATCGCAGTGCGAATAAACACTATTTTCTCGTAAAAATTTTTGATTGCGGTCAGCTGGACGGCTGAACGCATAGTGCGTAGGTACACTTAGGGGACGAATCCCTAACAGTTTGGGATTTCGACCATCGCCATTGCTGATATCAAGTGACACTTGTTTAGAGCTTAAGAAATAAGTAGCAGTGATGACACTCTACAAAGTCGCATTCTAGAGAAGGGCCACACCTACTAATCAACTGCCAACCAATCACAACTCTCGATTTTGGCATAATGATTCTTAAGCTTGACATATGTGTACTCAATAGAGCAAGAGCCTTGACGCCCCAGACGTTACTTAATTCTTTCTACACAAAATGTGTGTAAGGTAGGTATTTAATGAAATTGTAAGTCCAAGTTAGCAAGTACGAGTACGTTTCAAGAACATGTTAACACTACTCAATGTCTCTGATTATGTGTTATAAGACTTCGGTAACGTTTGGGGAGTCTAAGATCTTGGAATTGAACACGACAATGTCAAAAAAGCAACAAGCCAATCAATCACAACTGTCCATTGCAGTTTGAGTTGAGTTGAGCATGAGTATCTGGTATAAGAATCTAAGACTCTTCCTTTAACCCCGTTGTCACTTAAAACTAGATGAAACGAAACAGTGACATTAAAAAGAGACAAACACATACATCTGTAGGATTGAACGTGAGAAAGAATATTATTGTAAGATTTCACTTCTACCGCGTGTGAACTGCACACATGTTTTTTTTGTGTAGTGTTGTATCATCTCATCATATAATCATGTATTTGCAAAAAATATAGGTGACAAATAAAGGTGTTATTGGCAATTATTATTTAAAACTAGCTTCTGCCAGCGGCTTCGCTCGCGTGAAAAGTGTTTTTTTTTATCCCAAGGGAACTTTATACCGGGATGAAAAGTAACTTATGTGCTATGCCAGACAAAGACTTATCTATCTTTGTGCCAAATTTCATCCATAATAAACCAAACCATCCATGCAAACTTTCTCATTTATAATTTAAATAACTAAGATAGTATACTTACGCGCAATAATTTCAGTCGGCAGTGTCGGATATTCTGGTATTAAACAAACTTCGAAATCAAATTTTGTTTTACCAGACTTGGTTCGACCCTGTAAATATGGAAATTAATACGGGAAATTAATATCAAAAGTTCTGTATTTATAGGTTAAATATAATATCAGCATTTTACAGTCGTCTTGAATTCTTGGGCTGTACGGGCTGTACCTATGAGGAAGTACCCGAAACAAATTGAGAGACGTAGGTAATGTAGGTATAGAGCAGACGTTAGTTTCAAAAACATGCAATGGAATAGGTTGCTCTTCACAATAAAGGGGTACTGAATATTATATTATAATTTTAAATCGTATAAAATATTTTTTTACCTGTGTATTGGGAAATGTCGCTGTAGTTTTTACAATTATGGATGCCATGCACCGTAACAGTACTGCTGAGTCTGTGTAAGGCGAACCGATTGCTATATCTATGAAAAAATAACAATATTAAATAAATTATTAGATGCATCTATGAGGTGGTAAAGCGTGCGCTCATACACGACGGAAATCGAGCGTTTTTTGGGATGGCGCGGATTCCATGCGGTTATTTTTTAAGAAAAGCTAATATGTTTCTTTAGCTACAACCATTACAGCAGCTGCTATTAGATTCGTGATACTGTATTAGTGTCCGAAAGTTCGGTTTCGGTTTAGTTTCTGCAGCTTTGCTGCCGAAACTACGACCGAAACTGCATTCGGGCGTTCACGCGCTGTGATCGGTCATGTTCGGCGCGTTAAATTCCATCCAAGCGAGTATTTTTTTCGAATATTTTTTTCTTAAATAAAGTGTTGTTATTTTGATTATCATACTAATAAGTGAAAATGTCGAAGAATACATAGCTATGTGATTAAAATATAAAAAAATAAAGAGTGACTGATTATAATAACATTTTCTTTATTTTTCCCTCAAAACATGATCCTTGTAAGGAATTTTCAGATTCGGTTTTGGCCGAAACTGAGACTGTTGCCGAAATTCGGTTTCCGTTTCGGTTTCGGTCGTAAAAACCAGTTTCGGTCGGACGCTACACTGTATGTACATATTATTATTTCGACGTGGCGTACCTTTGCATCCCTTTGCATCATAGTCTAGCAATGAAGTGAGACTCATGCCGAAGGACTCGCCGTAACTTGCTTCTGGTTTAATCTTCTGCAGTGGTTTCAAGGTTTCACCTGTCAGGTCTTCATTGATGAGGTGGGCGCCACTGTATAGGTACACAACGCCTTGGCCGGAATTTTCAAAAGGAGCACTTATTGCTATTTCTGTGGAACGAGAAAAGAGAGAAGATAGTATTAGAGTCGATCACAAAAATGAAACATAAGTCATTATTCATTTGTTAAGATTTATTAACCCGTCAAATTACTCAGGTGCTATTTTTACCCGACTGAAAGGAAAGGGTTTTGTTTTTGGCGCGTATCTTGTATGTTCGTATGTATGTTTGTATGTTTGTATGTATGCTTGTATGTTTGTATATATGTAATATTCTTTATTACCTCATATCTTTTAAACCGCTTGACCGATTTATATAATTATGACATCGTTAGATAAGTCTTGACCATCCAAGTATTCTTAGATGGGTGAAATAAAAAAAAAACAAACGTGGCGGATTTTGAGCGCAATATTGTGCGGGTCCCAATTTTTTTTTCTTCCAATCCCATCGAGTGGGGTATCAAAATGAAGGGTTTTAAGAGCTGATTACAAAAATATATACCACTTATATGTTTAAAAGTAATACGAAAAAAAATTATAACTAAAAAGTTGTAAATAAAAAATAGTTAATTTAAAAATCAAAAACCCGACTGCTTAAGAAGCGAACTAAAAAGCTGTAAACAAGAAAAAATCATGCTGTGCAGTCGGAGGATCAGGTGGTCAGCCAGTTCGCGAATATGTATCCTCCGACTGCACAGTATGACTTTTTCTTGTTTACAGCTTTTTAGTTCGTTTCTTAAGCAGTCGGGTTTTTGATTTTTAAATTAACTTTTTTTTTTGTTCAAATACTGTATTAAAATTATTGATCATTGTCATTGTATGTGAATCTTATTCATTAACAACGTTCCAAAAAGGAGGAGTTTCTATGTTCGACTGTATGATTGTTTTTTTATGTTCGCCGATATCTGCGTCACTTGAGGACCCATTTAAATTAAATCTTTGAAGTAAGTTATTTTACACTTTGTAGTGTTTTAGTGTTGTATTTGGTGTTGTGTATGTATATGTTGTGTATGTATGGGTGTTGCAAACACCCATACGCACTAAACATTTTGGAAATACTTTCATTACGCGTACAGCTAAGGAGTGGCATTCCCTGCCAGAGTCTGTGTTTCCTGATAGCTACAACCTCGGGGTCTTTAAGTCAAGAGTGAATATGTTACTTCTAGGCAAGCGTGCTACACCGTCGAACACATCATCGCTTACCATCAGGTAAGATAGTAGTCAAGCGCGAGCCTATCTATAATATAATAAAAAATATAAAAAAAACAAGTCATCGTCATCATCATTTCAGCCGAAGGACGGCCGTCCTTCGGCTGAAATGATGATGACGATGACTTGTTTTTTTTGGCCTATGGGCTTTCCCCAAATGTCGCCATTTCGATCGGTGTTATGCGTCACGCATCCAGCGGATTCCCGTAGCCCTGACCAGGGCTCTGTTTAATAAACGTTACAAATTGTAAATTGTTTTTTAGAAGTTATTAATCTACAAGTTTCAGTTTAACATAGAATGCAACTTACAAATTTACCATGACGAAAAACTGACAAAATTTTAAAATTGTACCAACAACTTTACAGATTTCTGTTTAATTAACATTTTCTCTTTACAGGTGACAATTTAAATATTTGTTAGCAAAA
The DNA here is from genome assembly GCA_945859665.1 of Anorthoa munda. NCBI lineage: Eukaryota > Metazoa > Arthropoda > Insecta > Lepidoptera > Noctuidae > Anorthoa > Anorthoa munda. Next base: position 25,551,918 of record OX243905.1, on the reverse strand, counting down.
CGGTTTTATTGAACCATCGACCATCCGTTCTGTGAGCAATATGCCCACTGCCACTTAAGATTGGCAATTCTGCGGCTTATGTCAGTAACCCTGGTTCTTATGCGGATGTATTGCAAACAAGTGTCTCACTTAAATTATAATCGAAAAAAAAACTAGATTGTTCGATTTTAGAGATTTGTTTAGAAAAATATATCTTACCGTCTCTTTTGTCTTTGTTTAAGTCCCCAACACTTATGATAGCACTACCAAACATAGATCCAGAGACTTTACCAATAATCTTTTTGTAAAAAACCGGCGATTTCTGCAAGAAATAATAGACAAGCTTATTAACAAGTTTTTTAATAGCTCGTCGTCAGCTACGTCATAAGTCTTACCTTTGTTTAAAAAACAAAAAAATATCTTTTTAATACATCATCGAATCCTTTTGCCACGAATAAAACTGTTAACTAATTATTGTAAAATAGTTATTATTTTTGAAAATAAATTGAGTCAAGGTGTATTTAATACTTACTCCAATCTTGAAGGCAAGATAAACATAAACTGCTCCGAGGTTATAGGTACTTTTTGTGGCATAAGTGGGTGCTCCAACGAGCAGGTCATCCCTTTTGCCGAGCAATCTAGCAGAACACAGCACTGCACCAAACATCGAACCTACTACTTCAGTGTCTTCTTTTTTTTCCAATTTCCTTTGGAAAGTCAGTTCTTTGTAGAATAATACCTACAATGAAGATTTTTTTTTATTAATCTCTTTTCTAGATAAGACCCAAGGTATACATGATGTAACGGAAAAGTGCGACAAAAATATATTTTTGAAAATCTGCTCATGTGAATAAACAAATTTCTCCCAGGAAGTCACAAGCAATTCTCATAAAAAAAGGATTTTCCATACAAAGTCGTCGTAAGCAGGTCAAAATTTATGGGAGATACAATATATATTTTTTTAATTTATTATCTATAGTCAGAAATGACTATGACTTCCTTGGGTATGCGATATGTTTACCTCTCCAAAACCGTTCTTTCCATACGTTGAACTTATGGCATACGATAATTCATGATTTATAAAAGCGCCGGCGGCGACGGCGTAACCTGAAATGTCAATTAAATTATGAAATTATTATGTACACAAAAGTTTATATTACCTGGATGAATTAAAGGAAAAATTATAATAAATTATATTATTATAATTAAGCATTTGGAGTGGTATTAAACATACATTTTCACATGATAGCAAATTGTTTTATTTATTATCCCAAATCCTTCTCCTTTGGATTCCTGTGACACATAGGCCTCTTCCAGCTGTTTCCAGTCCTCTCTATTATTATCTTTTCTTGACCAGATTGTCACGAAATTTTACTATAGATGTAGCTAAACAGTTATGTCTTAAACCGCAACCCATGTGGTTACATTACGTCCTCAGGTTACGTTAGTAGACAATGTGAGTGCAAGTTGTTGAAAAAATTAAATCATGATGGACTTACCAAAGTTAAATTTAGGAGTGGTGGATGCCTTTCTGATTAAAAGCGGAGGTTTAAACTGTCGCCGATTGTAAATCATTGCTCGACCTAAGGATTCATATTGAAAAGGTTGTAATATGATAGAGATAAACAGTCTGGTTGAATGACAGATTCAGGAAGGAAACGGATCAATTTCAGTCCTTATAATTATAGTATTCTGTCAGCTTCATTATAGAAAATTAACAAATCGGAATGTTTCTAAGCGAAATAGCGCGCGACTTGCATTGATCGCGTGAAATTGCCGCGTGTTTTCGCTTCGATATGGCCCTATTCATAAACTTACCACGAAACATGCCGGGGCCGCCGACTATAACGGAGTCATCTGAACCGACGTCAATACTCCAACCAAATGAATCCATAGTAGCTTCTGCAAAATATATAGTTACGGGTTTTTAAATAAAACTTCCAAATCTAATATTTTTGCATATCCAAAATCTGTAAACGGTATTTTTTTGGCCACATCATCATCATCATTTCAGCCGAAAGACATCCACTGCTGAACAAAAGAGGCCTCCCTCAAGCGTCACCACATTGCCCGATCCCGTGCGTCTCGCATCCAGCGGATTGCGCAATCTTAACGAGGTCATCGGTGCAACTAGTGGGAGCTTTCCAAAGCAGTGGATCCTTCCTTCCATTTTTTGGCCTATGGTTTTAAAAAAATATTATTCTTGATAGGCCAGTCCTGGTATGGTCAGGTGATGATGAGGGATGAAAAGCATGTTACTTAAAGAGTTATGATCATAAATGTGGATTGATGAGACGGAGAGGAAGGCCAGATGGTTGGACGGTGTGAGGAGTGATATGAAAGAAAAAGGAGTCAGTGATAGCGTGGCGGGTCGACTGGGCGGTATGGAAGAAAAAACGTGTTGCTCCGACCCCAAGTAACATGGGACAGGGCAGGAAGATGATGATTCTGGATAGACTCAAATATTTACCCATCGGTTCTGGGGAGTCCTTTAATCTGTCCTTTTCTTCTATAGTTCTTCTTTTGATAAGGATACCCTTTGATTGTGAGTAGCACGCTCCTCGCGCCACGAATGCGTTGTAACCTATTAGGAAAAACCGGTTAGTTGGATTGTGATCCATTCATTTGGACTCACTGGACTTGTTTCACCAAAGTATAACCCGCCAACTGACTTGATATATAACTTCATAGACATTCTGTATGTATCGATGGTGAAGCAAGCCTATAATACGCAGTTTAACTTACTTTAATTCACAGTTTTACTTACACATTGAAGGTTTTTGTTCTTTTATTAGTTAACTTTTTAAACCTTTATTTATTTATTCGGATAATGTCAAATAAAAATAGCAGCGATGAGTTTTATTTTTAAGTAAAAAATAACTAAGCAGTTTACTCAACTTAACATAATAACTGTGTATGTTTGTTTTAATTTTAAGATTTGTATCGCTCAAGGTAATTTTTATCGCACCTGGCTAACAAGTTTAGAGGTGCGCTTGCGCATGGCCCCGTTGCGCAGACCCGCTGGCCAGTCACATTCGATTAGAGTCGCGCACCCTAGATAGATCGGTTATTTACGGTTCTAGCTCGTGCCCGCCATAACTATTGTTGCAGTTTTCATTGATATACAAGTAGTTTAAGTGATATATTGTTGTTAGCGCGTAAGGACATTCATGTTAAAAGTGTTGTTGTAGATTAAAGTGATTTATCATGGCATGAAGTCAAATCGTTTTATTACGACACCAGCCGCCCTTATAGGTTTATATTTGTACTTGTTGTTTGTATCTTGGTTTATATTAATTTTTACAATTCAACATTGTTCGTTGCGTATTTTACGCAGTTGAGTAAACGGATTTTTTAAATTATGAAACAATGAATTATATGACCGTGCGTGTGCTTTGTGCTTTGAGTTACACAATAAGGGCGTAGGCATGTTAGTAGTACTTCATTAGACGAGTTTCGTCATAAGGAGTTCTGCGTTCTTTCACTATTACCAAATTTTTTTAGTAATTAAAATTGATACTTACCCTCGTTGTTTATCTTCTGCGTATACTCTGTATATCTTGGTGCACACATCTGAAATTACCACATAATATATTATACCATAAACAAAAGTAAACTATACAAAATTATACTTAAACGAACTACTTATACTATATACAAAAGAAAGGTACACTTAGGCGTCGAAGTACTCCTCCACATCGCTGTCATCCGGGAACAAAGACAAAGACAAAGATATTTTATTTCAACTAGGCCACCAAGCGGCACTTTTGAACGTTACATTAAAATGATTCTACCGTGCCCAGAAGACTGGCAGCATTGCCACGTTGAATGGCAATGCTGATTCTCTGCGCAAAGAAAGATCCAGCCCTCTGGTCACGCACAGCGTCGATCAGTCGGCGAGAGATCAAAAGATATATTATTATCACCGTTTTTTTTCGGATTCGAGTATAAAGATTTTGACAACGTGTTTTGTCTACACAAAACACGAAAATCAAAATGGCCTTGAGGATCTACACTGCCAGGGCCATTTTGTGCTGCTCAAACGGTTTGATACAAACAGTTAGATTTTGTTTTGACTCAATCCATTTTGATCGTTTACACAGCTAGTTTGAGGCCAGGGCTATTATGCATTTGCAAATTTGTGTTTTGTTTCCAGCAATACGCTTCGCTTCGCTCGGATAATCGATTGGCTTGGTTTTGTAGAGGCCTACCTTTCCTCCTTTAGAGACAGCAAGGTGGCGTGGTCTTGAAAGAGAGCGCTACGGTACACAAATCATTGATAAAAAATAAAAAGTCAAAAGCTGCGTCCCGGTCGTCGGATGCGCTTACACAAAATCAAGGGCCGCGTCTTCAAAAGCGCCTTTTACAACTAACCCAAGGGTTGTGTCTCAAAATGCGCTTAAGCGATAACCGCCAAAAGATTTTTTCTTCTTGAAAATACTCTTCTTAGTATACAAAATATTACAATTGTGTAAAGAAGTGGCAGTAGATAAAATATATGAGTTATGTGGCATAGAAATACCACTTTATAACTGTATTATTGTAAGTGTTTATAGCGTTACGTATTATATCTAAAGTTATTTTAACTATTTTCGGTATAACTACGGTTGATTCTCATAAGTTCACAACACATATTGGTCGACTGAACTACTGTTTAACTTTCTTAATTTTGATTTTCCTAAAATTAATTGCTCTAAAGAACGATTAATCTAATGATTTTATAGATATTGGATATTTCAACTATGTATGAAATACCTAATGGACGACTCACCTACAGTTTATTAATACTGCGCGCTGGATTGATTTGTATATGGTTTGTATATTTTTGCAAAACTGATTAGATATAAGTAGTTCAAGAGTGAGCGAAGCGAGCTCAGAAGCTTAGGGCACCACGACACGGATAGGTTAGGTTCGAAGGGAATGACGGGAGCTGAAGTGAGCAAGCAAAGCGAGCGAACTCAGCTCCCGTCATCTCCTTCATGTTAGGTTACTTCAGACCCTGCAGACAGAAATCGTAGACTTTGTTGCTTAATTAGTAATCGTACTTACATAATATACTGATTGAACGTTATATAAGTTTTGTGAATGTTTAATGAAATAGGTCCTACTACGACCTTTACCAATTTTTATGAAACTCTTTGCCTATTTTGTAAATTAAATTTTCCTTTGCAAAGAATAAAAGTAAAATATCAAACACCTACTTACCACTACTACAAGATAGTTAAGTAAAGGTATAAAAAAATTTTGCCTCTTCTGTAATAGGACTTTAATGAAAATATATCTAAGAAAAATAAATTGGTGTTTAATAAATACGCTAAAATGTTAAAAAAGGGTATTAACTTGTCCAGAAAACAATCTTTAAATAAATTATTTTGAGAGCATACAACAAATGTAGTGCAACATGGAAATTAATTAAAAACGCACCTAAATGTAGAAATTAAAAATACAAAGAGGCTATTAAACTGAATGGCGCTACGATAAAAACCTGAAGAAGTAGCGGTTTTAATAATCACTTCATCGATAATACAAATATAAAGAGAACCAATAATAAAAACAATATCACAAAGAACACTAGCAATGGAAGTAAAAGTTTATATCTTGAACCTTGCAAGCCCAGTGAAATCCAGAAAATAATTGCATCACTAAATAATATTAACGCAGTGGGATATGATGACATTTCCACCCACATAATGAAATCATGTGCAGATAATAATATATTGTCTCCGTTTATAATTCACCTGGCTAATGTGAGTTTCTATGAAGAAAAGTACCCGGAAAAATTAAAGTTCTCAGTTGTAAAACCATTATATAAAACAAATAATAAACAGGATTTGAACAATTATCGTCCAGTGACCTTAATATCTAGATTTTTTTAAATATACGAAAAAGCATGTCAATAAAAAACTTACCATCACGAAGTCTGGCCCGGCCTTGACGCTTGCCCCGAACCAGAAGTCATGTGTATATTTTTCTACGCCCACTGAAATATCACATAGTGTTAACTTAATTGTGCTCATTCATTGATATAAGAGTATTATATAAAAACTTGATGCCATAGAGAGATATTTTTTTTTAACATTGATGACGACGCCACTAGAGACTAGACAAGTATTACTCGATGCCAGCGATGCCCAAAATGTAAGGGATTAATCACATGACATTTCGATAGAGTTTGACGTTCCCATACAATTTTGTCATTTTTCCAATCGCTAAGGTCATGCTTTTGATTATAGAATGAAAGAAAGAAAATAAAGAAGAAAGAAGGAAAGAAAGAGAGAATTCAAGAAAGAAAGTAAGGCAGAAAGAAAGAAACAAAAAGAGAGAATGAAAGAAAGAAAGTAAGGAAGATAGAAAGAAAGAAAGAGACAATTAAATAAATAAAATAAGGCAGGAAGAAAGAGAGAATGAAAGAAAGAAGGTAAGGAAGAAAGAAAGAAAGTAAAGAAGACGGAAAGAGAGAATGAAAGAAAGAAAACTTATCTAGGGTTTCAGGCATGGCCCATACTTAATCGTTTACAGAGGCTTTAGATAAGTGAAATACTATCTACAAAAAACTGTATGGGATTGCTAAGGGCTCTCGAAATGTCACGTGACCATAGCTTACATTTTCCAATTTCGACAGTCACTTCGCTGACAGAGTAACAATTCGATTTATATCACACTGATAAACGATTTTGACTGAGCAATTACAATTACGTTCATTTGGACGCAAAGAGATGTAATTCGACCGATTTTCACATGAAATTTTCTTAGAAAACATCGACGCAATTTAAATTGCGTCGCGTCATCTGGAAGGTCCCTTGTAGACATTTTCAACCGACTTTAAAAAGAAGGAGGTTCTCAATTAGACTGTATGTTTTTGCATGTTTGTTACGCGATTACTCCGCCAATTATGAACCAATTTTGATGATTCTTATTTTATTTCAAAGCTGGTGCTTTAATTTGATTAAGACCTGATGAGAAGTTTTTCAGTTATCCTTAATAATGCGTATTTTCATGGTAAAGGTACCAATACAAAAGAGAAAAATAAAAAGCTTTTTAACAAAAATATTAATCAGACTTCCAAAACAAAACACAACAAAGCGAAAAAATTACTTTCTTTTTGGAAGTCGGTACCAAAAACGAAAAAAATAAGTACCGAAGACCCCGAATTTAAAAAAGAAAGTTATTATTCGCTTTGTAGTGTTTTTGAAGACGATTTATTATTTTTTATATATTTTTACGGGAACTATTGGCACTCTATCAATGCAATTTGGAAGGGGTTCTTTGCACCGTTAGACAGTGAGGTTATGTAGTAAAATCACAATTTCATTTCGGCAGTCTGAATTCAATAATTTGCATGCTTAAATTCTCATCCCGGTTTCGTGGTTTCACTCGCGCTTAGGCAGTTTGTGAGTAAAAAAAAAACTTACCTCTCGTTACATTAGATTTATCAATTGCAATGCAGCTTCGGTCCTCTAAATTGCAATCATATACGTCTCCAATATTATCTGTCCTTGGCGCACTTATAACCAATCTGAAATGACCAAAAATAGATTTTCCTTGAATTGTGTTATTGTCATGTTACGGAATTATTAGGTATTGTTATAAGTACAATAGGTTGCGGTCACCATCACACTATTAATAAATTGTGACTAGTCGGTAGGTAGCTACGAATTAACATAGCATAAGGCATGGTCAGCTTTTTGTTCAATTTAAATGTATATAAATACAATTTTGTAGCATACAGTCACCCAAAAGGCAATGGGGAGGGCTATGCTAGGAGTTTCCTTGTGTGGCCGAATCAGAAATCTAGAGATCCGCAAGAGAACCAGAGTTACCGACACAGCCCGAAGACTTGCCAAACTTAAGTGGCAGAGGGCACATTGCTCGCAGAACGGATGGCCGATGGGGCAGAAAACTTCGGGAGTGACGAACGCGAACCGGAAGACGTTGCGTTGGAAAGCCTTTCACCAGTTAGATCGATGACCTGGTGAAGGTGGTGGGGATCCGCTGAATGTGGGACGCACGGGACCGGTCAATGTGGTGACACTTGGGGGAAGCCAATGTCCAGCAGTGGACGTCTTTCGGCTGATATGGTGATGATGATTTTTGTCTGTGATGTCAAAACAGCTGAAATTCATCATAATAATACAATAAATCTATTACTTTCAAATTACAAGACCGATTTTTATTTTTGGATTAGTTCGCTAAACTATTATTAGCCACTGCAACTCCTAAAAGCCAGAATCAACAGTAGTGGCCCACTAGAAAAGATTCGATTCTCAGAGTAATGACTATAGCAGTACCGGGGCAATTCCATCTAAACTGGAAAGGCGCTGTATGGTTTTTGAGTATACGATGGATAGATGGACCCCGTTTGCCACACTTAGACTCCCGTTAGGTACGTTGTGCGTGCAGGCGTCATCTCTGTAAGAGGGAATGGGCCGTAATCCACCACGCGGGCCCTTGGAATCATCATCATAATCAGCAGCCTAACTTCACCCGCTGATGAGCATAGGTCTCTCTTTTATTTATTTAAACTTCATGTACAGTCAAGGGTCAAAAGTGCAGTCATACTCTCCCAAAACTCAAATGGCTAGTTTTAGTAGAAGAAGTTAAATTATCCACAACTGATTTAATATTTAGTACAGAAATTAAAGTATAGATTATTCCAATATTTGCCTCGTACAATATAACCTGTGACTGCATGGCCGATTTTCAAACGCCATTTTATCGCACTTGGAATACGCATTGAAAATTATAGGCGCACCTGAATTTATGGCCTATCTGTTCGCTTTTACACACTGCGGCCTTCTTTCTCAATATCTTCATCGTTTTTGAGTCCAGTGGTCAATAAGTAATTTAGATAGGATGTTTCCTGGGTAGGAAAATGATATTTCTATTTAGTCCATCAGTGAGATTATCAAATAATATTGGACACATTCTTTTGCTTTATCAAATAAATAATGACAAAGATAAAACGCATCAAGGTTCAGGAGTGGGGGCTTGTGACGTCACTTTGTCAGTATAAAGAGTAGCACACCATGACGTTATACGATATTCCATGGCACTGTATCGTCGTGATTTTTTGTTTACGTGGCAAAAGAAAAAATACGTGTCCAATATTTTTAACCGATTTCTCAAAAAGGAGAAGGTTTCTCAATTGGACCGTATATTTTTTTTTATGAGTGTTCGCGGATAACTTCGTCGTTTATGAACCGATTTTGATGATTCTTTTTTTGTGCCTATGGGTGGTACCATGATAAGGAAATCAGGATCTGATGATGGGATCCTAGAGAAATCGAGGGAACTCTTCATATATTATAGGCATACATATAGCGATTTTGGTATTTTTATCAATAATGCAATCATTTGCACTCAGAAAGTATCATTTGGCCAAGTCAGTGTCGTATAACGGAAAACAATGGGTACAAAAGACACCGACTTCGGAAAAGAAAGTTATTGTTCGCTTTGAAGTGTTTTGTTTTGGAAGTTGGTTTGATTTTGTGTTAAAAAGATATTTATTAGTTTATCTAACTGACTGACTAAATAGTTTTTTTTTTCAATTACCCTATTATTTATATCGGCCCATCCTAACAAGAAGTACTTCTACACGGTCAAAATAACTTGCACTTGGAGCTGTCAATGTCACTCTGCCGTTCGACTATCGCTATTGGTGCACGAAGCGAACGCGTGGCACCGCGGGGGTAGGCAGGCATGAGTGGGGTGGGGTGGGAGGTGTAGTAAGTATTCTACTTACTTTGTATGTTGTGCGTCGTAGGTGATGCTGTAGCCGAAATACGAGTTGTTGCGAAGACTCGTTGGTGGTCGAAATACCTCCTTTACTCCTTCGAAGTACAATGCAAACGTGTTTGGCCATGTCGCCAGGGCCAGACAGACCCAAATTAGTGCTGCAAGAACAAAAAATTATCACCTTTTTAATTATTATTTTTTTATTAAAAATAAAATATACCCCACTAGGTGGCACACTGAATCAAAAAGGAAAAAAACCGGATTATGTTTCCCTGTAACCCATCTACGGTATAGTCGTCACTATACCGTAGATGGGTTACAGGGATAACCTCAAAAACCGTCGTTTTTGAGGTTATCCTGTGTTTGAAATAATCGTATGCTTGTTTTTAACCTTTTGGTATTGTTATAACTTATATTTATGTATACACGGACGAACCTAAGAATAACTCCTCGGTCTTTGTTCCCTGATAGCTACGACATTGGGGTCTTTAAGTCAAGAGTGAATAGGTTTCTTCTAGGCAAGTGTGCTTCACCGTAGACCACATCATCGCTTAACATCAGGCGAGATAGTGGTCAAACGCGAAACTACAAATTATAAAAAATGAAAAAAAAAATGGGGCCGTAATTTTAAGATTTTTCTACAATATACAACAAAAATCTTCAGGCTACCTTCCAACTATTTGTCAAAGGGCCCAAGTTTCCTAACAAAATGGGCTATCTTTGAATTTAATATCGGATTACAATCCAATCCAAATACGAGAGATTCTACTTGTGCTCCTTCTTCTGGCCTTGTCCCATGTTACTTGGGATGTCGTGATATGTTCTTCTGTCTGTGGCATAGTAGCGCCCGAATGGAAGAACCGATTTGTATTTCTTTTGTTTGAAAGATGACTTTTTCGAGAGTGTTCTTAGGTATGATTGATTAAAATCTGTTGACCCGTTCAAAAGTTATCCGCATTTTACTCTTTGAATCTGGGTTTTTTCGCAAAATATCATGTCACAAATACGTGTGCCGATCGATTGTTGATTGAAGCATGTCTACGACTAGGTACATTATATGTAGTTTAAAAAACAAGAAATAAAAATTAAATTTAAAATATAAAAAAACCCCGACACAAAAGCCTTGTATTTTGTTTTTTTTTTTGAAAGCCAATCAAACTTCCACCACATTAGAACTCCGCCGGCTCTAACTACTATAGTTTCAGAGAAAAATAAGATAATTGAGAAAAATCCTTAATAACCGTAGAAATACAATATCTCGTTTTTTGATTTAATTTTTACACTAAATATTTTAAGGTATGATAGGAATTCATTAGTGCAACCATTTTTCTCGTTTTATTTATAATCATGCTTCCCAGATATAATAATAATTACTTTTATAAGATGTGTGTTATATTTTCTCTGGCGATTCTCTTCATGATCGCGTTTTTTTAAATGTCTAAATGTTGATTATCATAATAACTATAGCCACAAAAAAGAAATACAACAAACCCAGAATTTCATGAATATAGAATTTTAAAATTGTGGGTTAGGGTTGTCAATCAAACTTATTAAAAATATGTGAAAAATGCGATACTTACTTCATAAAAACATTACTTATTATGATTGATTATTTTTGACTATGTCATAAGTGTTCAGCATTGGTAAGGATAATTGATTTAATCAACTTAAATATTTAATACTTTGTGAAACCCCTTATTCATAGAATTTTTAAACAAAACTTAGAAACGCAATATCTCCGAGATCTCGCTAGATACATATTTAGAATTTTCTCAAGTTGAAGGTTCTATGATTAAGTATATAATACAAACAATTTGTTTTTATATAATTATATATATTTTTTTCGTTGATTGTTTAAATTATTATTTACTGTCCATGCCTTTGACGTTAGGGACTTGCAATTTTCTCTCGTAATATAATTCGAACCAGCAATTAATCTGAAAACGTATTACTAAAAAATAACAAAAATGTCTGTATACAAGAGGCTGAGATTTACTTTCTTCATAAAATACAGACGAACAACTTTTTCAAGAAGGTCAATGAACTTTTAAAAATATATTTTTTTCTCCAAAATGAAATGAAATGTCAAAACAGGTATTTTTTAGAAATATACTTAATATTATGATAAAAATGATATGTCCGCAACTAAGGCAATATAACACACTGTGCGTACATCAAACGTGACACTATCATTGACTGTCTTTTCATTCAAATCGTTTCTCACACAATTCCTCCATCTTTTCTTTAGCCTTTCTCTCTCTTCATTAGCCGGGTCCACAACGGACGATCCACCGCACTCCAATCGCATGCGGCAAGACCGCAATCCAAATGCGCGAGCGGGGTGGGGACGTGTTGCGCACGATCCACGTGCACACTTTGGTAAGTTGGACGAGAAGATACCGCGCAACTTCTCAAACACTGCCCAGCCGAGTCAGATTCGACGGTCGACCTCTTTCTTGAAGTTGGATCTACCTAACTGGACAGTTTGTCCCAGGTAGACATAATCGTCCACAACTTCGAATGGTGAGTCTCCGACCTTGATAGGAGTGGGTGCAACATAGGCATTCAACGTCACCTTAGTTTTGCCCATGTTCATTTTTAGACCCACTGTTTCGGAAGCTTTACTGATGTCATCGAGCACTGTACTGAGTTCTTCCATAGCCAGACTGAAATGATAGGTTTTTTGTGCAAACACCTTGATGTACCGGTAGACGATATGGCACCGTTGGAGAGACTGCAGTACATCCCCAGTCTCGCTCGAATCAAAGGCTTTCTCGTAGTCCACAAACGCTAAGCAAAGAGTCATGTTACTCTTCGGTCTTCAGTACAACCTACCGCAGCGTATGAATGTGGTCTACGGTGCTAAAGCCTTTTCTGGAGGCTGAAAATCGTTTATGAATGTTTATGAGACCCAAACGATTTTTGTTATACTAATGAAAGGGGTGTAAGAGATAATAGGTATTTATAGTAGATATATATGTAAAATAAAGGTTGCGGCTGCCACAGCAATTTGACGCTGCCACTGTAATTTTATCTCCAGCAAAAGTTCGACTGAATCACGGATGACCTATAGGTCGCTTGGAGCGTAGTTCAGGATCGTAAGTTCCAACAAACTGGATCGGCCTAGTACGATTCACGCATCACGATCCTGGATCACGGATTTCGGGATCACCGATCTATTTTGGATCGCCTGGTTAGACCCGGCTATACATTATATATTATATTCATAACTGTTTTAGTCACACGGATGTGCTCAGGAGAGGATTCAGGATACATTTCTTTCTTTTTCTGAAAAATGTTGCTCACACTAGGAATTTCTTCCCGTATCGTGGGGTGCGTTTACAAACATTTAAACACACATGCACGAGACACTCAGATCCGGAAAAACTATCTGTAGGCCCTACAAATATTTGTTGCGTGCCCTAGCAAATTCTACTATAGGCATTAGTTCCATGGTGGAACTAAATTATCGATGTAATTTCTTTCCTTGCGCTAAATACCACCACTAAACAGGTCTTGCTACTAGTTACTCAGGTTCAAGAGTGAGCGCAAAATTGTTATTACTTCACATTGGTTTCCTTTACACTACTCTAAACGAAATAAGAGTTTCTTGCAGAAAAGTGAAACAACAAAGAGATAATAATATGTGAGAACGAGCCAAGCAAACTCAGCCTCGGACAAGTCAGCTTTCAATTCTTCTTCTTCCTGCCCTTTATTTGGGGTCACATTTGCGTCTACGCCAGGATGGTCTATCCTGGATTGTCGATGGTGGCAGATTTGTCTCCTTAAGGGCTCTCTTGACAGTGGTCCACCAAGAGGCTGGTGATCTGCCCCTTGTTCGTTGCTTGGTGTCGATTTTGTCAGCTTTCTATTGAAAATTTGAATTGAGAGAACTGGGTGCAACAGTCCAGTAAAGCTAATTATGTAGTTTAAAATTATTGTAAATAGTTATTTTAACAAGAACGAACACACTGTCGTTGCCACTAGGGCGTGCAGTTTCGTACATTTTCAATTTCGAAATTAGCTTACGAAATTGGACTACTCAGTTTCGAAATTTCGAAACTGAGATTCCAAATATAATGGAAAATCAGAATAATACTTAAACTAAACTCAAAATGCAAAATTTGTAGTCTGGAGAGGTGCCTAAGTGCAATTTATATTCAAACAAAGTGAATATTCTTTTCCTGAAGACTTCTACTACAAATACTCCACTGCTGGGGACACTTTCGACAATACCATCCAGCTTTTCAAGCTCGGAGTGGCAAGATACGTTTGGTCAGCGTTGATTCACGAGCTGGGGTCTAAAGTCTTAAATATAGTTACAGATAGCGCCTCATAGAATTGAGGCACTGCCGAAGAGCAGAGAGCTACCCAGCTCGTTAGTAATAATAGGAGATGCGCAAGTCCACTATCTTGGTTCAACCATGTACGGTGGGGCTTCGAAGAACATTTCGAGTGCCTTTTCCTCGCATTGGCAGGCCAGTGGGCGCTTTGCAAAGACTGCTGCCCAATCTCGGAGGCAGAAATAGACTGTCAGTTGTCCAGCGTCGGACTAAAATCAACAGCTTGCAGCGACAAATCGTTATTTGAATAGCACGTGGCTGGCTAAAAAGAGCGGAGCGCATCTCCTACCGGCACATTTAGGTACATTAGGCGGATTGGGTGAGAGGCCAAGGTAAATTGCCGTCATTGTAGAGGCAACTTGGATTTTGGCCGTTGAACGGTGGGTCTTAGTCGCCAGGATCGGGCGAGACCTGTCTCTGCCAGTATTAGTGAGGAATATGCTGGCGGCAACATGCAATTAGAGGGAAATAGCCACCGAGTGGAATCGCGAGAAGTCCAATTCCACTCGGAGAAGAAGGCATCGTGGAGGCAACCACCTCGATGTAGACACGCCGAAACCCCGCATACAAGCGGGGTTTTCATTTAAGGCAGATGGAACGGCAGGGTTTCGGCCGCTCAGAGTGTGACGAGAGTCCCTGTCCGTCCACCGAGTGATCTCAGGAAAGACAATGGCACAGTGATCACGTGCTGCTGTGCACAGCGAGGCTCAAGGGAGACTTCTTTATAGTCTCCCCAAGAATGTAGTATTTTAAGAAGTGCTGATGGTGATCACCAGTTTGGTTTTTATGAGGTAAAAATACCATACTGTCTGGTTTATCCCCAAAAGTTCAGGCGCGAGTTCAGGCGAAGGTTTCCCCCCGATAGCAAAGAAATATGGGCATTCCCAGCCGATTGTAGACCTTGTCAAAGTATTACCCTCACGGGCTACCATTATTATAAAGCTTGTTTTTTTTAATGGCCGAGCTTCTTTCACTCTTTCTTATTTATTTTACACCATGGTCACAAGGTGGCCCACACGCAACGGTCTAATTGGCTTTAGATTCGTATTCAGACTAATTTTCAGATGATCCTCTTTTGGTTTCAATAATAAATTCTTATAATTGTATGAAAAATAACATAATATTTAAATTAAATCCAGTTTCGAAATTTCGAAATTATGGGTGTCAATTTCGAAATTAATAAACATGCAAATATGGTCCGAAATTTCGAAACTATGAAATTTCGGAATGCATGCCCTAGTTGCCACATTGAGCGCGCTGTTTTTAGGCTCTAGATAAGTGGCACTAGATTTCTGCGATGGTGATAGTCAAAATATAAGGGATTAATCACGTGATAGTAAAAATGTAAGGGATTGAACACGTGATTTTTCGATATCGTTTGTTAATCCCATACATCACTATCGCCACGCTTTCGACGATAGAATATTACTTGTCTAGGGCCTCAGGTATAGAGTGTTGTAAAGCACCGTGCACATTATACAAAACTAGGTAAGTATTTACATTTTTTCTATATATATTTTTTTCTGGGTCTATCGAGGATGTTTCTTTAATAATATTTTCACGCCTAAACCGTTTCACCAATTGTGATAAAGTTTGGGTATAAAGATAGATTCGACTTCAAAAAAGTACATCAGATCTTTTTATCATGGGAATACGTAACCTTCCCCTTCTATCCGACTCGCATACGAGCAGAAACTAGTGTAAAATGAAGTAATTATCAAAACTCTTGAATCACTATTTGATATATTTATATTCCTATTGGTGCCCTCCAGCCTCTAGATAGCATGTCCTTTTTTGTCTTCTTTGGTAACAGCCGATGAGACTATTCTGCCAATTTCATATGACACTGACACTGCGCTACCGTCACTATATAGTGACGTCAGCGCAGTAAGGTAAGCCGTTGAACTTTGCCCTGTGTGTTATATACGCAATATTATATTATTTTTTACAATATACTTTATTGTACACAACTTAATAAGTACAGGACAAACACTTATAGAAACAAGTGTGAAATAGGCGGTCTTATCGCACAGGGTAATCTTGCAGACAATCTTAAGAAGGACTGAGTGAGAAGAAACGGATTTAGGGCTGTCAAGTGTACAAAAACATAATATATACACAAATAAACTAAAAAAAATAAAAAATAAAATAAAAAAATAAAAGTATAACACAAAATTTTAGAACAAGATGACAGGAACAAAAACTGAAATTTTTGAGTGTTTTTTTTTTTCAATTTCTTTGAAAATGTTACAGTTAAGTAAATATTTATTTTAACCGATCTGGCTCGAGTTTGAGGACAAGTACAATCTTAAAGATATACCCATAATGTTATATAAACATAATGTGGTCGATGAGCATATATTGATATTACCACTACGTAAGCACTAATTTTAGAGTATTAAGTAGATTGACTAAATTAATCAATAAGAGCTAATTAAGTAAGCGACAACGGAAGAGTTTAAAAATAAACTTTATTTGATCCCAGTTACAGCAAGACAGTAATTACTTAATTCTACAAAATGTTGATCTTATATACTAATCTTATTGCTAACCAATCATCTCTGCTAATGACGCATGTCCTAGATATTATATGCTGACATATAGCTGTTATTATAATATAATTATTGGCTGATGAAGCTAATATTGGGGGATTGGGGTTCCTTAACTCCTCCCTCCCTAAGAGAGAAATTATCCGAAGGCGTCGCAGATGACTTCGGAGAATTTCGGCAAAAACGAAAAACATTTAATTTGTATGAGATGACGACAATAATTATTATGATAATGATATACTCTAAAATGGTCCATACGCTAATTTCTATTGTTACTATTTGGGTTGTATCGTCACTTTCACTAAATTTGGCACTTTGTAACAATTCTTTCACGTCACTAAAGTCCACGTTTCTTAGGTCGACCTTCTCCGTCCTTGTCTGTATGTCTTGTTGAAGCTCTGGCATCTCGACCAATGGGAGCTTGAAACTGGAAATTGTAGTGTTTGTGGCGGCACCAACAATTACTCCTCCTATTTGCGCCTCGCATTGTTGACTCAGTGTCACGATATAGGTCCCAAAGATGTTGTATTTGCGGATTTCCTCATTGCAGTTTTCGGTAATGATCAGGTTGTCCTCTGTGTAGACCAACCATTGGCTATCCGTTATCTTCTGCACCTTAGGCTTTTCTATCTTGATACGATTCTTTACGCAGCTATTGTAGTTATTCTTCATCAACCTAATTTGTTCTATACAGGTCTCGACTGGATTCTGAGCTAAATTACTTTCATCACAAAGAAATCTGTCATTTTCAATTTCAGTACATGAGTTTACCACGGGCATGTATTTCAATCGATTCACCATTAGGTAAGGGTATTTGGGAATAATGGTAAAAGTGTCTGGAGAATGGAAAATAGGAATAGGAATAACCTTATAATAATTATATGTTTCGTTGTCTATTAGAGGAACTTCTAACACAAATACTAATCTATTGTTATTTAAATAGGATTTGACTATGATATTACGTTCTAGTTTTATTAAATTACTTTTACTAACTGGATATATTGTACTAGCATGTTTACTAATTGTTTCTAAACTGCTGTACAGTTCTGTGCTATTTATAATAGACTGGTGCAAAACATTTAGTTTGCTAAAGGCGATTGCGGACTCTATTTCTTGTATGTTCTCATAACAAGTTCGAAAGTTGCTTAAAATTTGGTACATAGTATCTATTATTCGTAGTAACTTGTTAAATTTGAATTCATTTTCAGCTAGTTTTTCTATGCCATTAGTGTGTGAGCCTAATCTTTTAATATTTGAATTTATGATTTCTGAGTCATTAACTAATTTATCGAAAGCTTTTTGCATTGATGACACTTTACGTTCGACTGCATGTTCTCTATTCTGGAGTAAAACGATTTCCTTATCATATTTAATTGCATCGTCTTCATCTAAATTACCAGATATAGCTTTTACAAATGAGCCCAGAGGGTTGAACAAAGCTCGTTTGTTTCTATGATTAAGGGGTAAAATTTGATATAATTTATCTTTAGTAAGTCTTATTAAATACTCGATTTGGTTTTCTATACCTAAAGTTTCATTACTTAATTTGATTTCTATAATTTTCGATTTCATATTGCTAAAATCGCGAATATTATTATCTATTTGTAAGCTTAAGGATTCTAAATCTAAAATCTTAAATATAGTCCAATAATTATTCTTCTTCACCGCTACTCCCATCTTCAACGACGCTATCCCCGGATTCCGAGTGAAGTTCTGGAGTTCCAGCGTGAATCCTGACATCACTAGTACCAGAAGTACTAGGCATGACCTGTGGAGGACGTTTTACATTTTTTATCGCCACTCTAGTTGGTCTTTTATTTAATTCTACAGGCACTATATTACGTTCGGTTTCACCAGTGATTTCGGCTTTTTCATAGCGAGGTTTTTCCTTAGCTTTCCTAGTCCTAGTATTCTTCATGTAAATAGTATCTCCTGTCTTAAGGACTGGTGTTTCTTCACCTCCTTTCTTATCTCTTACCTTAAGTTTATCTGTGTTTAATTTATCTGTTACAAATTCGTATAGTACTTTGAGACGTTTCCTATGATCTAATAATAATTTCTGAGTTAAATTTTTCTCCCTATCGACATTAAATACATTTCCGGCATCGGTATGCCCAAAGACTAGTTCAAAAGGCGTAAAATCTGTCGCTGAGTGTATGGTGTTATTATATGCCATAATAGCATACGTCATAACGGAAGCTGCATCTAAATCGTTTTTTTCATATTTTGCTAATCGGTAAATTTCGATGATAGTAGAATGGAATCTCTCGACTATTGCCATAGAACTGGGATTGTTTGGAGTCCCTATGTGCAATTCTATTTTGTATAGACTTAACATTTCCTTAATTAACATGTTATTAAATTCTGTCCCTGAATCACAACTTATTCTACTGGGCAATCCATAAATACTAAAATATTTAATTAATGCTCTAACTATCTCTGGTGTACTCCTATTAGGTACCTCTATTGCCTGTGCTAATTTACTAAAAGCATCTACAATAGTTAAATAATATTTTCCTTCAATGTATAATAGATCCATAAAAGCTTCTTGGAATGGACTATTCTGAGTTTGGGTTAACTGAATTTGAGGTTTAATGGGCTTTCTATCGTACTTCATTTTTCTACACATTTCGCAGCTGTTAATAACTGTTGTAACTATTTCTTTCATGTTTGGCCACCAATAATATCTCTTAAGTTTAGCTAAAGTTTCCCTAATGCCTCTATGACAGGTTTTCCCGTCGTGGTATTTCATAATAACTTCTTTCTGATCCTCTTCTGACTCTGTCAAATTGATCACTCTTTCTGTACATTCTGTTAACTTAACTGAACCCTTTTTAAACAAGTTAATAACCATGTTTGAAAAAGATTTTCTAAACGATGGATGTTCAAAATAAATATGATATTTATGTTTAGGATCTATATATTCTTTTAGAAAGTCTTTAACTAATTTGTCATTATTTGTTGGTAAGTGAACATCAAAAATTTTCTGTTTATTATTAGAAATATCCTTTACTGTCAATTTATCTTTAAACCATGAGTGAACTAAAATTTGTCTAGCTTTAGTATCTACAGCTTCATTTAAAATAGGAATACCTTCATGTTCCCTATTTGAAACTGAATTAGCTGTGACGCCATCATCAGAATCCGAAAGTTCTATCGTTTCTATGGGCGTTTCGTCAAATTGCAGCTCTTCATCTATAATTTTTTGTATTCGCTCTTTCCTATCACCTACGTTAACAAATATCGAATCTAAATCGTCGTTAATTGCATTAATTTTAATCCTAGATAAGGCATCTGCATTTGTATTTTGAGGCCCTTTCTTGTACTTAACCTCGTAGTCATATTCCTCTAAGCGTAAACGCCAACGCGTGAGCTTACTGTTGGGTTCTTTTAATGAATATAGCCATGCTAATGGTCTATGGTCTGTAAAGATAGTAAATTTATTGCCATATAGATAAGGCCTAAAATGCTTAACTGCCCATATTATGGCTAAAAGCTCCTTCTCAATAGTACTGTATTTTACTTCTGTGTCACTCAGAGTCCTGCTAGCATATGCTACTGGCTTGTCTGAGCCTATTGATCCTTGTGACAATACAGCCCCAATTGGTTTGTTGAACCAACTTTTTTTTTGTAATAAATGGAAAGATCATATATAAGTTTTCATACAAAACTATTTTTAGTTTTTTTTTTTCATTGTAATTACAAAGTAAAATCCAATCGAAAATATTTTTTTGAATGCAGTACCGAAAACACCCCGACAGTTTTCCGAACAAAGCCGAGCCCGTGTGACGTCACAAAGTTCATTTCTACTCATTGTGGCACATAGCTTATACAGTGTTTTGACTTATAACCAATTCCATCTTGTTATTATCGTCAATATATTGATGAATATCGAATACATTGATCATAAATATCGAACCTTAAAAGTTATCGTGCTTGCTTCACATCATTATGTACGAATATTACAAATAACTCCCCATTATTATGTGATTCGCGCAATACCCAACCTAGCAAACTGTACTAAAGTTTTGAGAAATGTTCTATGTCTAACTAGATTCCAATTAGAATATGTTAATTATGTTGTTATCTTGTTCAAATTTAGTATTAGATTCTGATTAATTTCTTAATTTGATCATTAAAGATTGAGAAAAGTAAATTTTTAAGGGAACTTTCGAGCAAAGTTGACATTTTTGTATAATTACGTAACTTGAAAACATGATTTTTTGTTAATGGAGATATATTCATTATTTTAATTTTAAATGACGGATATAGGCGTAAAACTAATATTTCTGTTTGAATTGTGAAAATCGGTCGACGCATTTAAGAGATATTTGAAAATGTACCGAATTAATATTTTCACGTTTTTGTTCTACAAAGTTTTTTAGTGTTTGTAATTATATTATATAGATATTTGTGTTTAATATTATAAAGGGATATGCAAATAATAAAAAATACCGAAAATTTTAAGGATGTTATGCAAAAAATAAATAAAAATAAAGGCTCCACAGATTTCGGGTTGTATAATATTTAGTGGTACCTATGAAGTTTTTTGATATCTAAAGTCGAAGTTGCGCGCCAATCGTGTTTGTTAGCTTTTTATTTTACACGAATATCACCTACCCATATGTAACAACAATTACATTATGACAATTATGTTTCTAAATGTAATGTGTACAATGAACAACAATGACAAACACCGGTCGCGGTCCACTATCGCGTAATATTCATTACGACTACTTTACTTAAGCTCAATTTTTCCAAATCGTCCATCAGATGGATATCTTTTCGAAATTTGCCTTTATGAATCCTTTATCACACATGTCTAAATAAAATTTGCTGTTATAAATAATATTTTTGCACTAATTTTCGGATATTTTTAGTAAATTTACGTGACACTGTACTATGGTGAAATTCCTTGAACGTTATGACGTCACCAACATGGCGACCAATCATGGCCCGTTCGTAGACAGGTGGTTCTTTTTAAAATTTTATCGATTTTCAATTGCTTATAATAAATTGAAAAAAAATATTTAAGAGATTTTTGCAACGACAATATAATTTATGATATGTAAAGTTTCAAAATAAATTTTAAAAATTGTATTTTTTTTTAAATTCAACAACCCAATTGCAAAATTCGATGCGTCGGTAGTTAAAATAAAACTCTTACTAAAATCGGGATACTGTAATAAAGGTGCGTTTGTTAAAAGTTTTTTACATGTTTCAAAACATTCCCTATACTCCTCATTAATAATTATTTTACGACCTTTCTTTAAACAAGCTGTTAAAGGTCTAGTTATTTTTGCAAAATCTTTGATGAATTTCCTATAATAACCAATGAGTCCTAAAAAGCTTTTTATTTGTGTAACTGTTTCTGGAATAGGATATCTTAAGATTGCATCAATTTTATCATTATTTGGCTTCAATCCTTCACTTGTAATAGTGTGCCCTAAGTAAAGAACTTCCTTTCTAAGAAAATGTGATTTGTCGAGTTGTATTTTTAAATTTGTCGCCCGAAAACGATCAAAAACTGCTCTAAGTTTTTCTACATGCTGAGTCAGCGATTTAGAAAAAATTATGACGTCATCAAGGTATACCAGGCAATGTAAGCCCTGGAGACCTCTTAGAACGTTATCCATAGCCCTCTGAAATGTTGCAGGTGCTGTTTTTAACCCAAACGGCATCCTGTTAAATTCATAATGTCCTGAAGGTGTACTGAAAGCTGTTTTCGCCCTATCTTCTTTCTGAACCTCGATTTGATGGTATCCACTAGCTAAATCTAAGGTAGTAAAATAGGTACTATTGCCTAGCATATCAAATAAATCATTTATGTTGGGCAAAGGGTATTTGTCATCGGTAGTAATTTCATTGAGACGTCTATAATCGACTACCATCCTCCATTTTTGCTGTCCTGATGAATCTAATTTTTTTGGCACTAAATGTACGGGAGCACTCCAGGGGGAGTGTGTATTTTATCTACCTGATTCCTAATTTCTTTCGATTGAATGGGAGGTAACCTATGTGCTTTAATATTTATAGGATCTTCATTCCTTGTTCTAATTCTATGTTTTACTTGATTTGTAAACGTTAATGGAATATTCTCACAATAAAATATGTCCTTATACTCATTACATAGCCCTTCGATGGTTTTACGTTCCTCAGAATTCATGTGGTGTAACTGTAATTTTTTTAAATTATCTGTTAGCATCCTATCTATTTCTATGTTATTTTCTGTAAAATTAATGTGAACAGATGGGTTCTGCCTGTAAGGTTCGACCGTAAAAGGTCCTGTTACCACTAAGGTTCTGGTTTCATCCGTATAATTCTGAATAACGGTTGATGCGTAACCTTTAATACACTTAACTAATGCGGTGGGCATTCGAATCCCTTCCGAAAATTGTTTAAATTGTAGTATAGCTTCCCCGTCTAGTAAGTTGACTGGCAATCTAACTCTTAATTCACTACGAGATGGCAATTGATATACCTCTCTCATAGGTGGTGCGTATATTATTGGAATATTCGCATTTTTTAAATGCAAAACTTGACTTTCCATGTTTATTTTTGCCTGTAACTGTTTAAGTAGGTTACTACCTATTAACCCATCATACCTATCATCAACACTGTAAACATAAAATTTATGAAATTCCTTACTGCAAAACGTAGCTGGTAAAGGAATAAATGCCGTTTCGCTATGAACACTCGATGCGTGAGTACTAACAACTTCGAAGGGTTCATATTGCAACCGATCCCTAAAGTACTTGTTTGCAATGTGTGGGCTTATGAAAGACCTAACACTGCCTGTATCTATCATAAACACTGCATTTAATTCTGGTACAACTATGTGTGGTAAGTTAAGACGTTTATTGCAATTAATTTTTATTCGCTCTCGAGGGTAGAGGCGGTTATACAAAAATTTCCCTGTCTGGGATCTTCAGGAATTTCCTGGAACTCATTATTTGAGTTGTCAAAACTTGGTTCGTTATAGCTATGATTATTAGTGTAATTAACACGGCGTGAACTTGCAGTGAGCATAGTAACGTCGGTGTTCGACTTTGAACCCGGCGGAGATGCTTGCGCTGCAAAAGGTGACGTTCGCGGTGCATATGCCGTGGACTGTTGGCTTTGTTGCGCCATCGGAAACTGTGACCTACTTGTCCTATTGTTATGATCATTATTATTTGTCCGATTGAAATTATTTTGATTATAATGTTGCCTATAATTCCTAAACTGCTGCGAATTGTTCATCGTAATTGAACTACTCGTGGCGTTATTCGGTGCAACTGCACTGGATAGGCTCTGCGAATTATACTTCGCACTATTGAAATCGGAAAAAATATTTTTATTAGATCTATTATAATTGCGGTGATCGTTTGTTTTAGAATTATAGACTGATTGAAAGTTCTGTTCTTCTAAAACAATTTTCAACGCGTCTTCCAATGTCGAAACGTCGCGTAAACGAACTAACCTAACTAGGAATGGCGGTAAATTGAATAGAAAAACATTCATCGCCCTATTACTGTAGATTATCTGCTTAGCCTTCCGTAAAGAGTCATCAGCAATAGTCTCTGATATTTTGGAAAATAAAATGCTTCTCATATGCTGTATCCTATGACACAAATCTAAGTAACTTTCACCTTTGTTAATTTTACAGGATTCTAACTCCATTGCTAGACAATCTTCAGTACGTGGGTCGCCAAAGTGTTGATTTAACAGCATTTTTAGCTCATCCCACGTATTTATAGAGTCCCTTTCGCCTACCAAACTAGCTGCTTCGCCTGTTAATCTACTTGTTACTACATGAAATAAATAATTGTTTTGTACAACGCTCCCTTGGAATGTTGTTAAAATGTATTCACATTTTTTAATAAATAAGGGTAACGCTCTAACATCGCCATTAAATACCGGAATTATGTTTACCATCTCTTGCGGAACACGGTTTATACCTTCCATTATGAAGTGAAATAACGAAGCTTCACAAAAAGTAAGCACCAAAATTAATAAATTTTCCCTTACTATTTACTACAACTAACAATCTATAAAATATTATTACGGCGTTGTCCAATCCCTAATAATACACACAACATAGATTAATACAAGGTTGGGATGCAAATGGAAGAGCTGAGAGGAAGGTGAAAAGATTTACTCACAATTCCGCAGCTATCTTCATGATCCCTGAATTACTGCTTGGCTCCTGGTCCTCTCCTGGCTTGATGTGGCTTCTTAATGTATTTGTTTGTTCGGTGATCTCTGCTGAACCGTTGAAACGGACGTCGGCTGCTTCCCGTAGATGTGGATACGTGACAGACTGACTACAGAGATCCTACCGGCTGCTCCAATTAAGTAAGCGACAACGGAAGAGTTTAAAAATAAACTTTATTTGATCCCAGTTACAGCAAGACAGTAATTACTTAATTCTACAAAATGTTGATCTTATATACTAATCTTATTGCTAACCAATCATCTCTGCTAATGACGCATGTCCTAGATATTATATGCTGACATATAGCTGTTATTATAATATAATTATTGGCTGATGAAGCTAATATTGGGGGATTGGGGTTCCTTAACTAGCTCGTTTCTGAATTGAGTATTTGGAGTTTAGAACGTGTCAAACCCCACTTTAAGTTTGACAGATTTTCAGGCTAAAGTACTCAATATCAAATTCTTAATTTAAATATCCGGGGTATATGGCATGCAGAAAATAGTAACAAAATTTTATCTTTACCTACTGTGGCCTGAAAACAACTGACAATAAAAAAAATTAAAATAAACTTACCATTCATGATTCCTCTTAACAAACACTGATACACATATTTACTGGTCCCAATCCCAACAAATAATGACGTTTCCTTTAGTGTTGGAAATAACTAATTATCCTGGTTTCAAAATAATGACATCATTGTGTTTATTATAAACTGTTCATAATGCGATGTCATTGGTAGATAGAACTGTCATTTAAACCCAACAATATATCAAGGTACCTGAAACAGGAAAAATGTATAACTACACTGATTCACTGGAATATTGCTTATGGAGAATAAACAGAAACCATACCATATCTGTTGTCCATTCTGTTCTCTTCGTCATTTCTGTTCTGTTCTAACAAGCTTGCAACTATTTAACTAGGCACCTGAACTTTCTGAAAAGCATCACCAATAAGGTCAGAGGTCTACTAGCCCGTACATTCCTAGCGTTTATAATTTTAGTACAAGACCAGGAAACCGGCAGACTTTGCGTTGGAAAGCCAACTGCTATATGTACCGATGATCTGTTTATGGTTGCGGGAATCCACAGGATGCGAGACGCACGGTATCAGTAAATGTAGCGGTGCTTAGGGAAGGACGTTTTTTTTTTGTATTCTTTTTTAGGCTCGCGCTTTACCTCTTTCTCACCTGATGGTAAGCGATGATGTAGTCTACGATGGAGCACGCTTGCCTAGTACTAATCTATCTACTCTTGACTTAAAGACCCCTAGATTTTAGCTATGTGGAAACACAGACTCCGGCAGGGAATTCCACTCCTTAGCTGTACGCATAATAAAAGTATTCTCAAAACGTTTAGTGCGTATGGGTGGGACATCCACCATGTACCGATGGCGCATCGCCGTACTTCTGGTAGTCCGATGATGAAACGGGCTGGGTGGAATTAGATCATGCAATTCCATCGTCTATGTTCACCAGTGGACGCCTTTTGGCTGAAGTTATGATGATGATAAGACAAGGAAATTAAACATATTTTATCCAAACTTGTCCTTATGATGACAGTTTATTGCTGGACCTAGGCCACTACAATCACACGTAATGTTTCTGCTGATGGGAAATCCTGAAACACGACTACGTAACCAAAATCATAACAATGTAAAAATTCCACATTGATGTTATAATTAAACTATATTTTATTCTGATATTCATAATATCTATTTTCTTAGTTTTTCCTTGTCAACAGACGGCTAGAAATAATAGTTGGTGATAATATTTTGATGTAGTTTATATTTAGCTCGTTTGGCGAAAACAAGGAAATATAGCTTTTAAAATTGTCAAGTATTTTATTACAATATCATTACAAAATCTTTTAAGGCTTTTTATATTTTATTGGAATTAACTAGAAAATTACTAGATTGATACAGGTAAGTAATGTATGAAATAATTACAAAATCTCTAATATTTACAAGATATAACAAACTAAATCAATAATTTTATTTGATATTGTAGTGTATGTAGATATCAATAGATCTCGCTACAAGCCGATAACAGTATTGTAAAGCTACCTCGTGCGCACACGCCGCCCGGTTATAAATACCGGTCCGAGTGGTGGGGCGATCAGGCCTTCGTAGTTGGGCAGTGCCACCGCTGCCAACTATATGGGCATAGTCAGAAGAACTGCTATGCCACCCCCAGATGCGTCAAGTACCGAGGGGATCATAGCACTTAAGAGTGCCGCCGCCCTAAAAACCCCGCCGAATTCACGGAGCCTCCCAGCTGCGTGCTATGTGACCAAGTTGGCCATACGGCCTACTACAAGGGGTGTCCTCGAGCCCCCAAACTTGCACCTAAAATGGCCAAGCGCTCAACCGAACGCGAAACACGCGCAGCTCCCACCAAACCCCGGCCTGGTTAAGCTGTAACCGCTCACTTTGAGTGACCTGTGAGACGCCAAGTTTAAAAAAAAAATGGGGCGATCAGTCGTTATCGGACTGTCGGCCTGTGCGGTGGTGCGCTGGCGAGTTAAATATTAATTTTGATAAATGTGCATATTTTACAGATATAAACATCAGTTATTAAAACGATTGATATAATTTTAAAGTAACAAGTTTTTATAAGCGTAACATACTTTCATTGAATATAAAATTGTTTGATATACCAAACAAAAGACGTTACTACATTATTTATATACTATTTATTCTAATATGATAAAACGCCTAGTAAAACACACAAAGCAATTTTTTTTAGCAAGCATGCATGTGTTAGAATTTGAAGTATGTGTGACGTCATTAAATCGTTAATTTTCATTTTTCAAGTCTCAATGGTTTGCTACATAATACATACCTGTCATATTTATTAAGCACCTACCAACAAATGTCTAAGTATCTACCTTAATTATTATTGTGCTGTCAATTACCTTCAAATGTAAAAGCCACCTTGATAATATACCTTTAAATCATTACGTAATTTGTAATGATCATTGTGATGTATCCTGGTTTTTATATTGTTATTTTAGTATTATAAGTTCGTTGATACAATTAGTACAAACTGTATGTTAGTATCAATATTCTTTTGAATATTGATTAAGAATGACTAAATAGGCTATATTATTAAATTCCTTAAATGTCTTGATACGTTTTAAAACATTTTCAATATATAAAAATTGATTATTGTTCACCGAATTGTGAGATTATTTAAAGCAATATAAAAAATAGCAGGATACCGCGCCATTTACTCATATTGGACGTATTGAGACACTGATAGACCCGAGATTATAAAATATTGTGTAATTGATAAGCTGACTTACTTTTTTGTGAACTAGCCAGTACAGGCCAGATATATTATTATATTTCCTTTATCAATAATAAGATCGACTACACAAGGCTAACGTAAGTTATTTGATATTATAACTTTATTATTGCTTATGGGTGTGTTGAAACTGTATCTATATAATATTATGGCCTTTATTCCTAATATGTAATGTTATATTGATTTAAGGGCTAGTCTATGTCCTTTGCCTTATCCTTGTTATTTCGATTCTATAATATTGTAAATACTTTATGTGGTTGTAAAAGATATCGATAAATACTATAAAAGAGTTTCCGTGGGGTTTGTTGCCCTTCTTCCCCACGAGAACTAGGTCTAGCGTCCGGCGGTAAGCTCAATGAGCCTCTATTTCATATTTAATAAATAATTCATATTTAATGAATTAATTGACAAGCCTTATTCAAATAAATACCTAGTTTGGTCTTTCTGTGCTTTTATCATAAAACCCTTTCCTTACACACCACACACATTGGAACTCTGATACACAGTAAATAACCAACAACCATCTTGACATTCAAAGCTTGTTATCTTGGTAGATATCAATAATTTTATATAAAGTTACATTCATGATTCTAACACATACAACATGCAGCAGGCATGGTTTCTGTCACGGATCCGGCGCTTCGGGGCTCCGGCGCACATACAGGTACTTGAAAGATCTACGCGGCCATAATTCAAATTTACAAAATTAAAATAAGTTCGAAAGGTACGACTACTTGAGCTAGGGGACAGGTTTAAGAACAATACCCAGCCTTTCCTGTCCCTCGTCCGTGAATGCCGCGCTACCACGTGCAGTCGGAATTCAATCGTCCCGTTTAGTGTATGTTTCTGTTCTAGGCGTTCGTGTGCAAACAAAGACTTTAAAAGTAATATAAAAAAAAGCTTTTATTAATTCCTTATCAAGTTATAACATAAGACACTTGTACATTGTTTGTAAATTATTATCACAAGTATTTTATCACCATCATTAAAATTATATGGGAAATCAGAATTTTCATTCAGTTTTAATAACAACTTCTTAAAATAAAATTAAAATAATCAATTAAAATTTCCTTTACAAAAATAAATAAATAAAAAGATCTTCATTCCATCAATCATTAAAATTCATCTTTCCAATAATTATAATCTCAATAAATTAAAAACACAGTAAATTAAAAGAATACAATAATATTAGATCACAGCATCATTCCAGGTACTTAACAAATTACCACATCATTTATAAAATTCATAATTCATTTCATATAACTAAAGTGCAAGTATATAACACTAAATCATAAATTAGTGCATCATTTCATAAAAATATCATTTGATAAATTTCCCTAGTGTGCGGTGTTATGATTTGATTGCAATAATAAATAAATTCAATTTATACTTAAAAACAAATTATTATGATATTTCCTAGATTATTCCAAAAATACACATTAAATTTATTGAGATTTATATCATCAATTATAAGGACCGCCTAGTGCGGCAAAAGCCTCCTCCTTCTGTCTCCATCTTGGTCTATCTCTAGCTGGTCTACTCCATGTTTTTCCTATTAAGCCTGATATGTCGTCGCTCCATCTCTTGTTGGGTCTACCGCGTCTTCGCTTTCTGTTTATGGGCCACCAATTTGTTAATACTCTTGTCCATCTGTCATCATTTTGTTTTGTTTTATTCTATCACCACTTGTGTTTTGAATCGTATCCTTTTGTTTCTAATTATTATTGATTAATTCTATGTTTTTTATAATATTATTATTAGCGATTATTTATAGATTTTTCGTAATTTTTGTTTTATTATTGATTCTTGTTTTAATTTTTTTTCTATTTGACATGATTTTTTGTAATTTTTGTTTTATTTTTACTATCAATTTTTTTATTCTTGTTTTGACATTTTTTGTTTTAAATTATATAAAGTAAACATAAACTGCTAGTGCTGTGTACACCTTTAAGTGAAAAGTTCGCTATAGTATGTAGTCAATTGTGATTAATTTACTGTCAATGTTATTGTGAACAATTCGTTGGAGTGCCATAATAATAAATAAATAAATAAATGTCTTAGTCTTTATACATGACCCACCCATTTCCATTTTAGTTTTAGTATTTGTTTGATTACGTCTTTTGCCTTGGTTTGTTCTCGTATTGAGCTGTTTCTGATTCTATCTCTTAGTTTAAGGCCCATAAAACTCCTTTCTATTGCTCTTTGGCAAACTCTTAGTTTTTGCATTGACTTCTTTGTTAAAGACCATCTTTGGCAGTCCTATGTTAGACATGGCATCAAGCAGATCTCCATAGCTTTTTTCTTTAATCTGGTAGTAAGAGTACTCTTGAAGATTTCTTTCATATACCAGTATCTACTCCATGTGTTCTTTATTCTCCTGTCAATTTACAGCTCTGTGCAGTCTTTGGTAGAGAATAAGTGTCCCAGATAAACATATTCACTGACCCATACCATTTCCAAATTCACCCAATATAAGGTTTTCCTCTTGTAATGGTTTCCCAATTTTTGCATTTAGGTCACCTATCAGTATGACATTTTTCATGCACTTTTCCATTGCCTGTTTAAGACAGTTATAGAACTGTTGTATTTCAGCATCGTCTGCATTTTCTGTAGCTGCATATGCTTGGATTATTGTGTATGTTATGTCTTGTATTTTTATGTGAAGAAGTGCTACTCTTTCAGATATTCCAATAAAGTCTAGAATGAATATATCACTTTGCTTTTTAATGAGATAGCCCACTCCTTTCATGCCTTTTGATTCTCCATAAGAGCAGAACAAATATGCACCCCGGTCCTCAATAATGTAGCCTTGACGTCTTACTTCTGAAATGCCTAGAATGTCCCATTTTATAGTCGACAGTGCATTTTCAAGCTCAATTAATCTTACTTCATTTGACAGCGATCTTGCGTTGAGAGTAGCTATGTAGTATTTAGTTTTATTTTGTAAAGGAGGGTTGTAGTCTACTACCCCCGCGGTGACCAGCCGTTGTGGGGGAGTTGGATGTAGGAGGGGCGAAGTTGGTTGCTAGATTTGGTCTGTATTGCAGGATACAATAGAATCTCCTTTGTTGTTGTTTAGGTAGGAGAGAATAGTTTTTTGCCGATATATAGATTTTTCAGCTTCAGTTACAGGCATCGAATATGTATTCTTAGTTTTCTTTGTCCTGCGGTTGTTATTTATTATTATCTTCTCTTTTTGGTTTTGATCAGGTTGTTCAGGTGAGAGCGACAAGTTCCGTTTGCTAACATGTTTACGGTTTTGAGGAATATCCTTAAGTATAATTAAGCGGTCGTACCTTAGTATTGCTTTGTGTCCTTTACGATTTTCCTCTATAAGCTGCTCCGTCAACTTTTTCCTTTTTTCAATTACATCTCGTGGGAAATCTTCTTTGATATAATAGGGAGTGTTATCCAGATGTTTTTTTTATTTTTCAGCAGTTGTATCTTTTTGCCTATGGTTGTAAATGTCATCAAAATCGGTCTTGTCTTTGATCCTTTCTTTCCAAGCTTCCAAAACAAAGACTTTAAAAGTGAATATTTATTATTGTGCGTTTATATCGTAAGAAAAAGTTATGGATCCTGATACAAGAGTTAATTATCAACTAATTAAAATAGAATTTAGATATTCTTTGTAATTGGAAAGATTAGTTTTAGTGTACTGAAAGTCTCACTTATTATGGAGGATTTTTTAGCTACGATTTGTGTTTAATAGGAAATTTGTTATACTTCAAGTTAGATCCTGTAATAATTCATGATACAGTCGAAATATTAATGTTTTCAGTACTAAATAATAAAAAAATTGGCCGCGGAAACTCGCAGATAAGTACCTAATTTATAGTGTTTTTTTCAAGAAAACTTATTTGAAGTGCATTTCTATAGAAAGTTCTAAAAAAAGGTTCACAAAATACCTCGGGAGCAAGAAAAAATTATACCCGTAAATACTTGATTGACCGCAAAATGTATTTGGATTTGCCTAATTTGGTAGAAAAACTGATTTACTTAAATGAGGAGCTTTTGCTATGCGAAAAATAAAGGGCAATTTTTTTTCTCTATATTTCATTAAATATGACTCGATGTAATATTAAAACGTTTGTTTTATTTACTAATATTGTTTAGAACCACTATTGACAATGAAATCATTTTGGCCGCGTAGATCATTCAAATACCCGTATGTGTGTCGGCCCCATGCGAGCTTATCGTCGCAGATGTGTTTCACGCTCACGTTTCGCGAGTGTTAAAACCACCTGCTCCTCAGCTCGCGGGCCGCCTCGTCCCTCCGCGCCTACGCGATTTAAAATAACAGTAGGGATAGGGCAGACAAAACTACGTGCAGTCGGTTTTGTAGCGATTCGTTTCTATTTCCGCAGCACGCTCGCTTCACTCGTTCGCCTTCGAGCGTTAATGGTCACTGTTCTAACCAAACCTAATCCAAATGATTCACCAACATAGATGGGATCTGGTACTCCGCTCCGCTCCCGCCTTAAATTTCTAACCTAATATAACCCATCCGAGTCGGATTGCTTTAAATCAGGGTGTTATCCATAAAGGTGGTATCAATATTATATATTTTAAACTATATACCTAATGATTTTCTATTAAATAAACGCTATATCCAATAACGTTATACGAAATAAGTTTCAGAGTAAATAAATGTTACCTACATCTTAAGAAATTATATCAACAGTTGGAATAACTCACGTTTATTATATCTTGTGAAAGTTATAAAAATAAAAATATACCAAATAACTTTATATGAAATGAGACGCACCCAGATTGATACATATGAAGGAAAGAAAATACATAAATTTCTTAGATATTTATCACAATTTGGAAACACATGTTTTACTTACAAACTAAATGATAACTAAAATTGTGTGAGATGCTTAAGTTTGCAATTACAATTACAATGCTTTATGTCTGAGTTTGAAGCCACCTGAGAACGTGTAGGAAAGTGTCAAAATAGCGAAAGCACTGTTCACTTTTTATACAGCAACAATAGTAACTTTGACATTTCCCTGTAAAGCCTCTGAGAGCCTAGATCAGGGGTCACCAATTATTTTCATTTGGGACACGTTTTCTAAAATAATATGACCTTCGTCAGTCCGTAAGGTTTAAAGCTTACTTACTACCTACTCTACGTGTATAAAGTTGGTTAAAATTGAAAATAAAATAATAATAAATAATATAATATGTCAATATAGATACAATATCAATGAAAACTTTGATTAAATGATTCGTCCGTTGTTGAATCAATGTCAGTTATAAATAGCAGCACGGGATAAATTACGTACTCAAATAACACAAGTAAATTGTATTATATTGTTTAGATACTTAAGAGGAAATGTGGGCAGAGAGCTCCAAAAGAATTTCCTTAATAAAAGTCATAATTCAAGGTTTGGCTCAATATAGGACCAATTTAAATATATAGAAATTGCATAAAAACCATATATATATGGTTTTTATGTATGGTTTTTTAATAATATGTTGTGCTTCTATGTTTTTCTATTTTTATTTACAGTTGTCAAATTTGTACACCAGGCGTCTGTTGACAGCGAAATTTTGAGCATCTTTTGAGGGGTCTTGTGCTTGTGCACAGCATATATATATTTTTTTTCAGTTTATGGAATATCTTTTAAATTGATCCAATATTGGAGGAGGAAATAGGTGAGAGCCATACCTTGAATTGTGACTTTTTACTTAGGATATATGAGATATACTACGAAATTTCAAGTGATTTTTGAATACGAGTTCAGACCTGGAACTAACGCGGCAGAAATAGCTCGCAATATCAATATTGCGTTTGGAGAGGGGACTGCTAATGGACGCACCGTGCGATTTTGGTTTAAACGCTTTCGTGATGGAAACTTTGATTTGAAGAACGAACCACGTGGAAGACCGCCCACACAGGTGAATAACAATGAATTGAAAGACATAGTGGAAGCCGATCCGAGCCAAACTACCCAGGAATTAGCGGCATGGTTTAACGTTACCTTATCAACAATATTCACTCATTTGCGTCAAATCAATAAAAAAATAAAATGGGTGCCTCATGATTTGACTGATCTGCAGAAAGAAACGCGTGTTGAAACTTGTGTTGCCTTGTTGAATCGATACAGAGATGATGGCCATGACCGCCTTTTTTAAAAGGAGCAGCGATGGCTATTTCTGCAGTCAATGTCAAATCAAATATCAAATATTGTCAAAGTAAAATATAAAATAATGGACCCAATATTGATCCTTGAAGAACGCCGTTCGTTATTTCAGATACAAATGTCTTTAAAGATAAAGTCCAAGTAAATAGTGTACCATCTACTTGGACTTAAACTTATTAGTTTTTCAGGAAATAAAATAATATTCTTAAAACCATAGTACTGTTGTTTCAGCTGAATGAAAGAGAATGTCTCGTAGTTCACACAATCGAACGCCTTTGTGAGGCAAAAGATTCAAATGGGATCTTATGCTTCGATTCTTCAGGGTTCTGCGTTTTAAATTTAATGTTGTTGACAATGGCAATGGCGTCAGTTGCATAACACCGTTGTTTAAGTAGTATGAAAAAAAAACCGGCCAAGTGCGAGTCGGACTCGCGCACGAAGGGTTCCGTACCATTATCGCAAAAAACTGCAAAAATATCAGGTTTTTTGTATGGGAGCCCCACTTAAATATTTATTTTATTCTGTTTTTAGTATTTGTTGTTATAGCGGCAACAGAAATACATCATCTGTGAAAATTTCAACTGTTTAACTATCACGGTTCATGAGATACAGCCTGGTGACAGACAGACAGACGGACAGCGAAGTCTCAGTAATAGGGTCCCGATTTTACCCTTTGGGTACGGAACCCTAAAAAAGGCTCAATTTAACAACGATGGGCCTTTATTTAGTTGCTTGTAGAAAATGTATTAAGATTTACAACTAGACTCATCGTTGTGTTTAAAATTGCTGTTTTCGTGAAAAATGCTGATGGTGGAGACCTTCTTTAAAATATCTTACCGTCTTTCTCATCGCCGTTTAAGTCACCATACGTTTACAATAGCACTACCAAACATTGATCTAGATCTAGAGTAAGTATCTATACTTCACCAACAATTCTTCCGTGAAAGGTAGGTTCTTGCTGCATGAAATAATAGTAAGTTCTTATATTTATTGAGCCATTTGCAAGTAATTTACGAATAAGAAGATGAATTTAATTGACTGCAAGGCTTCAAAACAACAACTATATAAAAAACATTTTTACCAAAAACACAACCGACTTCCAAATAAAAACACTACGAAGTGAAAAATAACTTCAATTTCGGAAGTCGGTGTTTTTGTTACCGAATGCCGAAATTGAAGTTATTATTCACTTACAGACCATGGCCCACCTTACGTCTTGTGCCGCATGTCCTGTTGTGTGTTCACGTGAGGACCTTATGACTGCGTCAGCGGAGGGCGTTGCCGTGGCTCAATTCTGGGCCAGGCAAGGCATTTAACTAAAAAGTGTCTATTTGTCATCGACACGCTAAGAAGAACAGTGGTTTTTTGTTTTGAATATCTATATAATACCTATGATACCTATAATAAATTACTAGTCAAAACCTTGAAGTTTTAATTATGTTCACCATAACAAGATAATTTGTGAGTATGTCGTTGTAATTGGCATAATAATAAAGCTTCCAAAACATCACTGAAAACAATTATAACAAAATTTAAACACAAACAAAAGCAAACAATTTATTTTTGTTTACAAGCCGTCTGAATAATTCTTGATTAACAATAGTGCTAATGAAAAAGATTAAAATAATACTTACATTAACCTTGCGAGCAAGATAAACATGAACTGCGCCACAATTATAAGTATCTTTTAAAGCATAAGTAGGTGCTCCCACTGTCGTTTTACTGAACAACCTGGCAGCACACAGCACAGCTCCGAACATCGAACCTATTTGTGAAGGGTCCTCTTTCAATCGACGCATCTGAAAAACCCCTGACGCTTGTAGAATTGTACCTGCAAGGATTAGGATGTTTCAATGTCTTTGCGAACGTTTAGACTTGGATTTAAGTAAATTCACTGAACTCAGTGAGGAAGGCGGGGACATAAGTTCAGAATATACTTTACAGGTATATAGGGTAGTTGACAAAAAATATTTATTTAGTCAGTGAGTTAAATAACCTAAAAATATTGAACACATATTTTTTCATTAGCCGCGTAAACAAAAATATGCGACGATACAGTATGTTGAAATATCGTGTGACGTTACGGTGTGCTACCATTGAGCTAGGAAAAACATGGAGGCGCCGCGATGTATACATACATTAGCTTATAAAAATATGAGTAAATTCGATACAGAATATGAAACATCGTTTTTGCTTACATTCTTTCTAATTTAGTAATTGTATTTGACAAGAAAGACAACAATATTTCAGTTGTTGCTCATTATGGCAACATTTTGTTATGACGTAGTCACATTGATCCTGTGTGGTACATTGCGAACACGTTTGGCCATGTTGCCAGAGCAAGGCAGAAACGAATAATTACTAGAAAAAAAAAACATAAAGATGGACCCGTCATTACGATATATTTCTAAATTATGGGAATCGCGAAAAAAAGATGCTGTTCCGTTTATATAAGCTTGCACGTTATTTTATAACAGCTAGTGGCCCGCCCAGGCTTTTCCTGGGTCATACTTATTTATCTTCTAACTAATATGATAAATGCGAAATTTGGGTGGATGTAAGTTTGTTACTCAATCACGCTGTCATAAGTATGTTTCTTTGTTCATGCATTTCTCCGAAACTACATATCGGATCTTTATCATTCTTTTTTTACTGGCTTAAGTATCTCTCAACTTAGGGGTGTAAATTTAATCAAAATCGGTTCTGCAGTTTTCAAGATATCAAACATACAACCGAACTCCTTAGCTACCAACAGCAACTGTAAGTTAAATCCATCATCAGCCTTTTTAATATTCCCACTGCTGGGACACAAGCCTCCTGTCTGTGAGAGGGAATGGGTAATGGTCAGTAAATAGATGAACGGATCTGTATGAAATTTGTCACAGTGATACATTATAGTCTGGAATAGCAAATAGGATACCTTTGAATATGTTCCCTCTTTTCGACATTCAGGCGGGCCGCTGGCGGAAGCTAGTTATTATATTATAAATGTGAAAGTTTGGATGCATGTGTGTATGGATATATATTTGTTACTCAATCACGCCAGAGCGGCTGAACGGATCTGGATGAAATTTGGCACAGAGATAAATTATAGTCTGGAATACTATAAATCATAGTATAATGTTCCTTTGAGATTATAAAACACTTTTCACGCGGGCGAATGCGCTGGCAGAAGCTAGTCGCCTATAAAGAAAGATTTCTTCAAATAGGTGTAGTGGTTGCAGAGATTTCACTACACGTAGGAACAAAATCACACATTTTTTTTTTGATTTTACATATAAGTACACGTAATTTCAGATAATAAGAAATATTTAAAAAAAATTACAATTCATGATCCCTTATCCCATGCACTAAGAACACAACTACATGGCCACAAACACTTCGCACTAATTATCAATAATATCGAAAATAATTTAAACCAAACCTTGAAGGTACTATTTCCTTTTTCCTTACTATCCAATATATAATTAATTTGCTTAAATTAATATTAATACTGAACCTTATTTTAAATGAAATAAAACATATTTTTGTTTTGGTTTTGGGTATCAGATTTAGTGTGTTTCCTATAAGGAAAGGTTTCCGAGCCTAATATGGGTTTTACAAATCACACTAATATTATAAAGGCGAAAGTTTGTGAGTGTGAGTGTGTGTGTGTTTATATGTTTGTTACTTCTTCACGCTCAAACGGCTGGACGGCAACAATTCGGCGTATTCTATCCAAAATTTGTGATTCCTCTGTAACAATTATGTAGTCCTATAGTTTTTTTTTAATAAGGCATATATCTCTTTGTTTTCTATCTTTTATAAGCCAGAATAAAGATTTTTGTTTTTATCCGAATGCAAGAAAAGGATTATGTTTTTCGCGCTTATCTTGTATATATGTATGTTATTTATTTATTTATGTACACACAAAACAATTAACAGAGAAAGAAGGAATACAGATAGAAGAGCACAAAGGTACTGCTTATTTCAGTAAAAATTTCTTCCAGCAGACCTGTTATATTCTTTATTACCTCATATCTTTCAAACCACTTGATGGATTTATATAATTAAAACATACTTAGATAGGTCTCGGTGTATCGGCCGCGACAAATTGTAGGTCGTGGGTTCGGACCCAGGCAGGCGACATAATTTACTTTGTGTAAATGATTTCATCACCACTGCTCTTAAAACGGTGACGGAAAACATCGTGAGGAAACCGGCATGTCCTAGAACCAAAAATTCGAAGGCATGTGACATCCACCAACCCGCACTGGGCCCGTGTGGTGGATTACGGCCCATTCCCTCTCACAGAGAGGAGGCCTGTGTCCCAGCAGTGGGAATATTAATAGGCTGATGATGTGATCTGTGTGTGATGTAAATAGGTCTTGACCGCCCAAATATTCTGAGATAAGTGACGTAAAAAAAAAACAAACATGGCGGAGTTTGTACGCCTTATTGTGAGAGTTCCAATATTTTTTTTTTCCAAACTTATCGACTGGGGTATCAAAATGAAGGGTTTTTTATTGGTGATTACAAATATATACACCAATTATATGTTTAAAAGTAATTAGAAAAAAAGATTACTAAAACGTTGTTAATAAACAAGTTAATAAAATCAAAAAGCCGACTGCGTAGGAAGCGAACTAAAGTAGGTAATGTAAATAAGAAAAAAATCATGCTGTGTAGTCGGTTCTAATTTACATATTTTTAGTTCGCTTCTAAAGCAGTCGGGTTTTTTTTTATTGTATCAACTTTTTTGTTTTTTATTTAAGATTAGTTTGCTCTTGACTCTAGTCTAGGTCAGAGGTGGCAGAAACGAAGTCAACGATTTTTTATTTAATACTTTTTAAACTACATAATTTATCTAGTAAACACGCTTCGATCAACAATATATCGAACACGTAATTATGACACGATATCTTGCGAAAATACTCCGTTACAAACAGAAAACAGCCCATAACTTTTGAACGGCTATACAGATTTTCACCAAACATAGCTAAGAACACTCTCGACAAAGTCACCTTCCAAACAAACAAATCTAAATAAAATCGGTTCATCCGTTTAGGCGCTATGATGCCACAGACAGACACACAAATACACATATACACAGCAACACACCCTCACCCTCTTTTCCGTCGGGGGTTAAAAAGTACACAGAAGGTTTATTTGAAGTAAACTAGTTTTGTTTTGGATGGAGATGCCGAAGTTCAGACTGGATGTCAACTCCATGCATAGAAGCTCAAGCCGATTACTTACAGGAACAGATGTACCACGAAAAGTGGGAGTTCATCACCCCATTGGGATGTCTCCCAATGGGGTGATGAACTCCCACTTTTCGGGGTACATCTGTACAGCCTTGTCAGGCTTAATGTCAAATCTTTCCGCTACTCAGTGAACCTAAAGGGAACTAATTTTAAATTGCGGGGACCCCGAAACCCCTCCGGATATGGCCATCGGGTCCTCCCATCCAGTCACCAACTGGCGCGGTACCAGGATTTTTCATGAGTTGGTGGGGCAGCCTTTAGCACGTGGCTGGTGTGCTACTTGGGTCTCCTACTGACTGTGGTTGGCCAACGGCTGCACCGTGCTTCGGATCCTGAACAAGACCAGTTCTGAATAGCGCAGCCGACAACCTCCTTCTCCCCAAAGGCACTGGCACTCCCCCACACCGACAGAACACAGTAAGCTGCTTGGCGCCGGACTCCGGTGGGATGGTGGTTGCGAGCCAGGTGGCCTCTTGCATAGCCTACCACTGCTTATGTGGGATCGGTTAGCCGTACCACAGGCAAGCTTGTGGTGCCGTTGCCCGAGGTAGGCCGCTAGGAGGTAGATCCCATACCACCCCAAAACTATATAGTTATTTAAAAGCTCAGTTTTGGAATGCAATAGCCAGGCGCGTTAGCTGCTTTAATTAGTTGGACAAATTTTTAACGCATCAATATTGACTTCCGTTATATCCGATATTTTTATTTTTTTCTCTTTAGCGATTAAATTAAATTACACGCTGTACAAAACATTCATTTCTAAATATGAATATGGATAAGGTACCTACCTACCTACATAAATACAATGACGAAAAATTATGTATTTGAAACCTGTAACTATTTTAATAAATTATATTTATTTATGAAAATATTTACAGGATATTGGTATCGCTTTCCGTGTACAATAGTATTTTCCTCCAACCAGAGACGGATTACCTGTACGCTTTGCAAAAGGCCTAAACCACTGAAATAACGTAAGTCGTGAATCGTCGGCAATCGTCGCAGTTACCAGGGGCCATAGTCATCATCATCATCACGACTTCAGCCGAAAGACCTCCACTGCTGAACATAGGCCTCCCCAAGTGTAACGACATTGACAACTTCTGTGCGTCTCGCATCTAGTCTTAACCAGGCCCACTTAGTGGAAATAATTCTATCGCAGCGAGGGCTATATTATGAAGTATTTAACTCCTCAACTAGACAAGATAGCACCATCGTGTTTGGGCTCATTTTATAATGTGTTGAAAAGCGATATTACGTTTCGTATAGTTTAGTAAAATTTTTTATAGGTATTATTCATCTCTTATCACAATGGGATCATGATGGCATTATCGTCATGGAATATATCAGTTTTACTTGTAAGGATTAGACCCTTCGTCTTGCCAGATTCGTTCTTCACGCGTCCTCTGGAAACGATGAAAAACGCTTAGAACAACTGAAAAATGTTTTTTTTTTTTAAAGATTTTCGCTTTCGCTGGAATTCTTACAGTACTTTGAGTTCATATTTATTAAATTTCCAAGGTATTACAAAGCATCTCCACCTCTTTGAAGGTTCCAGAACTTAATTGCACGTTATAAAGATAAAGATATAGAATAGAACATACTTTAAAGAAGACCAAAACAAAAAATTACGTGTCTTTTACAAAAACTTAAAACTATGGATACAAAGGCAGTGTTATCACTGATAGCAATATCTACCAGACAATCTTTGGATTGACTTAAAAAACCTAAAATAAAACAGGGGGTGGCCTGTGGTGTACTACTACATTAAAAATAAATATATAAAAATTATATAGCTATATAAAATACTATACATAAACTTACATATAAACATACATACAAAATATTACATGTTACGTCACACACACCTTGCCCTGTTACAAGTTATCTTTATAATGTGCCATTTTAACACAAATCGTGTAATATAAAGACGAATAGTTTTGTCAGGGCCTACAAGCCTTCAACGCATTATAAAATAGGAAGAAATAAATGCCTATTATAGTGCCAATACGTCTATTATTAAAGTATTCAGATCTCGGTAGATAACTAGGTACTGTTTCACAGGTGTTATACGGCACCTACATCAATGTACATATGTCAACACCAGTATTAATGTCAATATGTTAAACTGACACATGTCGCTTTCAATTTTATAAACAAAAAATACGTGACGGAGAGGGGTTTCAGAACTAAAAGTTTCAATAGGAGACGTGTTTCAAGGAGGTAAAGGATTTCCGTTTGTTTGCAATGAAAATGTTGTAATTTATAATGTTAAAGGTCATTTATTTCTTAATAAAAAACATTTTTGTGCTACTGTAATGGATAATATTATAAATAAAAGTAATCAATAAAACTAAAACGTAACTAAACGTTAGCTAAAAGTTTCATAATATCCGTTATCGATTATAATCTTTCTAAAATTAATAAAAATTAAATATAGGTTCGTTGGAGAGAGACAGGAAAATAAACATATTATATCCATTGTGTGTGTGTGTGATAAATAAATAAGTAAATACGTATTAAAAGTATAGAGGTTTGGTTTGGTTTATGAGCTCATTGAAATTAATAATTTATTTTACTTATTTCTTTATCACACACACACACAATGGATATAATATGTTTATTTTCCTGTTTCACTTATTAACAGAAATTCGTTGAAATCAGAACCATAATGTAAAAAGTAATCAGTAATTATTATATTCTAATTACGTTAGTACTTATCTACATAATGTTATATTAATAAATTATCCTTACTAATATACATCCTGTAAAATTATCGGTCAATATTTTAAATAGTTAAAGGAAAATAATGATTGAAGAATGATTTGTATTATTCTATAATAGTGCCTATCTTTCATATATTTATATCAGTGATATTAACGATAACATAACAGAACATAATCATGTTCAAACAGAGATATAAACTATAACCTACAATTAATGTAGATTTGGCTAAAGTAACACATTGATACTTATTATGATATAAGAATACTACGAAATAGAATAAAGTATATTATAATGATAAAACTGCAAATAGTAATAAAACATAGTTATTATTAATAAATGTGAAATGTGTTGTTTAAATAGTAAAATTATTGACCAAGTATACAAAAATATATATCGGTTGCGGCATATTGTATGGTCAGTATTGTTTTTTTAAAGTTGTAGTTTATTTGAAGGCTTCAGGATTTTCATATCCAACATTTTCTTGATGATCCAGAGTTGGTCTGTAGTCGTAGACAGCCCGAGCTTGCGATTTCATTGTTGATTTCCTTAACTGTTGATGAGACAAGTTAATCTTAGAATGGGAAACTTTCGTATCTACTTGTCCAGGGGGTCTACTCCCTAAGCATGGAGTCTGTAGTTTCAGCCTTCGCTGCGGGCGTTTTCTACTCCGTATCACATACGGACGCATGATTCGTTCGGGGCACGACTATTAATGAATGAAAACACAATTTGACAGATGTATCCACTCCCGATGTGTTTTTATCCGTCTGAAAAATTTAACTGGACACTTGTTTTTTCACTCCGAAGTTTCGGAATACTATCGGACGAGGCCCGTAACTTCGTTGACGGAGAGAAACTCCCTATCACTTGATAGGCAGTAGACCTCCGGATCTCCTAGATAAGTGAGAAAGCGTGGTAAAAGGAAAAAATAAAAAATAAATATGTGAAGGTCAAAGGATATCGCAATGATCGTGATCAATAATTTTGCCATTTCGCCATCGCTAATAGAATTTAATGTGAACAGATGTAATAGAGCAGTAATGGCCCCGACTTACGTTTCGCAGGTTGAGGGGGTTACTACTTAGTCTGTGTTCGAACCTAGGCAGGCGCTTTACTTAGTGTGAATTATTTCATCACCACTGCTCTAAAAACGGTGAAGAATAACATTGTGAGGAAACCAGGTTGACCTAGAACCAAAAATTCAAAGACATGTATCATCCACCAAGCCGCACTGGCTCCGCGTGGTGGATTAAGCCTAATGCCCTCTCTTACAGAGAGAAGGCCTGTTTCCAAGCAGTGGGAACATTAAAAGGCTGATGATGAAGATATGTGGTAAATCGTGATCATTAAAATGTCGATAGTGTTTGTAAATTAACTAATCGCGACGCTTTTGTTGATATAATGTTACTTATGAAGAGCCTTTGATAGGTATGGTATTCCAATTATTTATTCGTCATCAAGGGAGTGACCATAAGCTCTTAGAGTAAGGTTATTTTGAGTGTGCGTAAGGGACAGATGTATATAACTTGTATACATATATCCCTTACGCACACTCAAAATAACCACACAAGTCAGACACTATACATCAAGCACATCAGGCACATACAAGTCATATACATCTGTGCCTTACGTGTTCCCTACTTGAAATTGAATGACGTTAGATCGAATAACACTTGCTCGAAAACGTTTACTCGATAGTACTTGAAATCGAGCTCGACAGTTCACTACCTCGATGCATCCTAATCTCGAATAACTAGAAGCTCG
This sequence comes from Anorthoa munda, assembly GCA_945859665.1. Classification (NCBI taxonomy): domain Eukaryota; kingdom Metazoa; phylum Arthropoda; class Insecta; order Lepidoptera; family Noctuidae; genus Anorthoa; species Anorthoa munda. The sequence goes on along the minus strand of OX243905.1, from coordinate 25,507,916 downwards.
AATCATCGCAGCGCGTAGGCCCATTATCTTGAAACATCGTTACTCGACCGACCATAAAATCGATGTCTTTGGTTATGACGATGTATTTATCGTTTTTGACACCGACTTTGGAAAATAAAGTAATTTTTCGCTTTATTGTTTTTTATTTTGGATGTCGACAATTTTTTTTGTTAAAAATGTTTTATTTATCTCTTTTTAGTTTTGGTACCTTAAATTTCCAAGAAAATCATTGATAGCCAAAGTAAATCTCATGAAGTTTCTAATATATAATAATATATATAAACACGACTAGGATAAATTGTTTTATTACGGCGTTTCAGTGCGCCTCCGGCTTCATCAACAGATCAGTTCGATTGTACCATTTTTGTCAGTACCATTTATTTATAAGTATTTGCTTCATCATAGTCAGTTAACTATTCAAGATATCTTATACCCGTGACATAACTTATCATTAAGAAGTTGCAGTGGTCATCTGTGGTCTTCTTCTTCAGTTCCACTTCACCAAATTATGCTTTTTGTGTTCAAATGATTGCATTGTTGATGAAAATACCAAAAATGCTATATGTATGTCTATAACATTTGAGGAATTTTCTCGATTTCTATGGGACCCCATTATCACATTCTGACTTGGTGACAATGAAACCACCCTTTCAAATACAAAAAGAATTTTTAAAATCAGACCAAAATTGACGGAGAAGTTGGTGAACTTACAAAAAAAATACATACAGTCGAACATCCTCCTCCTATTTGGGGAGTCGGTTAAAAACTATTCTGTAAATCGATTATATGGTCGGTCGAAAAATTATGTTTCAAGATAATGGGCCTTCGCGCTGCCGATGATTCGAGCTTCTACTTATTCGAGATTTTGATGCATCTAGGTAGTGAACTGTAGCGCTCATAATTTATCGATTTCAAGTACTATCGAGTAAACGTTTTCGAGCAAGTGTTATTCGATCTAACGTCATTCGATTTCAAGTTTAACTAAGTGACGTCATTCTAAATCCAATATGGCGGACGGCCCAAGATGGCGGACTAGTTTTTTTTTGTGCACTGCCATGATATGGGTATCAAATGAAAGGGTTTGCTGAGAAGAAATTTTTAATGAATACTTTATTTCCTGTACACAACCCATGGACCAAAACAAGGTAGTCTTAAAGGTTCTTAACTGCTTAAAAGATTTCGGTGGGTCATGAATTCTGTGATGGGGACACAGGAGTTATGACCCTCCGCAATCTTGATGACCGCGAAGCTGGCACCGCACCTGATGTATTTTAGATGTTACTGGGTTTTTTTATAAAGAAAAAAAAACTTACAATAGCCTGACGCTCGACGCTTATTTTTAAATTTTTCAATGCCTGTTTCTCCTTGCGATGAAAGAAACCAACCTGAAAGAAATAAAATAGTAGATACGTGTTGACAAAAACTATTTAGGAATGTGATAATCTGATAAATCCAAAAAATTATCTTAAATCCATTAAACAATGATAAAGTCAAAATTATGATATTTTGGCACAATAAACTAAAAAAACTCGTTAGATAACAAATCAAAATGTTATTGCGTACCCAGTAGAGAATCAATACAATGATGATTAAAATGCAGAGGCCAACAATTGCTGCTATTATTATGACCTCTATTGTAATAGCGTCTATTGGTGTCGTCGATTCTTGTAGCGTACGGCGTATGGTTGTGTTTATGCTAAAAAATAAAACAATTTTTCAATACAGTTGTTAAACATGGCGTACTTTCAGAGGCTATAATATTATGATTCGAAAATTAAATCTTTTGCAGAGGCATCTTTCTGTTATGCGGTCGTGACTTTTGTTTACGAGCTCGATCATTACTTATGCAGCTGAGTTTTAAATGTATAAGTCAATTTAAAAATGTTTAGTAGCAAGGAGTTTTCATACATAGAATAAAATGAGATAGATTTTATACGAGGAAAAATTAATGAGTCCGTACGTCTTAGCATTGAATTCTCAAAAGTCTTTTAAATGGTTGTTTAATATGTTTAATTACCAGTTTTAATTTAATTATTTTCACATAAAATATTGTCAAAAGTCGAATAGGCTGTATAGGCTGTTTTCGTTGTAAAAAAAGATGAGTTCAAGTACAAGTGATGAAATTAATTTTTTCTCCCGATATTTTATCTGAGGCGAAATTGCGCAAGATGAAATTTTGCCCCCAAAATCTCGAGAAAGATATATGGCGACTTACGATAATTTTATTTTATGGAAAACACAAATGTAATTTTTACATTTGTTTTTACTATTTCCCACAACTGTTTTGAAAAACGTACTATTTTAGTTGGTTGTTGAAAACATATATTGCATTAAGAGTGTAGTACAATATTGCATGCATAGATTCTAAACAAGTGAAAAGTGGGCGCACGGTTGGCGCAGTGGTTGAGCGTTTGACTGCTGCGCTGCGTGTCGCGGGTTCGATTCCCGCACGGAACAAATATTTGTATGACCTACAGATAGTTGTACCGGCCCTGGGTGTTTGTGTATGTGAGTTTATATGTTTGTAAACGCACCCACGATACAGGAAGAAATTCCTAGTGTGGGGCAATGTTTTTATAAAAAAAAAAAAAAAATGAAAAAAAAAAAAAAAAAAAGTGTCTCCATAGCGATTAATATAAAAAAACTTTTTTGCTAAAAAATACTACCGACTTCCAAATAAAAAATAACAAAATGAAAAATAACTTTATTTTTGGAAGTCGTTGTCTTTCGTAGGTACCAATTTTATGCGATATGGACACCGACTTCCAAAAATAAAGTTATTTTTCATTTTGTTATTTTTTATTTGGAAGTCGGTAGTATTTTTTTGCTAAAAAGTTTTATATTTTTCCCTTTTTAGTTTAACCTACCTAATAGGTAAGTTGTTTAGTAAGTACCTATATCGCCAGAATAGAGTATACGTTGAATTGCTATTAAGAGTTTTTAATATTTCCTTACCTTTTAACTTTGTAGTCAGCATCACTTAATTGTTGTTCTACAGAAGACATTGTCGTAATATTTTTATCTTCATCGAAAATTCCATCTGTAAAATAAATAAGCAGACTAAATAAATATATTAAATTTTATTTTGATCGCATTGTTAAAATAAAGAAACGGCGCGAGTTAAGTCGACGCGGCAATAAACTTTAAGGCTCCCGGAGACAGGAGTTGCGTGGGGAACAATGCTACAACGGTGCAACAACTACACATTTTTTTCGTATATGAAAAATGCCTGCCTGTGGGAAAAAAAACAACCATTTTGGCCCAGGCCAACGTGGTGTTTCGATACTTTTAGCGATTATAGGCAGTCATCTCTAGCTGTTGATAGTGGAAAGAATTTTACTTACCAAGCTTTCCAGGCACAATGTATATCGGAATGAGGATTTTGGCAAATTCAACATTTTTCATCAAGCTTTCGACCACGCAAAGATAAGTTTTTGACGTCTCGTCTGCACTTACGAATGGACATGGAGGATATAAACTCGATTTTGAAAGGTATACCTGCAATTTTATTAAGGCACTGTTCAACTATGTCTTTTTTTTATAAAAAAGAGACGCAATATATCAAAGTTTATTAATTTGGTTAAACCGTGTGTAAATTTTTTATTTTTTTTTTCTTTTGGCTTGCGCTTGACCACTATCTCACTTGATGGTAAGCGATGATGTGGTCGACGATAAAGCACGCTTGCCTAGAAAAAACCCATTCACACTTAAAGACCCCAAGATTGTAGCTATCGGGAAACACAGACTCCGGCAGGGAATTTCACTCCTTAGCTGTACGCATAATAAAAGTGTCACCAAAACGTTTTGTGCGTATAGGTGGGATGTCCACCATGTACTGGTGACGCATCGCCGTATGTCTGGTAGTCCTATGATGGAACGGGTTGGGTGGAATTAAATCATGCAATTCCATCGCACACTCCCCGAAATGCAACCGATAAAAAACCGACAAGCTGGCAACTTGGCGACGATTTTCAAGGCCTTGGAGCTTTGACTTGACCAGTGCCTCATTGCCGATGAGTCTCTTGGCCCGACTCTAGTGCTCTCTCTGGTATTTGGCAGTACTCCATGCACAATCGAACTTGCGTTCGATACAAGTTGAGCAGCTGTTCCAGCGTGAATTACCTTCTCACCTTCGCAAGGATCCCCAACTATTTGGCAGCCAGCTGAGCCTTTGCCTCTATGTATGGCCCAAAATTGAGAGTCGACGTCCTATAGGTATATCCTTAAGTTTGCCGAATGACATTACTTTCCAGAATTTGAACCTTATTAGCGATCTGTCGGATGGTGTTAATACAACGTATTTTTTTTTTAAATCAATTCGATTCCTGACTTCATAGTCATTATATATATTGAGTTTTCAAACATATAATGATGCAGTTGTAGATTTCATCAAAATCAGCCCCGTAACTCCCTTGAGCTTTTGTCGCTATTCCGTGAAGAAGAAATGTATTAACTTACTGTGACTGGAGTTTCACCGTAATCGATATATGGTTTAGTCTGCAAAGTTACTTGGACTTGAAGCTTCTTCCAGTTCGTTGGGCCCTTGTTTGTAATCTACAATTAAAAAAACCTTTAAAATAAAAAATAATATTCATAAAACAATGTTATTGTGAAAAACAAAATGAAATACGAAGGGAAAAAATATAGAAATTGCGGCAATTTTTAAAGTTTCTCACCGTATACACGTGTTGAACCTTTTTACCATTTTTTTCGATGTCCGTTTTAGTCATATTGATGATCGCTCCGATATCAGTCTCTCTGAAAACGAAGTGTATGAAAAAATAAAACAAGAAACTACATTAATAAGAAATCTATGCGAAAATGTTTGGGAACACAAAACATTTTAACGAAAAATCTTTTATACAAAAAAATACAACCGAGTTCCAAATAAAAACACTTTATAGTGAAAAATAACTTCAATTTCAGAAGACCGCCGACTTCTGAAATTGATGTTATTTTTCATTTTGTAGTGTTTTTTTATTTTTTTTTATTTAACCATTTATGCACACACACATAATATACAGACAAGAAGAAGAAATAGAACAATAGGTACATAGGTGATGCTTATTTCTATAGAAATCTCTTCCAGCATACCTGCGAAAGGAAAGATGAAAAAAAAAGAGATATAGACATACCCTCTTACAAATAAACGCGGTATAAAGTTATACCAAGTATAAACCTATGAAAATGTATGGTTATACTTTTGTTATACCTGGTATAACTTTATACCGCGTTTATTTGTAAGAGGGGTTGTGTGTAAAGTTGAAAAATAATAAACATAAAACGATTCATAACAAAGTAATAACTAATAAACAATACCGATAACAAATAAATATACCTACTATCATAACAATATATACAAACATATTTGTAAAATAAATATTAAAACAATAAATACTAATACCTACCTACATATATATATATATTATATAATAATAATACATAAATAAATATGCAACTATGACGGAATGGAAAGGTAGTGGTCTTTCACTCTTCTTTTAAAAACTGCAAGAGTTTTGCAGTCCCTAATGTCAGGCGGTAGAGTTCCACAATCGCACGGCGTGCACAGTAAAATAGTAGCCCTCTTACAAATAAACGCGGTATAAAGTTATACCAGGTATAACAAAGGTATAACCATACATTTTCATAGGTTTACACTTGGTATAACTTTATACCGCGTTTATTTGTAAGAGGGTAGGAGTAGAAATCGGTAGTATGGGAAGGGATATTAAGGATATTTTTAAGATGCGACCTGCAAAGTGCATCGGAAGGACGGGAGTAAGAAAAGCGTTCACGGAGGTAGGAAGGCGTTTTAGGATTATGAAGGATGTTAAATAATAGACACAATATGCGAGAGTTCCTGCGAAGTCGAATAGGGAGCCACTTGAGTAACTTGCGAAAATCTGAAACGTGATCGTACTTTTTAAGGTTGAAAACAAAACGAATACATACATTTTGCAAACGCTCAAGTTTATTTAAAAGCTCCTCGGTGGCATCCAAATAACAGGCGTCGGCGTAGTCGATGATTGGCTGAATGAGTGTTTGGGCAAGGGAAATTTTGGTTTTCAAGGGCAAAAAGCTCTGGAGGCATTTCAGCGAGTGGAACGAGTAATGCACTTTGCGACTGACCTCAGCCACATGGGCAGTCCACGACAGATAGGAGTCCATGATTATCCCCAGGTTTTTAGCCGTCCAATCTGTACTCCATTCAACCATAGAGGAGATAGCGACGCAACATCAAGCCTGTTCTGCATATGCCTGCCGCCGATAACAATGGCCTGAGACTTCCTAGGGTTGATTTGCAGCCCAAAGGACTGCGACCACTCCCCAATCAACTCCAGGTCACTGTTTACGGCAGACACGGCAGCTTCCGCATCAGAACTAAGAAAATGATGGTAAAGCTGAAGGTCGTCAGCGTAGAGATGGAAGTTACAGGAGATGATTCTAGTAACAGTGTTAATAAAAATGGAAAAGAGAAGAGGAGAGAGAACGCCACCCTGGAACCTTTTATTTGGAAGTTGGTTGTATTCTTATGTAAAATGTTATTTATTTTTTACTTTTTAGTTTTGGTACCTAGTGGGCAAGTTCTACAGTAATGTACAATAAACAGAAATGTGATTGAAGCAATACCGAGGCATTTGCTGTCATTTATTGAAGAGTACTATTTTATATCTCCTAAGTTCATCATCAGATCTCCACCAAATTTATATAGGACCACCTCGGGAAAGTATCCCACAAAAAGAAATCGGTCCACAGTAGACGGGGAAATCTGAGAAAAAACATAAAGTCGAAAATCATCCTCCTCCTTTTCAAAAGTCGGTTAAAAAATAATAAAACATCAACGATACAAACCCTTTTGTAGTAATTCCACGAGGATCAGGTTTCACCGGTATTGTTTTCGTGATGTTTTTGCTGAAGACATCGTCACAACGATCATAAAGAAGCATGCTGATCATAATGCTCCTGTCCAGGTTTGTTAGATGCGTCATCTCCAGTACGATTTGACCGGTAGTCTGTATATTATAAACCACATTAAAATGATCACGTTTTGACTACAATTTATTAAATCCAACGAGAGTGGCTGAGGAAAGTTTGGATCCATGTGTCTGTCTGTCATCATCTGTCAAATTGCTTTGATTCTAGAATGAAGCCATTATCCAGTAACTGGGTAAGATTGTTAAGGTCATTTTGCTTCATGGGATTAGTCCCAAATGACCTTAATGATTCAAGTGTCAATTAGCAGACACAATAGAAATTACCATTGTTTTAAGCCGATTTGGCGCGATGGACACTCAAGGGGTCACTGAATCACCAAAACTAATTTTGGTTATCCAGGCATTATCTATATTATCCAGTTGGGACCACCTCAGACAAGGTGGAGCAACGATCTTCGCAGGGTGGCTGGTAGCAGCTGGATGATAGCTGCTGAAAAGCGAGACAAATGGCTTGCGATTGGAGAGGCCTATGTCCATCACTGGACTTCTGTAGGTTGGTGATGATGATGATGCAGGCTTAACTCTTTATCGTCAATCTCTTTATGTTCAAATTGGCCTTATGTCATACCCGAAGTATGACATGAGGCCAACCATCGAGGGCACCCAATGGAAAAAATATATAAAGGAAACTTACCCAAGTTTTATTCGTTCGGATGGGCTTTGATGGCTCGCACTTAATTATGTTTCCATCAACTAAGTCCTCGCGCACACAACCTCTAGGGGTCATGAGTACGTTGGATCCGATGATGTGCACGCGCACGCACGGGTCATACGCCACCTCCCCATCCGCATCGTTGTTCACAGTGATGCTCATAGTTTCTGTTTTACTCGATCCTATGATGTACGGATCGTCACTACGGCTGCAATCACGTTACCATATTGTACATGAATTGGTGGTTCTGTATAGATGACTTATAACTACACCCGAGTGGCAAAGAATGTGGGCTAGCTCCAATTAGCCACAAATGAAGAGATAAGGCGTTTTATGGCATTAAGTCCGTTGGTGTATACGAAGCTTAATGGCAAATGGATGGATGGCATTAATGGTGTTATAGCTTATATATTGATATGCCAGTTTCTGTGACACTTTTACATAAATCATTTTCATTTACGAATACAACGAAAAGTATTTACCAGAAATGATGAGAAGGTCAAAAAACGGGTTCAGGATATGAAGAAAAGTAACAGTTGGTCTCAACCGATCCAGGCAGTGGTTGGCCAATCGTTCATGTTTCTTCAAGATTAAGGGTACTTACTCGAAACTGATATAGGGTTTTAAGGTCAAATTGGGTATACAGGTCTTGTTCCCACCGCCAGCGCACTCAGCCGCCGACAACAAACCCTGTATAGTCAAGATACTTCGGTCGTTTAGAATCACACGGGAGCTATTAAAAACTGGCAGTGTTCCAGGATCATTCAGCAGTTTCGTCGACACGGTGTAATTTATTTTTGTTTCGTACTTGCCGTCCTTCAAAGAAAGTATTCTTACTATTAATAGCGTGCTAAAGCTTTTTTTGCTTCATCATCATGAGCCTTTTAATGTCCCCACTGCAGGGACACAGGCCTCCTCTCTGAGAGATAGAATGGGCCTTAAACACCATGCGGGCACAGTTTATGGCTGTCTTCCAAATTTTTGGTTCTAGAACATGTCGGTTTCCTCACGATGTTTTCCTTCACCGTTTTTAGAGTAGATGAAATAATTTACATAAAGTTTAGCGCCTCCTGGATTCGAATCCATGACCTACAACTTGTAAGTCGCGGGCGTTACGAAAGACAGGACAACGACGACAAGAATCATTTAGTAGCAAGGCTATTCTTGGTTTCTACCTAGATCCAGGATGTGTGGTATCTTTATAGCAAATATGTATATAAAAAAACTGTACTTACTAAGGGCAGAATAAATGAAACATTTTTGCAGTACTCTGATTTCTTTTCATCCAGTGATGTTGTGTATATGAAGCTGCTTGTGTTCTTGGTGTCAGCTAGCTTAGCGTAATCGTGGTCCATTTCCACTGACGTTGACACAACTGAGATAAAAGGCATTCCTAAGAACTTGTATTTCAGTAAACTGGCGTTCATGATTGGCTTAACAAACTTTCAACAACAAAGAGAATATTGCACTGGGGGGTAACCATAAGCTTTTAGAGTAAGGTTGAGTGTGCCTAAGGTACAGATGTATACAAGTCATATACATCTGTCCCTTACACACACTCAAAATAACCTTACTCTAAGAGTTTCTGGTCACCCCCCTGATCTGATTATCAGAGAGGCAGTAACTGGCATCAACTGTTGTCTAAAACCCACAATTCCATAATTTTCCTAACGTGTTATTGGAGAAAAGGTGTAAGAAAAAATCTAATTAATTATTATAAATGCGAAAGTTTGGATGGGTGGATTAATGTTTGTTACTCAGTCACGCCAGAACGGCTGAACGGATATGGATGAAATTTGGCACAGAGATAGATTATAGTCTGGAATTGCACATACGCTACATTTCAACTCGGTTAAACGGTCCCTTGAGATAAGCAAACACACTTTTCACGCGGGTGAAGCCGCTGGCAGAAGCGAGTAATTCAATAAATAAATACATCTTCACTTTTATCTCCTTAAAATGAATTTTCCTGAGAAATCTTGGTCAACTTACGTGCTGTGATGTTTTGCGGCACACTTGGGTATTTTACAGACAAACATACTTCGAATTCAAAGTCTGTTTTATTTACGCTAGTGCGACCCTGAAACAAATAAGTAATCAAATAAATAAAACATGTGCACAAAATTCATAGTCATAAGAAGAAAAGAAGTGAGTCAGGTTATTATAACTAAATATATAAGACTTTATGTAAAGAGCTTTTTAATTCATGTTGGACCTTGGGTTGAAAAATATAGTGCAGTTGCAAATTGAAGCTTGCCCTAATGAAAGGTGTGTTTAACAGTGTTTTTTATGTCGGGTTTAGTCAATAGTACGGATGTCAAAACAAATCACAAGCACCCCATCTGTCGGCATATCAAGAAAACTACGGTTTGCGTGGTGCGGACAGCAGAATACGGCAGTTGATTACTGACAGCCTTAGAGCTAAGACGTCGTAGAATCAGTGTACATCCGTAATATCAGTGAGCAAGATTGTAACTGTGAGTTGTGACTATTTGAATAAACCCAGTGTATCGAATCATTTGTGTGATTTCCTTTTCACGATTGTACCCACTGACCTGCCCACACATGATGTCTTAACCTAAGGGAATACATCCTGACTTCCCAATGGTTTGCATCTGTCGGCCAGCCTTAATGCGACATATATATGTTGTGTTACGATTTTTACATTTCAGCTGGAGGTTCGCGCGTCAGTTATTGAATCGTAAACTCATTTATTTATTATTATTATTTAGGTACATCAAATAAGCCTTTGTACTCGGAGCTCATGTCGGAACATAAACCCCCATTTTCCCCAGACGGATTGTATCCATGAGGACGTACCCACAAAAAAAATATTATAACGTTGATTTAATGGGTGTTATTTTTATAATATTATTTACCTGCAAGTTTGGGAATTTCACTGATGTTTCTACAATTACTGCTGCCATGCATCGTAGGAGTACTACAGTGTCTTTGTAAGGCGAGCCGATTGCTAATTCTATTAGAAATACAGTATAAAATTAATATAAAACGTTTAAAATTGCATTATAAGATTTCTATTAGCGAATTTAATTTAATTAAATAGGCATTAACGTATTCGATGATGATTGATGATTTACCTTTGCATCCATTCTTGTCATAGTCTAGCAGTGCAGTGAGACTCATGCCGAAAGATTCGCCGTAACTTGCTTCAGGCTCAATTCTTTGTAGACATTTTAATTTCCTCTTAATCGGCTCACTGATAAGGTCAGCCCCGCTGTACAAGTAGACAACTCCATGACCGTCTTTTTCAAATGGAGCACCGACGGCTATTTCTGCAGATAAAGTCAAATAATAATGTATCTCTACAAAAAAGTATGGACCCAATATTGATACTTAAGGAATGTCCATTGTCCATTGCGATACAAATAAATGTACACATATTCTTACACTTTCACACATATCTTGCAGTAAAGATTTAAAAATGTTAAAGAAACCCATACTACTTAAGATTTAGTTAAAGTATCTTTTAGTTTACAGAATCAAACGTCTTTGAGTGGTTGCAAAACATTTAAATTGCATATTGTGCAACGACTCCTAAACGTCCAAAATGTTATGATTTTGACAACGGCGTCAGTTGCACCTCTTGATTCAACTATACTGTTGTTTTTATTATTTAGAATGATGAAGTTTTCGAAGCTTCTTGACCTTTATTAAGTTGCTAGGAGTCGAATCAATGGAAATCGGTGATGTCGGAGAAGAATTAAATGATGATGATGGATGTTAAATAACTTACCGTCTCTCTTGTCGCCGTTTAAGTCGCCCACGTTTACAATAGCACTACCAAACATTGATCCAGATACTTCACCAACAATTTTTCTGTGAAAGTTAGGTGCTCTCTGCAAGAAATAATTGACGATGAAAATTATTGACGGTCTGTTCCAATAATATTGACTGATAAAATGGGGAAATTAAAGCATACGTGTATTGATTTATCACTGCAGAAAGTTTCGAAACAACAACATTCAACATTTTTTATTTATTTTTTAAACTTGAAAATAATGCTAATAATTTAACGAACTTAGAAAAAGGCAGTTACAGTGAAAAAGGAAGATAGTAAGAATACAATTAATGAAACAGTTTAACAATACCACTTACTTTTAACCTGAGAGCAAGATAAACATAAACAGCTCCAAGATTATAAGTAGTATTTGCTGCATAAGTAGGTGCACCTACGAGCAAGTCCGTCCTCTCGCCTAACAAACTGGCAGCACACAGCACTGCTCCGAACATCGAACCTACTTGTGAAGAATCGCCATTCAATTTATGTAAGTAATACAACGACATGTCTTTGTAGAACGCTACCTGCAAGGAAAAATATCTTTTAAAAATGTTATCGCTAAACTGTATCAATCAATCTGCTTGGCCTTTTCTTAACTATATTGGGATCGAGCGACTGCCTATCAGACCACCACAACTCAGTAACTGGTTAACGCAGTACCATTTAGCAAGGTACCGTACAGGGTACCGACCTTGGCAAGCATTGCTTAACCTCGAAGGATCGAACCTCGCGGCTGTTATTAATCAGCAAAAAGCTTCTCAAGGCCAATAAATCTGCAATATAAATATTAAATCTGGGATTTTTAAATAAAATCAACTGTCGATTTGGAACCGGGCATTTCACACGTGTAAAATCCAGCATAACTGTTACCAACTGGATACTAACTGCAGTGGCCAATCTGAAAATTACTAAACCGACTTCGAACCTAGGTTAGCCGCTGAAAAACAATCTGCTCAAAGGATATGGTATGCTGTATGGAAAGAGCCATACAGCATACATGTAATTCCATACATGTAATTTTTTTTGCACCAGTATAGTCTTGGTCTAAGATCCGTGCAGGAAGCAACCTTCACCCATCTGTTTAGTGGATAAAAAGTATTTTATATCTTTAATATGTTAAAAAAAATATCGCGAGTGGGTTGTCTGATAAAATTCTGTCAAGACTATAATTTATTAAAAATTATTTGTTTTTAAACATACAACACACACACATTCAGTTATGAGACATTTTTGTCATTATTTTTTTTATTTAAATTGGGTTTGCTCTTGACTCTAGTCTAGGTCAGAGGTGACTGAGACAAACTCGAAGATGGAGTCAGCTTACCCAGGAGAAGCCTGTTCACTCTTATTTTGAAGAGATTCGGGTTGAATGGTTTCGGAAACACAGCAGTGATTTCCACGTTTTTGCTGTGTTCATTATGAAGGATGTTTGGTAGCGCTTGGTGTGAATTGGTGAAATGGCAACTAGGTGAGGATGATAACTTGCAGTACGTCTAGATGTCCGATGATAGAAGGGGGGTGGGCGAGATGAAGTCGTGGAGTTCATGAGCACACTCACAGAAGTATAGTCTGTAGAAGACCGACACTCAGTGGTCAAAACGTGCCCCACGCAAAACCTGCTTGCAGAGCTTGGCGGCAGAATTAAAGGCTTTTCCATGCGCGAACCCTACGTACCTACTACTACTACTGACTTTGCAGTCGCGAGCCTTGACCCAGGTTTGGTAGGAAAACTCTTTTCGGGCCTCAGCGTGGGCGCATTCTGCATTATACCAGGGCTGAGATTAATGACCGAGCGGGATGTCGGGGAATGGAATAAAATACTCAATTCTCTGCCGAATCACGTCCGAAACCACGTCGGCAAAGCACAAGGGGTCACCCGAGGATAAGAACACATGCCACCAAGGATAGAATGCAATAAAAAAAAACCGACCAAGTGCGTGTCAGGCTACGCGCAGTAATAGTGTTCCGTAGTTGCACAATAATGCGGACTAAGAAGAGGTCTTTTTGTTGTCTAAAAACGGGCCTACATAGGACGATGGTAACTGAAGAAGGAGTTAAAAAACTTCACTAGTGAAGTTAGAAAATCATTTATCTAGGTATCTGAGTACCACTGCGTGTAGAGGTAAGAGTTTGTAATAAAGATTGATAACCAGCGACACATACTTATTTGAATACTGCAGTATTGCCGTTACGGAGATAGCCTTAGTTAAAATCTCCAAATGAAAAAATATTACGCGTCTTATTTTTTCGTATAAAGAAATCGGGTATCTACCCATATCGATAATGTAATTAAAAATGCAATGCGTTATAATGCACTGACGTGGTCTTGGTAAATATCGACCTATGACACGAATGTCAACCTTACGGCAAACGCAATTAAGTCTATAATTGCGACCACTGCGAATACCGCCATCTATAGCCGGGTAGCGGAATTTGCTATGCAACCGTATCTAGTTTGACTTTAAAATACAAAACATCGAAAATACCAATACTTACTGCACTAACACAATAAGACTCCCCCGCATGCATGCGCCGTACGGACCATGGCACGGCCCACTCCAATGCGTTATTCGAGCGCAAATATTATTAATTTAGAAATCATTATTATCAAGTATGTTATGATTTTATTACTGTATATTTTTACATAGTTTATAAACTCGTCGTGATCCAAGTAGACCACTAAAGCTAACCCAACCTATGGGAAACTCATTTGGAGACTGCGGGTATACCCGAATCCCCCACCCGAATATGGCATCTCCCATCTAGTCGGCAGCTGCCACGTTCAAGCATACCGCGATTTTTCGCGATTTGGCGGGGCGACCTTTGGCACGTGGCTGGCGTGCTATTTGGGCCCCCTACTGACTGCGGTCGGCCAAAAGTTTTCATCTATTAAACGGGTGGGTGAAGGTCGCTTCTTACTCGGATCCTCTATCATGAAAAGATTTGGGATACAAAAGAAATGTGTTTACCTCTCCATGGCCACTATTACCATATGTCGAACTCACGGCATACGATAAACTGTTGTCAATAAACATGCCAGAAGCGACCGCGTACCCTGAAATAAAAAAATATGAAATAAATTAAAAGTACATCCATTTTTCACCTCATATGGATGTTGGTAGCTTGATCATCCAACCAATATGAATGTTGCTCTTCTGAAATAGAGATTATTTTATTTTATTTATTTGAGTTTTAATTATGGAGTTAAATTCTGCCACGTGTTCTCTCCAGATGTCGCTAAATTGTCAATGAATTTGACAGCTACCTGTCACTAATAATATTTTTTTGGAATGTATTTAATTTTGTAATATTTACGAAAAAAATATTTAACCTGACACTTTCTGCAGAGGTTAGTTGAAAAGTGAAAAGAAAAATATCGATATTTTTCTTTTTTAACCCTCGGCTGTAGGTGATCGTCGTTTTGCGCAGGCGGCACATCGTAGGAAGCCGGCCCTTATTTTTATTTTTTTATTAACATGGCTTAACGTTACAATTTGGCGCCCAACGTGGCACCCAATGCAGAACAATGAGTTTAAAAATGAATAGTTTGCCCAAAACGTGTGTTGAAATAGACTTTGCATCGCTCGTACTCTAAAACTGTTTATGTTAATATAGGATTACATAAATTGTAGGTTATTTTCTCTATTTTAATTTATTACGTAACTATTTTAGCATAAGCATATAATTATATGTATGTCGTTTTGTGACCATTAAACACTTTTTCTTTGTTCTATTTTCAACATAAAACGAGTATGAAAGTAGATATTGTCAAAAAACTGTTTTTAGGCGCCATTTTTTTTAATATTGCGACGCGAGTGGGAAACATTTCAGGTGGCAAAGTAAGAATTAGGAAAGGGCACGTCAAAATCTATAAAATCACCAATTCTCAAAACGCCCGGTAAACTTTCCTGGTAAAACTACCAAATGACTATACTATTAGCGGTCTCGCAACTTTTTTGAGGTTTTTGTGTCGGGAGTTTTAAATTTTATTTCATGTTCTCTTTCTTCGTGTTGGGACCCCGTTATTAGGTGTTCTAATTCCAGTTTAGGATGTTTTACACCAGGTCCAGGCGATCACGTCCGTCCGGCACAGTGCGGTACTTACCTTACCACAAGGAAACTTATTATTCAGAAAAAAATATTATATAGATCTTACCAAAATTAAATTCTGCTGTAGTGTGTTTTATGAGGCTCGGAGCACTATATCGGTGCACTGGCTGATAAAATATTGCTCGACCTTTAAAATGCCAAAAAAATCATTAATGCTTGTATCCACTGCGGGATGTCCCATCAGCTCAGGAAGCGTTAACTTACCATGGTGCATGCCAGGGCCTCCAACTACAATAGCATCATTAGGAGCGACGTCAATACTCCAACCAAATGAGTCCATTTTTTTCTCTGTAAAACATAGTTACGAGATTTAATCATTCACATTTACAAGGAATTACTGTATCTTCAGTAGGTTTGTAAGATGTTAGACATTTTTGTGTTTTAGAATTTTACACAAGCAATCATCAGCCTAAAAATTAGGTCTTTCCTCAAGTTTTCCGTATGACATTACTTACTTACTTTTTTTCAACGGTAGGTGAAGAAAAAGATAGGACGCAAATTTTTAGACAGTTTTTTTATAATAAACTTAAAAATATAATTAAGTATTATTTTAAACATTTGGTCTTGGAAATAGTTGAACAGTCCACTAAAACAGCGGTACTTGTATTGGTAAACAGTACATGTAATCAACCTGCCAAAACTAAACCACCTGCCAGCTATAACTAGTAACTACTGTACTAAAACCCAAAACACAAAATGTCTCAACTAGATGACATTCAATCGGCCCAGAGGAGCTTGGAGGAGTGCTTCCATAAGAAAATGTCTGAGCTGGAGGCACAAATCCAGTGTGCAGGACCGGCAAAGGACACCGTCGCTAAAATCCGAGAGGAGTTCCGGACCTTCCGGGAGCTGATGTTCGGTATGCTGGGTCTTCTCCGGAATCAGATCACCGAGTGCTCTAGAGTAGTCGATGGACTGGAGACACGCACACGTCGCAAGGCGCTGATCTTCACAGGATTTGCTGAAGCAGTCAATGAGGATTGCAGGGCTCTAGTGTTGGACACAATAAAAAACAAGCTGGCCCTGCCCGACATCACTGGATCATCGATTAAGGTTTGCCATAGACTGGGGGCAGCAAGCAACGGACCCACACGTAGCTGGCCGATACTGGTAAGGTTTTCAAATATTGACCATAAATCTGCAGTCTGGAAGTCGAAGTCTGGTTTGAAGGGCACCTCGGTTACCGTCAAAGAGTTCTTGACCAGGACCAGGCAGACCGTGTTTAGTAAGGCGCGTTTACACTTTGGGAAGTCGGCATGCTGGACACAGGACAAGATAATTGTCAACAGAGCCCCGGATGGCGCACGGTTGAAGATTAGTTCTTTGGATGACCTCAATCCTTTGCTGACCAAGTACCCTAGGAAGACCGCTGCTGTGGCATCATCTGGGGCAACGAGAAGCAACAGTGGAGTACGTAGAAGCTGAATATCACTATAAATGAACTTTGTTTTTATGTGATAGTGATGCTGTCACTTTTATTCTGTGCTTGGGATCATGGGTAATTATTTTGTATTGTTTGTAGTACACGTTTACCCAATCGATTTACATGTATTTCATGATTTAAATTATTATATTATGGTAGTTTTTAATCCCTTGTTTGTGCCAGTAATATAACTTTTGTGTTTCGTCTTACCTTTGTTCTATAATTATGTAAATAATACCTATTCACTGTCACCTGTAAGTAATATTTTTGTTTGTCTTTGTGTCAAATTGCATGAAATTATTTTGTATGTAATACCCTGCTTTAAGTTTCTGAGTACCCTGCAACTGTAAATGTTTAGTGTTGAATTGACGTCTCATATTACTCTGTTCCACGTTTTTAACCGACTTCAAAAAAAGGAGGAGGTTCTCAATTCGTCGGAATCTTTTATGTTTTTTTTTATGTATGTTCCCCGATTACTGTAAGACGGCTGGACCGATTTGGAAAATTCTTCTTTTGTTTGAAAGGGTATACTTTCCAGTTGGTCCCATTGTCATCAGGTCAGGATCAGATGATGGGATCTTGGAGAAATCGAGGGAACTCCTCAAATATTACAGGCATACATATAGCGATTTTGGTATTTTTATCAACAATGAAATCATTTGCACTCAGAAAGTAACATTTGGTGAAGTGGAACTGGTGAAGAAGACCACAGATGGCCAATAGAATTCATTAAGGAATTCTATTGCTAAGTATGTCATGGGTTATAAGAAATCTCAAATAGTTTAACGACTATGATGAAGCAAATACTTATAAATACATAGTGCTGATGAAAATGGTACCATCGAACTGATCTGATGATGAAGCCGGCAGGTAGGCACTGGTACTCCGAAATAAAACAATGTATCCTAGTCGTGTATGGGCTTATTGGCATCGTCATGAAATGTACTTTGGATAGCCAAAGTACATCTATATATGGCAATTGGTAGTACCTATCAAAACTAAAAAGAGATAAATAAAAAAGTTTATAACAAAAAACAAACCGACTTCCAAAAAAACACTGCAAAACGAAAAATAACTTTCTTTTCCGAAGTCGGTATCGAAACACTGAAAACAATAGGTACCAAAGACACCGACTTCGGAAAAGAAAGTTATTTTTCGTTTTGCAGTGTTTTTTTGGAAGTCGGTTTGTATTTTGTTAAAAAGTTTTTTGTTATTGTGTGTAGTTTGCGTTCCGATTTGGCTCATATATTTTGATATTGTTTCGTTTCGTCCTTAATTTGCTTCTAATGTTATCGTATTTGTGTTTGTAAGTAACTTCATTCTTGTTTTAAATAATTTTTGTTTTGTACTGGTTCTGCTGGTGGGTGGTGCAAAGATAGTGGTGTTGCACCGTAAAACTTTAATATTTCGGTTTCTTTTAGTTTTATAATCTTCAAAATGATTTTTAATCTTATTTTATGTTATCTGCTGATGACTCTTTTTACTCTGCCGTCGAATCTCTTGAATCTTCCACTACTGCAAGTTTTGGCTCCTTACCTGGCACCCTTGGTGACTCTATGCGTCAGAGCTTCAATATACCGTAACCGTAATTTATTTAATGTATGTCATATAAATGCTCAGAGTGTGGCAAGTCATTATAGTGATCTCTTCGACACCTTTTCTGACGCCAATGTCCACGCCGTTCTGATTTTTGAGAGTTGGCTTAAGTCCCATCTTCTTTCTTCGTTCTACCCTCTTCCCGGTTTCATTCTAATCCGTAACGGAGGAGGAGGTGTAGCTATTTATCTTCGTAGCGATTTTCCTTACAAAATCATTGCCTCGTCTCCTTCACTTTATATTGCTTCTGCTGAGTACCTTTTTCTGGAGATCTATAAACGGTATCAAGACCCTACTTGGCGTGGTCTACTGTCCACCTGCCGTTTACTACTTGCTCAACCTAGAACTGGCACTAGAAGCGAGGTCAGAGTATGTACACTACGTCATCATAGGCGATTTCAACACAGACCTTACCCATCCAACTCCTCGTTCCCGTAAACTCCTCCACATCATCGAGTCCGTTAGTCTCCATGTTCTTCCTTTGCAACCTACGCATTTCAATATCTCAGGAGACGATACGTGGCTCTACTTAATCCTAACGTCCACACCCTCCCTTGTTTCCTCTCATGGTCAGTGTCCTGCTGCACCTGGCTTTTCCCATCATGACCTCATTTTCCTCTCATATGTCCTTAAACCACCTAAACTTTCCCCTAAAGTTCTGCACATGCGTTGTTTTGCGCGAATGGATGTCGAGAAGCTGCGTCGTGATGCATCGGAAGTCGATTGGGGACACCTTGCTGCGGCAGTAGCTGTAGATGAAAAACTGCAAATCTTCAATCGGACGGTCCTAGCTCTCTACGATAAACACGCTCCTGTCAAGTGGGTTAAACTAAGGCGTCCACCCGCTCCTTGGATGACGTCAGGGATCCGTATGGCGATGAGGCGCAGGGATCGGGCCTTTCGGAAATTTAAAAAAGATCGCAGTGAGGAAAATAGGCACCAGTTCAAGGCTGCAAGGAATCGGTGTAATCAGGTAATACGCAACGCCAAACGCCGCCATATTCTAGAAAAGATTTCTTCTTCTTCTCCTGCCGATATCTGGCAGTTCCTCGGAACTCTCGGGATTGGTAGGCCTCGTCATGTGGATTTGCCCAAGATGATTGGCCTGGATGAAATCAACTGTCATTTCACAACCACTTGCCATTTGGAATCCCAAATGTTGTCTCAGATGATCGATTCCATTTCCAGGCTACTCGGTCCTATCATAGAACCATTCTGGCTACCGAGGATGAAATCAAAAAGATGATCCTCTCAATTAAATCTATGGCTGTGGGCCATGACGACATCAGTCGTTATATTTTATTTTATTTTATTTATTTTATTTATTTTATTTATTTTATTTATTTTATTTATTTTATTTATTTTATTTATTTTATTTATTTTATTTATTTTATTTATTTTATTTATTTTATTTATTTTATTTATTTTATTTATTTTATTTATTTTATTTATTTTATTTATTTTATTTATTTTATTTATTTTATTTATTTTATTTATTTTATTTATTTTATTTATTTTATTTATTTTATTTATTTTATTTATTTTATTTATTTTATTTATTTTATTTATTTTATTTATTTTATTTATTTTATTTATTTTATTTATTTTATTTATTTTATTTATTTTATTTATTTTATTTATTTTATTTATTTTATTTATTTTATTTATTTTATTTATTTTATTTATTTTATTTATTTTATTTATTTTATTTATTTTATTTATTTTATTTATTTTATTTATTTTATTTATTTTAGTACATGGAAGACTTACAGCTATTAAATACAGACAAAAAGGAAACCATAGTCAACAGAAAGCCAATTACAAATCCTCACGTATAGACTTACAATAATAATTTATAGTGTGAGCACAAAAACAAAGATCTCACAGCTTTAATTAAAGTAAGAAGCAATAAATATACTTGGCTAGCAATTATATGACTGATGAGAAAGAAAATAATAAATTAATCAAAACAGAAACAATCAATATAACCTACCACTACTTGAAAAATTTGAGGCTTAAGCACCTTCTGGCTGAATTTACACTGACTGTGAATGGATCCAAATCATATTCCTTGCATATTTCATTGAAGTCTCTACTTACGCGCACAATATAACTGTTCTGCCTATAGTTCGAAGAAGTATGAGGTACACGTATGGGTGGATTAAACCGAAATGTTTTACATGGCACATTGAAAGCTTTTTTGACAATTGCATCAATGTGTGTGTCGAAAATTAACTTACTGTCTTGATAGACGCCCAAGTCTCGAACAGTATTACACCTTGGCAAGATCTGGCCCGCCAAAGTATAAGTAGTGGCTAGGACTGCACGTTTTCTAGTGTAAGTGATTACCGAACACTTGGATGGGTTCAGATCAAGTTTATTAGCCCGACAGTACTCCTCAAGCCGACACAAATCAGCCTGAAGTGCTAAACTATCTTCGAGCGTTGAAATAGTGGCAAAGATTTTCATGTCATCGGCAAAGCAAAGAAGTTTGGATGAATGGAGGCACTGATAGATGTCGTTCACACAGACTACAAACAAAAAAGGGCCGAGCAACGAACCCTGAGGCACTCCGCTGTGCACGTTTACCCAACTAGACATATAGTTATTGAGTACTACTGCTTGTGATCTGTTATCAACGTAAGAAGAGAACCACCTCAAGAGGTCCCCACGGATGCCCATGTAGCTTAGCTTCTTAATCAGGGTATCGTGATCGATCCGATCAAATGCCTTGCTATAATCTGTGTATACTACATCGACCTGCTTACCGTTATCCATAGCATCCGTAATGAAATCATTAAACAAAATCAAGTTAGAAGTGGTAGACCGTCCTTTTAAAAATCCGTGCTGAAAGGAGCTCAACGAGCTAGCAAGGGCGGGATATAACTGGTTATAGACAATCCTCTCAAATATTTTAGCTATAATGCACAGCTTGGATATAGGCCTATAATTAGTGATCTCTGTTTTAGCCCCCTTTTTATGTACGGGCGTAATAAAAGCAGATTTCCATACTTTGGGGACAATACCCTGAGTCAAAGACTTGGAAAACAAAATTGAGATAGGTAGGGCAATGGAAGGTGCGCATTTAATCAGAAATTTAGACGATATATTGTCAGGGCCAGCACCTTTAGTCGGATCCAAGTTACGAAGTAAAACGGTCACAGCATCAACATTCACTTCTATGTGACAAATGTCAGATGAAGTTCTGTTTGTATCGAAAAGGAAAGCAGAAGTTGGACTGGGAGTATTAGATGAAGTGGGGTTGAGAAAAGTCGACTTGAAATAAGACGAAAATGCCTCACAAATAGAATCTCTAGTGTGTAATGATTCATCGTTATAATTTAATGTATTAGGTATAGTATTTGAGTTGTAGCGATTTTTGACAAAGCTCCAAAAGTGTTTAGGGTTATCTTTAATGGATTTTTCAGTTTGATTAAGATAACATTTGTAACATGAAGCTTCCATAGTCTTGACTCTGTCACGCAAATATTTAAAAGTTAACTCGTCAGATTTATTGCCATACGTCTTGAATTTTTTTAGATATTTATATTTTTCTTTAATTGTTTTGATTAGTGATGAACTGTACCAGACTGGGTATTTTTTATTACTTACTAGTTTTTGTGGTATATACTTGTTTTGAAACTGTTTAATAGTGTCTATAAAATACTCAACCGACTCATCCAGTGATCGGATTGAAAACTCATGTTCCCAGTTAGTACCAGTAATCTCGTTATTTATAGAATCAAAATCGCCTTTGCTATAGATATATCGCAACCGCGGAGCATGGTCAAGGGGAGGTATTTCAAAGATGTCAATATTGATTAACAACGCAGGATGATAGGGATCAATAGGCACTAGAGGGTCAACACACTCACTAACACAGGCTAACTTATTTGAGAGGACTAAGTCTAACAGTTTCCCGTATCCATTAGCTACCCCATTATACTGTCCAAAGTCCAGCGTACATAACTCGTCCGCAAACAAACATTCGTCACTAGTGGCGGGGTTCACTGGGACCAACGAAAGGTTATTAGATGAAGCCCACGAGATTCCACTCATATTAAAATCACCTTAAACTAAAAACACATCTGAAGTTTTATTCAGAGCTGTGTGGTTCAATTTGGACAAGAAGTTATTCAGCTGTTCCGAAAACGAAAATCCTTTGTTTCGTTTACACAAGTAAACAGTGCAAATATATAAGTTTACGTATTCTCGTGATTTCGAATTTTTAAGCCGTAATTTGATCCAGAGATCCTCCGCCGAGGAGTGTAGGAGCGGTTGTGGAGTGACAGGTAACTCCCTACGCGTCGCTATAAGCACACCACCACCTCTCGTTTGTCCAGTCATAGCATAATCCCGATCACGGCGCCACACTAAATAACGATCATCAAACAACTCTGAGTTTAACATGCCATCTATTAACCACGTCTCCGTCAAAACAATAACATCATAGGAATTCAGTAAAACCTGACGATAGAACGAGTCTGTCTTTGTTCGCAATCCCCTTACGTTCTGGTACAAGACAGTAAGACGCTGTTCACTGTTGTTAGGCATTGCACATATATCCATCAATAATTGAATAAGCCTCAACAACAACACAGAATAATAAAATACGCCAATTCATTTCGATACGATTATTAGTTACGCATAAAAGAGGTATGAGTTTATAATGTGGGTAAAAATAAGTTAAGTTAACAAAAATGTAAAAGTCATCCGATGGTAGGCAGGACATGACTGTGCGAGCAAGCAAGCAACAACATATCATACGCATATGCGTAAGCGACACAAATGTGTAGTTAAGTATTAGAACTCGAAGACGAACAGCGCGATAAGGAACACAATAGAAGCTCATTAGCAGTGCCGAGGTGCTAAACCTTTTACAAAAGCAAAACAAATAGCAATTGATGTGTAAACTTCGAGACATTTTAAAAGCAGAAAAGCAACAAATTAATCTTAGATGTAAATAGAAGCGGTTTAAACAATTTTGTTTAAATCAAATTCCTTTCTTATTATAAGTGTTTTGCAATTAACATCCTTGCGCACATGAATTTTACCATGTTTCACCCAAACGAATTCATAGCGTTTCTCTCTAGCGACGATTTTAGTTAAATTCAGAAGCTTTTTGGATTCCACACTTAGATGGTCGTTAACATAAATACGTTGTGGCGATCCCAGAAAACCTATGTCGGAGGTGGAGAGGTCCTTATTAGCACGTGCAGCCGCAATGAAATCTTCTTTGATATACCTGTTAAGGAAGCTCACTATCACTAATTTTTCCTTGGAATTATGTATAGGCACCCTCGAAATGTAATTAATCTGGGTCTTAGAACACTTGTAATTGATTTTGCTGCCGATGGCGTCAACAATTGAGAATAAGTTCTCATCCTTCTTTAGGGGGACACCCTTAATCTCCACATTATTTAGCCTGGATCGCTGATCAAACGAAGAAAGCTCAAGCCTTGTTGAGGCTAATTCTGTTTGCAATGAAGAGACAGTGTCTTTAAGCTTCTCAAACTCGCAGGTTTTTTTCTCTAGGTCAGCAAGTCTGGTATCGAATTCATCGAGTCTACCACTAGAGAAATCACAACTTTTCTTAAGCTCTGTCAACTCATCTTTAATCGACCTTATGTCGCTGACTAGGGTTGGTAAGCTCTGCAGCTGCTGCTTCATCTCGCGAATCTCTCCCAGTACTGTATCTAAAGAAGCAGAAGGTTGCGGTGAAAGCGGAGCAGACGACGATTTACAAGCAGGACATTTCCATTGCGCTCTTCGGTCAGGTCCCAGTTTTCTCCAACCCGCCTCAGACACGCCCGAACAAGAGAAATCCAGGAACTTCATGCAGCTTCCACATTGCACCCCGTCGTTAAACTGATCATTGCAAATTGCACACTTCTTCATCGTGACCAAAATAATTATTAGTAATAATATAAGTTCAACTTTATGGAATCGTTAAAAGGTTGACGATCTATTTTTTTAGCGTAAGCGTACTGTGCTAATGCGTGCTCACACGATACGCATTATGGTCACCTTGATCCTTGACTTTCTTCTTCCTGCGCTTACCCTTATAATAAACTTTTCCCGGTCAGTTTCCATCTCTGTGGCGCATGGCCTATGTCCGTCCACTTCCTAAAATTTCAAATCCCTAATTTCAATTACCTAATCTAGCATTATAATAATTATCGTTTATTGAATATTTTTTTGCTGATTGTTTGTAATGCTTTCGGAGTTGAGGTGTATAAAGGTGTAATAGGGCATTTACAACTCCATTGTTACCAACTCTATATTATTGACATCTTATTTAATTTATTTTTTTCACTTTTGCCTTTTAATGGAATTTGAATATTTAATTGTTGTATTTTTGTTTGACATATCTGGATACTATATAAAAAGTTATTTGACATATTTGCATACTTTTTTGACATTGTTAAAGAGTGAATTAGCAGTATTGTTTATTGGATAATTCTTGGTGATTGTCTGTAAAGCTTTCATTTTTATTTTCTCAGTCCATTTGACGACATTATATTTTACGATTGACATCTCTGATGGAATCTGAATTTATTTGTTTTATATTTGCGTTTGACATTTTTATTTGACATAATAACTGTATATTTGAATATCGATTTGACATCATTTAATAATTTTTTGACTAATTGAAGGTTGAAATAGAAGTGTTTTATTGTTTAATGTAAAATTTTGGCTTATTGTCTTATAATTCTTTCAAAGTTAGCTTGTATCGTGTAGTGGTGCTTGTTGCGAATTATGATTTTTCGACACAATGTAAAAATTGTTTGCAATAAATAAATACAAATACAATAATTTTCGACCAATATCCATTCTCCCTTTCCTGTCAAAAGTGCTCGAGGCCTGCGTTCACAAGCAGTTTTCGGGGTTCGTTTACCGTAACAACCTGGTCAGCTCTTTCCAGTCTGGGTTCAGGCCTGGGCACAGTACTGCATCCGCTCTCCTCAAAGTGACTGGTGACATCAGAGAGGCAATGGAGGATACCAAGGTTACCGTTTTGGTACTCATTGATTTCTCAAATGCCTTTAACGCTGTCAGTCACGATATTCTTTTCGTGACTTTCTTCTTAGGCGCTGGAATGGTTCTCTTCTTATCTTCGAGAACTTCAGCAGTTGGTTCGCGTTGACGAGAGCTCGTCGAGTTGGCGTGATCTAGGTGCTGGTGTCCCACAAGGCGGTATTCTTTCTCCATTATTATTCTCTATCTTCATTAATTTTATAACTATCTGTCTTCGGTGTTCGTATCATCTTCTCGATATCCAGCCTTATGCGGCTGCGCAGGTATAAGGTTTATCGGACGCTACAGAGATGTAAACCGAGACTTGGATGCCATTAAAATCTGGTCTGATAGATTTGGAGTGTCTGTAAACCCTCTAAATGTCAGGCCATTGTAATAGGAAGCTCACGTATGATAGGTAGAGTGGCGGTTAGCTCTCTTCCTCCACTTTATTTTCGATGGTACCGTCATTCCCATTAGCCCTAGCGTAAAAGATCTCGGTTTGCATCTTGATTCGACACTTGGCTGGCATAGCCAGGTTGCTAGTGTCAGCCAAAGAGTCAACGGCACTTTGCGATACCTGTATCGTCTGAAGAACTTTTTGCCCGCAAAGACAAAGACTATGCTTGTGCAGACTTTAATTTTCCCTATAATCGACTATGGTGACGTGGGTTATTTTGACTTGAATGCGGTTCTGTTGAATAAGCTTGATAGGCTCCTCAACCAATGTATTCGGTTCATATTTAACTTGAGGAAATATGACCATGTTTCGAACTACAGGTCTGGGCTCAAATGGTTGCCCACTTGGCAGAGAAGAAATTTGCGCGCTCTAACTACGCTTTATTCCCTACTCAACTCTCCCACCCCACCTTCTTACTTATGTCTCATTTTCAATATTTAAGTTCTCCACATGCTAAGAATTTGCGTTCCTCCAATAATCTTCTCCTACTATGTCCTTCTCATACTACTGATTTTGTTCACCATCTATCTATCACCGTGAAACAGAACCGAATGCGTTCGATGTACAAAAAATTGCCAGATTAAGCAGACGAAAAACGCTAGTTACGTAGGCACGGTTTCTTTGTATGGGATGAGGTATCTGTATGCTAGTATTATCTGTGCTCATAGTAACGGATTTGACCATCCACGCCCACTTCAAAAAGTCAATCTGTATTTTATTTATTTTTATAATTCTATTTTACTATCAACGCCTGAAAATTATATAAAATATGCCATATAATATATGAAAATGAATAATAAGGTACCCAGAATTAGTCCTGGCTCAGTTTCCTCGTAATCTTCTATCGTTATTTTCAAGGTCATTCTGCCATCCGCGTAGGAATAACATCTGCCTTTTGTTCCGTATTGACCATACCCTGAAAAAAAGTTCAATAAAATTATGTATAAACCAAAAACGTGACAATAGCCAACTGTATTTGCAATCGGCTAAAACTTCCCTCATGGGCAATTTTTTTTTATGGCCCCGAATAACAACAACATACCACAGTCACTGGGTCCCAGCGCTAATAAAGAAAATTTGGTTCAAATAAAAGTCACTAGGTGGCGCGATATGCATCGGTTCGTTATTGAATTGTGTGTAAAATTAACATTTTCTAGAACTGTTAAAAAAAAATTAGTTCTATTTTAATCAACTCTCCTAAGCACAAAATTATGGAATATTGGGTTCTTAATTCACATTTCATCTTTGAAATATGAATTAAGAGCCCAAAATTGCATGTATGAACGGACATCTAAACTAAATCTAAAACCTTACCTTATCTTAAACCTTCTTTTATCTTTTAACTAAATGTTAAACAATATTAATTATTATACATTTCGATAAAAGCATTTCCAAACTTAATATAGCTTCGTAGTGTTTTGAAATAACAATTATTGACCATTACACCTATCATTTTAACGCAGAAATCACGAATTTGAATATAATCTGCTGATCCCTACATTATGTTATAGTAATTTATGAAACTTTCGCAAAAAAGTAATAGTAAAACACGAATGTGATTTATATACGCTTGTGGCCCGATTTACGAATGTGTAAATCGGGCCACAAGCGAGAAATACCCAGTTTAGTATACCCACGATACAAGACAAAATTTCTATAATAGTGACAACCTAAGATATCATTTTACATGCCGCGACAACTTTGTACGCAATAAATTTAAAAATAAACTCCATAATCTTAATTAATTACTATGTTACCCATACACTACATAACATAACGGAAATGCGCGTATGCGTATGCTTCGTAAGCATCAATTTTAATTATTATTAAGTATTTTTGTAGCTGTCAAATCCAACTTCTTAGATTGTCACGACTATAGTGTGGGGCGAAGCTTTAACTTTTTAATTATGTGTATTTATATTTATTTAGATGATGATGATGTGAATTTGGGGATCCTCTGATAAAGCTGTACCTTATCAAATCAATTACTGAGAGTAAACAATCTATATATATATAATATCCATGCCAAATTATAGCTTTCTAGTACTTAGATTCTCTGAGCTAAGCTGCGGACGGACAGACGGACAGAGCGAAACTATAAGGGTTCCTTGTTGACTTCGGAACCCTAAAAATGAATCCCTATTTCTCTTGGTAACGGCATCACGTGTGAACACCTGGACCGATTTTGCTAATTCTTTTTTTGTTGTGTTTGTTATTGTTAGGAGAAGGTTCTTACGAAAAAAAAAAATTAAGAAAAATATGTTGGTACCTTACCTTAGGTAGGTAAGGTAGGGTGGTAGGGTAGTGTAGGTAGGGTAGTGTAGGTAGGGTAGGGTATTTAGGGTAGGGTAGGTAGGGTAGGGTAGGTAGGGTAGGGTAGGGTAGGTAGGGTAGGTTAAAGGGTAGGGTAAGGTAGGGTAGGGTAGGTAGGGTAGGGTAGGTAGTTTAGGGTAGGTAGGGTAGATGAATGTTTGGTGTTTTTATGGCATAACAAAGTTTGCCGGGTCAGCTAGTTATATAATAATTACAATAGGTACTTACTCATAAATCTTTCCGTATATCTTGGTGCGCACATCTGAAATAGCAGCAAAGTAACAAATATCACGTTTTTATGTTATGGAAAGCAGAAGTTAATCTACATAATATCTATCCTCCGTACAGGTAAAAGTATAATGAAATCGAGTGAGTCTCTTGCCATTGATTGGGTACACATCCAGACTTACAACTACTTACTTGGGTACAAACCAAATAACCGTCTGGGTTATTTGGTTTTTGAAATTCTTTACGAGCTGGCTGACCAAAACCATATATTGTATCCGCCGACTACACAGCATGATTTTCTTCTTGTTTACATATTTTTAGTTCGCTTCAAGCAGTCGGGTTTTTGATTTTATTAAGTATTTTTATTACATCTTTTTAGTTGTATTTTTTTACGAATTACTCTTAAACATACAAGTGTTATATATTTTTGCAATCACCTCTAACAACCCTTTATTTGATACCCCACTCGATGGGTATAGAAGAAAAAATAATGAGACACCCACAATATGGCGCCCAAAATTCGTCATGTTTTTTATTTTTAACGTCACCTATCTAATAAAACTTGGGAGGTGAAGACGTATCTAACAATGTCTTAATTATGTAAATCCGTCTAGTGGTTTGCAAGATATAGTAAGATAATAAAGAATATTACATACAACCTTATATACATACAAATCTACATGATACGCGCGAAAAACATAACCCTTTCCTTGCAGTCGGGTAAAAACGTCAAGTCAGCTTAAAAAGAGCTGTTGATTTCTTAGTTTTAGGTGAAATTTAGGTCAATTCGAGATCTGTTCACCACATATAACATAATCCTAGCACTTCACCAAGGTTTATCACGATGGAATGTTAACAGAATAGCCCTGCAGGTCACCTCAGTTCATTTCAATGTACTAATGCTCGAGGCAGTGTGTGCCTCGTGCCTCGTCAACACTATTTTAGGTGAAGCAGTACTTCTTATTTTCAATTTTATTAATTAAGAAAATCATATTTTTAAACAATTTATTCACAAATCATAAGGCCTGTTCATTGGCATTATAAAAAATATCAAGTGCTAACAAAATACTCAAAAAAGGAAGTCATAAACATAGTTTGTTTACAAAACAGGCACTCGGTTCGGTTGCGGCCAGGTAGCAGACGGCTGACGGCTCACTCCTGGCCAAATAAAGCTTGATTGACCCTGGGTACCACTGGTACCCATGGCTGGGTCAAAGGGTAATGACTTTTACGTCCAAAATGGTTCATGAAATCGTTCTAATAGCTGGGTCATCATAAAGAGTTATTATAATCAAGATTGACTGGTTACTTACAAACCGCTTTAGACACAAGACACATTTTTTTTAAACCTTGGTGCTTATTAACCCAAGATTTTTTAACTACGTAATTTATCAAGTAGTAGACACGCTTCGATCGCCTCAACAAAAAAATTTCTTGCGAAAACACCTCAATTAAAAGAGAAAAATACGCTTAACTTTTGAACCGATAAACCAGTTTTCATCAAACATAGCTAAGAACACTCTCGACAAAGTCATCTTTCAAACAAAAAACTAAATCTAAATCGGTTCATCTGTTTAGGATCTATGATGCTACAGACAGATAAACAAATACACATTTGAAACACCTCTCTTTTTCCGTCGGTGGTTACAAATAACACCCACTGTTCAGTTCTAAGGCTACCTAACATGTTCATACAAAAATAGAATGTATTCGGTTAAAAAGCTTACCATAACAAAGTCTGGCCCGGCCTTAACGGTTGCTCCGAACCAGTAGTCATGTGTATATTGTGGTGAAACTGAAAGTATTAAAACTTTTTTTGTGATTTGAAACGCGATAAAACGAAAAACCGACAATAAAAAGAGTCAAACATTTCTAGGATTTAACGTACAAGTGATTGAGATAGAATACATTTGAATTTCTATTTGATTCACTTCTACCGTATGTGAACTGCATATACTTATGTACTTTTTTTTTATTACATCGTGCAGATATTGCGATATGGGATCAAGTTAAGAGGAACAAATGATTTAGCATAATGTTACCATTTACTTAAGTTAAATAAAAGTTTTTTTAACAGACATACTGATTCTTGAGTAGTCCTAATTTTTGTGTGTAAGAATTCTTCATTTCGCATTTTACAAGATATTAGATTAATCCGGGCTACTTTTTTATTAGTCAGTGAAAGAAGGTCTTACCTCGATTGATATTATTAACAATAGGTGTGCAGAACCTGTTTTCAATATTGCAATTATATACTTCCCCGATGTTGTTTTCCCTTGGTGCACTTATCATTAATCTGAAAATATTAATTACATAAGGTTATAAAATAATAAATAAAAATACTACGTAAATTTTGGAAGAGAAATAAAAACTGAATAAGACAGTGCCATGACCTAAAACGCAGTCACTTTCAAACTGCATAGAAATGAAAGAGACACGCGATGACAAAACATGAGTTCAGGCATTTCTAAGATTTCGTTCTGAAGAGAGCTATGGTTTCAAATGACTTTGACAGATGTCAACTTGACGTAACACTAAGCACTAGTTTTTGGCGCGAACAAGAAGAGATCAGACAATAGATCGAGTAAGAATATGGCGGGTTGGATTGAGTTGTGAATTCGTGATAAAAACCTAAGGAGAAATACAGTGAGAGTTACTGATTGTTCGTGTAGATCAAACAACGTGCTTAGTGGAATGTCGTTTAAGTTATTCGCCAATACATAACGCAATCAGTTACATTGTGATTGTGAGCCTACATACAAGCGAACAAGTTGGTTTTTTAAACATCTAGCCCGAAAGAACCCATGCAATATTGGCTTTTTCTGACAATTACACAGTATTCCCTACATATTGAATAGTGAAATGAGTTATAAAAAGTAAAAACAACCAAGCTGCATTAAAATATGATTAATTATTTTTAATTAACATTCTATCAAGGAAACCGTGGCGATAGCAATTGGCGAAAAGACAAAATTGTATGGGATTGACAAGCGATATCGAAAAATCACGTGATTAATCACGTACTTTTTGACATTTCAACTATCGCCTTCGCGTGGGTAGTGTAAGGGACTTTGATAAAGTACCTAGAGATCAAGCCATGGCGAAGCGGCACATGAAACAACAATAATTATTTTTGGTGTTGCCGTGTTGGCAAATTTACCCCAAACTCAAAGGTAAAAATAGATTGAATAAATGTATAATTACGATTTACGAATAAACCCTCTCGTTAAACCTATTTTAGTTAAAATATGTTTTGCCTCTTTCATTAGTATCTAGCTATATTTATTGGGTAATAAAAAAGAAGAAAGGTATCTAATGAAGTTAGCAGTCCTATATATATATGTATATATGACGACACAAAATGGCAACACTTTACCTTCCATAGTTTTAGGTTATTTTATTTCAAGATATTTAAAACACGTATTAAATCTAAATTTTCTAAGCTAAAATCATTGAATCTCACTGTAAAACATCATATTGGTCATTATATAGCGTTTTATAATCAAAGGAAAGATAATTTCGTCAATATGCAAGTGAAATTTTATTCCATCAAGTTTTCACTCACTTCGGCTTTTACATCCTAGAACACTACAACACACAATGGTGTGTTGTAGTGGTCTAGGATGTATTAGTGTAGGTGCAATGGCACCTACACTAATTATATATAAATAACCCAATTCCTTGCCTCAATAAACAATATATACCACGACATCTAACACCACCGAGTTTGTTTGTCAAAACCTGTCATGAAATTAGATCTTGCCAAACAACAAAAGCCGGCCAAAACGGTGACAAAACAAAAAAATCTTTTGTCCTTATTATTTACATGGGGCTGCCCATTTAGCATCAATCGATCAATCGGTAATATTAACATATTTTTATTTGTACAGCATCTGACTTAAAAAAAAAGAAAAGAATATAAAAAAAAGAAAAGAAAAAAAATAAGAAGATAGCTTGATCTCTGTGACAGCTGTCAGTATCGATTCAGTAACATCAATAAAGCGCTTGACAGGCTAACAATAACGTAACAATAACATATACGTTACGTGACATATGTAGCAGAGATCTATGAAAAGATTAGATTATGTAGAGATTTATGAAGTATAGTTGATTTAGCCCAAAAAAAAACAATTTTTTATCAATACATATTTAATGTCTGTCAAAAGTTTTTCTCATAAAACTTACTTTTTGTTAAGTTTATCATAAGTGATACTGTATCCGAAATAAGAATCATTGCGGAGATGGCGGTCTTTTGGCGGTTGAAATACTTCTTTTATCTGAGTGTAGTAGATTGCGAACGTGTTTGGCCATGTTGCCAGAGCCAGGTAAAACCAAATAACCACTAGAAAAAAAACATAAAGATGATAAATGCAGGAGCCTAATTAAATAAAAAATCGCTTCTGATGTCAATCGCTTCCACATTTTCGGAAAAAAAAATTCGGGTCGGTAGTATCTTTGGTATCTAATTTGATTTACTTTTTTTTGACACAAACTGCCGAAAAAATAATATTTTTCCCTTTATAGTGATTTGGAAGTTTTCTTTTTTTTTTTCATTTAGTTTGTTAAATACTCCATACTACTAAATGCAATTAATGCATGCCATGACTACGAAAATACCAAAATCACTATATGTTTGCCTATAAAATTTGAGTAGTCCCATCGATTTTCATGGAATCCTTTATCATCAGATTCTGACTTGGTGACAATGGAACCATCTCGAGAGTAATTCTTTTCAAACAAAAAAAAAACAAAATAGGTCCCACAATTGACGGAGAAATCGGAATCGATGAAACTACATTGCTCCGTAAATTGAAAGATATTAATTAATCCATGAAAAAACAGTTTCTAAGAAATATACATACACTCGTGTCCAAAAATCGGTCAGTTTAACACAATGGGCTACATATTCATTATTACGCCATAGCAAATAGCGTAATATGAAAGTGGGGATGAGCAATATTGAAAGTAATATATATTTTATTTTCATTTAAATTAAATATGAATTTGATCTCAGAAATTAACACCTTCACGCTATATCTACATTGAGCTCACTCGTCCATTATATCATGAATTGATTGGCATTAGTTTTATTTTAAAGTAAAATAATAAAAACTATAAACTAAAGGCCAGACCATAAGTCACCACTAGTCTACAAGATCTTCTTAAAACTCACTGGCCACCTGTAAAAACTGCTCTCAAAATTAACGATAAAGTGTCGTGACCGATCGTGACAGATGAAGCCCCACCTTACTCTCTTTCTTCAAGTGTTTAAATGTAACGAGTAGGTGCGATAAAGAACACCATTCTTATAAAGCTCACTCGTATCTTATCAGGTGAGATATTGTTCAAGCTCGAGCCTTACTATAATAAAAAAAAACTTACAATTCATGATGACTTTTCCGAAGCACTAATCCGCATAGCCACAGGTCACGAATCTTACAAACTGATCCTACAACCAACAAAAGACCAACGAAACCTAATATACTTAGGCAATATTGTTTCTGTTCTCCCAATTATCAATTTTTCATTTTATTTCATAATCAATACTGGACTTTATTTTAAGTACCATAAAATTATTTTTTTCTGCATTTGCATATTAACAATGTTTCCTTATTTTTTCCCGGGCGAATATGGGTTTGATAATTAATAATGAATACAGGGTGAGCTTCAACATGTCGCGGATATATTCCTCTTTGAAAAGGATAAGTACCGCACCGGTGGTACCCTGGTATTGCATATGTCCATGTATGCGGCGCTGACCACTTACCATCAGGTGCGCACCTTACTTTTTGACTTAGTTAATTAAAAAACAAATACCTTTGCCGTTATTGAATCATGGATACTTCTTCAGTCGTGCAGAGTGAATTTCGAACACCGTTCCATGATGAATGCACAGGATAGTATAAGTTCACTAACTGGCATGGTGCGTATTTTTTCAGAATATATACAACACTTGGCGATGAAACCCTTGACTAACGAGATATATGGCGACAAATCAAATCGAATCAATCAAATCATAATATTTATTTGCAAGAAATACAATGTTCAGAAAGGGAGATCTTAAAGCCTTAAAGTAATTGTATGTAATGAAAATGACTATGGACAAGATACTTGACAATTTAATGTACGTGGTCGCCGTTATGCTTACTAAAGCTATCGCGAGCTTTTTTCTACAGAACGCACCCATTCATAAGATTGCTAAATGTTCAAATGTATTTTGAAGCTATAAATATTTGAAATACTAACTAAAGGGTCTTTCAACAAGGACGGGTCGATGTTAAAATTGAATAAAACAAGATGTGTGTGGGATATTAACGAAATTTATTTTTTATTTAAAAGGCCCATTTATGCCATTATGGATGGAATATGATATCGTTCAAATGTCCGCCGCGACTTCGTATGGTGGCACGAATCCGAGAGGTCCAATTTTTAATGACTCTGCTGCATAGATCCGGCTGAATCCGAGCGATGGCCTGCGTTATGTTGGCTTTCAGGGCAACGGTCGAATGTGGTTTATTGGCATAGACCTGCGACTTCAGAAAACCCCACAAGAAAAAGTCTAGCGGAACTCTAACTCTACCCTCAAACCGTTCATGCAGAATGTCGATTGTGTCGTTCGCTGTGTGGCAAGTAGCGCCATCTTGCTGGAACCACATGTCGTTCACGTCCATATTGTTCAATTCAAGCCAAAAGAAATTGTTTATCATTGATCTGTAGCGCTCGCTCGATCTATGCAGCAGAGTCATTAAAAATTGGACCTCTCGGATTCGTGCCACCATACGAAGCCGCGGCGGACATTTGAACGATGTCATATTCCATCCATAATGGCATAAATGGGCCTTATAAATAAAAAATAAATTTCGTTAATATCTCACACACATCTTGTTTTATTCAATTTTAACATCGACCCGTCCTTGTTGAAAGACCCCAATACCTCAGCGTCAGGTATTTAAAAACCCAATTACAAATTACATTTTTAGAAAGTAATTGAATTACAAAACCCAAATACGTATTTCTATTTTAATTACGTACTTTAATTACAAGTAAATCAAGTACGGTGGGATAAGGGTAGGAAGACGGCGATAATGATTTCACGTTACAAGACTTGTAACTCGGCGTACTGCTTCTAGGATGCGATAGTGACCCCTTGGGTTATTTGTATTGCTTATTTACCGTTGAAGATAAGTCATACTATCAAGTCCTGAAATAAATCCATCGAATTGTAGATCATTCTGTATAAAAAATTGCACTGCCAAATATTGTATTATATTTGCATCCGTGATAGGTACCTAAATTAATTTAATAATGACCAGTTATCTTATTTTGCAGAAACCGCGAAACCACAATTTGAATTAAAAACAAGGATGAAAATAAATATTAAACCTACATCTACTGGTATTTGTGATGATAAAATGATATTTGTTTTTGGGCCATATTTTTTTACAAAGGTTACGAATATATGTTTTAATAGTAAATGTGTTTTAAGAAGGTAATTGAAGAAAATGCATAAGTTATAAAGTTATTAGTTATTTATTTCTTAACAATATTATTATTTATTTATTGTGCTCAAATTATTACAGTAATAGATTTATAAATAAACATAATCAATTAAAAAAATGTAAAACAATACATTTTCATCTTCTTCGCTATTATTTAAATACATTAAATTAAGTTGGAGAAAATGATGCATACTATGTGGTTGATTTTTTAATTACAATAAACCCGTACCTACTTATAAACTGAAGTTATATAATAAAAATACTAGCTAGTTACTGTTCCACAGCAAATCATAGGCCTTTTCTCATACCGAGAAGCCACGAGCATTAATCACCATGCCTCCTCAAGGCGGGTTGATATATAAGGAATAGAAAAAAAAAAAAAAAAAAAAAACAAAAAATATACAATAATATTTTCTCATTAGGAGATTAGCTAAATAATAAAATAAAGGTAAGTAATTTTTCATATAATTGACATAGGAAGGTGATTATTATTATATGAATATGTGAAACTAATTATTTTGTACTGTTTTTTATAGTGCCTATTTTCTTTATTATTTTTTCGATAACAGAGTTGGAAAGAAAATTCTGTAAGATTATTTTATGGTTACCGAAATAAATAAGTATGTACTAACATAAATGACCCGTTATAGAAAATTACCCTTGATTGTATTGTCAGTACAGTTTTTGGTTCAAATAACATCAGTTTATTTGAAGTCCAGTATTTTCAAGCCCGCCCTCTTCATGCACGACCAGGATTGGGTTCTGTTCACCGTTAGCTGGAGCATGTGACTGCCTCATTGAAGCCCTCAACTGATGAGAAGACAAGTTAATATTAGAATTGTATGTTTCAGTATCTTTTTGTAATACGTTATCAATTTAAATCAATCATCATCATCCTTTTTAATGTTCCCACTGCTGGGACACAGATCTTCTCTCTGTAAGAGGGAATGGGCCGTAATCCACCACGCGGGCCCAGTGCGGTTTGGTGGATGTCACATGTCTTTGATTATTTTAATCTAGGACATGCCAGTTTCCTCTTGATGTTTTTCTTCACCGTTTTGAGAGCAGTGGTGATGACATAATTTACAGAAAGTAAAGCGCCTGCCTGTCCTGCCTCTACTCTCTCTTCTCTTCATTTAAATTCATTAATGCAGTGAATTCAAAACGTTTGTAAAAATACCAGTATACTGTTAAAGTATATTCCCCAACTTGACTCCATCTTGAATCATCAAATTGACAAGTTCAGGGATTTAACGTTGTCATACTGACCGAATAAAGTGGAGGTGTTTCAATCTGACAAAGGCACGAAAATCTTAACTGAGAATTAGTTGCTAATACGAGATTAAATAGACAGTTTGTCATATAATATTGTCAATTTAACCTCTTGATCAACTAACTCTGAGTTAAGGTTTTCGTGCAAGTGGGCTTTAAAATATGAGCCGAAACTTAGTGATTAATAATCTATCAACTTGCCGATAGATTAGTGTAATTTTGAAAAAAAATACACGTAACTTTACGGTAGTCTTTCGTCGAATCGAGCTGGCTGGCTTTTACAAATTTCTAAGGGCTGTTTACGCCACCTTGGGTTATTTTACTAAATCCGAGTTAGTAGCTAACACGGTTAAAAAAAAAATATTTCTTTTTTAACCTTGTATTAGCGAGTCTAGTCAAGTCTTTGTCGGTAGTGGGACTGGTATGTTAAGTTTAAGATTTATTGATCTTAGTTTTTACAAAAAAATAAAACTTACAATTGTTTGGCGTTTGACTTGAGTTTTTAATCTTTTCAATTCTTCTTTCTTTTCACGACGTAAGAAACCAACCTGAAGAAACATTATTATTAGATAAAAGAACTTTTGCGTCAAACTAAGCTAAATCTTACTATAAATATTATAAAACCAAAAATTTGGATGGATGGATGTATAAGGCATTAATTCCGCCTCTGTACGTTTGTGTGCATAACGTATAATTTAAAAAAAAAAATATGTTTGTTACTCCATCACGCCAGAACGGCTGAACGGAAATGGACGAAATTTGGGACAGAGATAGATTGTATTCTGCAATAGCACATAGGCTTTTCATATCCGTATAATGTTGCCTTGTGATGATAAAACACTTTTCGTGCGGGCGAAGCCGCTGGCAGAAGCTAGTTTATAAATTTCAACGGGTATTTGTCGTTGTTCTTCTTTCACGCAAAAACGGAACCACTTGATTTTTTTGAATAAAAGATACTAGCTTTTCCCGCAGCTCCACACACGTGGCCCACCCCTTATGTCCCATTTTCGGGATAAAAAAATAGATAATATCAACTCAAATTCGACTTATCGCTACGCAGTACGCACCCTGTATAGTATTATCGATATGATGATTATAATGCAAAGGCCGACTACAACTGCTATTAATGTTGTTTCTATTGGTACCTTCGCCTCTTGCAGTATTAAGGTTGTGTTTACGCTGAAAAATAAAACAGATATTGTAATTTATATTGACATCGAATCTTATATTTCTTTGTAGTGTTAAATCTGTTAAAAATCTTATGTCTTATTCTTTTGCAAGCTACTTTTTGGATGTTTAGTTACAATTTTCATTTCACTATTTATTTACCTTGCCTGTGTATAGTAGCCATCACTAAATTGTAGTTTAATAGACGACTCAATCGTCACATTTTTATCTTTATCAAGGACTCCATCTGCAATGTGAATTATTAGAATATTTAACTGTCTTATATTCACTAATTAAGTCTTCAATTGCCAGTTTCAAGCCTATTCAATGTTTATAATGTACCATACATTATAAACATTGAATAGGTTTGAAATTAGCAATTGATGACTTAGACTTACTAAAATAGAAGACCATAGAGGATCCTACAGAATGAATTCATTGGCTGTATTAGGCAAGCGTGCGCGACGGATGGTCCGCGATTGATGGTCCGCATCGGATCATCCGAAACAGGAATGCGACAGCAACACCTAGGAG
This sequence comes from Anorthoa munda, assembly GCA_945859665.1. Taxonomy (NCBI): domain Eukaryota; kingdom Metazoa; phylum Arthropoda; class Insecta; order Lepidoptera; family Noctuidae; genus Anorthoa; species Anorthoa munda. The sequence continues at coordinate 25,468,851 of OX243905.1, read as the reverse complement.
ATCATATAAAAGACACACACTGCCGAGCCCCTCAGAAAACTACCGAGTTCTTCTAAGGATTTGCTAAAAACGTTACATATGCCATATGTGCTGTAAGCGCAGCAAAATTATATTGATCTTTCCATGATTTGTGATACTTAAATGTATGTACATACGTTCGTCATATCAGGATACGATAAATGTATTTCGTAAGGTAAGGTATATAACCTTTACCATCTAAATATACAGAATACTCATTAAATATCAGCACTGCTGCCACCTTGCAGACTATTATAGTAACTAACTCATAAAAGTAATTTTATCAGTCAGTGCCAAGAAAAAGACCGCTGTCTTCACTGTTGGGCAAATGATACTTATGATGATGAAAATGATACTTACCAAGAAGTCCAGGCATAATGTCAATCTGTATATGGATTGTGGGAGATTCCAACTTTATCATTAAACTATCGACCATGCAAACGTAAGACCACTCAGTTTTTGCAAAACATGGGGTATTCATATCCAACGTGGCATTGTGTACCTGAAAATAGTTGAGGAAAGTGAGGTATAGTACCGACGGTAGCAAAGAACAAACGGCTATATACAAAATCAATCGTTTTCAGAAGAGCTTTTTCAATGCGAAGATATTATATCTTCTACAAGAACAATGCTAGAATAAACAAAACGCTAAAATAAATGCAAATAATAGAATAAATGTCGGCTCTACTTTTTAGTAATGTCACTTTCAAACATCATCATCAACTGCCTAACCTTATGCCAATTATGTTGGGGTAACCATCCAGTTTAACCGTTTAAAACCAACGGCCTATAGAGCTTTCCGCCTTTTCCACTTGTGCCTAGTGCATCAATTTGGTTAAGTCACATCAAGTCAAATGTTACAAAGACAAATATATTTTATTTCAACTAGGCCACCAAGCGGCACTTTTGAACGTTACATGAAAATTATTCTACCGTACAATCGGAAAGTAGCTTGTTATGGAGAAGAATGCACAAGAAACTCCACACTTACTCTTTTAAAAATAAAATAGATTTTTTACAATATTTAGGAACATAGATACATACATTATTAAATTCATACATGTGAGGATTATGCACCCAGAATAGCACTACCCACTATACCACCCACACTGTTACTTGCGATACTATATTTATTTTAGTACATATACTTACAGCTAATAAAAACAAACAAAAAAGGAAACCATAGTCAACAGAAAGCCAATTAAAAATCCTCACATATAGTAATAATTTATGGTGTGAGCACAAAAACAAAAAACTCACCGGTTTAATTAAAGTAAGAAGCATTATAAATACTTGGTTTGCAATGATATGACTGATGAAAAAGATAATTAAAATTAATAAAAATAGAAACAAACAATATAACCTACTACCGCTACTTGAAAAATTTGAGGCTTAAGCACTTTCTGGCCAAATTCACACTGATTGTGAATGGATCTAAATCATATTCTTTGCATATTTCATTGAAATTTCTGCTTGCGCGCACTATATAACTGTTCCGCCTATAAGTCGAAGAAGAATGAGGTATGGGTGGATTAAACCGACATGTTTTACATGGCACATTGAATTGCCATAAAAAAAAAATATTTTGTTAATAATCCGTATTAAAAAAAAATGTAACTTACTGTGACTGTGTATTTGATGTATGTTTGCTTTTGCAAAGTAACTTGAACTGGCAGCTTCTTCCAGTTGGTTGGACCTTTATTCGTGATCTGCAATTAAAAACACTATGAACATATCGCCGGCCCCGGGCAATAAAGCGGTAATCACCGGTTACGCCCTTTTTAATGTTATTTGATTTTTGGCTTCTCTGAGTATCAATCTATCACTCTAATTTTTTTCGGATTTTTTTATTAATATTCCTGTAAAATAAATGAAAATAACGACTTTATTGCATGGGAAATTCTCTTATGACTAAGTTATGTATTATTGCATTACTCTAAGAAACATAACACAAACAACCAGTAAACATCTTTACACTAAATTTGTAAACGATGAGAAACAGTAATATATTTAACCACGTTTTTGAAAATAAGCTTATTATATCAATAAACTGTAAACACTTAATACAATGTATTCACGAGAGATTTTATTCTGTACAAGCTATTACGCCTTTCTTCCCGTAAATTTATCGTAGCCCCGGCGACGTATTGTCATGTTACGCTGAACGAAATACGCAGAAAGGTTGGGGTTGTAAAGATAAGATGTAGAAATTCTCTTCATGAAGCTGAAATTTGGCAGATGGGTAGTTTAATCATCTTCATCAACTTCTTGCCTCTGACCCATGTTACTTGGGATCGACGCAACACGTTTTCTTCTTCCATACAGTCCTGTCCCCGGTCACGCCATCACTGACTTCCTTTTCTTTCATATCACTCCTCACACAATCCGTCTATATTTTCTTTGACCGTCTCCTCCCTCTCCATCCACATTTATATTCATAACTCTTTTAGTAACATGCGTTTCATCCCTCCTCATCACATGCCATACGAGAATAAACGGTTTCCTAACGCCACTTTCAAACTACCTCTAATATACTCATTTCTCACTTTATCCATTCTCGTCACTCCTCACATCCATCTCAATATTCTCATCTCTGCTACATGCAATCTCTTTTCATCCATCTTTTTCATAGCCCAACATTCTGATCCATACAGTACGACAGGTCTAATCACGCTCTTGTAAATTTTCTCATCATGGGGCATCCGTGGGTCGCAAGTTGTTCCAGTGACCTGTCGCCATTTCATCCTTCCCGAATTGATTCGGTGCGTAACATCACAGAGATCGCTAGAATCACAGAACAAGTATTCTGTTTTATTTCCGCTCAATTTCCAGCCCTGTGCCAGCCCTTCACTCTCTTGTCTGTACCACCAAACCTCCAATCTGGACCTCTAGGCCACTCTCAGCAACCAGCACAATGTCGTCGGCAAACATCAGGAAGCCTCTTCCTGTATGTCCGACGTCTGAGCGTCCATTATCATTAGAAAGAGGTAAGGACTGAGATCCGACTCTTGGTGCAAGTCAACTGCCACACTGAAGCTGTCAGTAGTGCCCATTGTAAATCGGACTGGGGTACTGCATCGACTGTACATCCCTCGGACCAACTGTACATACTTCCCAGGTACACCTTTCTTCTTAAGGGCCCACCACCAACCTCACGGGGCACCCGCTAGTATGCCTTCTCAAGGTCAATGAACACCATGTGCAAGTTTTTATGTGCACCTCTGTATTTCTCGCACAACTGGCGGATTGCGAAAATGGCATCCGTTGTACTCCGACCAGGCATAAAACCGAATTGGTTATGCGATATTTCACTCTCTTCTCTCAGCCGCCTTTCAATAACTTTCTCCCAAGCTTTCATACTATGTGACATTAGCTTTATGCCTCAATAGTTGTTGCACTCTAGCACATCACCTTCGTTTTTAAAGATGGGCACCAGCGAACTATTGCACCATTCATCAGGTATAGCTTCTTCCCGTAACAAACTATTGAAGAATAAAGCTTACCTTGACCATCCATCGAGGCGCAATATCTTGCATACTTTAACTGGTATCCCATCCGGACCAACTGCCTCACCATTCTTCATTCCATTTACTGCTATTCTTACTTCCTCCATACTAGCAATACCACTCCAGTTATTTTCCTCATTCATCAGTTTTTCAAAGTATTTCTTCCACCTATCCTTAATTTTTTCATCATCAGAAAGAATCATTCCAGCCTCATATTTTATACATCTTATCTGACAGACATCTCTCTTCTCCCTTTTCTCCCTAGCTCTAGCAAGCCGGTACAGGTCCTATTGGCCTGCTGGACTATTCAGCGCGTGTTAGCAAAGAAAAGATATTTGTATATTTAAATTTGAAGGGGGGAAATGGGTGCAGCTGAACTTTGTATGTATTTTTTTATTGTGGCTTGCGATTTGGTTGAAACTTTGCAGGAATGTTTTTGGCAATAAATTATTGAGGACTGCATATTATTTTTTTCAATCTACTCCTAAAAGGGGTTGCAGTGGGGTACTATAGTTTTATGGGGAAATTAAGAGTACCGGTTATGTTTATGTGAAATATTGATTATGAAATGCGACTTAATGTGTATTTTACACAATAAGGACAAAATAAATAATAGATGCCACAATATTAACAGGTATGAGAAAAGGGAAAAGCGTGTTCATTAGTCGAATCCCAATAATCTCCACTGATCTTCCATTTCAATTTAAAAGACTCAAGTTCCCAATCAATAGCAATAGCAAAACTGAGTAGTAATAATTATTAACCACAGCTCGCGGGTAGCAGGTAGCAGAGGTGCATTTGAAAAACCATGGTACACCCACGACCAGCTATACATAGCATATGCCCTTATGTCCAGGGCTCAGAATGTATTAGCGCCAAATGGAAGGACATAATACATAGTATAAAATATTGTACCCATGTGTAGCGTCCTAAAATGTTGTGCCCATGATTAATGGCATAATTAAGGAATGTCAATTACCTGCAGATACAATTTAAGATAGAGTGGTATCTTCAATTCGCGGGCAAGCAGATGATTCTGTAGATTTTTTTTCCCTTTTTTATAAGTATTTAACATCTACCTGTTATTTAATTCTATTATATTAATTTAACGATTAACTTATTTAATTCTAGACGTTGGTCAGTACCAACATTTAAAATTAAATAAGTTAATCGTTAAATTATGTTAATGCTTGCTGTACCTGGATACACTATACAGGCTGAGTTTTCCAAGTGGGCGTGGATGGTCAAATCAGACACTATGAAGAATAGCGAAAACACTCAAAGGGACACACGGGGCCGATTTTGATGAAAACTAAAACTGCAACATTGAATATTGCTCTCTCCTGTATATCGACAACCAGAATTGCTTATAAAAATTTAGTAGTTAATAAATAAAGTAGTTTATAAAAATCATATTAATTTATTCAAGTTAAAGTAGCATAATGTTTTTATTTTTTTAAGGATTTGTCTGTTATATTTTTGTTTGCAAAGTTTAATACTTAATACAAATTAACAAAAAATAAAAAATCATAAAATACTGTTTAAAATGATTAAAAATAAAAATAAATTACAATATAAGGTCAGTCTGTTACGATGGTTACTTAAAAATATGTTTCATTGATAGGATTCTAAAATAGCGATTAGTGCATGATACAGCTAAGCTTTGTCTATAAAATTTCCCTGAAAAAGGTGGTAATCGGCCATTACGCTCGAGATCTAAAGTGGAAATTACGTCGTATTACATACTTACATTCCTAAATCTCAGTGGTCGGTGTGTCTAAAAAGTCGTTAATGATGTTACAATTTAAACGGTATCGTCTATAATTTGTATAATACATTTTTTTAATTATTTCTTTAATTTTATATACCATAACAATTATTTTTAAATGGTTAAATTGGTAAAAAAATTAGCTTTCATTTGACACATTGAACTCCTGTTTTGGATTACTTTACGCTGTAATATAAATAAATTAGCTTCTTTTATTTCTCCTGTAAAATTAGATTTTTGATATTACCGCTTTATTGCCCGGGGCCAGCGATATAATCAGTTACCATCTACCAAGCCGCACTGGGCCTGGTGGAGCCCACTCCCTCGGTGAGAGGAGGGCTGTGTCCCAGCAGTGGGAACTTTAAAAGGGTGATGATGGTGATGATGAAGATATCACCAGTTTGACTGAAAAATATGTCTAATTTCTTACCGTGTAGATATGTTGCATTTTTTTCCCATTTTGTTTTATGTCCACTTTCGTCATGTTGACAATGGTACCGATGTCAGTCTCTCTGCAAATGAAGAAATAGTAAAAAAGAAAACGATTTAATTGGTCTCACAATTTTTTTTATAATATCTATCGTAACGTATCTAACTGATCTTTTTAATAGAGTTTATTATAGATACTTTATTATATAGTATTTTGCTTTATCAAATCAATAAAAATTGACAACGATAAAGCGCGTCAAGTTTAGGAGTCCGCTTGTGATGAAATTTAAAAGGACTGTTTTGTCGTTATCTTTTGTTTACGAGACAAAAGAAAATTTACATGTCCAATATACATAAACAAGTCCAATATACATAAACAACTGTTTTCTCTTGATTGTACTTACCTGTCAAAAAGAGTTAGGGGATCAGACCGGAATGTCAAAGTTTATAGTGGATCAGAACGGAAATAATAAAAAAAAAACCAGCAGGGGATCAGATCGAGGGGATCCGACCGGAACAAATCATAATTTCTTATTAATCTACCTGACGGATTCAAAAATAGTTTTTAGTCATCTTTCCTATTATTGTCCCATAGCAGCGGAAGATCAGCAGCGAAAGGAAACAGTTTATCCTGGTATGGTCATGTGATGAGGAGGGATAAAAGGCATTTTACAAAAAAAGGTAATAAAAAAAAAAGGTGGGTGAATGGAGAGGGAGGAGAGATGGTCATTGAAAAGATGGATAGATTGTGTGAGAAGTAATATCAAAGAAAAGGGAGTCAGTGATAGCATGAAAGGACGGTATGGAAAAAGAAAAGATGTTGCTCCGACCCCAAGTAATATGGGATAAGTGCAAGAAGATGATGAGCAGCGCAAATGTTTCCCTCTCCCTTTGCCTCACAATTCTATTTTCTTCTTGTGCACGGGATGCCTTTCATTGACAACTTCTCCAGACACTTTGGGTGCGCCAAGCAATATCTTTGCCTTGTTAATATACATACGAAAAAAAAACCGGCCAAGTGCGAGACGGACTCGAGCACGAAGGGTTCCGTACCATTATCGCAAAAAACGGCAAAAAAATCACGTTTGTTGTATGGGAGACCCACTTAAATATTTTATTTTATTTGTTGTTATAACGGCAACAGAAATACATCATCAACTGTCTAGCTATCACGGTTCATGAGATACAGCCTGGTGACAGACGGATCGTGGAGTCTTAGTAATAGGGTCCTGTTTTTATCCTTTGGGTACGGAACCCTAAAAAACTGAGTGTAATAAGAAAAATATGCAGACAATTTTGGAATTACATTAAAGTAAAATTATGTAATAAGTTGATACATACCCTTTGGCACCAATACCACTAGGATCTGCCTTTAAAGGAATACTAATAATCGATATTTTGTTTCTGAATGAATAACAGCGATTATAGAGATACGTGTTGATGGTGATCTTCTCTTTTACGTCCAAATTCGTAAGATGCGGCATCTCCAGTACGATTTGTTCAGTATTCTGCGAATATTGCATAATAGAAGTTTATGAAATTGTTGTATAATAAGGGGTATTAAAACATGAGTGTGTGTTTAAAAACCGAGCCGTAGGCGAGGTTTTTAATAGTATTCACACGAATGTTTTAATACCTATTTATGTGCAGTTTCATACACTACTTTATCTACACTCATACATTGGGATTGAACCTACTAAATACCTTTTTTGCATTTTCCATGCCATAAAGTCGTGATAGCATTTATCATATAATTTTCTCGACTTTGCTGGTAATAAATTATGAGTAATTTCCTTCGCCGCATCTAAAATATCTTTATCTTATCTCTATTTTCTTCACATTCACTGATATCAGACATTTTTAAGCAAGAATTCAAAAAACTCATGAAATTCAATACAACTAAACCTGCAAAATATGAATGGCGCCAAAACCCAGCACATCACCGCATTGCGCATGCGCTAAGGTTAAGCACGCACTGCGATTTTTATTCGTGCGAATTTTTTAAAGCTAGTTGCGTCTAGATGCGGCCAAGCAACTCTGCAGCTATCTATTCTACTATTAAGTATTACATACATAAACTCACGGATCAAAAATTAGTGAGAATGAGATAGAATATAATGACTATTGATAACTTAATAATTTATTTTTCTACATAGTTTCCGAGTCTCTCTACACACCGAGTCAAAGACAAAGACAAATATATTTTATTTCAACTAGGCCACCAAGCGGCACTTTTGAATGTACATAAAAATGATTCTACCGTGCATTGGGAAAGTAGCTTGTTATGGAGAAGAATGCACAAGAAACTCCATACTTAACATTTAAAAAAAAAAAATTTTTTTACAATATTTAGGAACATAGGTACATACATTATTAAATTCATACATGTGAGGACAATGCACCCAGAATAACACTACACACTATAGAGTCCAGCGCTTTTCCAAGGTTTCAATCCCTTTCAGAAAAAATGTTTTGTCTTGGTCCTGCAAAAAGCTCTCCACGGCATCTATCACCTCGTTATCGTCTTCGTACCTGTTTCCCCTTAAGTATTTTTTCAATTTGGAGAACAGATAAAAATTGCTAGCCGCCAGATCTGGTGAATAAGGGGGGTGGTCAACCAATTCGAAGCCAGCTTGCTGAATGGCAGCCATCGCAACTCATGCCATCAAAGAGAAAAGGTCGGCCCTTTTCTCTTTGATGGCATTCCTCAACTTGAGAATTAAAGCTGCATAATATTGGCCTGTAATAGTGGTTCCACGATTGTTTCAATATGGATTGAATACTTCCATATGAAATGCCCATTTCTTGAATTAAGTATCGGATGGTAACATGGAACAACATTTTCTTGTGTGACTGACGTCGATGGACGGCCGCAACGATGTTCGTCTTCCGTGCTCGTTCTCCCTACTCGAAATTGAGAAGCCCACCTAGTGACAGTGGAATACAGTGGAGCAGACTCCGCCTCCAAATCGCAATGAATCTCTTGCGTCGTTAACTTTTTTAATCAGAGGTAGGTTCCGACACGAAGCAAACAAATGACTACATTCAGAAAAAAACAGAAGAGAATCGAAGATTTTTTTCTTTATTAATGTTACAAATATGTATCTGAGCTATGCCTGCCAGTACATTTTTTTTTCTTACCAAGGAGCATGTCGTTCTCACTACTTTTTGATCCCTCCTAGTAAGGTATATCTTTCTAGGGCGTCCCCTCCCAGCGTTTCAAGTATCATTCATGAAAAACAAATGACTTGCAGATTTTCGCAGTGGGATCTTAGGCTATAAGCTTCGGTTGTGTGGGTCAGGCAAAATCGCTCAAATATAACAATCTTTTTATCCATCACTTAAAAATAACGCTAACTTCAGTTCATCTGTGCACTGGGCGATTTGTCGATCCCAGCGTACTTACGTACGTATTCCAAAGAACTAAGTGGTTAAGAAAAAACCTATTATGATTTTGCAGTAAAACAAATTACACTTATATCGTAAGAACAATAGTCTGCCTGTGCGCAGACACGGCTCCTCCACTGTCACTCAGCGTTCTTTTTACATGTCGGGAACTATTACGACATTATATAGCGAGATAGATTTTCCTGTGCAACTGGAATCATGTAGTGGGAAGTATTGCACTGACACCAGCCATAGGTTAGTGATTGATGAGTTGTATAGTAACATAGTGCACTGCTTAGGGTTGGCAGCTGGTTCCACACACCGGCAAAAGCCTAGGTATCACAACTGTGTAGCAGGGTGGAACAGGCACGTCCGTGGCGCGCACGGGGAGGCGTGGGCTAAGTTCATTATATGGGACTAGCACAGCCGACCGTTATCAGGTACTTTATACGAGAATAAGATAGAAACGCGGCAAGTGTTTAAGGGGAAGCTGAAGTGGTGTCAAAATCACCAAGAGGCAACTAAAATGAACATCTTAGCCTCACATCACGCAAATTCTAATTTTCGTAGTTTCTGGAAATATACCAATAAGATGGGCGCGGCCCAGAGCCTCCCCGTGAGCGTTGATGGGGTTACGGAACCGCAACTCATAGCCGAGGTGTTCAAGGACCACTTCATGGTTAGATCACCGTTAGGACCTGCGCAGCGGGTGGTTGATGCTGGGGCCCAAACAGGACCCATTTCTACTCTTATCGCAGCTAAAGAAGTTACGATAGCTCTTAAAAATATGAAAAGAGGGAAATCCCCAGGTCACGACGGACTCAGTATCGAACACTTGCAGCATGCGGGTTGCCACTTACCCAGAGTTTTGGCATTACTGTTTAATATTTGTATTGCACACTCTCACTTGCCTGACAGTATGATGAGGACGGTGGTCGTGCCAGTAATTAAAAACAAAACAGGAGACTCATCAGATCGGTCGAACTATAGGCCTATTTCTCTGGCAACGATTATCGCTAAGGTGCTTGACAGTGTGCTTAATGTACAGCTAGAAAAAAAAATATTTTTGCACGATGCGCAGTTTGGTTTCCGACCTGGCTTATCCACCGAAAGTGCTATCGTGTGCCTTAAGCACACTGTCAGGTACTACGCTGACAGGAGTACACCAGTTTACGCGGCGTTTCTGGATCTCTCTAAAGCCTTCGACCTAGTCTCATACGACATTCTTTGGGATAAATTAAAGGCAACAGGGATACCCAATGAGCTGCTGAACGTTTTTAGGTACTGGTACGGCAACCAAACTAACATAGTAAGGTGGGGGAATAGCTGTTCTCTACCGTACAGGTTAGAGTGTGGCGTGAGGCAGGGGGGCTTATCCTCCCCAAATCTTTTTAACTTGTATCTGAACGCATTGATCGAGGGACTCAGCAGTGCGCATGTGGGCTGTTTTGTTGACGGGTTGTGTTTTAACAACATCAGCTACGCGGATGATATGGTGCTGCTGGCTCCCTCAGTCTGTGCTCTCAGGAAACTGGTCAAAATATGTGAGGATTATGCTGCCGGCCATGGGTTGCTATGTAATGTGAAGAAGTCCGAACTCATGGTCTTTAAGGCGGTTGGCAAGAAATGTCCAGTGAATGTGCCACCAGTAAAAATTTACGATGTCCCGATTCGTCGGGTACATCAGTTTAAATACTTGGGGCATTTCATTGCTGACGACCTTAAGGACGATGGTGATGTTGAACGGGAACGCTGGGCATTGGCGGTACGGGCGAACATGTTGGCACGTAGGTTCGCAAGATGTACAGCAGCAGTCAAACACACGCTTTTTAAAGCATACTGCACATTTATGTACTCGAGCGCCCTATGGGTCAGCTGTACCAAACGCGCCGTCAATGCGCTGCGCGTCCAATATAATAACGCCTTCAGGGCGCTGATGCGGCTGCCACGTTACTGCAGTGCGTCAGAGATGTTCTTAGAAGCCCGAGTCGACAGCTTCTCAGCTGTCGTACGGAAGAAAAGTGCGTCTCTGCTCGCCAGATTGCGTGGCAGTGGCAACAGCCTCCTGAGGGTGATAGCTGACAGGCCTGATGAGAGTCCTATAATGGGACATCTCATCAAAACAACACTGTCTGTCGTAGTGTATAAGTACTAACATAGATCATAAGCCACATTGTTACTAACATCCTAGTATATAAGTACTAACGTAGGTCATAAGATAAATTGTCACTAACATCTTAGTATGTAAGCACTAACATAGGTTATAAGTTTTTATATTGTTACTAACACCCATTAATTATGTTATTTTTATCATTATGGATCATTTTGTTGTCCGAAATAAATATATTATTAATATTTACACAAAAAAAAAATATAAAGGAAACGTACCCAAGTTTCATTAGTTCGGATGGGTTTCGGAGGCTCGCAAATAATTCCTTTTACATCAGCTAAGCCCTCGTGCACACAGCCGCTGGGGGTCGTGAGCACGTTAACTCCGAAGAAGTGCAAGCGCACGCACGGTTCATAAGCTACCTCCCCGTCATTTTGCACAGTGAAGCTCATAGTTTCTGTTTTACTCGAGCCGATGGTGTACGGGTCGTCATTATGGCTGCAATCACGTCATCATATCACAATGAGAGCTATTACATTTGCATTTGCCGCTAGGGGCACTGGTGTAGAGTGAGGTCTTCAAAACGTAAAATTTCATAGATTTTTTACTTTTAGCGCCAGTTTATCCAATTTTTTAATGTTGTGAATATTTTCAAAATATGGTAGATTAAGATAGGTGGGTTTTAAAAAACACTGTTTCAATAGTTTTATATTTAGGAAAATCAAAAAAAAAAATAACCAATTTTTTTTTTTCGAAAAAATAGTGGGCTGCCTGGAACTGCATACTCGATTTTATATTTAACCGCAGTTCTACGGCATTAGATATGAATTTATTTCAAACTTTGCTTCCTTGCGCTTCCTAACAACGTTGAAAAGCTATATTTAAGGACTCACTAGTGGCGCTAACTGGTGGGCACAAAAACAGAAGCCCGCATTGGTACCAATTAGGTATTAATACAAAAAAACAACAACCACACCACAGTGGCCAAAATTTTACCAGTGGTTCTAGACAAGTGCCATTATATTAACGAAAGTGTCGCAGTTAAACATTATTGATTATTTAAAGGTTAAGGGTACTTACTGGAAACTGATATTGGTTGTTAAAATCAAGTCGGGTTCACAAGTCTTGTTGTTGGCGCACTCTGCTGCCCACAATGAATCATGAATCGTTAAGACACTCCGGTCGCTTAAGACCACTCGGGAGCTATTAAAATCTGAGAGTGTTCTGGGATCATTTTGCAGCTTCGTTGATATTGTGTAGCTTATTTTTGTGTCGTATTTGCCGTCCTTCAAAGAAATCATTATTAGCATCATCAAGGGTCCGATCGGTTAATAAACAGCACCGTAATACAGGGTGTAACGGAAAGTTATGATAAAGGTCGTAGCTCAATTACATGACCGGAGTAAACGGAGATTACTGCTCGCTGTCCACGCGCCGACATCGACAGCTTGCAGGCTACCAGCTGTCCACGCGTTTACAACTAGCTGTCCCCACACCGACCACTTTCGCCTTAACTTTTTTGACAAGCTAGAAACGTGCTTCAAGCGAGCAGTCTGCGTGCGTACAGCGTGCGGGCCGCCAGCTTTAAGCGCGTGGTAAGCATGCAGTAAACGAAACTTCAACTATAGAGTGGTATGATGACGGTAAGCTCGCTTACATCGAGCTGTCTGCTAATTTGTGTTGTCAATGTAAAGTATGTCTACAGAGGACAAAAACGAAAAAAAAAAAAAAAAAAATGAAAGCTGACGAGCTGATGATGAGGAAATGTGAGCTTCAGGGCGTATAAGAATATTAGTTTGCCGGGTGGGAGTGGTGTCGTATAAGAGTCGATTTCACCAAGTAAACTAATCGCGATTAGTTACACTAAACTCAGTTTAGGCAAATACAGCGTTCTGATTGGTAGTTTCTCAGCAGCCTCAACCAATCAGAACGCTGTATTTGCATAAACTGAGTTTAGTCCTTAGGTCAGCTTGGACCTTATTTTAAAAACTGTTTCTGTCCATGTAAATGAAGAACTTTCTCTAAGAAAGTAATAGGAAATTCCCAAAAAAATGGATTTTGCCAACAAAGTTGCTGTCAGCTGACCAAAATTTGTTTTTTTTTTAGATTTTAAAAAGTATAACAAAATATATTGCCAAAAAAATCTGTACTCACTGAAGGCAAAATAAAGGAAACGTTTTCGCAGTACTTTGGTTCCTTGGCTTCTAGGGACGTCTCGAATGTGATGCTACCCGTGCCATTGGTATCTGACAGCTTGGCGGATTCGTGGTCCATTTCTACCGTTGTAGCTAAAACTGGAAAGAAAAAAGTATCAATAGATCTTGTAATAATTACTGCATCATGAATGAGACTGTTGCGTGAGCGACCTTCCTGCTTGATGGCTCGACGCGATGTGATTTATTTCACACCGCGATAGCACCACCACATAAGCAATTTTTACTAAGTCAAATAGCATGTACGTTCACATGTATGCAATGTTCTGCAATTCGACCGATAGCACTTAAAATTTTCTTAGCCCCAATATTTTAACTCAAATAATGGTTAAATATACTAATATCGCGTTAATTCGTTAATTGTTAGTCTAACAAATGGTGAAATAAAGTCAGAAAGTTAATTATTTGTGAGGCTAAAAATTTATGAAATAAACCTGGGCTTTAGAAATTATGTATTGCAATATCGCCTGTCCACGTAATTTAAATTGCGTCGCGCCATCAAAAAGGTCCGTTATAGAGAGACAGTGATAAATGCTGTTCAGTCAGATGTTCTTTAAGTTGGTGACACATACCCCACTCTGCATAACCTTATCTCACATTGAAAGTGTTAATAATTGTTATTACCCCCATTATGTAATTAGATTCTTCATCATAAACAACACACACAGAAAGGTTTATTGGGGCATTCGAAGTAACAGTAGAACACTGACTCCTTAGTCACAGGTTTCCCCTAGTTTAGGAGGCAGGGTTTCCATTATTTAAGCTACCTTTATTTATTCTGAAATTGTAACCTAATCGCTAAGTACTTTTGTAACAATGGTTATCTGTATCAATAAAATTATATTATTTAAAAGTTATGTTGTGATGATCTCTTATCATGTGTGGACGAATAAGTAAAAAGTAGAATTCAAGATATAAAGCTCCTAATCGCAAATAACATTCAATTCAATCAGTCTGCTTTGTTCTCTCTATGTTGGGGTCGGCTTCCTATCTAACAGAATGCATCTAAACACCATTGTTTTACATGAAAATACTGCTTATCTGAACCTCACAACCCCGTAACAACGTAACTCGGTACCTCATTTTCTGGCTTAGTAGCCTGCCAAAAAGACAGACGGAAAACATAACTACAGTTTTCCGAGGCGTGGCATGGTTTCGGTATGTATTAAATGGTTAAGTACCCATCTACAGACCAACCTCAGCAAGCGTTGCTTAACTTGAAGATTAACCCGTGCGGGTGTTACTGTTTCAATTACAATCTCCTTTCATTCAATAGTTTTTGTCTTTTTATGTCTCTTTTAATTTGGTATTCTTCAGAACCCTTAGTTCTACTTGCACAAAAAACTTAACTCAGAGTTATTTGCTAACTCGTGGTTAAACAGATTTTTTTTTAAGACAAACTGTCAATTTAGCCTCGTGTTAGCAACTAATCCCGAGTTAAGTTTTTCGCGCAAATGGGCCTTTGTAAACTTACGCGCAATGATTTTTTTCGGCAAACTCGGATATTTTAATGATAAACATACTTCGAATTGAAATTCTGTTGTATTACTCCGATTCTGAAAACAAATAAGTAACCCATTAAATAAAATTTATAGTCGAAATAAATCGTATAAGTCATAATACACTGGGTGAATTTTTCAAGTGGCCATAAGGTGGCCATATTCGAAATTATAAGGAATAACTAAAAACACTCAAAGTAGTCTCGGGCCCGGTTATGATAAAGCCTGCCTCATAAAGTTTTTTGAAAAATCAATATTCCTAGCCAGAAATCGAACCCATTGATTTTGAAGAAAACACAAACCCACCTACACAATCGATAGTGTCACTAATAAGGATCACATTAGTAAATAATGACAAACTGAAAATATTGGAAAAACTTCATGTTTAACAAAATACATTTTAATCTCTTACGGGTTCATAAACATCTAAATCTACGTGCTATAACATGATTTTTGGAGAATTTTTTAAACGAAATTAAAATTAATGCAATACTGTGTGTTGTTCAATCCAGCTATGTATTGAAAATAATGGCCATAATTTTGAACAATTAATCAATTAAAGTTGCATAGGTAGGTAGTTACTAAAAGAGGACATAATAGGAAGAAATTTAATTATTAATTATAGCTATTCAAGAGGCAATGTGACGTCTTTAGTTTCAAGAAATGGCAGTATTGTTAGGTATAGGTAAGATAAAGTTTATTTTATATATAATTTACCTGTAAATTAGGGAATGTCGCTGATGTTTTCACGACTACTGCTGCCATGCACCTTAGGAGCACTACTGTGTCTTTGTAAGGCGATCCGATAGCCAATTCTGTAAAAATAAAAAATCAATCACAGCTCAACCAAATCGCACTTTTTAGTTGCAGAAGGTAAAGAAGGTATTTGGCGTTGAGTTAAAGTCTACCCCCGTTTTTTATCTAGCAGCTCGAGTTTTTATAATTGAGCTTCTTAATAGAAAAATTGTTACGAACGGAGAAGTGATGCACCAGATTTTATTAATCTTTCACAATGTTGTCATCAAGAAGACTTGTATAAATAATATAAAATCTACTAAAGTTAGCGAGGTAAAAGTATTTAGAATTAAGTGTAAAACTTCACGCTACAAAATCACAGAATCAATACAAGAGATGTTCGATTGCGTTTGTGACTCTCGCATGGACTAGCTTAAAAAACACAGCATTGGGTTTCTTAGAGTATCCAATAGTATAATAAAATAATTGACTTTATTTGAATTTCCACATATTTTAAGCCACATCATCTATGATGTGGCTTAAAATAAGTGAAAATTAAAAAAATATGCTTAATTAACTAGATGATGTACCTTTACATCCATTCTTGTCATAGTCCAGCAAAGCAGCAAGACTCATGCCGAAAGACTTGCCGTAACTTTTTTCAGGCTCGATTCTTTGCAGATATTTTAAGTCCATTTCTGCTTGGTCACTGATGAGGTCAGCCCCATTGTACAGGTAGACAACGCCTTGACCATCTTTTTCAAAAGGAGCACCGATCGCTATTTCTGGAACCAAAATCAAATCACTTACTAATAAAAAAGTCCCTCTTCAAGTCCTAGTAAAAAAAGTATAGCCCCAACATTGATACTTGCGGAACGCCTATTATCATTTCAAATACTACTGAATGTATGCCGTTTACCTGAACTTAAACATAGTATTTGTCTATTAGATATCTCAGTTATTCAAAAGCAATGATCTGTATTCCATGGTCCTCAATTTTTTGGTAGAAGTGTCTCGTTGTTTACGCAGTCGAAAGTCTCTGATAGGTAGTGAAAATATTCAAAGAGAAGACCACGCCTCTCGCGTGATGATTGTACAATCTCTGCGCAATTATTGCTGATTGCTGTTTCATACGTAATAAGCCTGCCGGCTAGTGAATATTTACTCGCCAATTGAGGTAAGAGTATTGTTAAGGTGTAAAACACGTTATTAGAGTTTGTATTCACTTGGAAGAGACATTCCCAAAATATTCTTACCATGTTTCTCATCACCGTTTAAGTCGCCCACGTTCACAATTGCGCTACCGAACATCGATCCAGATACTTCACCAACAATTTTTCTTTTAAACACAGGTGCTGACTGCAATTAAATTATATCATATGTATACATATTGCAATGTCAAATCTTTGAAGTTATCGGAATGTCAGTATCAGTCTATTGAATAATACTAACGTTAATCGTGACAGCAAGATAAACATAAACAGCTCCAAGATTATAAGTTATTTTCGTGGCATAAGTAGGTGCTCCCACGAGTAGGTCAGTTCTATTGCCATATAACATGGCATTGCATAACACCGCTCCGAACATTGAACCCATGTCTGAACTCTTGAGTGGGTTGTTCAAATTTTCTATAAAGTCCAAACCTTCGTAGAATGCTACCTGCAAAGATGAATTTTTTTTAGCGTAAAACCGTATTTCTCTTTTAGAAGCATCATTAGCTAGATAAACATATCATCCACGTATTGAAGCGTTCTGTTACCAATAAGGCTTTGTAAAAAGGTAGGATTCGGTTCTTAGCCACCGCGACGCGCGACCGCGATCGGGTTGCATGAGCCACTGCTTAGTATGGATTTATATGGAGTACTAAACAAATCCAGCGACCGCGTCGCGCGACCGGTGGGCGTGGCTAGAGATTGGCGTGGCGACCGCGACCCGGTCGCATCGGAGGCAGTGCCGTTACGTGCTTCAGGCAAGAAACACATCAAAATACAATGTTTTCTGAACATTTCCTCTTTATAATCTCTAAAGGTAGGATTTAGCCTCAGAGACCGTGACGCGCGACCGCGACCATTCAACTACGCCACCATGGTTGCCTGTCGCGGGGCGACCCCTAGGTTTCCGATGTCAGCGACGGCGATATCGCCACTCTTACCGCAGTTCTTGTGGGTTACGGTTATGTTCTATTGCAGTACGATATGTCGCACAATTTATCCGCAGCTAGGAAAAAAGTTACTCAGCAGCTATTGAAGGATAAAGAAGATGATGATATTCTTATGTTATTATCTATGCCTCAGGAAAAAAGGATGAAGATTGACTCAATTTTCACATCACGAGAAAAAGAGGGTTGCCTTCAAATACTCATAAAACGATATTTAGATTATAAAGAAGAAATGTTCAGAAAATATTGTATTATGGTGTGTTTCCCGCTTGCGTCGCGTAACGGCACTGCTCCCGAAGCGACCGAGTCGCGGTCTCCACGCCGCTCTCTAGCCACGCCCAACGGTCGCACGACGCGGTCGCCGGATTTGTTATTTTGTTTAGTACTCCATATAAATCCATACTAAGCAGTGCGTGGGTCGCGCGACCCGATATCGGGTCGCGAGTCACGGTCGCGCGTCGCGGTCGCTTAGAACCGAATCCTATATATAGTTATATTTGATTTCGAGCAGACCTAAGCACGACGCTTTAAAGTGACATAAAGAGATATTTAAGGTATGTTGGTAATAAACAAAGTACGATTCTAATAATACTAGTAGTTTACCTCTCCGAAATCTCTAGTTCCATAAGGCGAACCCACGGCATACGATAAGCTTTCATTAATAAACGAGCCAGAGGCGACAGCATAGCCTGAAATAACAATTAACATAAAAATAAATACCTAATACATCGCTTCGAGGACTATTACACTAGGTAAAACCAAATTGATGCATTTGATTAAGTGAGTTACGTTTGGTAAATTGTATTCAACACCATATTAAGTGTTTAAAAATATAACAAATATAATAAAAAATATAATTCTCACCAAAATTAAATTCAGGAGTATAATTAGATGTCTTGATAAATGACGGGTTTTTATCTGATATGTTCTTATAAATCATTGCTCGACCTTTGAAAGAATAGAAAAAAAAAACTGAATTAAAGAAATAACACATTATCGTACGAATGACCACGAGACAGATCCATCATACATAAGCCTCTTTTTACCCAACTACGGTGAAGCATAAGGGAGGGTTATGTTTTTGACCGGTATGTGTGTGTGTATATATGTATGTTTGTTCATCTGTTCCCTCTTAACTTCTAAACTACTTATCATAATTTGACAATTTCGTTGGAAGCGTCTTGTTTGTCCGCTGGTTATAGGCTATGTGATGTCACATTAAATTTATTACTAGGGGGCACAAAAACTAGAACAAAAAATTAAGACCCCATTCCAGGTATCATTGAACAGAGATTTTAAAATCAAGGTAGGGTTTCGTACATCATATTTTTGTCAAACGTACCGTTTGCGAGACATATCCCGTCAAAGTTATAAAAAATATTTTTTTACCCTTCTATGGCGTCGCAAAGTGTTCGTTGATCGTTATGTAAGTATGTATGTATGCATGTATGCATTTATGTTCATTTGTTCCGTCAGGCTCTGCAAAAACTCAAATAAGTACTATATTCCATAATATGTAAATGAGTTCAAAAACGTGATTTTTTTGTAGTGGGTTTTAGTTTTTGAACTTATTTTTTATATCTTGTGCAATCATCATGCTGCTGCACCAACATCATCCAGGTTCTACCTGTGATGGCAATAAAATTGTATGCCCATCTCACCACCAACGCCCAACACTTAGACCCCCAATCTTATTAAAAAGTAGAAAAAAACTGTTGAAAATAATTAACCTGACAGACGAGTATTTGCTTTATTTTTCCGCTTAGATTTGCGATTTGCATTCGTACTTCGAATGGCCTATTTTTTATATCGCTCAATAATAATGTAGTTGTGTAGACCGCCTAACTTGAGAAATTATTAGTCCACCAAACAAACTTCCACCCACTTAAGGATGAGGGATAAAATGTCCTTGTCTTGTTTTTTATTCGTTTTTCTCCATAACAAACTACTTTTCCGAATTGACGGTAGAATCAATTATTATTAACTTTTAATAATAATTTTTTGACGTTCTAAAGTGCCGCTTAATGGCCTAGATGAAATAAAGGTTTTTGTCTTAGCCCCCTCCTATGTCCTTCCGTTAGTCTTAAACTATCTCCATACCAAAAACAATATATCACGGGAACTTATCGCGATAATTTAAATTATTCCCCGTGATTTATTGTTTTTTATTATTATTGTTTTTTTTAAGTTTTAAAGTTAATATCTCCATACCAAATTTCTAAATCGGTTCTGCGGTTTAAACGTAAAAAGGTAACAGACAGACAGACAGAGTTGTTTTCGCATTTATAATATGAAATAGTTATCATAGTATGGATTTTACTTACCGTGGAACATGCCGGGACCACCCACCATTATGGAGTCATCGGAGGCCACGTCAATACTCCAACCAAATGAATCCATGGTTAACTGACCTAAAAACGACATTTATCAAGATTTTTATAACTTATCCATGAATTCCATTATCATTCGAAATATCAGACTAGGTATATTAAAATGGGCATAAGTTACTTAGCTAAGTAACTTATGCCACGTATTCACGTGGTAGACTCCATAAAATAAAGGGGCAGTATATGAAATAGATTCATAGTTTCAATAAGTTTATTTGTTATAAATCGATTCTTAGTTTCAATAAGTTCATTTGTTATAAATAGATTCTTAGTTTCAATAAGTTTATAAGAATAAGTTTATTTTTTCACTGTTACAAAGTGAGTCTTAGAGTTATTACATAATTATCTGGTCTGTAACTATTAAAACAATCAGTTTGTACGGACGGTGGAAAGGTATTTAGAAAATGAATAATTACGCAAAGGTTCGTCTTCACTGCTTATATCCTGTTTTCGTTCGTCGTCATTAATCTGTTCTTTGACAGTTAGACTGCCATTCGAGAAAGAATAACATCTGCCTTCTTCTCCTATTTGACCTACAGAAAACATTAATTAAATATTTAAACCAATTGTTAAATTGTTTGAATCAACAATCATTATTAATAAACTGTGCAGAGTTATCATTTTAAAGAATATAATTATGTCATTAAATTAAGAAAATTTAGAATTTCTTATGCCTTATCTAAGTGGCAATTTATTTTAAAGTAATAACTGAAACTATACGATTGTAATGTGACTTACCTCCTTTTTTTGTAACATGTCTTGGTGCACACATCTGAAATCACACCAAAACAACAAACATCAGAGCTATGTCTTGATAATAGCCAGGACACGTCTCCATTTATGTTTCTTATTGAGAAATATCTATTATAGGAGCTCGTGGCTAAATAATAACAGCCGCACTGGTCTATCATTAAGGTTAAGCAACGCTTGACGAGGTCGGTCCGTGGATGGGTGACCATTTCAAGATACCGTGTTTCCTCCATGCCTCGGAAAACACGTTAAGCCGTTGGTCCCGGCTGTAATTTGAAGATCTTTGACATTCGTTACGGGTAGTCAGAAGCCTGAGATCTGACACCAGTCTTGCCAAGGGGTACCGTGTTACCCAGTTACTGGGTTGTGGAGGTCAGATAGGCAGTCACTCCATTTAAAACACTGGTACTCAGTTGAATCCGGTAAGACTGGAAGCCGACCGCAATGTAGTTGGGAAAAGGCTAGGCAGATTGATTGATTGCTAAATATATATTGTACACGGTCAACTTAACTGTGCACTTCGCTGGAATGCGACCCCACTCCAGCCTACACGCACGAGTCGAACGCGCGTTTCACTTATTTTTTTTTATAAAAAGTTGATATTTAAACAAATCAGTGCTTCTTGTAGAGCCTCTCCTATTCATGATCACTTCGAATAATTAATTCTCTTTGTCTTTTGCGAGGTGATATTTACCTATTTCAATACTCGGGACAAATCAAATCAATGTCATTCAAGACAAATTAAATCATGCCAAATACTTGTAATCTCGAAAATGTATTCGTTAGTTTTAAAACGCTTAAGAAAAATCAAACTGTCCTAGGACAAACCAGTTTATACAAAAACTTTTCTCAAAGCACGCATCATCATTTCAGCCAAAATACATCCACTGCTGGACATAGACCGGAACTAAGTGCTACAAAAGCACTACGAAGTGAAAAATAACTTCAATTTCATAGTGTTTTATTTGGCAGTCAGTTGTATTCTTTTATAAAAAAAACCGCCCAAGGTAGAGTCGGACTCGCGCACTAAGGATTCCGTACCATTATCGCAAAAAAAGGGCAAAAAAATCACGTTTGTTGTATGGGAGCCCCCCTTAATTTATTTTATTTTAATTTAATAACTACTATTTTTTGAAGTGAATATACAAATAAATATTCTGTGAATATTTCAAGCGTCTAACTGTTGCCGTTATTAATATCGAGCAAAAAAACGGCAAAAAAATCACGTTTGTTGTATGGGAGCCCCCCCTTAAATATTTATTTTATTCTGTTTTATATAGCGTGTTTTATGTTGTTATAGCGGCAATAGAAATACATCATCTGTGAAAATTTTAACTGTCTAGCTATCACGGTTCATGAGATACAGCTTGGTGACAGACGGACAGACAAACAGACAGACGGATCGTGAAGTCTTAGTAATAAGGTCCCGTTTTTACCCTTTGGGTACCTAACCTAACCCTAAAAAAGAGTTAACCAATAGACAAAGTAGACAAATTCTATTGTAAGATAAAATAAACAGAAATGCGATTGCAGCAATCCCCAGTGATTTGCCGTTATTTATTGAAGAGTTCTGTTGTATATCTCCAAAGTTCTTCATCACATCTTCACCCAATAAGGGATCACTTCGAGCAAGTACCCTTTTCAAAAACAAGAATTATTTTCAAAATCGGTCCACGATTGACAGATAAATCGGGGAACATACATACATACATAAACTCACGCCTTTTTCCCATGGGGGTAGGCAGAAACTACAGAACGCCACCTGCTACGATCCTTAAATACTTATTTTCTTTTCATCGGGGCACATACATTAAAAAAAATACATACAGTCGAAAATAGGTCTCCCTCCTTTTAGAAAAGTCGGTTGAAAATGGAATTTGTTCGATTAAGAAAGCTTACCATAACGAAGTCTCGCCCGGCCTTAACGGTTGCTCCGAACCAATAGTCATGGGTATAACTAACTGCTGAAACTGAAAGTATGAAAAACATTTTTAATAGAACCGTCCAACATTTGCGAGTTAAATTTTTATTTTATTTATTTATTTTTTTATTTATTTAACTTACACACACTATCTTACAGGTTGAACCCAATACAATAGAATGGTTAAAATCTTAATCTAAAATTAGACTTTACTTAAATATAATTAAATATTATAATAATATAAACCTAAACTTCTAACAATATTAAAATCATCTAAACTAATATAAAATAAAAAATAAAAAAAGTTTTATTATAACTTAACTAAACTTAACATACTTATCTAAATTTTAATTATAACTAACAAAATTCAACAAAACTCTTGCGAATTCACTCCAATTGCACGAAAATATGTCCAGCCTCTCATGTAATTCGTTGAGAACACAGATTGTGCGGGTGAGAGGTGTTTTTGCCAATAGATTGGTTCTAGCAGCAGGCACGGCCAGCAGTGGCGGCCGCCGCCGCCTCCACACGTACCGATCTGGCACGCACAGCTTCAGGTGACGCAGCACATCCGGGTTATGTGCTACTCCACGCAGGAGCTTTAGTGCGTACGCCGCGAGTGTAAATTCCCTGCGCACTCTAAGTTCGTTGTACCCCACCATTCCCAGTACAAACAGTGTAGGATACATTAGCGGGTAAAATGGGTAAACTCCATAAAGTTTTAAATACAAGTGTCTTGTAAATTTATTTTGTACTCGCTCCAGCATCACATTGTATTTCGCTTCATGAGGAGCCCAAATCACCGCACTGTGCTCCAAGTGACTCCTTACCAAAGCGTCATACAGCACCCTGAGCGTGGTAATATTTGTGAAACCTTGCGACTGTCTCAGCACGAAACCCAGGTTTCTGTACGCTTTCTTGCAAATCTTAACTATATGATCCCGGAAGGAGAGATCCGGGGTAAGTAGTACTCCTAGATCTCGCACCTGAGACACTCGCTGCAATGGCGCTTCCTCTACTTTGTATTCGTAGTCTAAGGCAGTCTTCGCGCGCGTAAATGACATCACTGAGCATTTCGCTGTGTTGAAATAGAGTTTATTTTTATGGCTCCACTCTACCACTCTATCTATGTCTTCCTGCAATCGCTCACAGTCCGACAAACTCTTGACCTCGAGTAGCAATTTGAGGTCATCTGCAAACAATAAACATAAACTATGTTTGACTACGTCTGGTAAGTCATTTATCATTAGAATAAATTCTAGAGGACCCAAATTGCTGCCCTGGCTCACGCCGGATCTGGTGTAGTATGGCTCGGATTCGAACCCGTTGTAGTCAACATACTGCTATTTTATATATTTCAATTTATTCATTTATCACACAATAGCCCTAAAAGAATAAGTGCTGCCTTGGCTCTTGTACTGGGAAATTATCTATCACAAGCTAAAATAATATATGTGAGTATAAAAAGTATAAAATTCGTCATTTCGCCTGTAAGAGCAAAACGCGGGCGATTGCTGCTGCGAATACATATGCCACTAGATATCAAGATCTTATTAGACTCGCCGACTTGGCAGACGTTGTTATAGCGACATTCCCGACGACGGCGACGCCTCGACGTAATTCTTTCTTTCTTTTTTTTAAAAACGTTGCCCCACACTAGGAATTTCTTCCTGTATCGTGGGTGCGTTTACAAACATATAAACTCACATACACAAACCCAGAGCCGAAACAACTATCTGTGGGTCATACAAATATTTGTTCCGTGCGGGAATCGGAAAAATTATAATATTATTGTTCCATTTATTCAATTTAATTTACATATTTTTATATTTTTAAACATTATTTTACAATTTAAAAAAAAACATTAAAAAATACAAAAATAGTAGCCCACCGGTGTCAGGGTCCAAGCTACCGGTGGTCAGGGCTCCTGAGAGAGGAACCTCCTGACTATACGTGCCGTGTCCAGGAGTACCGCTTTCTGGATCGAGCCCTTGATCCAGCTGCCTAACGATAGCCTCCTCAGATGTTCGTCGAGGCTCTTGGCTATTATGCCATTGGTCGTCACGACTATCGGCACAATGATTGCTGTATTCACATACCACATGTCGACAACCTCGCGAGCCAGATCAAGATACTTGCTTTTCTTATCTCTCTCAGCCTTCACGAGGTTCTCGTCATGGGGGACCGCTATATCAACATTCATTGCGCGACGCTAATAATATTATAATTATTATTTATTCGATTCAATTATATCACACCCATAAGCGAATTTTACTAAGCGGCATTGCAAGTGCGTTCACATGGGCGCAATGCGATACAATTCGACCGACTGACCGACTTGCACTTGAAATTTTCTCAGAAAACGAGTGCGCTATATCGCTGACCGATGCAATTTAAATTGCTTTGCGCCATCAGATAGGACACTCTTTTCAATCAATAAATAATTAGGGACTAATTATTTATTGATTGAAAAGAATGTCCGTCAAGTTTCTTGTAGGTTCTTTTCAACCCCTTTGAAACGTGTCATTGCCTTCACCGACTGACCGATCTCGATAATTCAAACAGTTTAACTGTAATAACAGTTTTAAGCCGTTTGGGATTGAAACGCTTGGGTCATGAGGCCGGAATGCACGTCTCTTTTTTAAAGAGATCTCTCGCCAACTGATCGATATTGTGCGTGACCGAACATTATTTGCGCAAAGTATCAGCTTTGCCCTTACAATAATAACGCATAGAAACTTAGTACGAGTGCAGAAAGTAAGGCAACTAAAACTTAGCCATAGTGGCTAACTTCTCCCGGCGAGCCGTAAGTACTCAAGGTCACGTTTCGTCGAATACAGCTCGCGAGTAAATAATTTAAAATAATTGCAAATGACAGTGTTTAGCGTGAAGGGATGTCATAGCACTTCAGGAAAATAAAAATAAATGTGATCAATTTACATTTCACAAGTATCACTTACATTATAAACATTATTTTTACGTAAATCGATCATCAAACAAACATTCTTCGTACTTATTCACAATGCAGTGTTGCAATTTGAGAGGACAAATATACCCACATTCCTTTCAATTTTATTCTTATTTCTGTTTAGCAAAAATTATTGTGTAGCTATTACCTACGCTATTGAATAAAATATAACAATTTGACAGTTGCATTCTTGGCATTAGGTATTTTATATAAGTTTTTGTAAATAGAATACCTGGTGTCAATTCTGTGTGCGTCAGACTAAACTATATTTAGTTACAGCCTCTAAATTATGGTCGTTATCGACACTACACCTACAGTGTTTTTAAACTAAAAGTTAATTAATAATTTACTGTAGTTAAATAAAACCGGACCAAATAACTAAGCTTGTTTGTGATTATTTTCCTGTAATTGTTTGATTAGGTACATAAACCAAGTGCTGTATTAATGACCTGGTTATCCAGTTCCTGTTAACATAAAATACTTGTCTTGATTTAATCCAGCAACATAGTAGTGCGTTTTTCCATATTTTTGTGGGTAACGGTCTGGTAATGGCATCACTGAAAGCTATATTAATGTACGCTTGAGGAACGTAAACACATTTGGCTCACGACTTGTGGAGAAGACGTGGGTCGAGAGTGCCGGAATACTTGTTGTGCCCAAGTACCGTAGTGCTGGATTAGTGAGACTCTTCTGTACTACTGTAAATAAGACTAGTGGAGGATAGTTTTTTATTAGTCATACAATGTCTTACCTCGTTTGATGTCATGGACAATTGGCGTGCAGATTCTTTTTTCTATATTGCAATTATATACTTCACCAATATCAGTTTCCCTTGGCGCACTTATAATTAATCTGAAAATATTTACGTGATTTAAAATGATCAATCCCTCTTAAAAACTTTTCTCTTGATAGTGAAAACTAGTTCTCATATTTTTTTTTAATATTTTAAACAATTTGTTGTCTACATAGCTTTAGGATCTACATCACATCATCATCAGCCTATTAATGTTCCCACTGCTGGGACACAGGCCTCCTCTCTGTGAGAGGGAATGGGCCGTTAGCCACCACGCGGGCCCAGTGCGGGTTGGTAAGAATCTATAAGGCTAAATTATTTTGTTCAAAAGTTTTATTCTAGTGTTTAGATTAAAACTTTTGAACAAAACAATTTAGCTGAGTTCCAAAGCAGATAAGTTTTATTTTTACTTTTTGCTTTTGGTACCTCATATTACCATAAACATCATGTAGAACAAGAGTACGATGGACGATAACGATTCCAATAAGCCTAAACACAACAATTTTTGCACATATATCGCACATAAATTTTATTTATTATTGGAGTTCCAGTGCGGAACTCATCCTGCTTCATCATCAGATCAGCTCGATGGTATCATTTTCGCAAGTAATTATTTATATTTGCTTTATCATAGTCGCTTAACTATTCGATATACCTTATATCCGTAACAAAATATTGTCATTAAGAAATTCAAGTGCCCATCTGTGGCCTTCTTCATCAGCTCCACTTCACCAAATGATATTTCAGAATGAAAATGCTTTGCCATATTGATGAAAATAACAAAATCGTCATTTATATTTGAGGTATATATGAGTTAACTATACCGGTCAATGTGGCGACGCTTGGGGGAAGCATATGTCTTTCGGCTGATATGATGGTGATAAACAAGTGGTATATTCAATCATCGAAAGCGTTGCGATAGCGAATGGTGGTCAAAAATTTATTGGTGTTATTGAAATATTGTTGTTGATTAGTGTGTTTATGATTAGAGAGTAGTGTTTATTTGCGATTTAAAAAATAAAACCAAAATATAAAAAAGTTGAGAAAGTAGTAGTAGTAATAGCTATTTTGAAATAAAAATTATTGTTAATTTTGTGTATTTTTTGTTATGTTTATATTATTTCTAAATTGTCATATTTTTGTTAATTAATAATAAAAAATGAATGTCTAATAATTTTAATGTAAAAATTATATATATTGTATCATTTTATGTTCTATGTGTATGTGTAATTAATGAAATTGTTTAATATCTGCACGCTTTGATTGACACTAAGTGCAGAGAGTAATATTTGTAATAATAAATAAATGGAAATGCCAAGCACTATCGAAGTGTTTTGGAGCAACCCCTTACATTTTGGCATTTAGACCATTGCCTTCGTTGATTTAATGACATTCCACTTTGCCTACACTTAACTTCACTTTGCCTAAGACATTTTGAGCTGAACATTATTATGAGTAAAATACAATATATTATCACTTGTAATAAGTACAAAAAACTTACCGTTTATTATATTCATCGTAAGTGATGCTGTAGCCGAAATACGAATCGTTGCGGTGATAGCGGTTTGTTGGCGGTTGAAATACTTCCTTTGATCCTGTGTGGTATATTGCGAACGCGTTTGGCCATGTTGCCAGAGCCAGGTAGACCCAAATAATTACTAGAAAAATAAAAACATAATGACGTCGAATCCAACAGACTAATAATATAATTGCTTAACATATTCTAGTCCAGTAGGGATTTAATTATGTTTCACATAACCTATGATAATTCAAAAGTTTGTTATTTTCGCTGGGTGGCGAATTCATTGCTATGTACAAAAGCTAACAGTTGGGAGTTATACAATAGGTATAAAGTAGGTATTTCCTATTATTTCGTGTTATTTCAATAATATAATATTTAAATTTAAATAATTTACTGTCTCTTTATTAGTACTATCTAAACTTTATATTATTGAAAATGCTAATAGATAGGTACTGTGGAACAATGGAAAACTGAAAATGGCTCATGACTCTTTCAATAAAAGATGTAAGTTTTGAAATCATTTCCTATATGCATAGAGGGATAAGTTATACCTTACAACAATAGTTCTAAAAATTAAGTATTATGTTGCACAGTTAATTGTATATTTACTTTGCGATACGCGAAATATTTTATTTAAGTTTATAATTTTGCGCCTACATATTCGTAATATTAAACTCTGCCACCATACAAAAGTTTAAACATTTACGTGCTATGATAGTCGTGTCTTTAGTGTAATAAGTAAAATTCAATTTGGGTATTGCGTGGCACGGTGACACTCCATTCCGAACTTATTGAATGAGGCGCGAAATCATTTAATTACTGCGATTTTTGAGGGTAATGCGATTTCTACCTTCTTCGTTCCTATAAAAAGAATATGAAATAAATATTCACAGAACACGGAATGGCCATACCAACCGTGCTGACAGTGTCTCGAGATGACAGAATAATAAAATTCTTCGTATCGTGAATCTTTGTCAGTCGTTACTGGTCGTCAGAAACCCGAAAGTCTGCGGCCACCCTCACCAACAGGTACCGTATTATCCAGTAGGATTACGGTATAATGGGTTGGCAGGGTAGGCTGTCATTTCATATAAGATACTGGTATTCAGCTGCATCTGCTTCGCCAGAAAGCAATGGAAGCCAACCCCAATATAATATTAGGGAAAAGTCCAAGCAAATGCCTTTTCTAAACAGATGTGATTGTAAAATATACACATCTTATAACCGGTGCAACTGTCACATAACTAAATTGACTGCATCGCTGGTCCTAAGACCTAATACAATAAAGTCAGTGTTACCTTCTAAACTCTAAGGTATGTAGGCATGATATTATGATGTATTTTTAGGCGAATCAATGTATTTATGTTTGTAAAATACTACCTACAATTTTTATTCAATATAGTAGCAACCCTAGTAAGTCCGGCAATTTAAGCTGTACATTTTCGAGGATGGCGGGAGTAGCCTTTCTGTAAACTTTCGATTTTGTGGTATTAGATACATACATACAAGATACGCGTGAAAACTTAACCCTTTCCTTGCAGTCGGGTAAAAAACAACAAATCGGTTCAGGCGTTCCCTTGCTTACCATAACACTCAGAGCACTTTTATTTTTATAGGTAGATAAATTTTACATGATCGTGTTTTTTGCGCCCTGTCTATTTGTTTTTAAATTCTATTAAACAGAAAAATCGGCACCACGTGACCTTACCACACGGCTGTGCTGTACATCAAAACCTAATAAATGCCTTATATTCCAGGATAGCGCAAAAAAATGATTTGAATTAGCCAATGGAAAGTCATCTTGTGTTAGGTAACTAACCGAAATAAAAAAATTAAGAGAGTACTAAACAAGGCTTACGGATGACCTGTACGTAATAAACTAATAAAACAAATGATATTAATAGTGTCAAAAATCTATTGAATATTTTACATATCTCTAAACAAGACAATTCAATACCTAGAAAGTGCCGGATATTTGCTACTTTATGGTGTTTTACAATTTGAAAGGACTTTCCTATTGTAAATCTAATACCTTTAAACGAGCAATTCTTGTATATATATGTATAATCTGAATCTTGGAAACGGCTCTAACAATTTTCATGAAATTTAGTATGCAGGGCCTTCCGGGGGCGATAAATCTATCTAGCTAGGTTTCATTTTTAGAAAACGATGTCTTATCCGTGTTTTCAGGCAATTAAAACTGCTACAATATCATTAGCAAATTTCGCCACAATCTACAAGGTTGCAATAGCTCAGGCGGGGAGTCGTACCAGAAGACCTGGGTTCGAGACTAGATGATTATTGTTTTTCCACATTTTTCTCTTCTTTTTTTCAAGTTCTTTATTTTTTGAGAAAATCTATTATTTTTTGCCGAGTAGTAATACTATTATTTTTTTAAAGGTTTAAAACCTTTAATTGTATAAATAGAAATTGTTTGGTGCTGTTGTTTGTTGTTTGATCAAATTTTGCGATCCATTGGAAATTTGGATATCCCTTTCGGTAGAAAAGTAGTGGTAGTTCTAGGAGGAGATTTTCGCCAATGTCTGCATGTACAGCCGCGTGCGAATAAAACTGAGTTATTAGATCTTTCTATTAAGCGATGCACCGTTTCTTATGGTCCGTTTTTAAGACTTTTAACTAGAAGTAAATATGTGCGTTGATATAGAGCAACGACAATTTGCTGATTATTTACTAAAATTAGGCAATGGCGAAATTACCCTAAATACTATAGAAGAAATTGAATTGCCACAGAATATAATTTCAGGCAACAATCTTATTGATAAAGTATTTGGTAACTGCTTAGCCAATGGAAATTATGAGGGGATAAAAGACAGAGCAATACTCGCGCCTCTTAACAAAGATGTTGAAAAAATTAATATAGTTGCCAAACTTCCAGAAGAGTACAAAATCTATTATAGTCATGACTCAATGAAAGATCAACCTGAAGGAGCAGTCGAATTTACAACAGAATTTTTCAATAGCGTCAACTTTTCAGACTTCCCTCCCAGTCGTGATGCCCTCACACTCAGACTTGCCACCACACGAACTAAAATTGAAAAAAATCCGTTGATAATGTTGTTGCGTAATTTAAACGTATCAAAAGGACTATGCAATGGTGTAAGACTCATTGTAGCAAGTTTGTTCAATAACATAATAAAGGCAAAAATTGTTACTGGTGAACAATCTGGCAACGAAGTACATATACCAAGGATAACCCTTGACTCATCAAAAGGACAACTGATCGGATGCACCATGCAGCGTCATCAGTTTCCCGTTAGGTCTGCATTTGCCAAGACTGTCCACAAATCCCAAGGACAAACATTCGAATCTATTGGGATTGACTTAAAGTTCAGTCCGGTCTTCATGCACGGCATGTTATATGTAGCATTTTCTAGAGTTAAGCGACCAACTACGTTAAAAGTCCATCTTCCAAATGAAAATCCTCGACATACTCGCATTATAATATGGAAGGAAGTATTAGGTAAAGACCCGATTTCATAATTAAAACCGTGATTATAAAAATAAACTTACGTAATTGATTGATAAACTGTGAAAAACACGATTTACCAAAAAAATAAAACCGAGAAAAGCTCGGTCATCCAGGTACTAATTATTAAAATGATTAATTAAAGCGCCAAAGCTTAATGCAAATTTTAAATTACCAGGCAGGCACACAGTCCATCATAGCATAGTAAAACTCATTATTTATATAAAAAAGATTATCAGGGTATAAAATCATTATCAAAAAATGTCACCTACTGCGTCCTTACATGGGGCAGTCGTATAATACCAGACATAATTTTAATATTTATTCAATTCGCACGGCGAAGGCTTGTGTTATATAACACATGCCAGATTACCTATTTTAGTGATCTTTATTCCCATAGTAATAAGGTTGCATTCATAGACAAAATAACAGTGAACGGTCTGTCAGATACTAGATGCCAGTTTGAAATAAGAACATGCGCGGTAATGTTTTTCTAAATATCATCGGAAGAGTCCGTTTATTATGTGGGCCTCTGTGGTCGTTCTTGTATATTTAATTTTCAAATACATTTGCCTGCAACTTACGTGTGGCCCTAAGCTATCGATGACAGTGGGCGTGGCTCAAAACCTCAGATGTCGATTGTCAACTTTTCTTATTCATCCCGTTAATTCTATAGTTATAAAGAATTTAATACCGATCGCTACACCGCGCCCCGCAATACCCAAATTATATTTTATTTATTAAACTAAAGGCACAGCACATAAGTGTTTAAACTTTTGTATAGTGGCAGAGTTTATTATTTCGAATATGTAGGCGCAAAATTATAAATTTAAATTCAATATTTGGCATATCGCAAAGTAAAAATACAATAACCAGTGCAGCATAATACTTAGTTGTTAGAACTTTTGTTGTAAGGTATAACTAATCCCTCTATGCATACAGATAATTATTTGAAAAACTTAAATCATTTATTGAAAGAGTTACGAGCCATTTTCAGTTTTCCATTATTCCACAGTACCTATCTGTTAGCATTTTCACTAACGTAAAGTCTAAACTTTAAATTTCGTAAATGATTTAAATTTATATTTTATATTATTGTTATAACACGAAATAATAGGAAACACCTACTTCATACCTATTGCATAACTCTAAAATGTTAGCATTTTTGTACATAGCAATGAATTCACTCAGCAAAATTAAAAAAAACCTTTGAATTATCGAAAGGCATATTCTTCTGGCTATTGGACTATTCCTAATGGCGACCAATTCGACAATTCTATAATATCGATGATCCTACTAAGTATGCGAAGCTTACATAGAGGCGTCTGAATTTTGTACAACCTAAAAAGATCCAGGATTATTACACAAAATATGGTTGAAATCTCTTGAGATGAAGTATTCAGAGTATAACAGAAATGTTTTTTTGCTCATGGAAATGAAGAACTTTCTTCAAGGAATAGTCATGTTTCTCAAACCGAAATATTTTCTTACCATACTAACTTTAATCAGCTGATGATGATAACTTTGTACGAAAAATCCAAATTTACAAGTATATGAAAGACATCAGAGACTTATGAGTTATATTTTTTTTAAAACAAGTAATAGTAGATAACAATATAACAAAATATTTAACTAACTATTTGCACTAAACCTAACTATTTTTTTGAGATGGGAAATCATCCAATGACTTTGCCCGCTCTGTGTGAAGCGGAAGGGCGTGTCAGACTTTTACTGACTAAAACCCACCCTGTGTTGATTGTTCCTTCAGTTGCTTCTGCCAGGGCCGCGGTAACTCTCTTTCAAATTTATCCGCTACCCGCACTAAACCTAACTACGTGCATAATTATATACTTATATTAGTTATGAATATTATAAATCAAAACTTACAATTCATAATTCCTTTTGTTGTGGCACACACTGCTATTAAAGTCACAACCCAACATTAGGTTGGTAATTGCCGACTGTTTGAAATATTGCATATCAATAACATATTATTACATACAGTTTACCTCATCATTACCATATTAGTCACACGATTGTCCTGTATTGTTTCCCTGTGTCAGTTATATTTTTTTTCCTGTATACAGGAACAATAAAAAAAGTTAATTAAAAAAATCAAAAAACCCGACTGCTTGAAAAGCGAACTAAAAAGACGTAAACAAGGAGAAAATCATGCTGTGCAGTCGGGTTTTTTGATTTTTTTAATTAACTTATATTATTTATAACTTTTTAGTTATTTTTTTTTCGAATTAGGTACATTTAAACATATAAGTGTAATATATTTTTGAAATCACCTCTTAAAATCCTTTATTTTGATACCACACACGATAGGTATGGAAGGAAAAAAAAATTTGGACCCCACAATATGGCGCCCAAAAACCGCCATTTTCCTATTTTCCAATTTCCATGTAGCCAGTGACACTCGCGGGGTTAAGATGAATCGATTGACGTAAGAGCCATCAAAATCGGCCCACGCGTTTGGTCTCTAGAACGCCACATAGGAACAAACATACATACATACATACTTACATACATACATACATAGACTGGTAAACACGTTACCCTCCTTCGGCAGTCGGATAAAAAGAAACATAAAATCTGAAAGATGTGATTGTTCATTCTTCTGCATTATGAAAATCTTAATACATCGACAACATGTACTGGAAACCTGTGTTTTCTTTTTCATGATTTCAGATTTGGTCCTATGAGACAAGAGAACATATTTTACTCTGGTAAAAGATGTTCTTTTGCTAAGGAATCATAACGATGGAAAGAGTAAGTCTGGTTTTCGAGTTAATCCCACTTATACATGCTAAACGTTTGGGAATACTTTTATTGAGCGTACAGCTGACAGGTGGAATTCCCAGCCAAAGTCTGCATTTACAAAATCTGATAGGTACAACCGGGGGTTTTTTTAAGTCAAGACTAAAGGTTACTATTAGGCAAGCGTGCTTCACCTCGACCACATTATGGCTTACCATCAGGTGAGATAGTGGGCCTTAAAAATGAGTGTTGGAATAAACATATATAGCTGGAAGTCGTTCACAAGTATTCACGTTATATAATTAGTGTGGAGTTTGTAATGGAACTGGATTTGCTAGAGGTTGGGTTAGGAGTGAAACAAAACTAAAACAAACTATTAGATCTCCTGAAGGTTTCCGCCACGGCCGCTAATCGCAATGGATACTAGCCATCGGTGCGGGCGATATTATGGTGCACAAGTGTATGCGCAAACACAGGTGTACTCCATCTTCCATAACCCTCATAGTTCGTTGGAACGGCAATTCGACACGACAGGAGATGGAGCAGGACCAACGGCTTAGTGTACTTGCCGAGGGTTGTCACACCGCCAACTTCCAAATTTCGAACTGTCACAGAGATATTCCCATTGCCACTTTTGCCCGACCAGATCTCAGGTTTTCATATTCAGCAGTCGAGCTTGTCACCGCTATACCAACAAAGAAGTCTCAAAGTGAGCAAAATAACGAAGACAACATCGGGTCACTTAATCTGCCTATTTGATAAAATAAAGCCTAGAAATCTTCTTTTTAACCGACTTCAAAAAAAGGAGGAGGTTCTCAATTCGTCGGAATCTTTTTTTTTTTTTAATGTATTTTCCCCGATTACTGTAAGACGCCTGAACCGATTTGGAAAATTCTTCTTTTGTTTGAAAGGGTATACTGCCCAGTTGGTCCCACAGTCATCAAGTCAGGATCTGATGATGGAATCTTGGAGAAATCGAGGGAACTCCTCAAATATTATAGGCATACATATAGCGATTTTGGTATTTTTATCAACAATGCAATCATTTGCACTCAGAAAGTAACATTTGAAGAAGTGGAACTGGTGAAGAAGACCACAGATGGCCAATAGAATTCCTTAATGCTAAGTATGTCATGGGTTATAAGATATCTAGAATAGTTTAACGACTATGATGAAGCAAATAGTGCTGATGAAAATGGTACCATCGAACTGATCTGATGATGAAGCCGGCAGGTAGGCACTGGTACTCCGAAATAAAACAATGTATCCTAGTCGTGTATGGGCTTATTGGAATCGTCATGAGTTGTACTTTGGCTATATATGATGTTTATTGCAATTGGTAGTACCTATCAAAAATAAAAAGAGATAAATAAAAAACTTTTTAACAAAAAATTAAACCGACTTCCAAAAAAACACTGCAAAACGAAAAATAACTTTCTTTTCCGAAGTCGGTGTCTTTGGTACATTATTGTTTTCCGTGTTTCGACACCGACTTCTGTTTCTTCTGTTTTTTTTAGGGATCCGTACCCGAAGGGTCCAAACGAAGCCCTATTGCTGTCACTCAGATGTGCGTCTGCCTGTCTGTCTGTCGTCTGTCACACAAGTTTTATAGCGAAATGGTCACGGTCTTAAAATTAAGCATCTTGTTGACCCAAAGCCATACAAAATGTCAGAATGTCAAAATGTCAACGCCTCCCTTTACAGGTACAGGCCCCCCTTGGGCGCGAATACAAAAACCATGACCTACCCCATCGAGTGGGGAATCTCTCGCTGAGTAGATAAATACTGTATTATTGTTTTAAAAAATATTGGAAAACCGAGGAATGATAAGTCAGCTTTTTTTAACATAATTTTGTTAACTTTCCACTGACCAATGAACATCAAATTTGGTGATAATATTTATTATTATGTGTATTTGACTAACAAATACCAATCTATTGATAAATCAGATTTCTCTTTCAAATTTGCTATTTTTTTCTATTAAAACCAACTTGTTTTTGCGGTCAGTACGGAACCCTAAATCGCCGGTTTTTATTTTAAGGGTTTAAGGGCTTACCCTTCAAGCAATCACCGAGACGCTCCTTACTATCAAATAGTGTTTAATCAATGATCAAACATAGTAAATTAAACATTGTACATTTGACTTATGTCTCAATACAAGACAAGTGTTGTATCAGCTCTTCAATATACTAGACTCTTATAAGTGTTTGATTTAATTTATCTCTGAAGGTTTAGTACTATTCTGTAAACTTTGCTTCGATTGTCGAAGGAAGATTGAAGAAGATCGAGGGCGATAAATGAAGTGTCATTCTATTATTTATCGATAAAGATTGTCAATAAATCCTAAAGTTTACTTTTGGAATTTTTGACGCACGCTACTGAAATGTATATGTACAAAGAGGCTCTAGAGAAGTTTTATCACTGGCATTTGTCGAAATGTAAGGCATCGATCACGTGAAATTTCGATAGGGCTTGGCAAATTCATAATTTTTTGACATTTTGCTAATAGCCTGTGGCCATTCCCATTTCTGACATTCGTTATCGTTAGTAGAATATTTTGTTGGCGCTTTTTGGTTTTCGAAACGTATTGTAAGAGCTCAGAAAAACAAGGGAAAATAATAATCAAATATATAATTAAAAATAAACTTTAGCAGTAGAATAAAATTTAAGATAGGTGCTAAGCCGTCGGTGCCCGCCAGAAAAGAGAACGCGAGCCTCGGTGCAATATGCGAGCTAGGCGAGCAGAGAACAGCAAAAATAGTTTACAATCCTTGTTACCATTAATTTAAAATGATAACGTTCGACGACGTTCGTGATGACGTTCGATGCGTTTAGAAAAAAATTACGGAATAACTTTGACCAATGGAAGTTCCAAATAAAATGTGACGTGTGTCTAGGTTTTTGTGTCCACCCCTTGCCAACAATTATACAACCAATTATATATAGAAAAAATAATAACCAGCCAAGTATGAGTTGGACCCACGTGCCGAGTGTTCCATAGGACTTAGGATTTTCGTTTAAGATTTCGTGTAAATTGTAACGTTGAATAGTAACGGTCAACGTTAATAAAACCTAATAAAACCTAATGTAACGTTAATGAAACCTAAACCTAAACCTAACCTAACGTTAATAAAACCTAATTTATCTATAAAAATAAATTAAAGAAAAGATTTTAAAATAAAATCGACTAATCAATGCAATACGTTTCAAATCGATAACTTCCCGTGTGGCGGTAGACACACATTTAAAAAAAATAATGAATTATGAATCCAACACCACTCGGGCTTCCATCATCGCACCGGGCAGGCATTGACGATCGGACAACTCAGCTGATGACACGTACACTCGCTCCATAAGTATCGTTCTACCTACTAGCGAGTCATTTGCGTGTAACTTCAAAAAAAAAAATAGTTGATCTTTACCACTACGAGTGTGTTTATAAATAAAATATAGATTCAGTTTTAACCCCGTATTGGGTAAGTGTTGACAATTTTACCTTTTGCTTAATCATGCTGGTTACGGCCATTACATGACATATTCTCATCACCCTTTTTGTAATTTCTGTTGGTGTTTTAGTTAGGTACTTATTATTTTGTTCATTCTTTAGCACCTACCTGCTTTGTGTTTTTATCATTGTAAATTTAAAACAAAACTCTAGAGCTCCGGTTCTGATTGTGACAAGCACACATTCGCCTTAAGCGCCTTGGTACATCCTCTGCCCTACGCTTACGCTGTTGCGGTCACAATCAGACAAGGATAAGCCGGGAGACAAAGGAATTAACACGACGATTGGAAAATTCCAGGGTCCAAAGTCCTGGTTCAACCAACTGGGACCTTCACCAGAAGAACCTGTCGACAACACTTCATCGTCAACTCTGCGGGACGTCCTCCTGCTGGCACCTA
This sequence comes from Anorthoa munda, assembly GCA_945859665.1. Taxonomy (NCBI): domain Eukaryota; kingdom Metazoa; phylum Arthropoda; class Insecta; order Lepidoptera; family Noctuidae; genus Anorthoa; species Anorthoa munda. The sequence goes on along the minus strand of OX243905.1, from coordinate 25,430,534 downwards.
GTCCTCGGCCTTCCACGTCATCGTGACCGCTTCGCTGCCAGGCCAGGATAGTACCAGCGCCTACCTCCATTTAGAAGTTGAGAGTTTGAATAAGAAACGGCTTTCGTACCTGCGACCCTTTCTATTAAATTTTATATTGTTAGTGCTGCATATTATTTATCTCTTTCTTAGATAGTTAACCCGCAACGCTACAAAATAATGATGGCCGTTTATAGTTATACCTCAAAATATAAATTAATGAAAATATTCGGTACCTACTATTTTAAAATAAGAAAGTGTATTTTTTATTATTTAAGTAAAAAATGTACCTCTGTTGTGTTTACAAAAATAAAAGTCCACTGGAAGATTAGAATTAGAATTCGTTACAAAAGATTGAATGACGTTACAAACACCCGCGCTAGCACTCGTGACAGCCGCGACTGAGCTCGGTCCAATATTGCCTGAAAATCCCTGTAAAATCGTAATGTCAATGTGTGCATGCAAAACGGCACTTTGTTCTCTGGCGGGCCGCCACTTACATACTTTCTACACTCTCCATTCTTAGTTTAAGCTGATATTCAATTTTAGAACGCTGGTTTATTTTATTTTGATTGTGTCATTGTAAAACTATGACTTCTTGTTGTAATTAGTAAAGTGTTCTAATAAAAGATTATTTTATTAAGAAGATCGTTTTCTATGAAGAACCCTGAGTCACAGACAAGAGTATACCTGAGTCTAATAAAAACTTCCGTTCATTTTATTATTCAAAGTTAAATTAAACAAAAAGTGCCCTTGTCCATCCGATGACTTTGACATATAACGAGTATATCTATTTTCACTCGATGATAAGCTAAGTATTTCAAGTATTATTGAAGTGCATATATTTATAAAATGTTACTCTATTAACCCGCACACATTTGGTAATATAAATAGTGAGTAATGCCAATAGTTGACATACTTGAAATTATCTGAAACAAGCCAATCATGGCCTAGACATGGTATTTGAAGGTACTTCGATCTAAACCTACTTACATAATAATATAGTAAATTATGTTATATTATGAAAATTTTGTCCAAAAGTAAAAAATATCGAGAAATGAACCTACTAAGAGGAATCTCAACCATTACAGGAAAAGCTAAAGAAATAACTAACCGCACTAAGGGAACATACCTAAAAAAATATGAATATTCATACAAACTCTCATCCCGTATGGATTTGAGTTTTAACCCGCCTTCAAAAATTAACACCACACTTTTGAAATTCCAATTTCTCCTAAATTTTAGGAGTCAGAGTTTTGAAATAAAAACGTTTTATAGAAAATTTCACCAAATTCCTTTTATTATAATTATTCCGCTTATTAGCTTCTACCAACGGCTTCGGCCGCGTGATAGTCAAAAATTTTCACGAGAGAACTTATTTCATCCAGATCCGTCCAGTCGTATGAGCGTGAAGAAGTAACAAACTTACAAACAAACACACTCACAAACTTTCGCCTTTATAATATTAGTGTGATTATATATTAAGTAAAGTTGTTAACTTGAAAAAAAAAAGAAAAAACAACAAATCTAAAACCCGGCTGCTTAGTAAGCGAACTAAAAAGACGTAAACAAGAAGAAAATCTTGCTGTGCAGTCGTAGGATACATCTAGTTTTAGTCAGCCAGCTCGCGAATAGGTATCCTTTGACTGAACAGCATGATTTGTTTATTTTGAATTAACTTTTTTTATTTATAACTTTTTAGTAAACATTTATTATCGTTATAGGTTCATCTATATATATAAAAGGCAAAAGTGATTGACTGATGTATCAACGCACAGGCCTTGACCCTTAGGGCTAGAAACTTAAAATTTCGCACACGTATTCCTCTTATGACGTAAGCATCCACTAAGGTAGGATTTTTCAAAATTCAACCCCTAAGGGGGTGAAATAGGGGGATAAAAGTTTGTATGAAATAAATGAATAAAAAATATGGTACCCAAAATCCGCCATGTTTCTATTTGCCAATTATAATGTAGCCAGTGACACTTGCAAGGTTAAGACGAATCGATTGAATCATCAAAATCGGCCAACGTGGTTGGTCTCTAGAACACCACATAGGAACAAACATACATACATACGTACATAGACTGATAAACACATTACCCTCCTTCGGCAGTCGGGTAAAAAAAATATTCCGCAACATTGCCTCCGAAACCTCGTCTTCAGTGTCGAACCGGCTCGAAGCTAATCAGAGCCCGAGGAGGCAATTATTAAAATGTAATGGCGTAAAACAGTACAATAATAAATGTATAAAAACTATAATTTCAAAGGAAGTTGATGAAATATTCTATAAAACGTTTTTCATTTCAAAACTCTAACTTCTATAGTTTAGTAGAAATTGCAATTTTAAAAGTACTAAATGTGTGGTACTAAGTTTTGAAGGGCAGTATACATAGACCTTAGTGTCTATGTATTTACTTATCTGTTTCAAACACCAAAAATTCATGCCCTATTGATGAATCTTTAAGTAGTTTTCACTTCCGTTAAAGGTGTAAATAACTCCTTTTTTTTCCCAAATTGTATGTTTCTAGTCCCAGCAGTTTAGGCTGTACGTTCTCTATCAGTAATCCTATTAAGTAAATATCACAATATATAACATTGAGATTTATCTGGCTTCATCATCATCATCATCCACAGCCCGACCTCGCCCACTGCTGAGCATAGGCCTCTCTCTTCTTGTACCAATCACCACGTTCCCGTGCCAACCTCATCCAGGTTCTACCCGCAATGGCAACAATTTCATCGGCCCATCTCGCCGCTGGACGACCAATACTTCTTCTTCCAGTCCTTGGACGCCATTCAGTCACCACCTTACTCCACCTATCATCACCGCGCCTTACTATCTGGCTTACCACACAGTAAAGTATACGCATTAACAAACAATTCTAGGAATCTCTGTAACAACGTTATTTACGTAAATTGCTGTTATCTTTTAAATATAAACCCTAAGTGCGGGCAGCAATCGATTAGTTACACGTAAGTCAGCAGAATGATATTATTTCACCTCTTTGTTAGTTTTTCTTTGCTGCAAACATGTTTAACGGAGATTGACGATTACTTCAATTTGTATAGCAATCACAAAATATATTGTATACAGGGAAGTAAAGAAGGAATGGATAAGCTGGTGGACTTTCTCATGGCGAATCATGTAAGTTAAATTTTTAGCGAAGTCAAGGCTTGCGCAAATAGGCGTAATGTGATTGATTGATTTGAATTGATTTGATCGTTTCGTATTCTTTATAACATTGTTTATATGTATGTATGTATCTATATTTATTTATTATTCCGTTTTTATATATATATAAATATATACTCTTTTCTCTATTCATCCTATCATTTAGTTACACCTGCCTTGTTTTATCTCTGCACCCTAAGGTCGACTGGTAGAAAATGCCTAAGGCATTAAGTCCGCCTTTGTACTTATGCATAAAGTTTTAATAAATAAATAAATGTAATATCTTTTTAAAAATAGTTTATTATTATGGTGTATACAGTTTTTTTTCGTTTTGAATCCTTTAAAAGGTGCTTGGACTTTTGATGAAAAGACCAAGAAGTCTGGGCTTTTTACCTCACTAACACCACCACTGTGATTTACATCAGCCCCGTAACCTCTGAAAATACCACCCTGGAACCACCACTGTGGAAAGTATGTTAGGGCACATCCCTGGGATGTCGTGGGTACCTACTGAGCCCGACTCTTTGATGTACACTTACATCGTCTTGAAAATAAGAAGAATTCCTATTTGTCTAAAATTAAATTCATTTATTTATATATGTCAGATCGAAATCTATAATGTGTTAGTAATACAGCTTATAAAATAATTATGTTAATAAATCAATCGCATAATTTTATATTAAAAATAGAGCCCCAACAGTATCCTAAAATCATTATTATACTGAACCCGGAGAACGCTGTAACCCTTTGCGTATTTCGAACCCACAGGCTGCTTAAAATAATTGATACAATATTGTTTTAGGATCTACCATACCACTCGCACACACCGAAAGGTTGCCATATACTGGTGGCACCATCCTTAGTTCCAGTTGTAGAAGATATCGCGAAAACTGAAGGTCTAACCACTACAGTGATCCTCGATGATTATTCTGAGTAAGTATTTAAAATATTTGCTGGTATTTTCATGCATTTTGATAAAATAATTGTTACCACTTGCCGTCGAGTTGCAAGGTATCGTCAAGATATTTGCTAATTAGAAGTTTATTCTAAGCAGCGAATATCTAGACGATACCTACTAATTGTCAACAAGGCGATAAAAGTAGATTATGCACCAAGGCGATAATTCGTGTCTTAAGTCAAGGGCGGCATTGAATCCTGACCGTAACGAGGGACTCTAGAGTTAACTCCTGAGTGAAGCGAGGGGTTTAAGCTGCCCAAGACGAAGACAGACTTTATCTCAGAGGAACATACTCTATTTTTCACACCCAGTGCGAGACAGTAAAAAGCTGATGTATGTATTGATTTGAATATTGGGTTGCACATCTGAGCATTGAATAAATGCACCATAGGCTGCAGACATTCGAGTTTCTGCTAAATGTGGGCAATATACTAAAAGGACGGATTCCGACACAGTCTCGACTCCTACTTTTGTTGTTCTCCATTAAACAAAAACGTCATAGGTTTTTTTCTTATCTGTGTTTTGATTTTGCCGGTAGTAGATTTATTAATAATCTCTACAGAGACTGTTTTGATAAACTCTGGAGTAAAATCACCATCACTCAACATGTTTTGTCTACACGAATATTGCAATAACATTCACTAAAAATCAAAATATCAAACATCGTGTTGTTTGACATTCCTTAAATCGCATTTTTTTTTTGGTTTCTGCCTATGGTGGCCAGTTCGATTTCGAAAAAACCTCTTTACAACTCTCTCGTCTTCTCTTTATTTACAATGCCTGCTGGGCATTTTTTTATTTAGAGTTTGTCACGAGTGATGTGTATTTAAACGTCAAATTCATGTGTTCATGTGTGAAAATAACGTTCCAAATTCAAATCACTTTACTCCCTAGGGAGTTTCATACAACTTTACCTCCCTTGGAAGGTTATGCTTTACTTTACGTTGAGATTGCATGATATGTAATTGGACATTGTCGAGCAGGTGGTGTGAAAAATACTTTAAGGGTCCAGTAGAGAGGCTGACAAAAAATTTCGACATCGATACAACAACACGCTTTACTATAAATTGTTCTAAAATCTTAGAAGCTTATACCGGCAAATAATTACAGCGGCATGAGTCAATTTCTAAGGTTAAGCAACGCTAGCCGAGATCGGTCCGTGGAAAGGTGACCATCTTAACATACCGAGATTCCTCCTTAACTCGGAAAGCATGTTGAACTGGTTGCTGCTGTTATTTGTAGATTTTTGACAGTCCGTTTACATGTCCAGTAATTTATGAGATGTCGGTAGCCAAAAAATCTGACACCAGTCTTACCAAAGGGTATCGTGTTACCCAGTAACTAGATTGTGGAGATCAAATAGGCAGTCGCTCCATGTAAAATACTAGTTCTCAACTACATCCTGCTAAACTGGAAGCCCACTCCAGCATAGTTGGAAAAGACTATACTATTTAAATTAAATTTCGATTAAAAATAGTGATATTTATTTTTAAGACTAATACGCAACGAAAAAAATAGTAGAAAATACAATGATGGATTCTCTTGGACTGCTTACTACGATGTTGATGACGTGAGTAGTTTAAATATTTATATATGTATTCTTTTTATATATTTTTTTACAAGACATTTAATTAGCTTCTATTACATTTAGTTAGTAAAATATTCCCTGAGAATTTAATTTGAATATAAAATGCATCACTCTTTTTTTCCAACTTTATTCGTATAGTGATGTGTGAGTTCTTTTTAAAGGTCTAGTAATCGGCTAAACACTGTTTTCTATCTTTTGACTTTAGTATTTCAGGAAATTATCTAACAAACGGCGCAACTGTGTGAATACCGACTGTTTTCGGTTTCCAAACTTAGTATCCACGAGCCAATTGGTCAATATGAGTATTGACTCATGTGATTAACACACAATCTTATAAAATTTATAATTCATCAGATTTACGGCTATCTCCAAAACATGAGTGTCCAGCACCCAAAGTGGGCTCAGGTGGTGGTCGGTGGACAAAGTTACGAAGGTCGACAGATCCTAGGGTTGCGGATAAACACACCGACGGATGAGGAGAAACCTGTCATGTTCATTGAGTCAGGCAAGTACCTATAATTTCCATTCTACTTACCTAATCAGACTGGTATTGTATTAGTCTGTTTTATTTCTTTACGAAACTTAAAGGCAGTGCAGACAAGTAAGAGGCGACGATGGACAATGCCATGACGTTATCATAGAAAAAAATCTATAATCAAGTGCTTTTGCATTGTCTTTTGAAAATTTGGTACCCTCTTTTGAAGAGGGAAGAAAAAGTATTTATTCAGCATGATACACAACAGAAAGAATCACATGTTACAGAATGGAAAAGAACAACGTAGAAATACAAGTAGGCAAAACAAACATAATACAAAAAAATACGCTTTTTGCGCTGAGCACTAAGGCTTAACTTTATATAATTCACGCTGCACTAAACTAAACAGAAGAAGGTGAAATAAGCAGAATAAACACATTTTTTATTCTTGTGAAATGAATAAAAATAAAGTTAATATGTAACTGGATTTAATAACGAGCATGCATAATATTTTTCTATCTATTAAAATGTGATATCTCAAAAATGGTGAACAACATATAAAAAACAGTTTTGTAGATAACTGCATTATCTAAAAATGTTGTCTGAACTATTTTTACGATAAGACTTACTGTTTACAAGAGAAATGAATCTCTTTTTAACATAAAAAAGACCTATTTTTGCGAACTTTGACCTTGAATATATATTTTTTGCAGAAGAATATATATCACATTTTCTATTTCTTGGTGTTTCCAATATTCAATCTAATTTTCAGCTCTATGCGAATTAATGTAAACTTGAAGACTATTTTGACTGAACTACAGACTACAAAAACAAAACACCATCGAGAACACTCCGAATTCAAATATTTTATTTTAATGCATGGCCATCGGCCAGCATTATCATAATCACATTCGCTATATTATCCAACCTCCTTTGGAACACTGCCAGCAGTAACAGAAGAAGCGTGAAAACTGACACAGCATTTTTTTTAATTCGTCAGGCATCCACGCTAGAGAATGGATCACTCCGGCCACGACGACCTATTTTATCAACGAGTTACTGACTAGTACTGACCCAGAGATAACATCAATGAGGAACCAGTTTGACTGGCATGTCTTCCCTACTGTCAATCCTGATGGATACCACTATAGTTATACCAGGGTAAGTAAATTTCTGATCATATGTATTTATTTATTCTAAGAGGAACTAAGCCCTCGCCTCTCGTTCTCGAGGTCGTGGGTTATCCAGACAAATACCACTGTGATTTTTAGGGTTCCGTACCCAAAGGGTAAAAACGGGACCCTATTACTAACACTCCACGATCCGTCCGTCTGTCTGTCCGTCTGTTACCAGGCTGTATCTCATGAACCGTACTAGCTAGACAGTTGAAATTTTCACAGATGATGTATTTCTGTTGCCGCTACAACAACAAATACTAAAAAAACAGAAAAAAATAAATATTTAAGAGGAGCTCCCATACAACAAACGTGATATTTTTTGCGATAATGGTACGGAACCCTTCGTGCGCGAGTCCGACTCGCACATGGCCAGTTTTTTACATTCATATGTAGTTTTTAAGTTTATCTTTGACATGGTTTACAACGATGTAGGAAAAAATCGTGAGCAAATTTGAAATTATAGTTAGTATAAGTCTGAAATCGCCAACCCGTACTAAGCAAGGGCGGTGATCAATGCTAAAACATTATCTGTATGAGAATAGGTCTTTGCGCTGCAGTGTGACAGTAGAAGGCTGGTATTATTATGATAGGTAGACCGTACATTCAACAGATGACATAAGATTTACAGAGTAAATTTAACAATTTATTTTGGACTTAATCTGTTGAATTCATCATACTTTCATGATAGCAAAGTACTTTTTCTCAAACATGCTTGGAAATGTGATCATTATTTTGACAACCTTCTTCGAGATAAATCGAAATTGCTGTACTGGTCAAATACATGCGCGCAGCGGCCGGCAAAAGTTGTATGAAAATCCATATCTGTCGTGTCTAGCGGCCAAATAAATTCCATAGTAAACTCATATCTGTCGTGTAGTTTAAAAATGGAACGATGTTTTACTACGAAACATGGCAACCAAGGAGGTAACTTAGCAAAGGTTTTATTTAAATTTCGAACTGGCTTGCAAATAGAACGCTGTTTATTGAAAAAAAACAAAGGAACACTTTAACGCGGGAACAATTATTGTTGTTCGTCATTGATTTTGACAAAATGAGTTCTAGGTACTACTTAGTTTTAATTTCCGCGCATTATTTGAGAAAAGTACTATACAAGCCTTGGCCACAACTAGGCATTGATGGACGTACGTATGTGTGCCTCGGCTTCGCCTCGGCCCACATTTACACGTTCGTCCATCAATGCCTATTTTGCTGGCCGCTGCAGTAATGTACTATAAATAAAAGTATTAAGTCAAATTTCGAACAGAATGTGGCGACAGCTCTGTCGTAGGCCTCGTTCAAGTCGTAAATTAAACGTCTTGGAATGTGTACCTACTTATTAGCGATTGCAATCATACAACATTTTCTCAATCTGAAAAATACATAGAAATACCTAAGCAAGAAGATGTTCACATCAAAAGTGTAAAGAAAAAATTACAATTATAAAATTATAAACATAACACTTCATGCCAATATTTCGTGATATTAAATTATATGTGCCGCCAAATTAGATATTACTTCATTCTTCCTCATTGAGTCCTTCCTTATAGAATGTAGATACCTAAGTATATGGCTAAAAATAAGCCAGTTGATAAAAGGTTGTGTTAATACTAATTTTATGTATTAAATATTTGTAAGACAATAGCTACGGTCAACAACACAATGGCAATGATAACGGTTCAGTATGTACCGTCTATGTATAAAACAATGTCGGGTTGGTTATACGATTTTCATGTTCTTTGATTTTTCTCCGCCTATTAAAAGATGAGAAAAATTTAAAGCATTTTCCCATGTTGTTTCTGAGAGGTTACGAATTTTGCCTGGTCATTTTATATTTTACTAAAATAAAAGATGTTAGGTTTATTGTGAATTTATGACCTTTATCGGAGGAACCATAGTTATTAAAGTATTGTTCTGACCTGAAGTTAGCTTTACAATGCGCAAGGCACAGCGCGATGCGGGTTTTGTATGAGATTTACTACTGCGCAGCCATTGTAGCCAACTTCAGGGCGGTCAAAAAGTTTGGCGACAACTAAACCATTAGGCACTCAACTATAGAAAACATCTATCATTGAAAGAATTTTCGCAATCGGGTCAGATGGCAACAATAATATTATTATGAGGTAAAATTGATTGCTGTTGTACTAACTAATATTAGTTTAGAGGATTGTATAATTCATGATAACAGTGATAGTTTAAAATTACCTCTAAAACGGGGAAGTTTTTACTTAGATCGAATTTATGTTATTTACAGGAAAATTTAATATTTTTTATTGTTTAGGTCATAAATCCAAATAGCGATCAGCGACAGGTCAATGTTGATTTGAAGCTGCATTTGCCATATTTGTTTTTGTTTTATTTCAGGATCGAATGTGGAGGAAAACTCGATCGCGCTCCCCCAACGGATGCTATGGTGCTGACCCTAACAGGAATTGGGATTATAACTGGATGAGTAAGATAAATATTAATTTCTTCCTTTTCTTTGGTATCGACAGATCATACAATTCATATTAATAATAATAATAAGCATCATTGGCGTTCTTTTATATTTTGTTCATCGATGACGGTAGGTATAGCGATCTTTCCATGGAAAAAAGGAAATAATATGAAAGTGATATAAATAATTCTCTGCAATACGTAATAAACTGTTCATTAATAAATTAAAAATCTAAATAATGACATTTTATCAATGGCATTTTGTCAACTTAATGACAGTTTATACGCTATTGCCAAAATTTTAGTACAGCACAGACGGTAAACTCAGTTTCTACATTATCTATGATATCCTATGTAAAATGTATAGTGGTCAAACGGTTACTCGTCATCGAAAAAAAACCTAAATAGAGATCATAGTTGAATATTAATGTTACATGTTAATGTTACAATCATTTACATGATAGAATTGGATAAAACAAAAACGATCAAACTCAAAATTAGTAACAGGTATACGTGGACTTCTCTCAATTACCCAAAACTCTACATTATCTGTGGCACCCTATGTAAAATGGCGGTAAATCTCCGGCAGAACCATATTTACAAAGTTTTAAATTGTTTTTTGACGAGATTATATAAAGTAGTGTATGAAACTGCAGAAAATAGGTATTAAATTATTCGTGTGTTACAATTTTATATTCTATTATTTATAAACTCACACTCATGTTTTAATAGGCCTTAATAGTGACAGTATCATAATCTACTATTACTTGTTTGATATTTTGTTTATCAAATTGTGTTGTTATTTTATTTTTATTTTTTTTAATTTTAATCGTTTTCATATAAATAGCTGAATTTGGAAACAACAAATTCTGCTATTTATTTAGTACATAATTTCATTTTCACTATTAACTGGTAAACATGTCGTCATCATACTGTATCTATTTTATTTTCAACACCTATTTCACGAGTTATTATGATTCATCTAGATTTTACAAATAAATATATGAGTTTGAGTTCTTCATACCGACTAAAGTGCAGATTTCTATGTAAATGTGTGTCAAACAGGCAGTTAATCCACATTACAGATAATTATATTGAAACCAACAATACTAAAATGTCTCTTATAGTTCTAATATCTCTGACAACTAAACACTAAATTAAAAATGGTGAATCGTGTAGATTACCACAACTTGTTACCGATTACCACGCACGAGAATGTGTGCTTAAAATCATCAATATTTGTTACTCGAAAGATCGTTGTCCTGCCATGGGACACTAGTGTAATTAAAGCCTATAAAATATAGGGATATTATTAATTGTACATCAAATAAATAATCACCTATCAATTTATTTCCATATTTTTTTTCCTCTTTTACATCAAAAATACTGACTGCACAGCAAATTAACCAGAGCGTACAAATGTTATACTCACACATATAAAAAAATAAGTCCAAGAGCGAGCGAAGCGAGCTCGGGAGATTAGGGCACCCCAACACGGATAGGTCAGGTTCGAAGGGGATGAGTACGCTCGGTTTGCTCGCTCACTTCATCTCCTGTCATCTCCTTCATGTTAGGTTACTTTAGACTCTGCAGACAGAAATAGGAGCCCTGCAATTGTTGCTAAAATAATAATATTTTGAGGTAACTATTTTGTAGAGTAATTAAAAAAATAAAAAGCAGAAAAAAATTGAACTCTGATTATTTTTTGGATACAAAAAGCATTTTTTTATTTGATTTTAAATATTTGGTACCCTAAAATATATACCTTATCTATTTGCAAAATAAATATCATTTATTAGACGGTTTATTATTATTTTATTATCTATTTCTAGATTACAGCTCATCAAACGACCCATGCAACTATCAGTTATACGCTGGATCCAAACCATTCTCAGAGATAGAAACCAGAACGCTGTCTGAGTACATATCAAGACTAGAGAACATGTTGGGTTATATCTCGTACCATTCCACTGCGCAGACGTTACTTCTTCCATACTCCGACTCCAGCGAACATGTTGATAATTATGATGACTTGGTAAGTATTTCTTGTGAACTAACTTCTGATATTTTATGTTATTTTATTTATTTGGGAAAACAAACAGTTACACATTACATTAATAAAATAAAATTTGACATCAGAGCGTGACAAATGTATAACCAATGGCATTTTCCACAGAATACAAAACCATTTTACAAAACAAATGCGACGTGCGCTTACAATTCGTATCTTAAAAAAAACAAATTTACATAATTAAATATTTCAGGTAAAACTAAATAGGCATGCATAAGAAGAAGAAAGAAAAGTGAGAAAATATATAAAATTAAGTTATTATTATATCATTATTATACAAATCAACAACAAAATTCCACGAATTACAAATGTAAAATCAAGAAGTTATTATACGTATTAAAAAAAACAATAATACCTACATCAATTAAATTACTATCAAGTCATTGTTAATATTAAAATTAAATTATTATTAATTAATTATTATATATATCAAAAAGAACACAACAAACGGGAAACCTACAAATTACAAATGTCAACAGAATCAATGGTCTCACAAGCAAGGCGTCGAAACTGTCCTGCGGCAACAGCAAAGATATCAATATTTACAAAAAAGTTATTATATTGATCAGCAAGACGACGACGTAAGGGTGCTCGCATACCTGCGTTCGTACGGGCAGAAGATACAGCAAAGAGGGATCACAAGCGCACCCCACGACTTATGTTTGTTCTAGGTACTACATAATTAATCTTAGTAGCAATATCAATACAATCAAATTTATTATTGCATATAAAAACATTGTATCCAAAAAAATACGTCTGTCTTTAAGATTTTGCAGCTTGTTCCTGCTCAAAAAATACTATAGGATGCATAATTGCGAAAACAACAGTAATGCATGGATTTCATAAACCTTCTTTGGACTTTTTCAATTGCTTCTGAATATTTACTGTAGAACGGACTCCAACCCGGAACAGCATACTCTAACTGAGACCTGACTAACGATTTATAAAGATATAAATATGTATATGAGCGTACGAATTCCCTGGCTGATCTCATGACAAACCCGTACATACGGAAGGCATTATTAATAATTTTACCGAAATGTGCGTTAAGGTGTAGATTCTCATCCAATAGAACTCCAAGATCACGAGAAAGCCGAAGCTGCGGTGGTGAGCGTTAAAACCATCTGCGACGATAAGCTCGCGTGGGACCGCCGGAGCCGTGACAGAAACCATGCCTGTTGCATGCTGCATGCTCAATTGCATTCTTGCTTGCATTTTGCATGCTTGCTGCATTCTCACTTGCATGCTAGCTTGCATGGTTGCTGCATTCTCACTTGCATGTTAGCTTGCATGGTTGCTGCATTCTCACTTGCACGCTTGCTTGGATGTTGCTTGCTTGCTGTATGCAAGGTGTATTCTTGTTTGAATGCTGCATGCTTGCTGCATGCTTGTTTGAATGCTGCATGCTTGCTGCATGCATGGTGTATGCTTGTCTGCTTGCTGCATGCATGCTGCATGCATGGTGTATGCTTGTTTGAATGCTGCATGCATGGTGTATGCTTGTTTGCATGCTGCATGCTACATACAGCGAATTACAACAAATAAAAAATTGTGTTCAATCAATCTTTTATTATGGTAAAAAATAGAAAAATTAAACTAACTATGAATTATCTGTAATGTGATAGATAAGTATTTCAATTAATATGGATATGAAATGTATGCCAAAAGACGATTCTGACTGTGAACTTTCTGCGATATGATGGTTCTGCCTTTTAATGACTATCGATATAAAATTTATGCCTTAAGATGATTCTGACTTACAAAATTATGAGTTTGGATGTATGATAAATGAGTGTAAGCCAAACGATTTTCTGCGAAATGATGTTTATACTATCCGTTGGTATGCATAATAATATTATGACATAAAAAGTTCTGCTATAAAAGGTAGACCCTATCATAGAACGTATCAAGAGATGTGTCAACGGAATGGCAATTCAGGGCGTCATTCCAATTTATTTTCTTCAAATCGTCATTAATTTTGTCGTAGTTTGCCTTAAAGTAATTATATTTTTTTATTCTTCTGCGTGCCATTGAACTCTGGGTCAAGCGTTGCGAGATGAATATACAGAATGGGGGATGGTGGTTATTAAGCTGCAATAAGTAATCTGTAGGTGTGGAAACAGTGCAATCACCGTTACTTATGACTAAGTCTAATATTGTTCCGTTCAGATTTTTTATACTGTTTTATTGATGAGCATTTAGAAAGGACATAAAAACGCTCAGGTGACCACATACGGGCGAATTACCTGTACAGATCCGAGCAGATTGTGATCCATCCTCTGTGCAAGCAACCCAATCAACCTCTGGCAAATTTAAATCGGCCAACAAATAAATTTTTCAACGGTGCTGTCCTCAATTTGTGCAAATAGCTCTGCAATAAGTCAAAATTTTCGGCATATACACACTCAGGCGTTCTAGGTGGTATATACACTGCTGCAGTGACTTGTAACTTACCTCTCGCTGAACTTGGTAACTGAACAAGAATCTGTTCTATGTGTCCATTCATAGATGAACACAGATTTACTTCGACTGAATTTAAACCCTTCAAAATCGCAACGAGAACACCATCTCCATCCTTCTTCTTAGTAGCCACGCGATCACGGTAACATCGATATACCTCGTAACGCTTATCGATTAACTCTTCATTGAATATCTCGGGTGTCAACCAGGTCTCAGTCAGAACTATTATTCATGTAAAGAATATTTAATCTAGTGCGGATTCCCCTGCAGTTTTGGTAATATATGTCTAATTTATCAGACATTTTTGTGTAGGACATTACAAGAAATATGATCCACCCAAGCATTATCTATACTTCTATTCTAATATTATAAAGAGGAAAGATTTTTTTGTTTGTTTATTTGTTTGTACCGAATAGGCTCCGAAACTACTGGACCGATATAAACTTATTTAAATTTCACTAGTAGAAAGCTACATTATTCCTGAGTAACATAGGCTATTTTTTTATCCCGAAAACGGGTCCTGTGGGGTAGTCCACGGGAGCGAAGCCGCGGGCAACAGCTAGTCCGTTATAAACGTAATCGCAAGATTGATGACCAGTAAAGCATCAAAATAGAACCAAAAAAGTACAAAAAACAATCAAATCTCTAAAAAATACATCAACCATAATAATAAAAATAAACAATACACCAGCCAGCACTAACAGTTTCTGACTAAAATAAGTACCCTATAAATTAAAAAAGTTGCCGCCTAGCAAAAAACTCACAGCAAATGTTTGCATAAAACTGCTTACAAAGTTAGATAGCACTTTCACGCAGGTGAAACAATATTTTAGAACAATAAATTTTGCTTTGCAACTATAGTAGGTCCGGAAATACAAATAGACATACGTACATAGGGAACTAACGAAAAAGATACTCGAAAATCCCAAAAACCGTGCAGATCCAGAACCATCAAGCAAGCCATTAAGCGACGCGTGCAGCGCCCTTGTTGTCAATCGGCGCTGAGAATCCAGGCTTGATTTTCGCGATATTTTGCGAGGTTCGGATAGCGAAAACCCTTCCCTTCTTTTTCGTGAATAAGAATGGTTCCGTGCTTAACCCACAGGAACTTATAATTGTACCTTTTGGCAGATTCTCGACACTCACGAAATAAGTGCTTGTTCTTCAAGGTAAGGTGCTCATGCGAAGATCCTGATATGCCAAGTTGGTCAGTGGCAAGTCCCTTACCTAATCGATGGGCACTAATGAGACAATTTCACTACTATGTTTTTAGGCCTGTTACTTTGCTGGTGTGCATGTGGAACGCGGTGAATTGTTCTAAATTATTTCACCCTGCTGAACATTACAGTTTAATGCGGACCCGATATTTTGCATCAATGACGGAAGATTTTCATTACGCCTTTCTGGGATATTGCTAATTTCTATGTTACAATTACGAGCATTCTGCTCTAGATTGTCGATCTTTGCTACAAGTTCCACAACTAAAGGTTTCAAATCTACGGTCTCCTGAAACTGTTTGCCAAGGTTGTCAACTTTCTTGCTGAGATCGGTGTGCTCGCCGGTAAAAAAGTTCACAGAGTCCTTGACAGAATCGATGTATTCCGCCATATCTTTATATTTCGCATCCAACTCAGAGACTCTCATTCGCATAAGCACTTGTTCAGAGCGAAGGGAACTAATATCGTTTTTAATTTCTGATGTTACAAGAGTAAGTGAAGCAAGTTCATTCTTCATTGACACTACATTCTCCGATATTCTGTTTATGCTCATTTCCATTTCCCGTCGCCATTTGCTTATAGAATTTTTTAAATCCCTGAACTCCGAAGACAGCTCATTAATAGCCATACTAAAAGTCACAATCCGGCTTTTTGCGCTTTGTTCGACGGTATTTTCCGAAACAGATGCCATTTTTGTCAGTGAAACTTTTTCTTGTCTGGAGTGGAGACGGACGGTTAGCAATCTATGTTCAGATTATGTCGATTTAAAAACAGAAAAATAATTGCGTTTGGCCAGATCCGAACCGGTGACTCGCTGAACAGCCACAGTGATTCAAAAAGCTGCCACAATACCACTCGACCACGGTGACTTAACGAAGCGTGTTGGATTTATGAACCGTTTTTAAAGTTTTATTTGCCAATGACTTGCAATATGCTCGTCACTAATGAGGTTCTTTGTTCTCACTATCATATGAGTCACTTGGAACACGTAAAAACGTTAGAGTTTTAAACTGTTTTACACTATTTTCGATGAATATGACTATAAAACTGTAGCTATTTTGCAAAAAATGTGCACGTTAGGGTCTCACTATAGTCACTGTATATAACACAACAAAGATTTGCCACATTTAGTTAAAAATTGACACTTATATCTAATTATTTTACGGGCAGACTTAAACACACTGTTTTGAGAACAACAGTCACACGCAGAATATGTGAAAGTTGAAATATAGACCGCGTGAAAGTTGACTATGCCACAGATAATACCATACTAGCATACATATGCCGCATCGCATACAAAGAAACTATGCCGATGTATATAGCGTTTCTTGTCTGATTAAACTGATTATTTTTATAATAACATCGATCGCGTTTGGTTTCGTTCCACGGCGATAATTGGTGTTAGCAGTGACTTGAAAGTAAAGGAGTTTAGGTACTCGGTTCGTGAATATTTTTTCTTTAAATACAGTGATGCTTTATTCTACAGTATTTTTTTGCACGTTTCTATAGTTACATTGTACCGAAATGTGTGTCAATTTTAAGCGATCCTTTCAAATAATCTATGAAATGTGAATTAAGATTAATATTCCATAATTTTGTGCTTACAAGAGTTGATTAAACACGAACATACAATTTATATATGATCAATTCTAGAAAATATTAATTTTACACACAATTCAATAACAAATCGATGCATATCGCGCCATCTAGTGATATATATATGAACCAAATTTTTTTTCTTATCGTGGGGACCCCGTGGCTATGCACAGGTAATTAAATCCCTTATTATATGCAACGGCATGTAATTAGGGGTTAAACACTCGCGTAATATTATTATCACAATTATTACCAACTCGTGTTTTAATAACCCCTATTATATCACTGTTGCATAAACTACTATCAAACTTCTCTATTTATCACATTCTCTGGTCATTATGAATATTGCTACGTAACGGTTGGGCAATTTGATAATTATGGTCAGTAAATTGGTCTAAGAGCGAGCTAGGGAGCTTAGGGCACCCCTACACTGATAGGATAGGTTCGAAGAATATGACGGGAGCTGAAGTTAGCGAGCAAAATGAGCGAACTCAGCTTCCGTCATTTCCTTCATGTTAGGTTACGTTTCCCCTGTGCAGAATATGACACAAATGCTGGAGTGCCCCAAGTACCCACACACTTGCACTTTGGAGGACCTAATGAACGCCACTGACGCTGCTATTGGTGTAACTGCCTACTGGTCCCAAAATATCTAAAGAATTTTCCATCGAGTCGGCAAGAAGAAGAAGTAGGTTACTTTAGACCCTGCAGATAGAAAAAGGAGCCTCGCACAGAGGGGCTCCGTTGACTTTGTTGCTGAAACTTTTAAATTTAAATATTTGATGGTCAAAAATTAATTAATTTAATTTAATTTAATAATAATAATTTAAAACGGAACCCTAAAAACTAACAATCCGTTGGACGGAACATAGTATGTAGGTATACAGTAGATAAAAGTAATTGACGACATCGTTATGGATGTTCAATGGTGATTAAACTACTGTAAGAATGCATTCAACCTTGAAATTCTGTTGGAAAACAAGTTATACAGCTTCACAACTCGTTGTATACAGGTTGTATGCGAAAATGGAGTTGAACGATTAACCATTTTTGGACTTTCAAGTTTGAAACCATAATTAAGTTCCTTAGGGCTCGTTTATGTGTGCATAAACGAGCCCCAAAGGAGCGTCCTCACTGGGAGCAATCTTTCGTGAGCATTTGTAGACAAGATCTCATACTATCTTGTTCCTAGTGTGGACTAATACCTAAATTTAATAAAAAAAAAATCATTTTTGCCTAATTGAATAAATAAATTTTGATTTGATTTGAATCGTACTTTCCCATTATATATTAAAACCAATGTCAACATTGAAATAATAATAAAAAAACTTCTTTTTATTACCCAGCCCAATAAGTGATCAGCAGTGGGCAATGTGATAAAAACTATTAAATTATTTAAGTAGACCGTATTTAATAGTCCCGATAATTCGCCCGCACATTATGAATAATGCCATATTAATCACTTGGTCCCTAACATATCCATCTCAAATTCACAGTAGCAGCCCGGAATATGGATTTGTTCCTGGTTGAAGGCTAAAATTTCGCACTTGGTTACATGGGGCTTAAACATATCTTGAAAAATGTGGGTTTTATAGGTGCAGTGCCCAACTTAGCGGTATATACTGGGGTGTTGGCACCCAATGTTAATAAACGACGATATCACATCACTTTTTCCTTGGATTCAGAACCTTCTCCTTCTCATAATTCTCTTCAATTTATTTTGTAGAAGCAAATCGGTGAGACATCTCTTCGTTACGGTTATGCAGTGAATAAGGCTCAGTACGATGGACCGGGCACAGCCGCTGAAATTTTATGTAAGATGACTTGATAAATCATTAATATTTTGTATAATTTTAATCATAATTATGTCATACTGCCTATCTTGGTATATAACTGTACAGACTTATGATAAAGGCCCCTATATAGAATTGACACTAGTTTAGAGGTTTTTTCATTTTTAATAAAATTTTATGACAATGAAGCTTTACTTAAAGGTCAGGTTCGACTTTGACGAAACATAGCGACTAGTGTAATTCCAGGGACCGTACTCTGAAGGCTCCAAACTGTCATGATTCCTCTGCAAAAGGGGAATAGTGCCATTATTCCTGTATAGCGCCGTCTTTCTCTCACAGTGGAACCATAAAAATTTTGAAACGTTAGGGGCCCTAGGTGTATTTTAAATGAAATATCTTTTATTGTGTTGATTACATTACCGACAGCAAGTAACATAGGACAAGTTCAGGAAGATGATGACTATATACATTTTTTCAGACAAGGCATCGGGAGGCAGTATAGACTGGGTACGTCAGGCCCTGGGAACCCCTCTCGTGTACGTCTATGAGCTTCGAGGAGTGTTCTTCTCCTGGCCTCCTAGCAGGATCCATGAGCAAGGAGACGAGGTCACACAAATGATGGTCGGACTTGTAAAGGAGGCTCGCAATTTGGGATACATTTAAAAATAAACCGCACTTGTATTTTTTTAACTATTGATATAAAAGGGTTTGAAGATAAAATTACATAATTAGTCAATCTTCTGTTTATTAAAATATACATACAGTGGTAAATTAAATTAAATTTTTAGAAGGTGTTATTTGATTTTATTAGATTATATGGCCATTGACAGTTGAAGAAATGTTATTTATAACCGACTTCAAAAAAAGGAGGAGATTCTCAATTAGTCTGAATGTTTTTACCGACTTCCAAATAAAATCACTACAAAGTGCAAAATATCTTTAATTTCGGCAGTCGGTGTTAATAAACGAAGAAAGAAATCCCTATTTTGCACTTTGTAGTTAAAGAAATCGGTTGGATTTTTTGCAAAATGTTTTAAAACCTTTATTGTGTACCTGCGCATGAGTGATTGTTGCAAAATTATGAAAGCAGTGCTTAGATTCCTGAATAGATTAAAACAAACAGCTGTAATAAATTACGTTTTGGCTTGATTCAGAATTGAATGTTCTTGGTTCAATGACGTAACAAAAAATTAGTATTGCCGCTAGATTTCATCGACGCTTTCTACCAGAGACTAGTCAAAGTATCATTCTATCAGCATTATCTTCGGTAAGTATTATTCTTCTTTATTCTCGGTGTTTCTGATACCTGCATTCCTTTTATTCACTACATATTTTTTTGTAGTTTATTTTAAATATCTTACTGTATTTGTTTTATATTTTTGTATCAATCATTACAAGCACGACAGACCTTGATTTCCGTACGTCACGTCCTAGGTGACCACTGAAAATCAGCACCGTGCTGTGAGTCCCCAACTACATAGCACTATACTGAGTGGAAGCCTTCTTGCCGCAACCACGACATGCATCTGCTTTTATTTATACTCGCATTATTTTCTTTTTTCTTCTTTTTACTTTTCTAACATAATTTAAGAACTACTAATACTATCGTTAAGGGTTTAATTTTAAAAATCCTCTACCACTGTTCTTGTTCTTTTAATGTAATGTTTGTATGTTGTTTTGTGGCAATTAAATACTTTTTCTTTCTTTTATTTCTTTTCTGTTTTCTTTATTTTCTATATTTTCTTTATTTTCTTTCTTTCTTTTCTTTCTTTTCTTTCTTTTCTTTCTTTTCTTTATTTTCTTTCTTTCTTTTCTTTCTTTTCTTTCTTTTCTTTCTTTTCTTTCTTTTCTTTCTTTTCTTTCTTTTCTTTCTTTTCTTTCTTTTCTTTCTTTTCTTTCTTTTCTTTCTTTTCTTTCTTTTCTTTCTTTTCTTTCTTTTCTTTCTTTTCTTTCTTTTCTTTCTTTTCTTTCTTTTCTTTCTTTTCTTTCAATGTCCATTGTCAAAATGCCAAATTGTAAAGGACAATTTAAGAATTTCAATGCCAGTTTCACGTGCATTTAGATACCGCTTGGCAATCGCATACACTTTTGACATTTTACCAATCACTATCGCGACGCTTTCGCTGATTAGAATTCCACTTGTCTGGCGCCTTATATCGTCATTATTACCTTTATCTCAGACGAAATTATAATCCACTAGCTTTTCCCCGCGACTTCGCTCCTTTGGTCCACCCCATAGGACTCGTTTTGGAGATAAAAATAGCCTATGTCTAATAATGTAGCTTCCGATAGGGTAAACCCAGGAGAGTTACCTTAGGTGTATAGTTACTTTAGGGGTATAGTTGCCCCGATTGTAATTACTCTAGTTACGCGAATGAATCGCAATTCTCCAACTATCACTAAGTTGACCGTGTCTCATGTCTCTGTGCGATTGCATGGGAAGGCAAAATGCAATCAAAGTTTTTGAGGGATAGATGTCCCATTTCTTGGCGGGGCATCTATCCTGACCAAAATTTAAATGGATTAGTCAATTATCCCCTTTGTCGGATAGATGGCCCAAAATATAGATATCTGCAAAACTCTCTAATACTCTGGCAATTTTTAAGATAATGTTTTCAGAGTACCGGCCAGTTTTATATATAAAGTATTTTGCTTTTTGTACCGAGAGAGTGATTTTAAGAAGTGTGGCAACTATGCGGTTTTTATCCTAGGTGAAAGAATTTTTCAGATCGGTTAAGTAGTTTTTGAGTTTATCCATTCGACTTACAAACAATCAAATCGTTCTTCTTTATAATATTATCTTTACCTCATAGTTTTTAAAGTATTTCTGTGGCCCTACCATTAGCTCTTAGACTAAGGTTTTTTTATTGTGTTTTGCGAAAAATGTATACTACTCGTACACAGATGTATAATCCACCTGGCCCTTACACACAATGGAAATAACTTTGCTCTAAGAAAGAGTAGGGTCCCTGGATGATCTTTTTCTCAAACATGCTTGGAAATGTGATCATTATTTTGACAACCTTCTTCGAGATAAATCGAAATTGCTGTACTGGTCAAATACATGCGCGCAGCGGCCGGCAAAAGTTGTATGAAAATCCATATCTGTCGTGTCTAGCGGCCAAATAAATTCCATAGTAACCTCATATCTGTCGTGTAGTTTAAAAATGGAACGATGTTTTACTCCGAAACATGGCAACCAAGGAGGCAACTCATCAAAGGTTTTATTTAAATTTCGAACTGGCTTGCAAATAGAACGCTGTTTATTGAAAAAAAAACAAAGGAACACTTTAACGCGGGAACAATTATTGTTGTTCGTCATTGATTTTGACAAAATGAGTTCTAGGTAGTACTTAGTTTTAATTTCCGCGCATTATTTGAGAAAAGTACTATACAAGCCTTGGCCACAACTAGGCATTGATGGACTTACGTATGTGTGCCTCGGCTTCGCCTCGGCCCACATTTACACGTTCGTCCATCAATGCCTATTTTGCTGGCCGCTGCAGTAATGTACTATTTATGCAGATTTAGTGAGAATGAATTTCATAATGAACGCTAAGGCAATACAAAATATTGAGCCCATTTTTTTTAATTTAACTTTCTTTATTATTTAACGTCCGGAACATATAAAAACATTCTCAAATAAACAAAAGCAAAAAAAAAATGTTGCCTCAATTTTCAATCATCTTTGTGGAATCTTTGATTCTTAAGACAAAATCAAAAGCTTAAAGATCTTCGTCTTCTACTAAACCCAAGTTGTCTTTGGTCGTTGCTGGCCGAGCCTCTTCAAATGGACAGTCGTCAACTACGTCTATTTGTAACTGAAAAAAAAAAGACAAACTTTTCAATAAAACAGTTTATAACCGTCTTCAAAAAAAGGAAGAGGTTCTGTATTCTTCAGAATCTCTTTATTTTATGTATGTTACCCAATTACCCAAAGAAACCTGGACCGATTTAGGAAATTATTCTTTTGTTTGAAAGGGTATACTTCCTATATGGTCCCATGGACATCAGGTCATGATCTGATGACAGCATATAATGGTAATCCAGAATCCAGAGTACCATAATAATATTATATGTAAACAAATAACGATTTTGGTATTTTCATCAAAATGGCAAGTATTTGTACTCGGAAAGTATAATTTGCTGAAGTGGGACTGATGAAGACGACTACAGGTGGCCACTGGAACTCTCTAATGATAACTATATCACGGTTGGCGCAGTGGTTGAGCGATTGACTGCTGCGCTGCGACACGCAGGGCAGCAGTCAATCGCTCGCGGGTTCGATTTCCGCACGAAACAAATATTTGTATGACCTACAGATAATAGTTCCGGCTCTGGGTGTTTATGTATGTGAGTTTATATGTTTGTAAACGCACCCACGATACAGGAAGAAATTCCTAGTGTGGGGCAAGATTTTATTAAAAAAAAAAAAAGAAAAGCTTAAGAGACTATGATGATAAAACCATAAAGTCAGCACTGGAAACTCCGTTAAAAAACAATGTATCGGGAATTGTCATTGTCTGGCTATAAATAATGTTCATGTTACCAAAACTAAAAAGTGGAAAAAAAATCTTTAATATAATAATTGAACCGACTTCCAAAACAAAACACTACAAAGCGAAAAAATCTTTCTTTTCGGAAGTTGGTGCCAAAAACTAAAAAAAAATAGTTACAGAGACACCGACTTCCAAAAAGAAAGCTTTTTCGCTTTTTAGTGTTTTGACTTGGAACGCGATTTTTTATAAAGAAGGACATATTAAAAAACATTATCACACTTAATTTTGATAAGAGTAGAAGAAAAAATAAACAATTTTATTGGTAATCCAAGTACCTACCATCACTCATTATGTTCTTCGTTTAACAGGTCAGTCTGTAGAGTAGAAATAAGCAGCATTATTTTTCAAACTATCTCTGATCTATTCCAATCTTTGTCCTAAAGACACAAAATAGTGTATTGGGTTTTTACTTACACCTTCCATCGGTCCATCGAACACGGAAGCATGAGTGTTCCGCCTCTGTAAACAAAAAAGTTAAATATTAGAAAGTGAAAACATTTTTAGAGAGCAGTGGTGGCCCAGTGGTATCGGCCGCGACTTACAAGTTGTAGGTCGTGGCTTCGAGCCCAGGCAGGCGCACTACTTTGTGTAAATTATTTCATCACCACTGCTCTCAAAACGGTGAAGGAAAACATCGTGAGGAAACCGGCATGTCCTAGAACCAAAAATTCGAAGACATGTGACATCCACCAACCCGCACTGGGCCCGCGTGGTGGATAATGGTCCTTTCCTTCTCACAGAGAGGAGGCCTGTGTCCCAGCAGTGGGAACATTAATAGGCTGATGATGATGTGATGTGAAAACAAAAAAAGGGCTCAAAGAAATTCAAAGGGCTTCGGTAAATCGATATGCTATCAGCAATAAAGATTGTCACATAATTTTTAGTACCTGGGTGACCGAGCTCTGCTTGGGTGAAAATAGATAAAACAAAGTTTTCTTTAAATGAAACCTAGTTAGATCGATTTATCGCCCCCGCATACTAAATTTTTTGAAAATCGTTGGAGCCGTTTCCGAGATTCAGATTCTATATAATAGAATTGCTCGTTTAAAGGTACTAGATGGGTAGATAAGATTGGATAATAATTTAACACTTGTGGCGACGCTTGGGGAAGGCCTATGTCCAGCAGTGGACGTCTTTCGGCTGATATGATGCTAATGATAACACTACGCATGTATTCACCAAAGGGTTTGGCAGAAGAGCACCTATTTATAAACCTAAAGAAAAATGACGAAATCTTAGCTGACTTAAATTTTAGCATCTGAAAGTGAGGTATATACGAGAGAAATGCCATTAATTATCTACGTTTTTTCAAAGTATAACATTAACTGATTCACCACATGTAACAAAAATCGTTATAAATGAAAGTTATTTAATTTTTTTGTAAACTTTCATTAGCTTAGTGTTGCCATTTTATACTTATTCTGCCAAGTGACAAGTAGAAGTAACTGTAGTAGGTAAGTATAATATCATTATTGTATTTGTTATTATGATTAAACGGAGTAAATGAATTAACAATACAGTTTATGTCTAAGTGTAGGTTTTCCTTGTTGGTAATAATACTGTAATACTGAAGTGTGTGATACTGTAATGTAGTAGAAATACATGAATTACTTTCAATTAATGATAGAAAAAAAGATAGGCAGTCGCTCTATGTAAAATTCATGCTGAAATAACTAGGTTAGGGCAATACTAATGCAATATTGCCCTTTTACTACCTAAATATCATACTTTATATATAGAATAACATTACCTATTAAACCCATTAAAGGTTACCTTACAGGCATAACCTACAAAATTTCATAACTGAATATTTATTATTCTTGGCATTCTCGAACAAAAATTCTTGTACAAAATAATTCAGAAGATGACCCTGAGTTAAACCAGATATTTTATTATATAAAGAGTAGGAATTTAATCTCAGCTAAACAATGTATGGGCTTCTGCCATTGTCCTTTAGCTTGTTATGTTTTAGTCCCATGGAATAGAGAGCGAGCCTATTGCCATCAACCGAGCACAAGTCTAGACTCCGGGCTGGTACTGAGAAATTCCTGATGGAAGAACCCAATAACACTTTGCCCGACACGGGAATCGAACAATGGACCTCACGGTCAGCAGTAAAGCTTGCTACCACAAGACTAACTGCACACATTCACTGACGCGAGCGAAGAAGCATACGCCACGGCGGTATATTGGAGGACAGTTGAACCCGACGGAAGCGTCCACATCTCACTGATCGCTGGCAAGGCAAGAGTGACGCCAACGAAGCCTGTGTTGATTCCAAGGCTAGAATTACAAGCTGCCTTGCTTGGCAGCAGGCTATCAGCCGCGATTCAAGAAGAGATGTAATTATAAATAATCAATAAGATCTACTGGACGGTGTCTAGAACGGTACAACGGTGGGTCAGGGCGGAACAAAGAAGATTTCAAGAAAATCACTAGTATATTTTTATATTTATGATAATAAATCAGTTTGACGTAAGTCAAATAAGGATTGGAATGACGTGCGCTGCCGAAATTTTTACGTGGTCATATCCCAAGTAATTTTCACTTTTGTCAAATACCATTTCTGATAATTTCATTTGCCCCCGATTTCTGAATTTATTAAGCATTTGAAGTTGATTGAATATTTCTCTATACTTTTTATAAGATAGTTTGATCTCTGCGACATATGTCAAACTGACGTATACGTTATAATTACGTTATTGTTAGCCGGTCAAGCGCTATTGTTACTGTATTGATACTGACAGCTGTAGCAGAGCTCAAGCTATCTATTATGAAGTTTACCTCTCCTTTAGCATGAAAACCTGTCAAATTTTGACACTAAAGTGGGGTATGACACGTTCTTATCCCAAAATACTCAATTTAGAAATCGGGGGCAGTCTTCTACTTTGATACTGCTGTTAATAGTGATACCTACCCGCAAACTGCAGGGGCATTTTTGCGATTTAAAGGGTATAGATAAAGTAAGGTAGTCAATACTCACAACGCTCTTTCGTCTTATACTCTCTTTTGCGACGAGCAGATTTTGCTTTTGTTTCCTTCTGAAGAATCCGCACTGAAAAGGGAGTCAGAAATCAATAGACGCACCAATCAAAATATTCCTTTAGTAATTACGTGGTAACCAACTTGATGGTTAAGAGTTTATATTCGATTCTTATAAGGGTCGTGGAGGCCCAGTGGCTAAGAACTGATCTCTCGTGCTTGAGTCACATTGGTACTTTCTAAGTTTATCTTGAAATCACAGCCAACGGTGAAGGAGAACGTCAAAAGGAAACCTGCAGCCTTATTGCGTTATGAATTCAACAAGGCAAACGGCAAAGAGTATGAAAAATCGACCTATCACTAGACGGAAATTTACATCATGTCTTCTCGTATGTCCTTTTGGTCGCTTTTTCATACTCTTTGACTTTTGTCTTGCTGAATTCATTACGCAATAAGGCTGCCGGACTTATATAGTTAATGTAAGTCTAAATTAGCCAAACCAAGTAGGGTTCCCAGAGGTGGTTTAATTAAATCTGACACCAGAGGTGGCCACATCCTTAAACGAAAAGATAAAGGGTAGTCCAGAAGTATCCCAAATGAATAACCATCACAGAAATGCTACCTAGCCTTTTTCCAACTATGTTAGGGTCGGAACAACTGCCTACCAAACCTCCACACTCCAGTAACTGGGTAACACGATAATCCAAGGCAATACTGGTTTCAGATATCCTGCCTTCTGAATACCAGTAACGATTGCCAAAGATCTTCAAATGTCAACCGTAACCAACGGCTTAAGGAGATTGCCGAGGTACGGAAGAATCATGGTATGTTGAAATGGTCACAAAGCCACGGACTGACCTCATCAAGCATTGCTTAACCTTAAAGATCGACCCTTGCTGCTATTATTGTGTAGCCACGGGCACAGATAAACCCTTAACCATCTTGTGAGAATAGCAAAGAAGTTCATAGTTGTTGTTGTTGTTGTTGGCACACCTTTTATCTTTCCCTGGTACCTCTTCCCGTGAGGGTCTTAAGGCTGCGTCAACGGACGCCGTTTGCCATGTCCAAATACTGGCCCAGGCAAAGGTATTTAACTAAGAAATTTGTCATCGCTAGAAGAAAAATCAAATAAGTTTAGCCTAATGAACTTACCTTGCAAAGAATAATGGTAAGAATAACCAGTGAGATAAACGCAACTATCCCGGCTATCACAGCAATCAGCCACTTTTGACTGCCCAATGTGATTTCCTTTTGTATCGTTATTGTAGTTGTAGATCTAAAAATAAATTATACAATTTACTCAAAAATATTAGTTGTACTACACAGCTAAAAGTCGATTTTTCAGTACTATATCGTGTGTGAATTGTATTTATATTTATTGTAAAATTGTAAATATTTCTTTTTTGTGCTTGTGGAAATATATGCCAGTTTAATTAAGACCAATGTTTATCTTAGAACACAACAGTTTGGCGACGAGCTCTAAAGAACCCGTTATCGAAATTATTAAAAACTAGCTGTTCCCCGCGGCTTCGCTCCCATGGGCCACCCCATAGGACCCGTTTTCGGGATTAAAAAATAGCCTATGTTACTCAGGATTTAGAATGACGTCAATTAGCTAACCATATATTGTCATCCAAACGTGTATGCAAAATTTCATCATAATTGGTGGAGGATAGCTGCTTAAAAGCTTCTTTAAAAAATAAGTTGCAAAATTTGACCCGAACGCACTTACATACACATACATTGCAAGTTAAATAAAAGTTTATAGTAGTCAGGTAAGAATCATTAATATACTTACGTGACATTTATGTTCGATACTCGTTTATCTTTATCCAGACTTAATATTGACGAAATAATTATCTTTTTTTCTGCCCCATTGCGATAGCCTTCTGTAAAAAACTTCACACTTAACAAAAGGTATTCTAGGGAACATAAAATATTTATTAATCAACATCTACTAATAGCAATCTATATTAATCCATACTAATATTAAAAATGCAAAATTAAACTGTCGAGGAATGAAAAGTTCCACCCACAAAATGGCCGACAAACACATTAATTTAAAATTTGAACACAATATTTACGTTTTTAGTTGGTAATATTCTGATGCGCTGTTAAATGTACTTCAATATTGCAGACGGCGTCATTAAGCTAGCCTTTCCCGATTAGGAATAATTTGGTGCTATGTCACTGGAACTTTTTCATTGCTCGTTAGTGTAACACTATCTGTCTCTCTATTAACTCTTACACCTAAATGGCTAAACGGCTTTTGATAAGGGGACAGGATGCCTATCCTGTCCCCTTATCAGCATGGTTAAAAAAGAGATACGGACCCACACTATCACTCTTATAGACAAAGAATACTTTAACATTTTTTCTTATTATAGTTCTAGATAAAAGCATCAACTGGCCGCACAGACGCGTTGTCTCTCTCACACTTATCTAGTTTAAATGTTCAAATGCTCATTCTGTGTTCCAGTACACCTAGTTAGTTGGTTTAAGTCCCATGTGGGAAGGAAGGTATTTATGAAGATACTTACTTAGACGTCCTGCAAATATTTCAGTTGTCCCGATTATCGTGTGCGTCGTATTTGGTAGAACGTCCAGGATGCAGTGGTATTTGAAGAAGGTAGAATCTTTTAAATCTTTTGTGCTGCAATTCGCCGTTGATATCTAAATTTATAAAAATACAAGTGGTAGGTGACAATTTGAGTTATGGCCTCGGCAATCATCGTGTATCTTCGGATAAAGGCGCGATTATCAACATCAACATTTTTTTGTTACTCTCCAAATAACTCATTAGGTTCTTCTTGAAATTTCTGATTTTCTTGATGACGATAGAAGGGCACGATATATATTTTTTAAATAATAAAAGAAATGATAAATGATTTTATTTCTGTAAGTTGGTTTGTACAAACACTTTTACATGTCGATCATATTTTTTAAAACTAGATGAGGTCGGCGTTTCCTGTCTGACTACTCTGAGAAGAAAAGCCGAAACTAACTCACAAGGTCACAGTCTCTTTTAAAGTCCAGACAAAATCTTGGTTAGATCATGTGAAGACCATGTAGACGAATGTCTGAAATGGTATTTTGAAGAAAGAACCAGCCAGATTGAGTGGACCTGTCAAGTCAGTGCACGCATTTGTCAATAACCGTGCAGCTCAACTCAGAATTTATGGAGCTCAAAGAATTGACGAACAATACCAAAGAAAGGACATTCGGGTAGGCTGCATAAATACTCAAACTGCCAGACCATGATTAAAAACTAATTAAGATAAATTAAAATAACAATAAAAAAGAACGAATGATTCACATAGTCTTCACATTCACAATAATTAAAATAAAATGATATAATACTTTAAAAAGTAAATATTCTTGTCATTGCAAGAAAAATAAAAAATCTCAAAAACTCAATTCACGGTGCAAAATAAAAAAATAATTAATTGGAGCAGCTCAATCCCAAGCCTTTTTGTCCTTAACGTAATCTTTAATGTTATAAAACGCTTTCTGGCATAACTTACGTTTAATGAATGATTTGAATTTATAAACACTTAGACCTTGTACGTCGCTTGGAAGCTTATTATAAAAGCGTACATATTGACATATAAACTATTTTATATTATTATGGGTTTATAAAAGTTTTTCATAAATATACTGAGAAGGCACAGTCATTACATTAATCTCCTTAAATTTCTCTCTGAGAGAGTGTCTCGGGCTTAATTTATAAATTGATCGAACAGCTCTTTTCTGCAAAACAAAGATAGTCTGGATGTCGGCGGCATTTCCCCACAACAGAATACCATACGACATTACACTATGAAAATAGCTAAAGTATACTAAACGGGCAGCATACGCTGCGGAGCTTAGCTTCTTTGACAATTTATCCACTGAAGCTTAGCATCCAAAGTTAGGCCTAAGAATACTGTGCTGTTTTCATGATTCAATTCTTCGCCCTTTATCATCACATCAGTTTTCACCTGCCTAACGTGAGTTAGGGTAAACTTAATGCATTTGGCTTTTATTAAATATTCACCATACTTCAATAGCCCCCCCATCCCCGAATACTCAATTGAGAAACGTGTTCTTTATGGTCTTATGGTGTCAATATACTTATTTGTTTCTACGAAATGTTTGGGGACTGGTAAATGAATACTTGTTCCCATACATTGTCATCATCATTTGGTAGAAAAATGTTGTTGATGTTTTTGTTGGCGATCCCTAATTCAGAAATTGGCGGTTAATCATTTATTTGGAGAGTAATTCTAGAAATGCCAAATATCTTGCATACTTCAGAGATTTTATCACAAACTAGAATAACATAACATAACATTACATAAATATTTATTTCTCTTCCACAAAGGTGTCTTACAAACTATTACATAAAAGTGCAACATTATTTGATAAATCCTTTGTGGGAGACTGGTATCTGCACTAGGAAATCCTGTCACACAGATTACCAGCCCCCCACATAAATCTTCGATTATTAATCAATTTATTTGCAAATATTGACCTTTGGTAAAGGACAAGAAAAAGGAAGGAATACATTAACTAAAAATACTTAAAAGAAAACAATAAAATGATTATAAAAATTATTAAAAAAATATTATTATTATTGATATATTATAAAATTATTTTTAAATTATTATTGAAATATTGATAAATTATTATTCAATTATTATTAAATTATTGTAAAATATTTATAAAATTAATTTTTATGAGGTGTGGAGGTCGTAATGGTGTGGTGTGGAGTTTGTTATTTTGTGGTGTGGAGGTCGTTATGATGTAGTGTGGAGGTCGTAATAGTGTGGTGTAGAGGTAGTTATGGTGTGGTGTGGAGGTCGTTATAGTGTTGTGTGGGGGTCGTTATAGTGATTTTGTGGGGGTCGTAATATAGTAGAGCGGCTGATTGAAGACTACATCATCTCTGCACGCTTAGTAAATTTTCTGTCCTGTCGTAATCGTGGCTCAACAAGTACGTGGTGAGAATTTGCTTACACTTGTCTTTTGTAAGTGAGTATATTTTTAAGGAAGAATTTATTTTATTATATAAATAATTGCCAAGGAAGCAGTAGTTACGATGTGAGAGACTACTTTTACTCCGATTTGTTGAGCACGCATTGGTTTTGATTATTTTGCGAGAGTACAAAGATGGGTCGTACTTCAATTCAGCATGTTTGCGTAATATTGTCTGTAAGATGAAAAGTTGTCGAACAGTGGGAACCTTGCACTTATCATAGAGTTGCAGGGTGTGCACTTGCACTTAGCATAGAGGAGCAGTGGTAGGGTGAAAGAATGGTAAAGCCAAGGCAACCTTAAGTACTGCTCTTTGTGCTCGCTTGACTTTCAACTTATATGATTTGGGGGCACCAGCCCAAACAGTTATGCATTAGTCATCAGTCATTACATTATGCATTTAATATGCACTGACATAGTGCAAAGTAGACACTTTTGAGGACCTTAGCATCAGCTACATTTTGTAGGCTTTTAAAAATGAAGATGAGCTTTCTAACTCTCTTGGATAACCCATCTATGTGGGTATTAAAGTTCAAGTTTTTGTCTATGATCACACCAAGATACCTAATCGAGTCCACTTTTTGGAGTTTAGGGCATGAGCATGAGTTGGAAGTGTCATTATTGCACGAATGGACTGTTATATTTAATAAAGGGTTACTTATTGGGTTTGGGTTGTTTGATAGTGTAAATGTTATGTATTTAGTCTTAGAATGATTTGAGATGCGAAGTTTCAAAACATGAATATTTTAAGAAAAACTGCTTACATTGAAAGAATTAATATACGGTTCCTTTGCCATCATAACAGTGAATTCTGCTCCTTTCCATTCTATACTGCCGTTGTTTCTTATCTGGATTGAGAACAAAGAATTAAAAAATATTTATGTCAAATAAATGAATAGTACAACTAGTAATTAAAGGACGGATTTAAAGCGAGGGCCATAGTTGAATCACGACCAAGTGAAGGGTTCTATCAACTGAATCACGACCGTAAAGAGTGATTCATGGCCGTCGATATAAATCCATTTTATTTTAGATTTGCATACTATACATTATACCATGACTACGAGAAAAAGAAAGATTTAAGCGAAAAGCACAAGGAGTTTCTATGTCGAGTATTCTTTACGCAAGGAGGTTGTAAAGCATTGAGATGGAGTTTGACTTTTTAGTATGTTCTAATTCAAACTGTGTGTTCAAAGACCAAAATAGTGATTGAAAGTGTTTACGCCTCGCCTCGCCCTACTATATTTGGGTCAGTTTCCTTCTAACCGGATGCAGCTGAGTACCAATATTTTTTGGAGCAACTGCCTCTGACCTTCACAAACTATACGCGTCACAAATAAACATTTGTTTTGTTCTTTTTTTGTTTAACCAGTAACTGGGTAACACCATAACCCTTGGCAAGGCTGGTATCAGATTTCCTGACTCTCTATTCTTCTTCTCTATTCGTAACGACTGTCAAATGGCAGCTTAACGGGTTGAATGTCGTAATTACCGAAACAATTAAAAAGCTATTGTGTCTCACGTGAATCTACGTTTCGGGCATACAAGTGGTTAATGTAATTGCCGAGGCAAGGAGGAATCTCGCTAGAGATCTTATCTTATTTTGTGGAGGGGCCGAGAAATAACTCGGACACTTCGACCCAATACACCCACCCCTAGGAGATTCATTCGCTTACAAACCAGTGCATCCCATGTGCAAAGAAAGTTCTCCATGCGTTCCGTATGTTCCCCACACAACCTGCACATGGGTGTCGCGGTTAGACCCATGTACATGAGCGGCCAGTAAAGGACCCAAGCAGGTAACGGATTTGCCCTCTACTCATAATCCAAATGCATTCCCGTGTTTTGAACGTAGTGCCCAGGAATTTTCCCTTAGTGTTCCAGACCGGTAACCACGCAAAAATGCCGACACATGGTTCTGGACCCACAAAATCATTTGCTGAGCCCTCTCTTGCCAGTTCATCTGCCATTTCGTTACCATGGATTCCTTTATGCCCAGGGACCCATATCAGTCTTATACTGTTATGCTTCTTTGCTTGGATTGATATAGAGATGGTTCTTTGTTAACCATTCCGCTGTCATCCTCAATACCTGTTGTAATAATCCAGAGACTATGTTCGGGAATTTACCATTAACCATTATAGCTATGTCATCTGCATAGCCTACTATGTAGAATGGTCCAGTATTGAGTTAGGTAAGTAGCGAGTCTTCTACCAAGCACCAAAATTTATAATGGTGACAGCAGCCTTGCGGACAAACTTTTGTTGTTTTGCGCTAAGTCTGTCTCCCATCAGTTCCGATTTGATTATTCTGCTTCTTAGCAAATAGTCAATCCAATGGTTTCATTGATGCCATGTTCCTTTGCAGCAATGCGTATAGACTTAAATGTTGTCTTGTCGAAGTCTTCCTTTATTTCGAGGTAAATTTCTTGTCCCTCTAGCGCAGCCTCGGTGCGACTCGCAACATAGTGCAATGCCGTTTCCGTAGATTTGCCAGGGCTGTAGGAGCACTGTAGTTTATGTACAGGAATTCTTTATGTGGTCCCTCTCTTAGGTACCTGTCTACCAGTTTCTCCAGAGCTTTTAAGAGAAAGGACGATATAATGATGGGCCTGTAAGTTTTAGCTTCTTTGTAAGTCGGTCTACCAGCCTTCGGTATAAAGGTGACTTTGACCTCCCTCCGTGCTTTGGACACGTACCCAAAGGCTAAGCAGGCTCTGTAGAGCTTACTCAATTGGAGTATCAAAACAGAGGCCCCTTTTTGCAATAATATTGGGTAGATGCCATCCGGACCAGGGGATTTGAGAGGCTGGAAGCCCGCTATGGCAAGCTTCAGTTTATTTTAATCTACCACTTTCATTCCCGTGAGCCAGTTATTTTTGAAAGAAAGAAAAAGAAAACACATTTATTTGACACAAGCCAGAGCACACAAAATATACATTAAAAAAAAAAGAAAACTGGACGTGTGCCTTGTGAGCTCGTCCTTTGTGGCTGGTTGCACTTTATCGCTTTCGTGCAGTACACATTTTGGGATGTGAGTCTTAGCTAGAAATGGTCACCCACCAACAGATTGATCTCGGCAAGCGTAGCTTAACCTTGAAGATGGGAAGCGTAGTAATTATTTAGCCATGAACTATTCAAATAGATGAAGTTTATGAACCTAATATTACAGAGTCTTTAAAGACGTGATAAGACAAATTTCATTGTTTCACTAATATCAGCTTACAGAGCCATTCTACTTTCTGTGGGAGGGGGACCAGTACTGAAAAAGAAGAGCTATGTTGTAAATGACTGTAATATCTATTTACTAGCTGCCTGCCCCGGCTTTGCTAAGTTCGATCTACTTCTTCATGATTCTGATTGCTTGGTAGTTCACATAATTCAATTCCCGGATATACTTCTTTTCTTTATGTTTCTGTTCTCCTGGTAGTTTGTGTGTCACTCATGATTCCAGCCCCGGTTTTTTTTACTTAAGGTTTCTGATATCCTGGTCAGTTGTGGAACATCTAACTGAGCTTTCAGAAGGTCTTAGAGTAAATAAAACGACCATACAAACTTTTATCCCCTATTTGACTCCTTTAGGGTATAAATTTCGAAAAATCCTTTCTTACATAACACCTACAGTATAAAATCAATATCTTCTCAAAATTTCAAACTTCTATTATTAGTGGTGTTTGGGCGTTGATATGTCGGTCGGGACATTTTCTTCATTTAACCTTTAATTACCTGTCTCGTTTGTGTCGAGGACGCGACTGCTGTGTGTGAGGTCCCCAGTTCGATTCTCAGGACGGGCAAAGCGCTGGGTGGGTTTCTCAGTGACAGACTGGAGTTTGGAAGTTGGCGGTGTAAAACCCTCTCGAAGAGCCTCGGCAAGCACGTTAAGCCTTTAGTTCTACGCCTGATCTTTTTCCGGTTGTTTCGGATTTCAATCCCATCGCACTATGAGGGAACAGAGAGTTCACCTTTGTCTGCATATACACTTGTGCAATATAATATAAGAATGCCACGTGATTTTTCCGAATACCGAATATTCGACTAGGCTCTCGATCGAAGCGCCAAATATTCGGCGGCCGAACATTCGAAGAAACTTAGTACATTTCGCGGGTGACAGGTTACATCCTGCACCTTACAAATGGTGGTCAGCAAACGCAAAACAGTTTCCAAGCCTAGATGAATTTGCTAAGATTAGCCACTCACTATATAAACTTCTACCGGGGGCAGATAAATAAATATAACTTCATCTCGAAGGCTTTTGATAGGGTCTGGTATGAAAGCCTCATTGGTAAGCTTCCTTCATTCGGTCTGCCCAGTGGTCTGTGCGATTGTATTGCAGACTTCCTGAGGGACCGGTCCATTCGAGTGGTTATTGATGGCCGCTCGTCTGACCAACTGGGTATTAATGCCGGGGTCCCTCAGGGATCGGTACTCTCAGCAACATTATTCTTGCTGCACATAAATGATCTGCTAAAACCTTTGGGTATGCGGCCTCTCCGGGAGGCCATGGTTGGGCGCTTGAGTCTGTCCTTGAAGGCAGTCTCCGAATGGGGCGATGCCAATCTGGTCCGGTTCAATGCTGCTAAGACCCAGGCGTGTCTTTTTTCCGCTAAAAGGAGCCAATTCCACCCGGCTCCTTCTTTTTTCGTGGTGTGGCCGTGCCGATAACTGACCATCTTGAGGTTCTTGGCATTACGTTGACATCGACACTCAATTTTGGCCCATTCATTGAGGCAAAAGCTCAGCTGGCTGCCAAAAAATTGGGGATCCTCGCGAAGGTGAGACGGTACTTCACGCCAGAACAGTTGCTCAACTTGTATCAAGCGCAAATTCGATCATGCATGTAGTACTGCTCTCATCTCTAGGTCGGATCTGCCAAGTACCAGCTGGATGCACTTAAGTCGATCGAAAGACGGGCCAAGAGGCTTATCGACAATGAAGTACTGATCGAATCTAGGCTCCAGAATCTCGAACATCGGCGCCGAGTTGCCAGCCTGTCGGTTTTTTATTGGTTACATTTCGGGGAGTGTGCGTTGGAATTGCATGAACTAATTCCTCCTAGCCCGTTCCATCATCGGACTACAAGACGTACGGCGATGCGTCATCGGTACATGGTGGGCATCCCACCCATACGCATCAAACGTTTTGGGAATACTTTTATTATGCGTACAGCAAAGGTGTGGAATTCTCTGCCGGAGTCTGTATTTCCTGATAGCTACAACCTGGGAGTCTTCAAGTCAAGAGTGAATAGGTTTCTTCTAGGCAAGCGTGCTTCATCGTCGACTACATCATCGCTTACCATCAGGTGAGATAGTGGTCAAGCGCAAGACTAACAAAAATAAAAAAAACTTCTCCCGATTGATAGTTTATGAGGATAAGCGCAATCGTTTGTATTTACAAATGAAATGTAACAAATAATATCACCCGCGCCGGTAACTAGTCTCCGCTGATATTGGCCGCCGTTGCCTAAACTTGGTCTGGAGGACTGCTATTAATTAAATTAATTAGATCGTAATTTGTACGACAATAAGTTCCCCTAAAACGGATGTACGGATTAACGTATTATGCATTAGATACGTCTTTTTTACTTTCAATCAGGACAGTTCTTGTTACGTCGTATGGTCCTTCAACAACCACTCAGTTCAGTTACTTGAATAATATAACGGAAGAAAATACTTAGATGAAAAAGAGCAATAGTTATAAATGTAATAAAAATACTTACCGGGAATTCGAGATGGTCATAAATAGTAGTATTTTCCAAAATCTGTTTATCTGTGATGTTAAG
Organism: Anorthoa munda; assembly: GCA_945859665.1. Lineage (NCBI taxonomy): Eukaryota > Metazoa > Arthropoda > Insecta > Lepidoptera > Noctuidae > Anorthoa > Anorthoa munda. The sequence continues at coordinate 25,393,237 of OX243905.1, read as the reverse complement.
CCTGTGAGAATCCCTGCAAAGATATTGATACGTTATTCCACATTGTTAGACGAATTAATAGCTGAACAAGCTTATAATTATATGTCCTAACTGCGCCCCGAACGTTGATATCAGGAAGAAAAGTATCTAACAAACAAATATCAAAGGTACCAATTCGGGAAAGCTTAAGGAATAATGTTTTTTTATATATTTTTCGACACATACACAGTGGGATCATAAATATATCGCATCTACAAGATAATTAGCAAAACATTGGACTGTACCGTGTAAGGGTTTGCCTGAGGTAGCCATAGTACACGAATATTTTTTTGGCCAGTGACTGGTCACAAGATAAATGATAATAATTAGGTAAATGGGGTGAATAGGCACATATTTCAACTTTCACATTGATTTTCTCAGATATTTTGTAAGCAAACTGTTAAAGCATTGTGAAAATGCAAGCCGCGTTGTATTTTATCAAATACTAATGCTAAAAAAATTGTGAAAACGTGAATTAATTGTAAAATCGAAAAAAGAAGCGTTCTCCCAGGTACTATATAGGATGATATGCAGTCCTATCCATAAAAACTTATAAACAGTTTATCTTAAATCCCTCCTTCTTGGTCATATCACTCACCCAATATTGAAAACGCCATCCGAAGATAAATCTAATATTATTTCTTTAGTTTCATTTTTGTAAACACTTTCTTCGTTACAGTTTTCATATACATGCACTTCGACTCGAATAAAACGTTGTTCGGTCGTCGGCTTTGTTAGAGTCAGCTCAAGGTCGATGGAGTACTGTAAGAAAACATCATGTTTTAGGCTTAAAACTATATATTAATACGTGAACAGAAAACTTACATATGTACCGTATTCATCGCGCCCACGAGTAATTCATCAATTCGTCCTTCATTCCTACGGCCCGTTTAGGACAACTTGTTGTAAATAAAATAAATAAATTATATTTTCATTTTGCAACTCGTCCCACGTTACTATCAAAATGAAAAAACCACACAAAAGCAAAAGTGCTAGGATGAAAAAAAATTGTTATAAAATATTTAATCACATATAAACTGGCAAAAGTTTGTTTTTTCTTGTCTTACTAACTGTATCAAACGTTGATAAAGTTTAAAGTTACACCCAAAAAGAAACGTGGAAAGAGATGCAGAGTGAAAATATTAGTTATGTTGAAATTCTGCAAGTCGGCCGAAATGGGCCGTAGGCATATATACAACGACTTGATGAATTACTTGCGCCCACGGCGGAGTGTTACATTTCGCATAGTAAAACTGTTATTCTGGTTGTAATGGAAAGAGATCGCACCTTTCCGTTACACCTAGAATAACAGATAAAATAATGTTTAAAAAAAAATTGGATATTTCATATAAAGTTGACGTTTGCTGACCAATTTTTGTGTATTACACATAACAATACATATTTAAAAAACACATATATTTTTTTTGAAAATTGTCTATATTTTCCTTTGAGAAAGTTGTTCATATACATGGCGGGGAGCAGTATTTAAAATATAATTGCACCTTTCCGTTACACCCTGTACTAATAGAGAAAAAAAATAACGTTGAATTTCAACCACCCAGCTATCACTGTTATAACGATATTAGCTGTCCCACTGCAGGGCAAAGGCTGCTTATCCGAATCAGGAAGCGTTTGTCATAATTAACGACCACGATTGCTCATGACCGGCTTTAGGCTTCTTACCCCATTTAAAGAAATCCTTCCAAAACTTGAAACTTCGGCTGAAACTATTTGAGTGTCTCGTTGGCCTTAAAGCAAAATAGTCCTTTGGCGCTAGACAAAGTTACATTCAGTTGGCGATAACACTTTTGTCAAAATTCTAAATGTTACGGGTTGATAAAGTGACATTTCGGAAGCTCATGTGTATTGTGAGAACCAAAAATTCGATGACATGTGACATCCACCAATTCACAATGGGTACGCGTGGTGGATTAAGGCCCATTCTTTCCCTCTCTCATATATGTGGGAATATTAAAAAGCTGATAATGATGTGAATTGTATCATTTTGTTTGAAAATCGTTATCGCTCATGGAATGCCAAACAATATATCTTCAATATTAAAGTCGGTTTATTTTTTTGTTAAAAAGTTTTTCTAGTTCTGCAACGTTTCAATGCTTATGACTTTATTCAGCTATGACCATAGAGATGCGTCGGCGAGGGGTGTTGCGGTTGTTAAATACTGGGCCAAACAAATCATTTGAAAATTGTATTTGCCATCGACACGGTAAGAAGAAGAAAAACGTTTTAAGAGATAATGGTTATTACTTACATTTGTATCTCTCTTCAGTGGGCTAGGTAGGTAACATCTGTATCCATTATTGTAATTATGGCATACCCCTTGGCCAAGCGGTGCGCCGTCCACACGAAACCAAACACATGCTCCATAAGACGCGTTGCCTGTGTTCTGGATTGTAATCTTCACTGTCTCGTTGGCAGAGGAGCCTAGTAGGTACGGCTCACTGTAATATAATTTTAAGATATTAAACGCTGTGTAAAATTAAGAAATATTTCGTGGCTTTTAATTCTACAATGCAAATACATTACGTTGTAAGACATTACGTTGAATGTCTATAATATGTTGGGAATTAGATCGATAAATATATAAAATAGAATTTATTTTTACACTTAAATACCGTTACCATTTTTAAGTGTTCTTTTTTCAACTAAAACATCTCGTGTGTAATGTTCCGCTAAAAAGTTACTTTAAGTTAACGTGTAAGTTTAAGTTACTTTTTTTTTAAACAAATTTAAATTATGTTTATTCGACTAACCTGCCAGACCATTTTAAATCCAGAATAGACAGATTAGGATTGCAATCGTTACCCCTACAATGCCGGGTTACATCTAAACTTGTGTTCAGTTTGCTGTATGGGCTCGCTACAACCCACTTTTTGTTGAATTCTGTGGAAATAAATATTATACTTTTATGCCGCTCTAAATGTTGAAGAATCAGCTTATTACGCTACACTACTGGGATGCTGGCCTCCTCTTAGTGTGAATTGGTGAATGTTGTATGTCTTCGGATTTTGGTTTTATGACATGCTTTTTTACTCCTCACGACGTTTGCCTTCACAGTTTCGAGAGCAGTGGTGATGAATTAAAAACACATAGGAATTACAACTCTTAAGTCGAGGCTATTACCAAACTGCCAATGCTACTGCCACTGCTCCATTACCAAAGTATGTCTTAATAAAAGTATAAAAAAAGAAGATTTGATCACTTTTACTATCTTGATTAATTTATTAGGTACCTCTCATATTTGTGTCGGAAAGATATTTATTTTGTAGTTTTGCTTTGGATTCAAAAGTGTAAAGTCCTGGCTCCTTATTATTCTGCAAATAATTAAAAACAACATCACATTAGAAAAGGTTGATTAATGCACAATTTTAGCCATGTAGGGACAGCTAGCAGTTGTAGTAGACCTTTTGAAGGTAATTTCCGCGTCTCCACTCGACTCGGTTGTCTCAAAATATCTCGATTAATATCAATAAATAACAAGCCTTAACTAACAATTTGATCGATTCGAATGGAGAATGTAAGGATCGTGTGTATGTAAGGATCGTAGCAGGTGGCGTTCTGTAGTTTCTGCCTACCCCCATGGGAAAAAGGCGTGAGTTTATGTATGTATGTATGGAGAATATGACTTAGAATTTATGGGTTTGAAGGACACTTTATCTAGTCCATTCGATCCAGTCGTAAAGACAACGAAAAAAACCCTTGATTAATGTCAATAAAAAAACCGGTCAAGCGCGTGTCGGACTTCGCACATTTTGGATTCCGTACCAAACCGTAAAAATCAAGTTCAATCAAGTTGGTTGTTATTACAACCAACTTGATTTTGCGGTAAAAAATGAAGGAATTAAAAAAAAAACAGGTTTCTCAATATATTGGTATTTGCTAATAAACTATACGTAGTAATATATATATATATATATATAGAATATAATCACCAAATTTGTCAATGGAAAGTAAAAAAATTCATCGGCACAAAGTATTGTTATAAAAGCAGACTTTGGTGGCTTCTCATTCCTTTGTTTTCCAATATTTTTGTAAACAAAATATACAATACTAGCTGTTGCCCGCGGCTTCGCTCCCGTGGGCCACCCCACAGGACACGTTTTCGGGATAAAAAAAATAGCCTATGTTACTCAGGAATAACGTAGCTTTCTATTGGTGAAAGAATTTTTCAAATCGGCCCAGTAGTTTCGGAGCCTATTCGGTACAAACAAACAAACAAAAAAATCTTTCCTCTTTATAATATTAGTATAGATTAGTATAGATTTATCTACTCAACCAGATCTAAACAAAAATACCCTATTCGATCGCACCTTTTCGCTGTATGGGAGACCACATAAAAATATATTTTTTTAATGCCAGTTTATTTGGATTTGGATCAACAAGATGCTTGTACTGTGAAAATTTAAGGACTGTAGCTTCAACCGTTTGGCTGTACCTGTGTGACAGACGACGGACAGACAGAAGACACGTGAGTGACAGCAATAGGGTTCCGTTTGGACCCTATGGGTACAGAACCCTAAAAACCGGCCAAGTCCTTGTCGGACTTCATACATTTAGGGCTCGTACCAAAGAAAAAAACTAATTTATAAATATTTTGGTATTTGTCACTAAAATATACGTAACTAGCTGTTTTCCGCGGCTTCGCTCACGTGGGCCACCCCACAGGACCCATTTCGGGATTAAAAAATAGCCTATGTCATTCAGGTATAGTGTAGTTTTCTATTGGTGAGAGAATTTTTTTAATCGGTCCAGTAGTTTCAGAGCCATTCAAACAAACAAAAAAATATTTCCTCTTTATAATATTATTATATTATATTATATTATATTATATTATATTATATTATATTATATTATATTATATTATATTATATTATATTATATTATATTATATTATATTATATTATATTATATTATATTATATTATATTATATTATATTATATTATATTATATTATATTATATTATATTATATTATATTATATTATATTATATTATATTATATTATATTATATTATATTATATTATATTATATTATTTTATATTATATTATATTATATTATATTATAGTATAGTATAGAAGTATAGAAGATAATAAACATATCACAAAATTTTAAGTTCATAGGTCAATGGGAAGTTAAAAATTCTTCGGCACAAATTTATGTGATAGACCCTATAATGAGATACTTCTTGATATCGATGGCACTTTAGTTCCTAAATTAATTCTACGACTGTTTGATATATTTCAAAGTGGCTAGCAATAAAAGAAATGTGTCAGAAAATAATTTAATAAGTTGATATAAAACGAAGAATTAGATTAATAAAGAAAATTCGGTCTTTATTTAGTACACTCAGTCACTGGGTGACACAGTTAGAAAAACATGGGCTACGCATAAATCGAAATAAAACTGAGTATTTGGAATGTGATTACGGAGGGATAGCAGAAACGGGTTGCGATATTTTTATAGACAACTGGGCACTACCCAAAGTGGACCATTTCGAGTACTTAGGTTCGGTGCTTATCCCTGACGCAAAAGTGGATAAGCTAGTTTATAATACACTCGCGAGCAATGAAAAAGTTCCAGTGACATAGCACCAAATTAATCCTAAACGGGAAAGGCTAGCTTAATGATGCCGTCTGCAATATTGAAGTACATTTAACAGTGCTTCAGAATATTACCAACTAAAAACATAAATATTGTGTTAAAATTTTAAATTAAATGTTTTAAAAAATTGGGCCATTTGGCAAATAAAAATAAAAATAAATCTCTAAGTAGGGGTTTTATTAGGTGTAAACGTAGGTTTTGATAACTCAGTACTTGTTGTTTCCTTCATGTGCTCTCAATACAGCTTCTACGCGATTGGGCATGCTGAATACCAGATTCCTCAGCATATGCTGAGGAATGTTCTCCCATTCTTCGATGAGCGCGTAATTCAAGTCACGAAGAGTAATTGGAGATGGAACTCTTTTTCTCACACGTCTGTCAAGCTCGTCCCAAGCATGCTCAATAGGATTCAAATCGGGGCTCCTTGCTGGCCACTCAATTTTGTGGATTCCTACGTCCTGAAGTACAACTTATTTACAACTTGAGCAGTGTGGGCCCGTGCATTATCGTGCATGAACACTGCATTGTCGCCATTGACCAGCATGTTCATTGAGAATCTCATTGATGTATCACACAGCAGTTAGGTTCCCGTTCTCGATTGGAACTAACGCTGTTCGCCCCTCTGCAGAGATACAAGCCCACACGTGAACGGTACCTCCGTCGTGTGACACTTTTTCTTCAAAACACGTTTGTGCAAAAAGTTCTCCTGGTAGATGACCTTCGAACTTGAAGAAGTTGTTGTTGAACCGCAACTCCCGTCTGATGTCGATTTCTTAACATGGCTGCCGCAATGAAACGATTTTCTAGGACTGTTGTGCACCTTGACTTGCCAGTACCTGGTCTTCTCAGGTTTAATCCAGTCTCCCTAAACCTTTGGCTCACTCGTCGGACAGTAGTATGTGTCACGCCCATTATTCTGGCCGTATTTCTTTGGCTAGTCCCCAATTCCACCATAGTGATGATTCTCGTACAATCCTCGGGTGATAGAGCCATGATTTATGGGTACGAGAGCCGTAAGACTTTACAATTTAAGAATTATTTCACAACGGCGAAAACAAAGATGAAATCAAAAGCAAAACAAAAAACGAAATAAATGTATTCCGAAATTTTCAAACGCCAAAATTTTGTTTTTCTTCTTTTTTTACCCATGGCTTCAAAAATACCAGTATTTAAAAGAGTTTAAGTTTGCATAATAAAATAGATTTCATTATACTTTTTAATTTATGAAACTAGGTTCTATGTCTCTTGGCGCGTAGTGTTCCACGCGCGCCTCAAAGAGATGTCAGCAAAGTGACGGAGTCCGATAGGGCCGATGCCTGTCTGGGTCGCGGATAAATTTTAAAAAGAGTTACCGCGGCCCTGGCACAAGCAACTGAAGGAACACGGGTGGGTTTTAGTCAGTAAAAGTCTGACACGCCCTCCCGCTTCACCCAGAGCGGGAGAAGTCATTGGATGAGTTACAAAAAAAAAAAAAAATGTTGCTATGTCTTAGGAGATATTAAGGTGTTTGTCGGCATTTTGTGGGTGGAACTTTTTCATTGCTCGGCAGTTTATTAGTTAGGATTAGTATAGATTTAACAGCTACTTACCAATTCCACAGTGACGTTCTTGCAAAACTTTTCAGTTCTGTTAAAGCAACTGTCGCAAGAGAAATCGAAGACAATTTTGCGATTTTGAACAATGGCCGCTTCGCCGATGATGCTGTTTTCAACAGTAATGTCTGGAAGCGAACCAGACATTTACATATCTATGCAATCAGCATTTTCTATCACACGATTTAAGCAAAAATAAAATCGGTCGGCTTTTTATCCGTTACATTTCGGGGAGTGTGGGATGGAACTGCACAATTTGATTTCGCCTAGCCCTTTCCATCATCGGGCTACAAGACATACATGGTAATTCGCCATCAGTAAATGGTGGACATCCCACTCATACGCAAAAAGCGTTTTGCAAATACTTTCATTGTGCGCGCAGCTAAGAAGTGGAATTCCCTGCCGGAGTCTTTGTTTCCTGATAGCTACAATTTCGGGTTTTGAAATCAAGAGCGAATAGGCTACTTCTGTGTAAGCGTGCTTTACCGTAAACCACATCATTGCTTATCATCAGGCGAGATAATGGTCAAACGCGGGATTATCGTTAAATTAAAAAAATATATATAAAAAAAGAAATAAAGACAGCTGTTCAACTAGTCCTCAATGTAGGTGTTCCAATCATATTAACACCTCTTTTTGGGTTGATTTCAATGCCTCGATTTATGCTTACGTCTATTATGCTCGTTTTCGAGTATATAACTTACTTCCAATAATTTCATCTGCTTGTGAAGGAAAATGCACATCAGCGCAAACTTCAACAATAAAGTGTGTATCTTGTTCTCTTACTGTCTGTAAACAAAATACGTCATACTAAATTAATTCTGGGATTGTAAATAGAGGAACACGCACCACACTTAAGGTCCCGACTTCGGCAGGATAATAATCCTAATCTTGGTAAATACTGTTAAACTATAAGATTTTGACCACAAATATTTAGTAAAGGACGCATGCAAGGCCAAGACTTAGTGAGTTTCAATGCAAGGCTACTCTTATTGACAATATTCAAGTGGATACGCAGAAGTGCTGGTGCGACTATGGACTTGACCGACTTGACGATTAGTTGGCGCTCAAAAGGCCAACCAGTCGGCCGACTAGTCGCTGACTATAAATGTGGCCGGATATCCGGCTTACCCGACTAGTCGCAGACTTTTACCAGTTCACCAATTTTAACTTGCGTCGTGCCTGACGCAAAAATAATTTTTTTCTTTCTTTCTTTCCTATCAACAACAACAACAAACCTGTTTGAAACTATACAGGGTATAACGGAAAGGTATCATCACATTTTAAAAACTGCTTCTAACCATATATTCGTATTTGAACAACTGTCTTCGAGGATATTTAGCAAATCCCAAAAAAATATGGATTATCCAAACAAAGTTGTTGTCACGTGACAAACATCTGTATGGGAGATATATTTTTTTTGAATTGGCTATGGCTTCCTTGTAGAACGATGTACATACACATGGGTAGAAGCAGCTTTTAAAATATGATCGCAACTTTTTGTTACATCCTGTGGATAAGTCTATAAATAAAACAATGTCAATCAGAATCACTTCCTTTCTTCGACCCGTCTTACTCTCGTATCATTAACAAGACAGAAATAAACTTACCGGTTCGCCAATTAGTTTGGTGCTCAGTGTCACGTTGATATTTCGGACGCATTTGAACAGGAGCACATTACTGGTGCCCGGAGAACCTGCTACCAATTCTGTTGAAAAGTATGTTAGTTTATGTACCGTAAGGGTGAGGCCAAACGAACGTTATTTTATGAGTTTTGGTGCGTTTTTTGAGTCACGAAATTTACGTTCTACTGGAGTATTTCACTCATTTTGCGTCGCCGTGTGGTACTTTAGTATGACACCGAATTCAGCGTAAATTCCGCGACTCATTTTACGCGAATACGCAGCTCATAGAATTACGATATATTGGCCTCACCCTTAAACTATTGAATATCTGTTAATATCTTCAATATCTGAATTGTTTTAGACCCAAAGCATAAAACGCCATAGATACTGCTATTTGTAATACCATTCGTGGCCACGCGAATGACAATGCTGTCTCTATCAGAGACTGCTGATGCGTCTCGGTGATCAGTGATTTCAGTGAATTTTCTTTTATATTGTGTTGCAATGACTCGTATCTTTTTAGTTTAGAAAATGCATCTTGCAGCTTGGTGGTCTCTAACACTCGTTTATTGACATTTGGAATACAGAGCCTTTGCAGATGAATTGCTGTGCCAAAAAAGAACTGAAATGACTCATGTTAAACTATTACTACAACATACTCAAATCAGAACGTAGTAATGAACGATTGATGGCAGAAATTAGACACTAAGATGAGTGCGAGTGAATTAAACTTTCCCGATCCATCAAGACTAAACAAAGGTTAGGATAAAATGTTTGTATTCTCACCATTACACCCATTGCCATCCACGTCGTCAACAAACTGAAGACTAAAGCCGAGGGCCCTATAGGACTTCTTCTGAATCTTCTGCGTCAGCTTCAGATCTGACAACTGGATACTTTTGAATTCCTGAGGCTTCATTAGGGTATGGAAGATCTCGTAACCGGAGAGTATGTAAATTGCTCCGCTTCCATTATCCTCATATGGCGCGCTCACTACTAGTTCTGTAACAACAAAAATCATTTAAAGTTTAAAATTTTCTTCTCCTTAGTCCTTAAATTATTATTTTTACACTAGGGTCTTTCAGGGGCCATAAAGAAATGTAGTAAAAACGGAAAAAAAACTCCTATTGGAGGAAAAATTGCCCGACCCGACAACCCAGGACAGATTGTCCTGGCGCCAGAAAATTAGGAGAGCCGACCCCACCTAAAGTGGGATAGTGCTAGAAAGAAGAAAAAGAACAGATTTAAATGCGGTTTCCATCGTAGACAGAGTGATTCAAGAGAAAGGTTTATATTATGTAAAATACATGCATGTTATAGTACAGAAAAGCCGAGAATTTCAAATATATATCTTAAAAAGATCTACAAATAAATTTGGAATGGTATATGTCCATTTCCTAAGGATAACCCACACTAACCATTTTTATGATTTTCATTTTACAAAAATGGGTTATTTAGGAAGGTATTTTAAACAATATTATTTCTTATACAATTAAATACGTTAGATACGTTGTACATATAGCAGCAGAAAAACCTCACCCCCTAGTAATGTATAAAAAGCGACATCTATGGACAGGAGGATATACTACGATGTTTACGTGCATCACGTGCGCGCCATGAAATCAATAAAACTGCTAAGATATTCTTAATAGAAATAAAAAATCTGACGGCGCTCATGCAAGCGACCGCCAAGTAATATCCATCGCATCCTACCTATTGATATTTTTTATAACTTTCAAACATGTTCCACAAACATTATACTTTTACAAATTAAATAACGCTGCGAAAACGGAAAATACTTAAATAATAAAATAAAATAGAAAATAACAAACCAAATAGCATAAACACAGAAGGTGGGTCAAAGTATGTATAATTATGTGTAAGTATAATACACATAAAACATAATAAATGTAGGTAGACCTATGTAGACCGACGTCCGCGATGCTCAATGATCATGTAGTACTTCGACGTCTAGGTTTTTTTTTTTTTTTTTTTTTTTTATCTATTATAGGCTCGCGCTTGACCACTATCTCACCTGATGGTAAGCGAAGATGTGGTCTACGATGGAGCACGCTTGCCTAGTAGTAACCTATTCACTCTTGACTTAAAGACCCCTAGATTGTAGCTATCGGGAAACAGACTCCGGCAGGGAATTCCACTCCTTAGCTGTACGCATAATAAAAGTATTCTCAAAACGTTTAGTGCGTATGGGTGGGATGTCCACCATGTACCGATGGCGCTTCGCCGTACGCCTGGTAGTTCGATGATGAAACGGGCTGGGCGGAATTAGATCATGCAATTCCATCGCACACTCCCCGAAATGTAACCGATAAAAAACCGACAAGCTGGCAACTCGGCGACGATGTTCAAGGCTCTGGAGCTTTGACTTAACCAGTGCCTCATCGCTGATGAGCTTCTTGGCCCGCTTTTCAATCGACTCTAGTGCATCAAGCTGATATTTGGCTGATCCGTCCCAGAGATGAGAACAGTACTCCATGCATGATCGAACTTGCGCTTGATACAACCTGAGCAGCTGTTCTGGCGTGAAGTACCTTCTCACCACGGTGTGGGTAGGTGTGCCTTGTTTTTGTATACACCGTAAAATTTTGGTCGTTTAAATCCCGTGGAGGGTCGGTGGTACAAGGAACAGTATAGCATATAGTAGAACAACTTCCAAAACAAAACACTAAAAAGTCCAAATAAAATAACTTTTTTTTTTGTTTGATTATAAAACAAGAGGTACCAAAGACACCGTCTTCTGAAACGATAGTTATTTTTGCACTTTTTATTAGTGTTTTGCTTTGAAAGTTGTTTTTTTATGTTTATATCTTTACAAATCGATACCTTTTCATGTAAAGGATCGACGCTCCACGGGATTTGGATTTAAACGAACAAATATAACGGTGTATATGTACCTACGTAGTTAGGTTTAGTACTAAATTAGTTAATTTTAGGTTAGTATAATTAGTTAAGTAAATACATATTCTGTTAAGATAGTTGTAAGTATTAAATACCAACCTGGTTTACTGTCACCGTCTATGTCTTTTGCAAAAATCGCGCTGCCGAATCGGCCAAAGAAAGCAGTGCCGAAAATTGAACGAAGCCTATCTGGTTCGTTGATTGTTTTCTGAGGACAACAGTGGACAATAAGTATAACACTTCCGTCATCATCATCTAGGCCTATATCAGTCTACCAAAGGTCATAGGCCTCTCCAAGAGCACGTCATTTGTTTCGGTTTTCGACAACTCTCATCCAGCTGCTACCAGCCACCCTGCAAAAACTTCGCTCCACCTAACAAAAGAGCGTTCTACCTTACGTTTACCAGTACGCGTTCGCCACTGAAGAACACGTCTACCCCAACGAGCACCGGTACACTACCGTAGGTACTTCAAAATGCTATGACAGTCGGTACATGTTGTCAGTAGCCCGAAAGTCTTATCTTATTTCGAACGATTATCAAGGGGTATCGAACCTGTCTCGTTACAAGGTTTTAGAGGTTATATGGGCAGCTTCTCTTAGTAAAATACTGGTCTTCAGTTGCATGCAGATGGTAAGATAGAAAGCCGTCCTCAAAATAGTTGAGAAAAGTATCTCATCAGCTACGTAGTTGACGACATACTTTAAAATGCCAGCGATTTTTACCAAACTTAATTTGACTGTACTGCGCGTACGCTTTTGACTTTCCAATAATTAAACTAAGTGCATCCTACCAGGATGAACTACTCGGATTTATTTGTAATACACAAGAAAACTTTGTCGATTAGGTTTAAGGTCCAATCATGGTTCGACCTGGAAAACAGGATTTATTTTGACTTGAAATAGTAATGTATCTTTGACTTTAAGATAAAAAAAAATATTTGCTCAAACATGTGTATACATACAGAATTAAAATAATACAAGCATGCAAGATCTTAAATAAGAGTGGCTAACGACATGTCTGCCATTTCTTATGGCGTGCAAATATTTTAGGTACAATTATTTAGGTACATTTATTAATTACTTTGATCGGGTCTCATCCTATTAAGCAACATTTCCTTTCTCAAAGGTAATGTTGGTACATAAAATTATCCAGAATGAAATAGAATGGAAGATACTTGTACCTGTTTCCTGAAGATACATATATTGATGGAGTGCTTTCAAATCGTGTTTTTTTCTGCATCCTCATTTTAGGAGCATGCATACCTCTGGTATAAGTTTGTCAAATTACGAGTATATATCAAAATCAAAATCAAGGTATTTATTTCAATTAAACTTTAGAAGTACTTTTGAATTGTCAAACAAAAAATTAATAAAAAGATGACTCTAGTTGCAAATTCGCAAGCGTCTGTAGGTCTCAATGGAGAAGAATTTGCAAGAAACTCCCCGGACACTCTTTTCCATCAGTTTTAATTACAAGTTTTTGGTTACATCATTCTTGTTGAAAAAATACATATATGTGAGAACGATGTAAAAAGACGTGTACGTAAAAGCGTCTAGAGTAACAAATAATTAAAAAAAAGCACTTTAACAGGCCGAGACAGCTAAGTTATGACCAATCCCAACTGATGGCGCCCGTTCACGAACATGACGCATGGATCGGCACCACTCAGCTCAACCATCATGAAGGGAACCGAATGATCCAACACATGTGCCACCATCAGAGAGAAATTAGAGAGAGCATGACACACTCAACTGCCAGGGCACACAGAAGTCAACGAACGACATATAGGTACAGTGAATGGTAGATTTATCTACAGTCAGAACATAGTACTCACACATGTGCTGTGCAATTATATAATACTAAAAGAAATTGAGTTTATACAATACAAAAATTTGCATACAGTCTTCAGCATGTCCAACAATACTTCGATACTTTTCTGCCCATCACTAATTGTTCTTGCGCCCTAGTGGCTGCGGAGCAGGACCAGCATTGAGCCAAGCATTTTTATCAGCGATGTAATCCCCCAACTTATAATATGCTTGCCTACATAGTGTGCGTTTTATACAAGTCTTAAATTTCGTCTCATTTAGTTGTAGAATGTGGGGAGGAATTTTATTGTAACATTTTATACAGTACCCCATAAAAGATGATGCTACTTTAGCCAGCCTGAAACCTGGTTGAATTAGTTGGTCCCTATTTCTAGTAACATAATTATGTCTGTCACCGTTTTTACTAAAAAGATGTAAATTCTTTCTAACATACATGATGTTTTCATAAATATATTGACAAGGTACCGTCATGATGTTAATGTTCTTAAACAGTTCCCTTAGAGAATCGCGCCGGCGAAGATTGTATATCGCTCTGATGGCTCGTTTTTGCAGAATAAAAATTGACTCAATGTCTGCAGCCCTTCCCCATAGTAAGATACCGTAAGACATTATACTATGAAAATAACTAAAATAGACTAATCTTGCGGTATCGACATCAGTAAACTGACGTATTTTTCTAACAGCATAAGCTGCCGAGCTTAGCCGCCCCGCAAGTGATATTAAATGAGGCCCCCATTGCAACCTCGAGTCTAGCGTGATCCCCAGAAAAACCGTTTTATCGACGAATTCTAGCTTCTCCTTGTTTAATAAAATGTCACAATCATTACTTTTGACATTCGGCAAGACAAATTTTATGCACTTAGTCTTTTTAGCATTTAAAACTAGATTATTAGCCGTGAACCAATTTTGAACCTGTCGCAAGACGGTATTTACATCGTCAACGTTACTCGTACGTCTATTTATCTTAAAAATCAACGAAGTGTCATCAGCAAATAACACCATGTTTAGATTGTTTTTCAATAGATGAGGTAAATCGTTAATGTAGACTAGAAACAAGAAAGGACCCAAAATTGAACCCTGGGGTACCCCCATTTTCACGGTTAACCCGGACGAATTGACACCGTTTATTTGAACTAATTGCTGTCTATCATTTAAATAAGATTTAACTAAACTCAACGCTGATTGGCCTAGCCCGTAATGCTCAAGTTTCAAAAGTAATGTTTCATGATTAACGCAATCAAATGCTTTCGACAGGTCGCAGAAAACCCCTATGGCATCTTGTGCCTCTTCCCACGCTTCAAAGATATGTTTTAATAAGGTGACACAAGCGTCAGTCGTACAACGTCGTATAGAACTTAGCTCATCATAAAAAAAATTGTACCACAGGTTTGTACCGTAACGGTGGCATAATTTGTAATATATAAAAAAATAAATTGGGAAAAAAGAAACTTAGTTGAGTATCTTACCTTATCACCACCTGTGTAAATATGTAACGCTCCGCACTCATAGCATTCATCGTCAGACTGCGCGGGCGCACCGACTAACAGTTCATCACGTCCATCGAAATTGAGGTCGACAGCGCTCATCGTGTTGCCGAACATTGCTCCAACAGCTCTACTCTTTATCATGACATTTTTGGGTAGCAAAGATAGCTTAAAGTTCGTTATAGTTTTTGTGTTTTGATGTTTATATTCGAGGAACGATACCTGAAAAACGATTTAAAGGATTTCTTAGACAACTAACTTCTATTGATTATACAATGTGTCCGCACATCTTAATAAAACTTTAAGGCCGTAAAGTACAGTTTAATTTATAGATAAAGAAATCACCACACTCTCAAAGATAGGGCATTTTTTGTACCTGGCTTACTTATTACGATATACATATAGTCTAACCATAACTTTGGACCTAGGTCTCACAAATGCATAGATTTAATTTGATTTTTACGTCCATAGTTAATCTATACCAATATTATAAATATGATAATTATATATACCATTATAACCACCACCACCACCATATGCCATTCCATTATACCATTATATTTTTTTTTCTTTTTTTAAATTTTTTTGATTATATTATATTATATTATTTATTTATTATTATTTTATTATTTGATTTGTTGTGTATATGATTGTGAGGAAAGGTTTTTTTATTTGTTTGTGATTTTGTTTGTTTGTGCCGAATAGGCTCCGAAACTACAAAACGGATTTTAAAAATTGTTTCACTTATGGAAAGCTACATTATTACCGAGTAACAAAAGCTATAAATTGTTTTCAAAAAAATTAGAGATCCTTATGCACATTGCAACAATGTAACCCAAAGTAGCAAAATTGTGCCTATTAAATTCATTATTTGGCGTGCGCTGAGAAAACTTTTGATGATACATAAAATTATGTAAAACATGATTGAAATACTCATTATTTACTACAAAAAATTCTATGAAAGAATATATCTCACTATCATAGTTAGGTCACAATAGCAGCTTTTGTGTTCTAAAATTTAAATAAATCGCTAGTAGAAACAAAAGTTGGATACATTCGTATTATAGTATTAATTCTTATTCAATGTAGGTAGAGTAGGGTAGGTAGGGTAGGTAGGTAGGAGGTAGGGTAGGGTAAGTAGGTAGGTTAGATATGTAGGGCAGGGTAGGTAGGTATGTAGGATATGGTAGGGTAGGTAGGTTGATCGGTAGAGTAGGGTAAGTAGGTACGTAGGTAGGTAAGGTAGGTGGGTAGGTAGGTAGGTAAGGTAGACAGGTAGGTGGTAGGTAGGTAGATAGCCAGTTGACGGGAGCGTAGCCGCGAGGGTCAGCTAGTTTACAATAAATATTCAACTGACACTCAAGATATAAGATATTTTCGTATCGAGCCGTAAAAGACAAATTGTTAACGTAATTTCACAAGTTTTTATTGCATTTCTTAAAATTCTGCAATATTTTTAGGGACACACATGTCTTTTAAGGCTTTTTTTAGTCTTCGGGTTTGTCTACACACTGAAAAAAGAATCACAGCTCTAATCCAATACCTTTTGATTTTGTTATTACCTAAAAAGAAGCCTTATAATTTCTGCAGAATTTTAGAAAATGCAAAAAGTTATTTAAGTGGGGTGTTTTATCGATAAAATTAAGTGTATTTTACGGCCTTAAAGTTTTATTACTACAAGTCCGCACACATTGAATTTACTTATTTGTTATGCTGTAAAATAAAGAGTATATCCATTTAAATATTTGTATTTGGTAAATATGTAAACTATCCTTCGGAAAATATTGTGTTATTGGTTTGACAGTATTTTTTTGAGTTTTGAATGGTACCTGCGCTTGCAAGATGTTTTTTTCAAGTGTCCTTGGGCGCCCAAAGCCGAAACTAGGAAGCGAAAACACCTAGAAAACTCGTTACCGAATCTATCGCTTATTAATTTGTTCGATTACTTACAATTCCTTCCATATTTCTCTGAAGCATGCTGAATGCGTACACTGTTTTATTCGAAAAGAATTTTCCAGCTGTGAGGCCAAAACCTGCAATAAAATAAAGTATAATGGTTATAAATACTGAAGTCAATGCCATAAAGTATTTAACATGCCCAATGAAAATATTTCAATGCAGTATATAGGCACAACCTTGTAGGCAGGATAATCCATCAGCAACTTGCTCTAAAATACAGTCTTGTGCCATCGGATGTGCCGTAATACAGGTATGTGCCCGACCCAGTTCTCGAGAATGGCAATATCACATTGAACTGGGATTGGTCCATCATCACTGACAGGACTATTGTAGCCTGATATTGTGGTGGTGGTTTTTTTTAAGAGTAAGTATGGAGTTTCTTGTGCATTCTTCTCCATATCAACCTACATTTCCGAATGCACGGTAGAATCTATATTTTATAACATGTAATTTTTTTTATTTACACTCACAACGTAATGTTTCAAATACGAATTCGAGAAATATGTGTGTGTATAAACACGTACTTTATATTCGTGGATAGGTAAAATTTAAAAAAAAAACCATTATAGTTCAACATTTTCCTTCGATTTTCAAACAACTGCATCATAAAATAACTTTTTAATTTTTATAGCACACTTTTACTTTTAAATTTTCTGGCGCGTATGGGCTCATGTCATTGTCAGTTGTCTGTGGATGCGCGCGCTGCGCAATGAGAATCTAAATTGCCCGCCATACCATACCACATATTTTTTCTTTTTCCACTTTTGTTTTATTTCAACTGTATGAGTGAAGATAAAGTAGTGTATGCAATAGCATATAATTAGGTATTAAAACACTCGCGTAATATTATTATCAAATTCGGCTTCGCCTCATTTGATAAACCTACGCTCGTGTTTTAATAACCCCTATTATATGACCATTGCATAAACTACTATTAACGTTCAAAAGTGCCGCATAATGGCCTAGTTGAAATAAATACATTTGATTTGATTTGATTTGATGGAATTAATCGAGAGGCGTGCAATGATTGTTGATATTACCGTTCACTGGGCCCGCGTGGTGGATTACGGCCCATTCCCTCTCACAGAGAGGAGGCCTGTGTCCCAACAGTGGAAAAATTAATAGGCTGATGATGTGATGTATGTAATCAATTGGTTTGTTGAACCATTTTTTTTTTTGTAAGTGATGGAAAGATCATATATAAGTTTTCATATAAAACTATTTTAAGTTTTTTTTTTCACTGTAATTACAAAGTAAAATCCAATCGAAAATATTTTATAGAATCCAGTACCGAAAATACCCCGACAGTTTACCGAACAAACCCGAGCCCGTGTGACGTCACAACGTTCATTTCTACTCATTGTGGCACATAGCTTATACAGTGTTTTGACTTTAAACCGATTCAATCTTATTATTATCGTCAATATATTGATGAATATCGAATATATTGATCATAAATATCGAACCTTAAAAGTTATCGTGCTTGCTTCGTATCATTATGTACGACCACTACAAAAAGATCCCCATTAAATATGTTTCGCGCAATAGCAAAGTATCTAGCAATCTGTACTAAATTTGAGAAATGTTATATGTCTAACTAGATTCCAATTATAATGTGTTAGTTATGTTGTTATCTTGTTTTAATTTAGTATTAGATCCGAATTAATTTCTTACTTTGATCATTAAAGACTGAGAAAAGTAAATTTTTAAGGGAACTTTCGAGCAAAGTTGACATTGTTGTATAATTACGTAACTTGAAAACATGATTTTTGTTTATGAAGATATATCCATTATTTTATTCTTAAATGACAGATATAGGCGTAAAACTAATATTTATGTTTGAATTATGAAAATCGGTAGACGCATTTAAGAGATATTTACTGACGAATTAGTGTAAGGAAAATCTACCAAGTTAATAATTTCACGTTTCTGTTCTACAAACTTTTTAGTGTTTGTAAATAAGTAATATAGATATTAGTGTTTAATATTATTAAGGGATATGTAAATAATGTGAATTAACGAAAATGTTATGTTTATGTGTATCATATTTAGTGGTACCTAATGAATTTTTTTGATATCCAAAGTCGAAGTTTCGCGCCAATCGTGTTTGTTTACTTACTTTACACCAATATCACCTACCCATATTTAATAACGATTACGTTATGACAATTTTGTTTCTAAATGTACCTGGTAAACAACAATAACTAACACCGGTCCACTAACACGTAATATTCATTACGACTACTTTATTTATGCTCAAAACTTCCAAATCGTCCAACAGGTGGGTATATTATCGACATTAGCCTTTATGAATCCTTTATCACACATGACTAAATATTTTTTTTTGTTTAATAATATTTTTGCACTAATTTTCGGATATTTTTAGTCAATTCACGTGCAGTAGACACTGTAATATCGTGAAAATCCTTGAACGTTATGACGTCACCAACATGGCGACCAATCATGGCCCGTTTATAGACAGGTGATTCTTTTTAAAAATTTATCGATTTTCAATTGCTTATAATAAATTGAAAAAAATTATTTAAGAGATTTCTGCAACAACAATATAATTTATTATTATTTATTTATTTATTATTTTATTACTTAAGAAAACTTACAGCTAGGATACAGATAGTAGACAGTTAGTGAAGGAAGGCCAATTAAAAGTTTTCACAGACAATATTAGGGTAGCACAAGAAACAGTAGACAAGCAAGAGTTCGTAAGAAATAAGTACTCGTAGATAATGAAAGATGAAACAGAACAAGTGTCAGTGATCCTCAAAGAAGTTTTTACATATTTTTTTTTTTTTTTATGATATGTAAAGTTTCAAAATACATTTAAAAAATCGTATTTTTTTTTAATTCAACAACCCAATTGTATTGAAATTGTACAAAATCTTCTTTGCCTGTTGCGGAATAACTCCTGCTGATCCTGCAAGTACAATTAGCTATACTATATAAAATATAGAAAAATATAAAATAAACGTTACCTATGTTAAAATACGGCCCCAAGTAGTTGCGAAAAATCGGATTGTCTACCAATGATTTCACATCATGATCCGGAGTTGACGCAGGTACATATGAAAAGTCTCCTGGGAACGACGTCTTCGCTATGAGCAACAAGTCATTGTCCTCATCAACTAAAGTAGACCAACCAATTCCACCCGCGAATCTTGCTGGAAATCAGATTCTTATTTAAGGTTTTATTAATTCCCCTCGTTTCCTGCATAACACATGTTAGAAAGCAAGCCTACTTCCTAGACAATGTGTCTGTTTTTGTAGTTATAAAACTTTAGGGCCGTAAAATAACTTATTTTTATCGATAAAAACACCCCACATAAGCGGTCTTATCCCCACGCTTTCAAAGATAGAGTAATTTTAGAATCTGACTGACTTACGATATCCACATAGTCTAAGGACTATTACTTTGGACTTAGGCCTCATAGAAGCGTACATTTAATATTTACGACTATAGCGGAAAAAACCTACAAAAACATTTAAATATCACAGAAAAGATAAGACATTTTTTATTTTTATTTTATAGTTAAATTATCTAAGTAAGTCAGATACTAAAATTGGTCTATCTTTGAAAGTGTGGGGATAGGCCCCTTATGTGGAATGTTTTTATTGGTAAAATTAAGAGTACTTTACGGCCCTAAAGTTTTATAACTACAAATGTTCTCTTGGGATGACAAAACATTTTTCATGAGCAATTATTAATGCGGATACAAAACATTAAAGAAAAGATAAACGTTTGCTATCATTTATACCCTTCATTAATGAAATGACCAAACGGATTTTCATAAATATAATCAAAATTGACGTTTAAACAATATGGTCATTTTTAGCTGGACATTTCATGAAATGGTCAGCCACATCATAAACTGATCAATTCTATAATCTACACGAACACACTCAGAAATACAATGATCATGAATGATGATGAATGTGATCTACAGAAATATAATTTCGATAAAACAAAATAACATTCCTGGCTTATAATTTCAAATAACGACTTGTCATTTTATAGTATGACAAAATTTCAAAATGAGTGAATTGACCACGAGAGCGTAGTATATCCGATATTTTGAATCTTTCTTTCTTGGACTTTAGGTCTGTTTCAGAATTGAGTGTTTGGAGTTAAGAAGGTGTCAAAACCTACTTTAACCGATTGTGTGCCGTAATAACCGAAATAATTGAAAAGCCAGTGTGTCCCGCGTAGAACCACGATTTAGACACTCAAGCAGTTAATACCAAATTTTGGGCAGTTATTTGTCAAACTCTACACAAGCATATTTATTTACAGTTACTAGACTAATGCCGAGCGCAAACTTACCAACTTTAAGCGTTCCTCGCTCTTTGAAACCTTTTTCTCTTAAGACTCTCTTTTTTATAATATTCACGTAATATTCCAAAAGCCCTTGATAGCTTTTAGTTTTTTCAGGATATTGTATAAAGCATGTCCCAAATGAATCAGTCTCTATCAGTTTTTGACCAGTTGTATCGATCGAAGTCACATTCGTCGTCCATAAAGGGGCACAAGTCTGCGAAATAATGAAGTTGTTACTATTTTCTAGGAGCCAAAAAATAGGCAATCGATTATTTTACGATACAATTTCTCTTACAGGAAAAAATCACGATGCCTAATTGCATTAACTACAATAACAAAATTTTACTTTCCTGTAAATCAGAATCGTTTGGAATGGTACCTATACATATAATTAATATTTTAATCATGAGATCATGGGCGACAGGTCGCTGGAATATCTTGCGACCCACGGAAGCCCCCTTAAGTTCAAGGGGAAATCTACAAGTCCGTGATTAGACCTGTCATACTGTTTGGATCAAAATGTTGGGCTGTGAAAAGATGGATGCAAAGAGATTGCATGTAGCAGAGACGAGAATGTTAAGATGGATGTTCGGAGTAACGAGAATGGATAAAGTGAAAAATGAGTATATTAGAGGCAGTTTGAAAGTGGCGCCAGTTACAGAAAAGTGGAAAAGAAATCGTTTGTCCTGTTATGGGCATGAGGAGGGATGAAACGCTTGTTACGAATTTTAGAGATATGAATATAAATGTCGATGAATATATAGGGAGGGTGTGACCATGTCGACCTTTTTTTTGGTTCAAATCATTTTGGCGATCTCTTAAAAATAAAAATGCAAATTCATTGGAATGTCTGTCAAAAAGCCTCGTTTTTTCAAGGGAGCTGTCAAGAAAAATAGCTCTGGCCTGCTGACACTCAAGGCATTAATTTAAATTTTATATTGGAAAAATTATTATATTATATTAATATATTCGGTTTATGAACTGTGTGTATTGCGTTATATTGTGATTTCTAGTACCTACTTCAAGGTGCCCTTTGGGTAAGTTATTTTGTAATTGTGTCTATGTATTGAGGCTTGAACGAGTATCCATTTTGTAATCATTTATAATTTTTATTGTTTTAGGCACCTTTATAAACCTTTAATAAACGAGGAGATTTGGACGCAGTTTTGTTATTTCGAACCCGACTTCCCCTGCCCATCAAGTCCGCTGGCTGGCCGTGGCAAGGGGACGACCAAAGAAAAGATGGATGGACTGTGTGAGGAGTGATATGAAAGAAAAGGGAGTCAGTGTAAGCGTAACAGGGAACAGGACGGTATGCAAGAACATAACGTGTTGCACCGACCCTAAGTAACATGGCATAAGGGTTTCGTACCCTCGATCGTATCGATAATGATCTCTGGAATTACGAATCCGAATTAAAAAAAAAACATCTAAGCTTTTTGGAAGGAATGGGGGAGTAAATTGCCCGAAAAACAAAAGTTCAAGCCGACAAAAAAATCTGTAAAAAGTGGAAGCAAAACATACTTACAAAAAAGTATTCACTTGTAGAAACTATCGAGGAACCTAAATAAAAGCGTTGATCAGGAAACTTTTCTGAAAGATAATATTGAATAATTTAGCATTTGAGCAGTTGATTAGAACTGGAAAATAATAACTCAAAACAAATATAAAAAAAAAAAAAAAAAAAAAAAAAAAAAAAAAAAAAAAAACAAATATAATAATGTTCATCAGCATCGAGTCGACATGACGTGAGTTATGTGAAAAGTACCATAATATTGTCATCAACCGGAACCAAATTCAGACTCTGGGCTGCTGCTACTCGTAAATTCCAGATGAAAAATCGCATAAATCCACGCTAGACCAATAAGGCATCCGATCTGGGACGTCTCCGTAGTTATTTTGACTCAATGTCTCCTAGCTAACACATTTATAGTAGTATAAATTTGTTAGCTAGAATAGTAGTGTAAAATTAAATGAAATAAGAGAAAAGTAGGTAGGTACTTAAGTAATTCTTACCAGTATTATATTCGGACTTGAGTTCAATGTACTGTTCTACACATGTAATGTTATCCCTTTCAAAAGCTTCCTCAATTTCACAATTAAATACTTTTCCTACTTTGTCCGCTTTTGGAGCTCCGACAACTGTCAAAATAATTTAAATTAATATGTACATAGTCTTCAAGCCAAAAATACGCTTTCACCTGTCTAGGAAGCGAATGCAAGACCACTTGATTAGCAGTCACGCTTGTGGCTACTGTACGGAGGTTGATATACTGTTTAACATGCAATACCTTATCGTTTTATCTGATCTTAGATACCAGATAAATTGATTGTCTTAAAGTCCTAAATGATAAAGCGTGTCGGTAGCAATTGGTAATAAGTAAAAAGTAAATGTATAGTATTGCCAAGGGCTATTGAAAAGTCACATGATCAACCCCTTCCATTTTGGCATTTCGACGATTGCCTTCATGTATGGAATAACTGTTTGTTTGGAGCCTAATGATTGACTATGGTCCAAAAATATCACATGGTTTTTTGATAATAGTTATTGCTGCTACAATGTCACTTTGTATAAAGCTCCTTAGGTCCTATAAAATTAAATTAATAATACAAAGTTTCTCACCTAGAGAGGCATTCTTAGTATAGGTCATAGCAAAGCCGAAGTTTGAGTTGTCGTCAACCTTTGATCCATGGAAAACCACACTTGATGGTTCATGGAAGAACATTGCAGTAGTGTAGTGCAAAGCTTGGACTATGGTTAGAACAGCTAACATTTTTCTATCTGTAATAATTGCATATCAACAACATAACATCGTGCAGTTCCACCATGTGTGCAAATTAAAGTAAACAAATATTGTAGCAGTTATTTTTAATGGCTCATTTACACGAAGTGCAAGTCTGACTGCTTTGGCTCGAGTCATAATACCTTCAAACCCAGGCATCAAGCGACCTGAATATGTCGAACGTGGCAGTATTCTATGTAAGCAACGGCAGCGCTTCGACCGAGCCGCTTTCGGGATTCCGAAGTCAACTGACGAGGTCGTAGATTCAGACCTCGTCAAAGACACAGTGTAAGTGAGCTATTATATAAGCGCCATTTTATAATTGGGCGAAACTTTTATCATTTACCATGCATAAATAAATCGTTGTTTCACCTAGGAATCGAACCCAACATCAGAAATCTCACTTATGAATACTGTGTGGACTCAGGCAGTCATACAAATATACTATCATTTCTATAAAACATACAATATAAAATATAATAATTTATCTAAAAATCTGCCAGGATTTCCGGCTTGAACTAGTAAGGAATATTGAAACAACCATTGATTTTCAGGCAAAAGACGCGGCCAATATTAATATCTTATGTATAATCTATATATTATATTTAAATGGTTTAGTTCAACATCTAATAAACATTGGGGAAACATTAAAAAAAACAAGGAAGTAACTTTCTCTGAAGCCCATTACACTGGCAGTTTTGTACTTTTTTTAAGAGTATATAAAAAAAATCAAACAGTTTGTTTAAATAAATATGATTATAGAGACTAGTAAAAGTATAAATGTAAAATCCTAAAAGAGAAAACCGTGTAATATTATATTATTCGTACATTCAATTTGATTTCCTTTTGCTTAATCTTTAATAACAAGTTGAAATCACTTACCGTCCATAATTTCCTTGTATTTGATAAAATTAATTTGTTAATCAATAAAATCTATATTTAATCACAAACACCTAAACTATACTCTGCATATTATAACTATATATTATATTTGTCTTCCTTTATTCATGGCAAACTGATCAGGAAAACATTAATATTCCAACTGATTCGTAGAAACACACAAATCCTACTGCGAAGTGTATGTGTTACGGGAAAAAAATTAATTGGTGCATTGTTCGATTTCCTGTTATTTATTTTTCACAGTAATTAATAGACGATGATTTTAATATCAAATTACCTAACTAAATTATTTAATATATAAAAAAATCGGGACCGGTCAATGTGGCGATGCTTGGGGGAGGCCTATGTCCAGCAGTGGACGTCTTTCGGCTGATATGATGATGATGATAAAAAAATTAAGCAAGCTTTAAATGGACTAGACAGTACGAAATGTTATATCGCTACATATCAAATGTATCCAAACACGATGGTGCTATCGTTTTTGGTTGAAGAGTTGCTATGGCCACCTGCCGGTTCCATCATGAGAGCAGCTCTATAGTGCCATTATTATTGTAATGAATTCAAAATTACATAAGTACGCTAAGTTTCAGCTTAATCGGATGCAAGGAAGTGCTTGAAAATTTGATTACTAGTTGCCAGACACACATACAAAAGCTAGCTAATATAACGCTTGTAAAAACTTAGAAGATTCGATATTCAAAAATTTCAAAATTAATATTATTATTTCCTTATATTGTGAAATTTTAACAATGGTATCGTTGGTAGAATACTTTTTTATTATTTACAACAGAATACAACTATAAAATGAAAGAATAAAATAACGTA
Source organism: Anorthoa munda (assembly GCA_945859665.1). Lineage (NCBI taxonomy): Eukaryota > Metazoa > Arthropoda > Insecta > Lepidoptera > Noctuidae > Anorthoa > Anorthoa munda. The sequence continues at coordinate 25,367,351 of OX243905.1, read as the reverse complement.
TTTACAAACTGTAGGGTGCAAATGCAAATACACCTTAACATTAATTATTGTAAATAAAATCCAAATTTCAGTGTAATGTAAAAATGTCAATGAGTAACGGGCTGGAATCAAGAAATAAAAATGCAAGTTGTCCGATCCAAACCGCCTCTTTTAGAACACTAAATTAAATATTAGTACAAATGCATCATCAATGCTCTGCGTGTTGCTGCTGCATGATTCTCTTATATCTAATGTAGGTCGCAAGTCTAAGTGCAAAGGTGCGAGCCTTCTTATTGCACAGTTACATATTATACAATTTTAAAAACCATGTACGTGCACCGTACACAAACTGATTATATCCGCTGATAGAGTTTCACTTTGTGTAGACCCAGAGGTTTTTCAGAGTGATCTATAGAGTGATTCAAAAGTCAGCGGCATACATTTCCTGAAATCAAAAATCCGCATAATTTTGGACCTCCCATCGTAGGTAAATGTCTCACCCTTGCTTGTAACGGTATTTAATGAAATTGGAATTGTTGTTGTTAACCTAGGTTTGGTGCGTAATTGCGGGCAATGTTAAGTAATTCGTATTACACATTAATACCTGCAACTTACCTGTGAATACATATATAATATAATAAGTGAGTCTTTGGTCACATATTATTAATATATCTCCTTATGTACCACCCTGCCTGTGGACTAACGGATAAGAGAAGGATAAAATTAACTAACAAACCGGTATAGTGACGCCATTTTATAGTTCGTTAATGTTTTAAGGATAAATCTTTTAGTTAATTTATTATTTATTTATTTATTCGTTTATCAGAGTGTATGTGTTCTCAGAGTAGTCAGATAGGAAACGCCGACCTCATCTAGTTTTAAAAAATATGATCGACATGTAAAAGTGTTTGTACAAACCAACTTACAGAAATAAAATCATGTATCACTATATATAAGTCCAGGTTTCCTCACGATGTTTTCCTTCACCGTTGTCAGCGATGTCCAAGACAAACTTAGAAAGTACATATCAATTGAAAAAGTCACATTGGTACTTGCCCGGATTCGAACCCACGACCTCAAGCACGAGAGGCGAGATCTTAGCCTCTGGGCCACCACGACATAATGATATGAAAATTATGATTTATGAGAAGCTCGTGGGTAAGTTATAAAAGACGTATTGGGTCAATCTTCCGACCTGGTAGTCAACCTGAGCCAGATTATCATGGCCAAGAAAAGTGAGCAGACTTGAAGCCAAAGAAATAGGTAAATGACATTAACGAAGAAAGAGACTTCTATGCTTTATCATACACTGAAAAAAATCGTATAAAAAATAGTTTTTATTGTAGTCATGACCTGGATGGGCAGATCCTGAAATCAGTCAGGGTTTCACAAAGTTAAATCATAGATTTAGATTATCGCTCTCTGTATCAAGACCTCGATCCCACTGCATATAGCTTGCTGATAATCTCTTATGGGGACGCTGAGGCTACACTTCACATCAACCGACACACACCTTCACACAAAAACCGGGTTATATACGAAAACGTTGTAGTTCTACTTAGTAGCTGGATTGTGAAGATCTGATGGGCAGTCGCTCAGTGTAAAAAAAATAGGACAAGCGCGTGTCGAACTTCGCACATTTAGGGTTCCTACCAAACCGTAAAAAAAAGTTGATTTTAATATTAACAAATAGGAAATTTCAAAGAAAAATCTGATTGAATCAATATATTTTATTGCTATCTATTTGGGTGGTAAAATATACGTAATAATAAACATTATCACCAAATTTGAAGTTCATAGATCAATGGGAAGTCAAAAAAATGTTCGAAACAATTTCAGATGGTGGGTGGCTTCTCAGCATTTATCTACTCAATGAGTTCTTAATAACGATGGGTTAGGTTTTTTGTTTTCGTCCCTGTTTTCTGTATGGGAGCCCCCGTTAAAAACATTTTTTTTTAAATATAAATATTTGTATAGCTTTGGGTCAACTGTACAATTTGTACAATTTGAAGACTGTAGCTCCTACCGTTTGACTGTAAAACCTGTGTGACAGACGACAGACAAACAGATGGACGGATAGATGGACACGTGAGTGACAGCAATAGGGCTTCGTTTATCCCTTCGGATACGGAACCCTAAAAATGGATATTCAGCTGTATCCGAATAGGTTTTATGCTGACTCCAACATGTGTGTGCAGATGACGAAAAAGGAAAAGGCAAAAAAAAAACCCAATGACCAAAATAATGGGCAACTAACCAATTAAATTCTCATGAAATGTAACACGAATCTGTTACGGGGAAAACATAAGGTAAAATATTAATAGGTATTACTAATACGGTACAAGTGCACAGAGACACTATTGTGAGATCAATACAATAGACGTTATTAAGGTAACTCCTTTAATTAATAGGGAAATACTGGAACACAAACTAATTATAAACTTGCCGTGTGTGAGCATAGGTAGTGTATTGTGCATTCATATCGACGTAGAACGGAAAATTTACCTCTGTCAAGGGCTTTACTTGCGTAGAAGTCGAGAATTATTTCACGGAGACGTATTACTAAAACAAGATAAAATTACAAATAAAAAAAAACCCGATATTTTTTTTCCTGCTTTTTAAACTCCATATAATATACCTAGTAGCAGACACGCTTCAATCGACAATCTATCGAAACACGTAATAATGACACGATATCTTGCGACAAAATCCAGATTCAAAGAGTAAAATACGAATAACTTTTGAACGGCTAAACTGATTGTATTTTAAATATAGCTAAGAACACTCTCGACAAAGTTACCTTTCAAACAAAAAAATAAATAAATCAAGATCAGTTCATCCTTTTAGGCGCTACGATGCCACAGACAGACACACAGCAACACACGTCAAACTTATAACACCCCTCTTTTTCCGTCGGAGGTAAATAAAGGTATATCTTGTTTAAATCTTTAAAAAAAAATAATCTATGGTCTACCCGTGTTCCAAATTTAATTCAAAATCCTCTAAGCCACTGAGGCGTGATTAACAAGCATCCAAAACAACAAAAATAATAATACGAAAATGTATAATTATTTTTTATTTCTTTCTTTCAAATGTATATATTTTAGTTAGAAATAGGATAAGTAAGATTGTTTCAAACAATACTACCCATATTTACTCTAGACTATTATGAGTCGTTTCAAGACTGGTAAAACCATGAACGGTATGGTAGTGGCTGCGATTGATCGTGGTTTTAAGTTTACGTTAAAAACACATTTTTGAACAAACTCTAAACCGCAATTTATCTTTTACGTTAAGGAAAACCCACATAGTTTCCCTGATGGTTGAAAATAAAAAACCTAACTTAATATTTTTTGAGTATTGACTGGTCTTGCTCTTGATTGGGTAAGTAGGAGCACGGAATTACCACGCCAGCAACGACTAAAGCTGAAATTGTATATTGGTGTTCAGTCCACATACATTTTACCTGTGACTCAGTAGCATAGTTAGAATGGTCACGGGCCGCTAGTTAGTATGGGTAATCCATGACAATTGGTTTGTTGAACCAACTTTTTTTTTGTAATAAATGGAAAGATCATATATAAGTTTTCATACAAAACTATTTTTAGTTTTTTTTTTTTCATTGTAATTACAAAGTAAAATCCAATCGAAAATATTTTTTTGAATCCAGTACCGAAAACACCCCGACAGTTTTCCGAACAAAGCCGAGCCCGTGTGACGTCACAACGTTCATTTCTACTCATTATGGCACATAGCTTATACAGTGTTTTGACTTATAACCAATTCCATCTTGTTATTATCGTCAATATATTGATGAATATCGAATACATTGATCATAAATATACCTTAAAAGTTATCGTGCTTGTTTCGCATCATTATATACGAATATTACAAATAACTCTCCATTATTATGTGATTCGCGCAATATCCAACCTAGCAAACTGTACTAAAGTTTTGAGAAATGTTCTATGTCTAACTAGATTCCAATTAGAATATGTTAATTATGTTGTTATCTTGTTCTAATTTAGTATGAGATTCTGATTAATTTCTTAATTTGATCATTAAAGATTGAGAAAAGTAAATTTTTATGGGAACTTTCGAGCAAAGTTGACATTTTTATATAATTACGTAACTTGAAAACATGATTTTTTGTTTATGGAGATATATTCATTATTTTAATTTTAAATGACGGATATAGGCGTAAAACTAATATTTCTGTTTGAATTGTGAAAATCGGTCGACGCATTTAAAAGATATTTGAAAATGTACCGAATTAATATTTTCACGTTTTTGTTCTACAAAGTTGTTTAGTGTTTGTAATTATATTATATAGATATTTGTGTTTAATATTATAAAGGGATATGCAAATAATTAAAAATACCGAAAATTTTAAGGATGTTATGCAAAAAATAAATAAAAATAAAGGCTCCACAGATTTCGGGTTGTATAATATTTAGTGGTACCTATGAAGTTTTTTGATATCTAAAGTCGAAGTTGCGCACCAATCGTGTTTGTTAGCTTTTTATTTTACACGAATATCACCTACCCATATGTAACAACAATTACATTATGACAATTATGTTTCTAAATGTAATGTGTACAATGAACAACAATGACAAACACCTGTCGCGGTCCACTATCACGTAATATTCATTACGACTACTTTACTTATGCTCAATTTTTCCAAATCGTCCATCAGATGGATATCTTTTCGAAATTTGCCTCTATGAATCCTTTATCACACATGTCTAAATAAAATTTGCTGTTATATAATATTTTTGCACTAATTTTCGGATATTTTTAGTCAATTTACGTGACACTGTACTATGGTGAAATTCCTTGAACGTTATGACGTCACCAACATGGCGACCAATCATGGCCCGTTCGTAGACAGGTGGTTCTTTTTAAAATTTTATCGATTTTCAATTGCTTATAATAAATTGAAAAAAAATATTTAAGAGATTTTTGCAACGACAATATAATTTATGATATGTAAAGATTCAAAATAAATTTTAAAAATAGGACTTTTTTTTAAATTCAACAACCCAATTAGGTACGGTTGGTTTATATAAAACGTGTTGACATCTTGTTGTTATCTATGTACTCGTTTAATAGCCGATTTTGACGAGTCTTACGTCAATCGATTTGTCTTAATCTTGCGAGTGTCAATGGCTACATTAAAATTGGAAAATAGAATAATTGCTGCTTTTGAGCGCTATATCCTGGCGGTAACCCTTTTTTTTCTTATAAGTCCGTCGTGCAGAGTACCAAAATAAAGGGTATTAAGTGGTGATTTCAGAAATATATAACGCTTATAATTGTTTGAGTGTACTTAATTAGAAAAAACATAATGTTAACTAAAAAGTTATTTATAAAAAAAGTTAATTCAAAAAATCTAAAACCCGACTGCTTAAGAAGCAAACTAAAAAGACTTAAACAAGAAAATAATCATGCTGTGCAGTAGGAGGATACATCCTCCATTTAAATGTATTTTATTTTAACGTTTTTACAATCTTTATGGGCCCCCACACACAACTGCGAATTCGCAACGATAATGTGTGGGAACCCTATATTACTTTTCTTGCGTATTGTGTCCGGCAACTAGTAATCAATTTACTCAAGCACTTCCTGGCATCCGATTAAGCTGAAACTTGGCGTCCTCATGCAACTTTGGAAACATTGAAATAATTTGGTACGAAATAGCGGGTGTCATGATGGAGCCGGAAGGTGGCCATAGCAACTCCTCAACCAGACATGAGAGTACCATCGTGTTAGGGCTCATTGTATATGTATTGACAAGCGATATTACATTTTGTACTGATTAGTCCATTAAAAGCTTGTTTCAAAACGATTTTAACTTTTAATTTATTATTAATCTTGTACTAAGTTATCACATAAGTTATCCCAGGTAATTTGTGGATAGCTGGATTGTGCAGCATGTCGCCTTCTTTCGTAGGTACATCTCTATATTTTGCCGTCATCTCAATAGTCACCTTATTTTGCTATATCTTTTTCACACAATCTAACCATCATTTCTTTGATCTTCCTCTAGTTTTATAATTCGGGGATCCCCTTCTTAGCATATTTTTTTTGGGCATAATGTTGTTTGGTATAACGTTTTCGCATAACTTTTATTAGCATAATAATACTGTGACATAATAATACTTTTGCATAATGCAACAGTTAGCATAACTGTCATTATGTCTAATTTGTTTTTGCATAAATATATATTTATTCGTCATAATAATTTTATAGGTACATTTTTGGATGTCGAAAATTTACAGGTAAAATGTCAGCTTTAATAAATAAATAACTCTTAATATACCAATGCAATTTGTGTGTGATGCAACGATTTGATTTTGTGTTCTATAATGACCGTGTATGGATATGATATATAAAATAAATGTTTTAATAACATAATAATAACATAACATGATTTAACAAAACATCACGCCTGTGTTTTCAGAAGGGTTGGGCATAGACATTTGTCCCTGCCTGCATTTAAAATATAATAATAAATATACCCAACTTAATAAATATTGTACATGGAGCAACTGCCTATCTGTCCCCACAGAACAGAAAAATCGCCATCTCTGTTCTGTGTCTGTCCCCCACAAAGACTTTCTGAAAACTATGACTAAGTAAAGTAACTATAGTAATAATAATGAATGAATGTCATACATGTGTAACAAGGCCTCTGGACGTTCGCTTCGGCCCCTGGCACGCCTTTCAAAGGACATATGGTTAAAAACATGAATGAAGGTAATATCGTCCATTCCCTCGCCAGACAACAATAGGTACCTACTTGTATGATGTAATTAAGAAAGAGTCATTACTTTTGCTATTCACTATTCACCTATTCCTATAATGGAATTAATCTTTTTGTTATGAAGATTTCGTATTATCTAGCGAAGCTGAGTCTTCTTATATTAGTTTTATTATTACTTACAATATTATTACTACTTATATATTTAGATAAAGAAGAAAATTAATATTGTAGTCTTCTCCGCAAAATACAGAGAAGTGTAAAGTGTAACGGGTTTATTATTATAGGAAGAAAAAACCTTGTTTTCTAGCTTCCAAAGAAATTGTTCGTAGAAAAATGTCCACGGGCTCAAAATGGTTTTATTTTTCGCTTTTCAGTTTGCTTAATTTCAACAAATTCGGTTCACAATTGAATTTTCTGTAGCAAAATAATTATCAATCAATTCCTTCAAATCATATACTACTAAAACACACAAAAAAAACACACACTAAAAAAACTAAAAAATATTTTAGTTTCCAAATTTATATACTCTTTCCAATAAAAAAAGTATTTGAGAAATCGGACCAGTCCAAAAAGATAAGCGTGGTCATATCTACTTTTTTTGTCGGTTAAAATGTCCAATATGGGCGCTTTTGAAGTGTCATATAATCTACCCTAAAAATATTGGCATTTTGACATTATCTTATCGCTGATAAAATGTAGCTTCGTCTAGGGCCGCAGATTCTATTTAAAAATAGTGAATAGAATTATGTATGAGCAATAGTATCTACTCAAAACAAAAGAACTATCGTGGGAATAATCAACGTGCTCACTAAAATTAACCGATAATTGGTTTTCCAATAATTAGTTGGGGATATTGCGTCTAATTTTGAAATAATTTAAAATTAATATTACGATAGTGTAACTACATAATATGTAGGTACACCTACTTATATAAAGGAAAATGCAACAATAACAACACAATGTCAGATTGTTTGGTGATTGTACCTACCTGTCCAAGCTTGATGCAAAGGTAATATGAGTACCTACAGTTAAGAACGTTCTTCGTATTTTTTTCCTCCAATGAACAAATATACAATTTGTGGTCTTTAAAATATTATTTTAGATTCATCATTAAATACCGATATATATGTCATTGTCTCTCACACGTGCACACGACCGGTGACATTTGGGGGAGGCCTATGTTCAGCAGTGGACGTCTTTCAGCTGAAATGATGATCATGTGAATTTTACTGCCTTTTTAGGGTTCCGTACCCGAAAGGTCCAAATACGTGAGTGACAGCAATAGGGCTCTGTATTGCTGTCACTCACGTGTCCGTCTGTCTATCGTTGTCTGTCACACAGGTTTTACAGCCATACGGTTTCATTTTCAATACTGGTGCAGTCAACATGCAGTAAAACATACAGTCAAATTGAAAAGCTTCTCCTTTTTGAAGTAGGATGAAAAAACTGGTTATTAATTAAAACATGTCCAACTACATAACTTAAAATAGAAACATAAACTTGAACCTGAAAACATAAACTTGAAACTTGAACCTTCAACACACGAACTTTATAGCATAGTATTTTGTTCTTTGCCTATATATTATATTATATACTATGTTGGTATACCAAAATATACCTACGCCGAATAAACAACATAATAAACTAGGGTCTCATCACTTTCAAACAAAACTCATAAATTAAATCAGTTATTAAATGCGAGCCTTAATCCACTCTCAAATGAAAATCCTTCTAGCAAATAAACATAATTTGTGAACAAATAAATTCATCTAACACGCATAACAACTGCTTTAAATTATATTTAAACTCCTTGAAACACGTTTCCGAACGAAAGTTTTAATTATGGAACACCTCTCCGTCACGTATTTCGTTCGTTAACTTGTATCTCTAAAATATATCGAGAGGTAAAATGAAATGAAGTCGCTATGTCTGAAAAGTTTTACTCTAATCCTGTGAGAGACAATTCGTTTAAACTTTCCAAACTGTTTAATTTGTACTCAAAAGTAAATTGTACTGAATAAATTAAGCGAGTTAGTTTTAATTTTTAATTGGAACCTACCGTAGGTACTGTAGTGCTGGTAGCCAAGATTCCATGAGGATTTTAGAAGTTCACTGAAAAAATAAATAACCTAATCAGTTTCGTAACTTTAAATGTAAGCTAACTGTAGAAATTAGAAAATTAACTTTGATAAAATAATACGAAACTAAATAGCAAAATTCTATTTTGTTGCTAATAAGACATAGTTCCCAATAATTTCGTAACCATTAAACTTACTTTTGGTAACTGTTAACTAAAAATTTATTTTAGTAATAAAGACATAGAAGATAAAGACGAATTTGATATTAGAAGAAGAAAAGCAGGGACAGGGAGTTGGCTGACAGACGTATTGGCATGATTTAAAAGATGCTAATGTAGTAATATAGTGTGTAAAATATATGTCAGAGACAGTCATAATTTGTTAACTTAAAATAAAATGAGATACAAGCACCTGTGTTTGGTATTGTACGGAGTCTAGGGATATATTATGATGTACGTATGGAGCAACAGTGATTGTTGAGACGCGTTCGCGACACTTTTCTTACCTAGGAACTGCTCAGTGTTTCCTTTTAAGTCTAGAGTTATAATTAGTACCGTAGTAATAGTAATTGATTCTGTAACGAATAAACTGTGTATAAATTACAGGAGATAATTCTCTAGTTTACCCTTATCCCAAATTCTGCGCCCACGACTATAATCTGACACCAGTATATCACTAAGTAGGTCAAATCACGGACAAACCTCGATCTGACATATATATAAAAATAAATCCTAATATTGTTATTATATTATACCCTAGCAATTTGTGGGTGTACTATATGCAATGCACCTCTGCTTAACCTTGCCAGTAAAAGGGTAGATAACAATAAAAAAAATATTTAGTCCGTCAGTTAGATTACCTACCTAAAAGTATTGAACTCCTGTTTTTTTTTGCCAAGGAAATAAATAATTATGACGATACAGTGCGTTGGAATATCGTGTGACGTCACGGTGTGCTACGCTGTATACTGACAAAAGGACGTCACAAGCCCCCACTCGTGAACTTTGATGCGTTTTTCTTTGTCAATTTACATTTATTTGATAAAGCAAAAAATACGGGTCCATATTATTTGATAATCTCAATGACGGACTAAATAGAATTATCATTTTTATACCCAGGCAACATCCCTATTCAGACATATAAATAATATACCTACTTATTATTCTTAAACCAGGTACAGTAAGATCTAAATTCGTATATTTAGATGATTTTAAAAGTTAGTTTGTAATATATTCAATACAACTTTTAGGTCTAGCAAGAAAATTTTGCTATCGGAGATAGAAACTAATTAACTTTGACCCACTATCCCTGTAACATTACTTGTGTACTAAACGTTAATAAGGTTTATAAACGTAGAGAACAACTGCGGATTTACGACATTTATAAAACATGTCTATCTGCTATTACTTTTACATTTATGATTAAGACAAACTATATAGTAGTAGGCATAATATGGTTGTTTAATTTAAAAGCTGTATAAAATTAAGTGCCAAGACAATATATGAAAATAATAATGGAGATTGAGTTCTGTCTTGCTTGCATAATAGATAGTACGAGTGCCCACGACCAAAACCATGTCACATCGTTTTACGGTCAAAACCGTATAAAATCGCTAGACTAGATGAATTTGAACCCGGCTAGGTGGGCAATATTATACCAGACAAAAACGTCACAGTGTTATGGCGGCCATTTCTGCTATGTGAAAAAAAACAGACGGTTTTGACGATTGGAACTTTTGATATGATTGACATCAGTTATTTCGACCGCGGTTAAATCATTGGAACTTTTATTTTAGATCCAATAATGTCTTTCGACAGAATTGACATCATTTCTTTTCGACCACAATTAAAGCATTTTTGTTTTTTGAGATTGTTTTAGATCCAATAATTCGTTTTGATAGAATTGGCAATTGACTTGTCGTTACCGTTTTTCAAATAACGTAATGAAACCATTGATTATTGGTCAACTTTTGACAAAACGATATTAATGTATGTTTGATATTAAAAATGTACATTGGTTTAATAATTTTGTTATGAAAAAGGTCGTTTTCAGAGATTTTGCGCATCACATGTAGCCTGAGCGTATTTTTGAAAATATTAAAAATTTAACCGAACAAAATTTCATAAGTGCATGTAAGTATGTTTGTTTGTATGTATGTTTGTCCTCGCATTCCTCCAAAACTACTTATCGGATCGTAATCATTATTTTTATGTTCCATTGAGCATATATCAAGTTTAGTGTAGTCAACGTGCAAGTTTCATCAAAATCGGTTCTGCAGTTTTCAAGATATGGAGCATACAACTGAACTGTTCTGTTCACAGAAGTTCGATTGTATGCTCCATATTTTGAAAACTGCTGAACCTTCCACTTCGCCAGAACTGGAAGGAGGAAGCGTGGGCTTGTGAAAGGTGGAAAAAGTAGAATGTGGCCCCTAAGCAGAAGTAGGGCAGAACAGACTAGCCAAAAATAAAAACTTATTATTGCTTGTACAAATTAAAAAATATTAAAGAGAAGAGATTACTTTAAATACTGAATTATATATTTAAATAAATCAAAAATTGCTCATCCTAAAACAATTTGAGGAATAGAAATTCCAAATCCATTGCTTCATAAATGGTGGTATTTATTTTTATTGCTCGGTACCTCAATACTGTAATGATTGTATTTAAATTGTCAAACAGCAATAGATTGCGTAATACATTTACTGAACACTACTGTCCATATTTATCTTTTACTGAAAAACTTTCCTCATTGCAACGTTGTCAATGTTGCATGCATGATACCGATTCTCTGTCCTTATGAGTACTCATATTGAGTTTGTAATGGTTTCCTGTATCGCTTCCTATGTCAATATTGCCTTTTCGTCCGATGTCACTGTCAATTTGTTTCCCTACCAAATGGATATTTGTAATATAAACTGAGCCAGATATTCTTTGACCATTGGACACTTTTATATTTTGATGGCGATTTGGTCTGTCATATATTGTACTAGATTTTGCCAGAGGTTTTGTCCACGTGACAGTTGAAAATTTTGCCACGGGAATGTACTACCGTTATATAAACTATAGTTATCCTATGTCCAAATCCAGGCCTTGGTTTACTGTTCGAAATCTATCAAGGGTATTGTCATCATCTTCAGTCTATAGCAGTCTACTGCTAGACGTAGGCGTCTCTAATTGCACGTCATTTGCTACGATCTTCGATAACCCTCATCTAGCTGCTACCAGCCACCCTGTGAAGATCGTCGCTCCACATAGCCTGAGGGCGTCCTACATTACGTTTGCCAGTTCGCGGTCTCCACTCAAGAACACGTCTACGCCAACGGTCATCGGTTCTACGGATAATATTGCCGGCCTATTGCCACTTCAGCTTGCTTACTCTTTGAGCTATGTGGACAACCTTCGGGTAAGGGATTCGATCCCTCAGAGAGACTCCTAGCATAGCCCTTTCAAAATTTCCCTGAGCGACCTTAAGCTTATAGACCAGCCGTACCGTGAGTGTCTACGTCTTGGCCCCAAAAGTCATAACAGATTGAAGACTCTGGTCTTTAGTCTCTGTAGAATACGTGACGAGAATACTTGACGAAGGGTATTGTGTTATTCAGCAACTGGATTGTGGAAGTCAAGTAGGCAGCTGCTACATTTATAACACTGCTATCCAGTTGCGGCTAGATTGGCAGCAGACCCCAACATATTTAAAAAAACCGGCCAAGTGCGTGTCGGGCCACGCGCAGTAATAGGGTTCCGAAGTTGCATAATAATGCGGACTAAAAAGAGGGTATTTTTGTTGTTACATGAACATTAGAACGGTTTCAGCGGCTCACAAAGTCTAAAAACGGGCCCACATAGGATGATGTTTTTTTTTAATCTATATTCTCACGTTTGACCACTATCTAGGTAAGCGATGATATGGTCTACGGTGAAGCACGCTTGCCTAGATGTAATCTATTCACTCTTGACTTAAACTAAATAAGGACTAACTGGTAACTGAAGAAGGAGTTATGAAATCCAACTTCGCAACTGAAGTTACAAAAATATTATCTATTTGAGTACCAGCGTGGGTGCGAATTGGGAAAGGAGCCGATACGAACGCGCGTTAGAGCCACGGGGAATGGTATAGTTCGTTCCTGGATCCTTGCGTGCACGCTCCTTGTTTATTTCTCTTTCGGAATTAGAAAAGAATCGTATGTATTCACCTCTAATCTCCTCTAATACCGCAGATTAGAGGTGAATCCTCTAATCCTCAGTATTCACTATTTAATTCTGGAAAGTTTTACGCTACTCAATTAGTGATGAAGTCGGGTCGAATATTGAATTTATAGAAGGATATCGACAAAAGAAAATAAGTAATTTGCTTGGAAATCGAATCTAATTTGACTTTACTTATACGTTTTAATTACAAAACGTCGAAAATATTTCTGCACTAACACAAAATAGACTCCACCGCGCGCATGCGCCGTATGGACTACGTTCTGGTACTGCCAATGACTCCGGCCACTCCAATGCGTTATTCGAGCTTAAACATTATTAATTTAGAAATCATTATTATTAAGGATGTTATGGTTTCATTTTTGTATATTTTTACATGGTTCGTAAGCATTATATTTACTCTGTTTTACACAGCTATCATCTTTATTTCAGTAATTTTTCAATGGCATTTGTACAAAATTTTTACTGTTCCAAGTACATTTTATAAGTTGGTCGACTATTACTCGTAAACTTGTAAAGCCTTGTTATCCGTGATAATTTTCCTTATAATTTCGTTATATTTACTACTGCCGTGAATTTTTCACATAGCCAAGAGCAACCATTTCGCTGGCAGGGGGGGGGGGGGGACACTTGACTCTAACATAAATTTGCAACTTAAAGCTTAATTTTACGCAAACGAATCTCTGAATCGAAAAATGGTTTTAACAACTCCATAATATTTTTAATGGCCTATTTAACGATACCCCACACCATGGGATAGTTGAGAAAAAAAAATACATTCCCACTTTACGTCTATGGGAGGTACCCGAAAAAAAAATATATTTCATGATTTTATGTTACCACTTTGTTGGAATTATTAATATGTATATACATGCCAAATTATAGCTTCCTAGTACTTAGATTCTCTGAGCTAGGCTGCGGACGGACAGACGGACAGAGCGAAACTATAAGGGTTCCTTGCTGACTTCGGAACCCTAAAAAGGACTAGATATATTGATTGAAGAAGAATACTCTATCGACGCATACATATAAATGAAGCTGTTGGTAAATCTTTATAAATAAATAAATATGCTAATTTAATTTCATCCATAAAATAGCTAGATTTATTAAACTTTATGCCTATAAAATGCAGTAAATGCACTCGCAATACGAGATCTCGAGAATACGAGCAATCCCTATTAAAAGTCAATTACGCAAGAGAAAGAGAAGAAAGAGAAGTTTAAATCCATCGGCCTAGACCTCAACCACTCCAAATGTGAAATTTTTCTTAGTGACAATACCGACAGACTACCGACCCTACAGAAATTCTTTGCAATAGCCCCAGATATCAAAATTTTAGATAAAAGTTCACTGCACCTCCTAGGTTCCCCAGTTTTGGAAGACAGTTTTTCTTCATTCATTGATGGCAAAATTATACATTTTAATGAAATTTCGGATAGACTCTCCAAAATTAACCTTCATTCGGCTTTTACTCTTATTAGGTATTGCTGTTTTGGACCAAATTTTATGTATTTTCTCCGCTCTTCCCCTTTATGGAAGCAGCCACATCTCTTGGAAAAAATTGACGAAATTATTCGATGCACTTTGACATCCATCTTAAATGTGGCCTTGGATGATCGAGCCTGGATGCAAGCTACACTACCCATTCGCTTCGGCGGGCTCGGCATCCGCAAAATTTCTAGTATAAGCCTACCGGCGTTCCTGTCTTCGGTCCACAGCACTGAAACGTTAACCAAAAAAATTTTAATCCTTTCACTGGTTAACTGTGAAGTGCCGTGCTCGACCGACGCAGTGTGCGCCTGGAAAGTGGCTTGCCCGAATACGGCGTTGCCCGAGAACCCATCTTCCCAGAGACAGTGGGATGAGCCGGTCTGCAGTTTGGTACGGAATAAACTTATAAATACGTCCACCAATACTGCTGAGCGTGCCCGCCTGCTGGCTGTGGGAGAGTGGGAGTCGGGCCTCTGGCTACAGGCATTACCGTCACTCAACATAGGTACTATGTTGAGTGACAACACCTTCCGGATCGCTACTTGTCTGCGTTTGGGTGCTCCTAGTGGAGCTCCACATCGTTGTCAATGTGGTGAAGCAGTCGACCGCCTCGGTCACCATGGCCTATCCTGCAGTAGGAGCGCTGGCCGGATAGCACGGCACGCCAGCATTAATGACATCATACGTCGGGCTCTTGTCACCGCCGGGGTGCCAGCTGTTTTAGAACCCAATGGCTTGGCACGCGACGATGGGAAGAGACCAGACGGGATGACCATAATGCCTTGGAAGGTGGGTAGGCCTTTGGTGTGGGATGCAACATGTGTCGACACCCTTGCGCCATCCCATCTTCTTAGCACGGCGGGCTGTGCTGGGGCGGCTGCTGCCGGTGCAGAAAACCTCAAACGGCGCAAATATAACAACCTTATTGGAAGTTATATGTTTGAGCCGTTTGGGGTTGAAACATTAGGTCCATGGGGTCCGAGTGCGCATCGAGTTTTTCGAGAAATTAGCACAAAGCTCGTCGACTCTTCACGTGACCAGAGGGCTGGCCTTTTCTTCGGCCAGAGAATTAGCATTGCCATACAACGTGGCAATGCCGCCAGCGTTCTGGGCACGTTTCCCATTGACATCGATGTGGACGAATTTTTTGATGCACAATGAGCTTTTTTTTGCCGTCTGCCTTTTGTATTTGTATATAGGTTTGTTTTTCTTAGAATATTCAATTGTATATATGTTAATAAATAAAAGCGATATTATAGCCAAGGTACTATTATATTATCTGTGCTATATTACGCAAGAGGTTAAATACTCGTTATCCGATCGGATGGGCAGGATTTCATGGCTTAGTAGGCGTTTCGGCCGCTGAGTTTCGTCCGATCCAGTCGAAACAGGAATTTCATTATTATTAATATTTTTGAGTGGTGTTTCGGACGAATCCTTTTTAGAGGCAAAGTAACGTCAGAAACATAAAATCAGTAGAGAGTTTAATAACATGATAATAACTTCCTCTTTTGCTTGGTGGTCACATTACAGAGGCGATAAGCCAGTGAATCGTTGCGACATCGTGTAAAGACTGGCCGCACTGGTTAGGTTCAGGCGATTGAGTTTGTGTGATTGGTGGCCACACTAACGCCGACACTGGTACTGGTGGCACCGTGCAGTGGCATTTGTTTCGTGATACGAAAAAGACGTACCTATGTACCTACTTGTCACTATGGATTTTTCTGACCCATGTAATATCTTTTTTCCTAATAAATTAAAAAAGAGAGTGGGTTCATGAAATTAACCAAGATAGAAGCTCTAGCTTGAACAGCAGATATAAACTCTTTCACATTTTCGATCAACATCATTCTAATACAAATCACTTGGTCCGTCGAGCGACACAATCGGCACGAAAACCAAATGTCGTCGCTAATCGATACATTACAATAAATTTGCTAATGTCGCCAAATATAATCAAATAAATTTCACATGTCATCGCGGCGGGCGGCGGTGCAGCTAACGGCATTGTTTATAAAAGTTTGTTTTTGTGTTGTCGCCGTCGTGTCTCCTACGCCTCACTAGTGTGGCCCCGGGCCTTATTATATATTCTTTTGTTCCCAATTGTACAACAGGTTTACGGTAGATTAAAGGCTAAGCATACTTGTGGAGTCACAGTAATCTTGTAAGGAAGGGTGCACCCTTCCTTCCTTAATCTTTTCCATTTTCCGAAAAAAAGAGGCGTGGGCATTATCATTTTAGGCAGTAAGGAGGCCTGTCAAAAAAAATAGGCTACCCCTGCTCTATGCTCTACTTGGTTAACTGTCAGAATTAGTTATTTAACAGTTGTAAAAACTATATTTTTCATGTCATTTCTTAAATAAAAATGTTAAGAAGTCACAAAGTAGCTCTTAAAACATCTCGTCAAACACTACTTTACACACCACAAACTAAAAATGGTCTTAAAAAGGAAAAGTGCTTCTTACACGAGTACAGCTAAAATATCTTTTTTACGGCAAACATCGTAAACAGAGATATTGTTACAAAATTTTAGAGGCCATCATTCTCAAGTCCCCACTTAAATAACATTTTCAGTACGTAGGACTATTACTGAATTACACTGAACAGCTTTCTACAGATTTTCATGAATTGTTAGAGGAAACGTGGCTTTGAATACAAATGACAGATCGGTCCAGTGTTCTAGATTTATTTTCATCTCACCGGGTCAAGTCTTGCCTTTTTTGTAAGGGGTAATGGAACGGTACGAGCAGTATAATATTGAACCATGATCGCGAGAGCCATATTCAGTTTAGGATGTTAGTTATTTTCTGATATAAAGATAAAATTTTATGCGTGTTTCTGATATAAAAATAAGAGCGGGTTCTCTCATTTTATACATAGTCATGTGATTCTCGCTTTTTCCCGTGGTTTCAACAACTTCCTAGCAATTGAAGAATAAGCCAATTCAGACCTTCCCGAATCACCTTTTACAAACATATACAACTTTATTTCTTTAGATAGCATCAGTTTTAACTGTGTTTTCTTTAGTAGTGATGAAAGTTTTCAAAAGATTGTGTACAGGTAAGGTACCTAAATTTAAAATAATAAACTGATTTAAGTTCAAATTGCGTATTAAGCTAGACTCCCGAAAACTGATAGATGATCGACCCGTGTCGAATGAGTCAACCCAACAACGATGCTATGCAACTGCAATAGCTTACTCAAATGTGTGATTTTTTATTCATCCGCTGTCAACAAGAATAAGGAATTTTACATTTTTAGTAATAACAACTCTCGTCTGAATGATGGAAGGTAAAGGTAGGTACCTACTAGTTTTTATTGTGTTTGCTCTTACATAATAAAAACTGGCTCGTATTCCGTTCCAACAAAAGCGACCCATCGTCACTGTTACAGATTACACTCTAAGGTCCGAATAATATAATCTTGACGTTTAAGGGTATTGCCCTACTTAAAACGGGCTTCCTGACATAAAAAGCTTCTGAACAAACGACTGCATTTCATCGTCGGCATACATCGCACGTTTTATCCACCGCACCACCTATAAAGTTTGAAAAAGTTTAGCAAAAAGCGCAATGGACTGAAAAATTGCCGCTTGGTGTAAAAAGTTGTTTTTTCTACCAGTAGTAGAGGGTCTACAGTTCCTGTCGAATTTTTTTATGACTTTATTTTACTCTAGGGACATGACGCGAGAAGTATGCAAAATTGGCTGTGATGTGCTGAGACCTGGCGGATAAGATAGTTTTATTTAATCTGTCACCTACTGTAGATCTTGGTGAAGTCGGTTGAAAGTCAATATTATTTTCCAGTGAAAGACTTGAATTACTGAAAATGAACGACAAAACAAGACTAGACCTCAGACATAGGCTTACATGTTTTGTCAGTTTCTTTTGAACAGGTAGCACTAAAACAATACAGTTATAATCATTTAATTCCATTAATCCATCTTTCTAGAGCTAGTTGATATTCAGAAAATTAAGTGACGCAAGACAAGAAAGTTCCGTATGGTGACGGACGTAAAGAATTTCACCATCCCATATCTTCCCGTGGGTGTCGTAAGAGGCGACTAAGGGACACACCAGAGAATGGGCAGCAGCGTTCTCTGTGCACTTTATCAACAAACTGCGATCGCCAACCCGCCTGCCAAGCGTGGCGATTATGGCAAAACCCCCCAATCCTAATGATCAGCACACAGAAAAAACGGCCCCGAGTGCCCGGCAGCCCGTCTACCCTCGGCTACGGTAGCGGTCGAGGCGATGGCGTGGCAAGGGGTGCTAAGAATCCCCGGAGTGGACCCGGCTACCCCAATAAACACCGACGACTGGACCTGGGAACATATAACACGCGAACACTCCGGACCGACGAGAAGATAGCCGAACTGGAGGAAGAATTGAGTAGGTTGCGATGGAGTATTATAGGGTTATCGGAAGTCCGAAGAGAGGGGGAGGACTCGATAATCCTCAAATCCGGTAACCTGCTCTATTTCCGAGAGGGTGACCGACAGTCCCAGGGTGGTGTCGGGTTTATCGTCCACAAGTCCCTTGTGAACAACGTGGTGAAGATCGAGAGTGTGTCGACCAGGGTGGCGTACCTTGTACTCAGAATATCCGCAAGATATTCGCTGAAGGTCATACAGGTCTACGCCCCGACCTCGGCACACCCCGACGACGAGGTAGAGACCATGTATGAGGATATCTCTAGAGCCATGCATGGTTTCAAAACTCACTTCACCGTTGTCATGGGGGACTTCAACGCAAAACTGGGCAAACGAAACGTGGATGAGCTGCAAGTGGGGCAATTTGGAGTTGGACGCCGGAACCACCGGGGTCACCTACTGGCCAGTTTTATGGAGAAGGAGGGCCTCTACATGATGAACTCCTTCTTCAGAAAGCGTGAGCACAGGAAGTGGACCTGGCAAAGCCCCGATGGTTCAACTAAAAACGAGATCGACTTCATCATGTCAACCAAGAAGCAAGTGTTCAATGATGTCTCTGTGATCAATTCGGTTAAAACCGGGAGCGATCACCGCATGGTAAGAGGCACATTGAACATTAATGTTAAACTTGAAAGGTCTCGACTGGTGAAGTCCACGCTCCGCCCAGCACAGATCCAGGTCCAAAACCCCGAGAACTTTCAGCTCGAACTCCAGAATCGTTTCGAGTGCCTAGGAAGCTCCGTGGACGATTACAGCGATGGGTTCGTGGAAGCTGTCCATATAGTCGGGTCTAAGTTTTTCAAGACCCGCCGTACAGATAGGAACAAAAAGCTCTCTGATCCTACTCTCAAGCTAATGAAGGAGAGGCGTGAGGTGATCCTGCAGTCTTCAGACGATGCGGTGAAATACCGGCAGCTAAATAGACGGATCTCAAAGTCCTTGAAAAGCGACCTCCGCCGCTTTAATACTGAGCGTATAAAAGACGCAATTGAACGGAATAAGGGCTCCAAGGTCTTTGCAAGAGATCTGTCTATAGGGCAGAGCCAGCTCACGAAACTGAAGACCGATGATGGCAGGATCGTTTCCGCCAAACCAGAGCTTCTGAGGGAGATCGAGAGATTCTATGGGCAGCTGTACACGTCAACCAGTAAACCCGTCGCGAATCTAGCGAAAGACCCTAGAGCTAGACTGACCCGACACTATACCGAAGACATTCCGGACGTCAGCCTGTATGAGATTAGGATGGCTCTGAAACAGCTTAAGAACAACAAGGCACCGGGTGATGACGGAATTACGGCCGAACTCCTGAGGGCGGGTGGAAAACCAATCCTTAAGGCCCTTCAGAAGCTGTTTGATTCCGTCATACACGAAGGGAAAACGCCACAGGCATGGTGCAGGGGTGTGGTGGTACTCTTCTTCAAGAAGGGTGACAATGCCTTACTGAAGAACTATAGGCCCATCACACTTCTTAGCCATGTCTACAAGCTGTTTTCAAGAGTCATCACGAATCGTCTCGCGCGCAGGTTTGACGATTTCCAGCCTCCCGAACAAGCCGGATTCCGTAAAGGCTTCAGCACCGTAGACCACATACATACGCTGCGGCAGGTTATACAGAAGACCGAAGAGTACAACCTGCCTCTCTGTTTAGCGTTTGTGGACTACGAGAAAGCCTTCGATTCGATCGAGACTTGGGCTGTACTGCAGTCTCTCCAACGGTGCCAAATTGACTACCGGTACATCGAAGTGTTGAAGTGTTTATACAAAAACGCCACCATGTCAGTTCGACTTCAGGATCAGACCTCGGAACCAGTCCTTCTGCAGCGAGGTGTGAGACAGGGAGACGTCATATCTCCGAAGCTGTTTACCGCTGCACTGGAGGATGTCTTCAAGGTTCTGGACTGGAGAGGGCTAGGCATCAACGTCAATGGCGAGTACATCACTCACCTTCGGTTTGCTGACGATATAGTGGTTATGGCTGAGACCATGGAGGACCTCAGTAAAATGCTCAATGACCTCAGTAGTGCTTCCGAAAGAGTGGGTCTTAGAATGAACATGGACAAAACCAAGGTGATGTTGAATGCCCATGTTACACCCACTCCTATCAAGGTAGGAGACTCTACACTCGAAGTTGTGGGCGACTATGTCTACCTGGGACAAACGATCCAGTTGGGTAGGGCCAACTTCGAGAAAGAGGTCAACCGTCGAATCCGACTCGGCTGGGCAGCGTTCGGGAAGTTGCGCGGTATCTTCTCGTCCAACTTACCACAGTGTCTCAAGACGAAAGTCTATGACCAGTGTGTGTTGCCAGTGATGACATATGGATCTGAGACGTGGTCGCTTACAATGGGCCTCATCAGAAAACTTACAGTCACTCAAAGGGCAATGGAGAGGGCTATGCTCGGCATTTCCTTGCGTGATCGAATCAGAAATGTAGAGATCCGCAAGAGAACCAAGGTTACCGACATAGCCCGAAGAATTGCCAAACTCAAGTGGCAGTGGGCAGGGCACATTGCTCGCAGAACGGATGGCCGATGGGGCAGAAAGGTTCTGGAGTGGCGACCGCGAACCGGAAGACGTTGCGTTGGAAGGCCTCCCACCAGGTGGACCGATGACCTGGTGAAGGTTGCGGGAATCCGCTGGTTGCGAGACGCACGGGACCGGTCAATGTGGCGACGCTTGGGGGAGGCCTATGTCCAGCAGTGGACGTCTTTCGGCTGATATGATGATGATGATGATGAAGACAAGAAAAACAATTATTAAACATTGAAAATTAACTTCATCTTGAATACCCTTAGTTCAGGAGGGTCACCAAATGGCGGACCGCGGTTCGGATCCGCCGACCTATTTCTTGTGGATCTTAAGTATCCAATAGGTACAATATATTTACTTGTGTTACTAAGTACGGTATTTAATTATTCATCCCGCGCTTAGTCTTTACTGCCGTCAATTCGAAAACAGACAAAACGTCTTTATCTCTCTCTCAAAATCTTACGGACCGCGACGGTCATATTATTTAAAAAAACGGGCCCAAATGAAAGTACTTGGTGACCCCTGCCGCAGTTCATCATTACATTTCTAGATAGTATAACCATCTTCAGTGTACCTACGATTGATACCTCTCTGGTTCCGTATGGCTTCTTTGATTGCACAAGCCACTCGGCTTGCAAGTTGATCCAATACACAGAGCACCGCGACGCCTCTGCAGCCAGTAATAAACGGCATTATCGAAACTTTCCAAACAAACAAAGAGTGTTGGTGAGTGTCATTGTTTACTCATAGAAATTGCCGGCCCGAGTTGTATTCGGCATGATATTACGGCCACAAATATTTAGTAATGGCGTCACTAGTCGGAGTTTACAAGATCGAATGTATTTTGCTCGAATAAAAATATCACAAAAATACTCGCTGGTATGTTCTAAATATTGAATAATTGGTGCATTAAAATCACGAATAACTGAAAGCAAACATCGGACATGCGAATGACGGTATCTTAAAACATTTTGCTAACTTACATTATATCGCAGCCATACAACAACCCATTGGTCACTGCCGGCGCTATGTTCCGTGCTCTGTGATTCTGTACGTCAGTATTGAACCCGAAACCTAACCTTAATCAGTTTCAAATTCTGTGTGACTTTGATTTCTCATGGCCGGTACGGTGTTAAGGTTTGGTATTAGAATTGCCTGGCAGAAAGCTCACGAAAATTGATTATTGCCTGCTACTTACTTGTTTTTTTTTTAGGTAATGATATTTATTTACATCGGCCAAAATACACAGTATTTGGAATACTTGATTAACTATAACTACCACTTCCTGCTCGCCGGAATGCATTCCGGCGAGCAGGAAGTGTGGAAATAAATAGAATATATATATATATACTTAGACATCACATCACATCATCAGCCTATTAATGTTCCCACTGCTGGGACACAGGCCTCCTCTCTGTGAGAGGGAATGGGCCGTAATCCACCACGCGGGCCCAGTGCGGGTTGGTGGATGTCACATGTCTTTGAATTTTTGGTTCTAGGACATGCCGGTTTCCTCACGATGTTTTCCTTCACCGTTTTGAGAGCAGTAGTGATGAAATAATTTACACAAAGTAAAGCGCCTGCCTGGGCTCGAACCCCCGACCTACAACTGTAAGTCGCGGCCGATACCACTGGGCCACCCCTGCTCTCTTCCTCCTGCTGTATAGACATATATAATGATATTATATTTATTTCGTTTATGCATTTGTGTTCTCATTTTAGTTAATTTTTTTTTCTTTATAAAAAAAAGCATACAAAAATCATTCAAAAATATAAAAAAGGCAGGAGCCTGCTCACGATCTGAGCTATATCGAAGAGTACTTGCCTTCTGTATCAAGACCTTGATCCAACCGCGCAATGAAAGTTTTATTTTATTTGTATTCTGCTAATATAAAAACTTGTGAAAGTCGGTATGTTTAGCTGTTTCAATTTATGTTAATCATGGGTAAACCGTGGCCTGGATTAGAAAATGGAATACTTTTATTCCGGTAGTACCTACGATCCTATAGTATAATTTTCGAACTTCACGCAGGCAAAGACGCTGCCAAAAGTTAGTTTGTTTTGTTTATGAAATAGGTACGGAACCGACAGTGCCAGAATACAATTCGCAGTAGCGTATTATTTTTAATGATTGCTACGAACAAAACTACTGCGGGGATCGAAAAAAAGTCGTTTACTATGTGTTTTTGTGAGCAGTGGTGGCCCACTGGTAACGGCCCCGACTTAAGTGTCGTAAGTCGGGGTTCCAGGCATGCACTTTACTTTGTGTAAATTATTTCATCACCAAAAACGGTGAAGGAAAACATCGTGAGGAAACCGGCATGTCCTAGAACCAAAAAATCGAAGAAATGTGACATCCACCAACCCGCAATGGGCACGTGTAGATTAAGGCCCATTCCCTCACAGTGACAAGGCCAGTGTCCTAGCAGTTGGAACATTAATAAAATAGGTACAATTGCAATAGTACACTGCGCACATGGAACCCACAAATGCGGAAAATTCAATACTAATCTAATTAAAATAATTAGGTTTGTAAAATATCACAGAAAAACAATAGTTACCTAAATACACATTGTTGAACAATATCCTTAACATTTTATTTGTACATAAAACAGTAAAGGAAATCGTCAAGAGTAAATCGGTGTGTCCTAGTACCAAAAATCAAAAGAGATTATGTACGTACATAATTATAACTTATACTCGTACCAACCAGCACTGGGCTCGCATGGTCGATATCTCGCAGCCATCTGGTTAAATAAGCCTAGCCTAGGCCGTTCATTAAACGCTGGCATCCGATTGGATGCCCAGGCCGATAGTTAATTGATTAACATTCATGTTATTTATTGTAAAAAAAATACATATACAAATACAGTAGGACAGTTTATTTACAAAGGCGAGCTGGGTCTCCTACAGAAAACCTCAGTGTCATAGAGATTTTTGATTAAATGAGGACAGTGTACTCAAGTGCAGAATAAAACTTAACATTAAATCTCTTACTAACTAAATAAACTAAACAAATACGTGTACAGCATATAATGGATAAACATAATACAATACTACAATGTAACTAAAATCCAAGATTAATAAATATATACATACCCATTTATACGTCATGCTGATAGGAAATGTTTCCTTGTTCTTTTCCTGAAAATCCCTAGCGAAGGGCTGTCCCCGTATGGAGTGAGGGAGATTATTCCAGAGGTGGACTAGCATCATTCAACGTTTAGCAACTTATCGTATTGAAAGTCAACCCTTTAAAGATGACTGACCAAGACTCAGTTAAGTGATTCAAATTTAGTACAGATTTTTCTACTGTTGCGCTAGTAGTCACCAAAACAAATTTGGCTTATAAAGCGCGAACCGTGAATGAAATTTTTCGTTATTATGTGTATTTTTTTGTGAAATTAAAGTGTGATATTGTCAAAATAGCGTAAAAGCATGGAGGTGCAAAATATACTACCTCTTCTGCAAGTATATTTGAGTCTAAACTATCTAGTCACCCTAACCAAACACCACAAATTCATCAATTTCCAATTTAACTAATTGGCTACACGACGTTCAGCCATCTGGTTAAACCTTGTGCTCAATGACTTAGTTAGTTGTCTTTCAGCCATTGAATTGGATGCCGTCGTTTAATGAACGGCCTAGGCTTCCAATTAGCTCTATAATTTAACCAGACGGCTGCGACAAATATACGCCTACTCTCTCTCACAGAAAGAAGCCCTGTAAGCCATATAAAATTATTTAAATATCACTGGCCCCTGAAACACAGGTGCTGTTACCTAGCTCAAGGATCGGCGTTTCACTATTTTGTTTGCTATTATACAATTTATTTATAATTTTTATTATTTATTTATTATATTTTGTCTAAAAAGTACCTAATGAGAAACAGAGTTATCACAATTTCTGATTGAATTACATTAAATTAAATTTATATTATCTGTATTGTATGTTGTATAGGCCTATGTCCAGCAGTGGACGTCTTCCGGCTGATATGATGATTATGATGATTTTGTATCAAACTGAATTACTTAAACTTAATGAAGTTAAAATAATAGGTTATGTTTTTTTTTATAAAATATGTTAAAATAATGTTATGTCTATTCACTCGCAGAAATCCAATCAAATTAAAAGAATTCTTCGCATTAAAAAGATTCTACCGCATGAAGTTCACCCCGTTATCATATTAACGAAAAAATCGATCATTTTCAAGGAAATTGCGGGTAGGTATTAGCATAATATAACTGTAGTTAATTGCGCGTCGAATTAACTTCCGTCGTCCCCGCTAGTAAAGCGGGCTCAAATACGCGTTTAGCGAACGTTTCGAAAAAATTGGTACTTTCTCTATTTGTTGCGTCAGATCATAATTATACATCGAAATATTTATGACTTTGTGGTTATTTATTATTATAATTGGCACATTGTGTAGTAACCTATCAAAATAATGCATGATCGAAGCAACAAAAAAGGCATTAAAATAATGTTCACTAAAAATCTTTTTTTAAAACAAGCTTTTTTCTTATTCTTCTCAGCAAACCCTTTCATCTGATACCCATTTGATGCCATATGGCAGTGCATAAAATAACCGCCATCTTGGGCGTCCGCCAT
This sequence comes from Anorthoa munda, assembly GCA_945859665.1. Taxonomy (NCBI): domain Eukaryota; kingdom Metazoa; phylum Arthropoda; class Insecta; order Lepidoptera; family Noctuidae; genus Anorthoa; species Anorthoa munda. The sequence continues at coordinate 25,341,257 of OX243905.1, read as the reverse complement.
ATAGGATTTAATGACGTCACTTAGCTATAACCATGCATTGTCATCCAAATTAAATGTACATGAAAAATTTCATCTTAATCGGTGGAGGATAACTGCCCGAGTGACATGTCAGATTTGTGCTCCGTATTTTAAAATTATATTTATTTAGTATTTAAGTGTAATTAGGGTTTAATTATAAGTAAAAACTCAACGAAACGCTATAAATGCTCAGGATTATTGTTTCGCTGGAAAAATATCGAGTTATACAAGTTTGCGGCACGGAACCGGTAACCTATCAAACAGCTGACGACTGAAGTGCTGATCTACGGATATTCTAAGGGCAGTACTGTTTATTTATAGCACACGAAGTGTAAATTTAACCTTGTTAGCAAGTTTTTAAGGAATTAAAATAACTGACTGCCTGACTATTAGTTCAGCAGCCTTGACCATCTAACTGTGAGCCAGCCCATTCGTCCTGCTGGCTACCCTACTGCCTATCTAAGCGATACATCTGCGAGCTCATCTGCCTACCTCGGGCATTCCACGCCTTCTTGTCCGTCCAGCTGCCTAGCCTGCCTGCCTGCCTGCTAAGAAGTTTCAACGTTCTTATTGTTTTGACGTATAAATTCTATTGATTTACTACTGTGCAGTGAATCTAAATAGTTTTGTTGACATCTTGGAAAACGAAACAAATCCAAGATACCAAGTACATAATTCTACTAATATATTCAGATAATTTAATAATAAACATTTACATAACGCTTTGATCGTTATTTTGCATAATTTAACTAGAACACTACAATAAAACATTAATTCAAATTCTGGGCAACCTACCCCACATTAAAAAAAAATAAAATCTCAAGGCAATAATAAGCAACTAAAGTCAGTAATAAATAACTTTTTAGCTAATTCAACAGCCTACCTCATTTCTCTACTGAACTACACTAACTATTCTCTCCATTTCCAGCTTTGCTTTATTTTATTTTTCCTCTATTCCTTGGTTCTCACCGTTCCTTTTTTTTTTCTATTTCCAGTAACCTATACTGAAACCATGCCTGTGATGACCCGTAAGGCAACAGCTCAGGACTTAGAAATTAAATTGAGAACAGCACTCCAGGAACTCAAAGACTCACAAAGTCAATGTCGGGAGATGTTGCAAGAGAGAGAGGATTGTGAAGTAGAAGTTGAGAACATTGTTTATAAAAACACAATCCTTAAACGGGAGCTGGTTGAACTTAGTCAGCAATACCAGAATGTTGTGGATGAACGCGACCAACTGAAGGTAGTCACGGATGGTTTCAATAACTGCAGTTATCTATATGAGGAGGCTTTAAGTAAAGTTAAGGATCTAGAAGAAGAATTGATTTATGCAAATACTCATATTATTAAATTACAAAAAGAACAAAAATCAACTCAGGTTGATGAAACTTGCCATTTGTATGATGAACTTATTAAATCGAATTGTAAACCTGATTCAATACCTATAATTGTACTAACCGAAGATTCTTTAATAAATCAGAGAAACTGTTTCAAAGTTAGTCATAACAAACTCAAAAAATATGTAAAATTAAATAAAATAATTAGAAATTGCAACAAGTTTAGGAAGCAACACAAGTTATTTATAAAAAATATTCCACTCAGGAAAGAACGTGTTGACCAAGTAAATAAATTAAATAATTACCAAATCAAATTAGAAGACAGCAAAAATATCTATGAGATTGACACACGCCGCTTGCAGACAGAAATCCAGGTTCTTGAGAACAGACTTAGTTCTCTTTACAATAAATATGTAAATTCAAAATTACAAATTAAAGAACACATTTTGGCTGCAAATGTGTTAGTGATGTGTCAGTGTAACTGCCAGACAGTCTCAAATCTAATTGCAGTCCAGCCTGATGCTACGGAGGAACCTGTCCAAGCTGAGAGGGTGTCTCAAGACAGTGTCTTCGTACATGACAGATCTAATGTAGCACAGGATTTGCCTCAAGTAAACCGGCCTGAAAGTGCTGGCTTTGCATTTGGTCATAGTAATGAAGGTTTTCATTCGGTTATGTTTTCAGATGGTATTGGAAAAGGTTTAGGTAAATTAATAAATGGCAATCAGAGTCATTCCACTTTTAATTATTGCATGCCCGGGTCATCGTACAAGCAAATAATGGAATCTGTGACAAAGAATATATATAAACCAGATACCAATATAACTGTATTTGTAGGTTATTACCTAGTATATTACCTAGTATAAAAGTAAAAAAGATGACATCACTGAGTGTGTAACAGAGATGTTAAAGTTAAATTGCAATAAAATTATTTTGTGTGCATTCCCTTACTTGGACAAATTGTCAAATAGACAAAATAATTACATTCACATGCTTAATAAGCATCTGCACTTTCTTGTGAGTCACTATAGTGATAAACTAGTTTTTTTTGACATCAACATTTTTGTTGATAAATTAAAGTCGACAGGCGATACTTTGTATCTGCCTCTTAGGGTAAGACAGCAAAAAGCTCGGCTATTATAATATACAATAAACTCAAACATAAGTAGTATGTCGAAGTATCCAGTTATTATTGATATTAGAGTACTAATTTAAAGGGGGTCAATACCTTGAGTAACGTTAGCAAAAATGCTATTAATATTTATTCTTTAAACTAGTTGATAGGACAAAGGAGGGTACCAATAACGGAATAGATACGAGTATATCCACCATCAAAAAGGTACCTTCTTGCTCACAAAAATATAATTAAAAAAAAATGTCTGAGCAGAATTCTCTGAAATTATTCCACCAGAATATTCAGGGTTTTTCTTCGAAGGAATTGGAAATCGAACTGTTTTTAGAAAAATCAATGTTCGAAATTATTTGTTTTACGGAGCATTGGCTGAAAGATAATGCAATGCTAATCAATTATGAAAATTATACTGTGGGCAGTTGTTTTAACAGAAAGATTATGTTGCGTGGGGGTTCACTTATATTAATTAAAAAGGGTATTAAATCAAAACCTCGTAAAGATATAGTAGACCTATCAGTTGAACAAAGTGTTGAACTGTCCTGTGTTGAGCTGGATAAGCATGTCATAGTGTGCGTCTACAGACCCCCTAATTATAAGAACTACTCTATATTCGAGTCAGTGATGGAAGATGTTTTGGCAAAACTTGCAATGGGTAATAAACTAATAATTGTCTGTGGTGACAATAATATTAATATTTTAGAAGATAATTCAGATAGCAGTAGGTTATTAAATCTCTTTAAATCATTTAATTTGTCACATGTGCTTATGGAACCAACCCGAACTACACTGACTTCTGCTACATGTATTGATAATGTTTTTTGTTGCTGCAACTACTTGGACAAGGCCATTATAAATTATCTGCCTTCTTAGATCATAGTGGGCTACTGGTGACATTTGAGTACATTATGCGAATAAAACAAGTGCAAATTCAATCCAGACCAATAACAGCCGGTAAATTAAATGTAACAGCACTTTAATCTGTAAGTTAAGCGATCAGGACCTCACAGTGAATAATGGTAATATTTTGTATGATAAAGTTTTCTCAGTGGTTCAAAAGGAGTTCAATAGCACTTTTAAGAAGAAAACTAAATCTATATGCCCTAAGTTTTTATTCAGTGACTGGGCGACTACAGGACTTAGGAAAAGTAGGGAAAGACTTTACGAGCTATACGGCCTTAAACCTTGTATTAACACTGAAACTTTTAATAAGTATGTTGCTACTTACTCAAGAATTTTTAAAAATACATGCGAGGCAGCTAAGGCCTTGTACATTAGCAATAAGGTTAAATTAGCAGAAAATAAAATCAAGACGGTTTGGAAAATTATAAATAATGAAACGAATAGGAATAAAAGAAATAATACTGAATACACGCTTGAGACCACACACGGACTTATTAGAGATAACAAAAAAGTTGCGCAAGAATTTGTAAATTTCTTTACCAACATCCCAATTAAAACGACTGAAACCATAAATTCTTCGCCCTCGATTGCTTTTGGATTATTAAACGCCAACGTTTCAGCCTGCCCGAATGTATTTAACTTTTCACATATAAATCCCATAACGGTAATAAAAACTTTTAAGCAAATAAAGATTAAACCGACTGAAGATCTGTGGGGAATGTCCATCAAAGCTTGTACCTCCATTATTCAGACTATAGCGCCATACTTGGCTTTGATTTTCAATTTGTGTGTGGATCAAGGAGTCTTTCCGGATCTAATGAAATATAGTAAAGTTATACCACTTTTTAAATCTGGGGACAGTAAAGACACAAATAATTATAGACCAGTATCCGTGTTGCCGGTTTTCAGCAAGGTATTTGAGAAGATAATGCTAAATCAAATGGTCATTCATTTTAATACGAATAACATCTTGCATGATAAACAGTATGGTTTCACCAAAGGACGTTGTACAACTGACGCTGGTGTCACCCTATTGAAACACATCTTTAATGCGTGGGAAGAGTCGCAGGATGCCATAGGTATCTTCTGCGACCTGTCGAAGGCGTTTGATTGCGTTAATCATGAAACATTACTTCTGAAATTTGAGCGTTACGTTACGTTAAGTTTGGTTAAATCTTATTTGAATGATAGACAGCAATTAGTTCAGATAAACGGTGTGAATTTGTCGGGGTTAAACGTAAAAATGGGGGTACCCCAGGGCTCGATTTTAGGTCCTTTCTTATTTTTTTATATACATAAACGATTTACCCCATTTATTGGAAAACAAACTAAACATGGTGTTATTTGCTGATGACACATCTTTAATTTTAAAAATAAATAGACGTATTTGTCGGGTTGACGACGTAAATAACGCGCTACGGCTGGTTCAGAATTGGTTCACTGCCAATAATTTAGTTTTAAATGGTAATAAAACCAAGTGCGTAAAATTTTCCTTGACGAATGTCAAAAGTACTGATTGTGACATTATATTAAACAAGGAGAAGCTAGAATTCGTCGATAAAACGGTTTTCCTGGGGATCACGCTGGACTCAAGGTTGCAATGGGGTCCTCATTTGGTATCCCTTGCGGGGCGGCTGAGTTCGGCAGCGTATGCTGTTGGAAGGATTCGTCGGTTGGCCGATGTGGATGCCGCGAGACTAGTCTATTTTAGTTATTTTCATAGTATAATGTCTTACGGTATCCTACTATGGGGAAGGGCTGCAGACATTGAGTCAATTTTTATTCTGCAAAAACGAGCCGTCAGAGCAATATATAATCTTCGCCGGCGCGATTCTCTAAGGGAACTGTTTAAGGACATTAACATCATGACGGTTCCTTGTCAATATATTTATGAAAACATCATGTACGTGAGAAAAAATTGACATCTTTTTAGTAAAAACGGCGACAGACATAATTACGTTACTAGAAATAGGGACCAATTAGTTCAACCAGGTTTCAGACTGGCTAAAGTAGCCTCATCTTTCATGGGGTACTGTACAAAATGTTACAATAAAATTCCTCCCCACATTCTTGAACTGAATGAGACGAAGTTTAAAACCTGTATAAAACGCACACTATGTAGGCTGGCATATTATAAGTTGGGGGATTACATCACTGATAAAAATGCTTGGCTCAATGCTAGTCCTGCTCCACAATCCACAACCACTAGGGCGCAATAACAAGTGATATGCAGAACATTATTGTTTTGAGGTATTGGACCTGCTGAAGACTGTATGAATTATTAATATTTGCATTGTATAAACTCAATTTCCTTAGTATTGTATAACTGCACAGCACGTGTGTGAGTACTATGTACCCAACAGTAAATCTACCATTTTCTGTACCTATGCGTCGTTCGTTGACTTGTGTGTGCCCTGGCCGTTGAGTGTGTCATGCTCTCTCAAATGTCTCTCTGATGGTGGCGCGTGTGTTGGATCATCCGGTTCCCTTCATGATGGTTGAGCTGGGTGGTGCCAATTCATGCGTCATGTTCGTGAATGGACGCCGTTAATTGGGATTGGTCATAACTTGACTGCTTCGGATGTTAATGTTTTTCTAGTATCTATTATATAACTGCGCAGTACATGTGTGAGTACTTCTAATACTTTATGTCTGTAGGTGGTATAGTGGGTAGGGCTATTCTGGGTGCATTGTCCTCACATATATGAATTTAATAATGTATGTACCTATGTTCCTAAATATTGTAAAAAACACATATTTTTTTAAAAAAGAGGATGGAGGATGTATGGAGTTTCTTGTGCATTCTTCTCCATAACAAGCTACTTTCCGAATGCACGGTAGAATCATTTTAATGTAACGTTCAAAAGTGCCGCTTGGTGGCCTAGTTGAAATAAAATATCTTTGTCTTTAAAATTCAGTTGCAAGATTTGACCCGAAATACTTACATTGCAAATTAAAAAAACGCTTGTAAAAAGAGCCTTCTTTATTAGCTTTTTTATACTTATGAAAAGTTAGGCTCAAATAGGTTTTAGAAAATAGTACATTACTGCAGCGGCCAGCAAAAGAGGCATTGATGGACGAACTTGTAAAGTCCATCAATGCCTAGTTGTGGCCAAGGCCAATAGTACTTTTCTCAAATAATGCGCGAAAATTAAAACTAAGTAGTATGTAGAGCGGTAGAACTTATTTTGTCAAAATCAATAACGAACAACAATAATTGTTCCCGCGTTAAAGTGTTCTTTTGTTTTTTTTCAATAAACAGCGTTCTATTTGCAAGCCAGTTCTAAATTTAAATAAAACCTTTGATAAGTAACCTCCTTGGTTGCCATGTTTTGGAGTAAAAGATGGTTCCATTTTTATTAATTAACACGACAGATATGAGTTTACTAGAGTCTGGCCAACGAAAGCGTGATCTGGGGTATTTTCAAAGTTTTAATATTGCAACATTATTAAGCTGTCAAAGTCTGTGATTGCGATTATTAGTATGACTTGGCAATCTTGATCCATGTTGGCTGATTGTATTATATTTACGATATGATAATACCTTTTCTTATGTTTATGTTTCAATGTTCCTCATTTGGCTGAATAACTGCAGAAGACTGGAAAAATTGACGGACCATGTAATAAATGTGGAAAATAAATATAAACAAAGAGATCAAGTAAGAAGAAGTATTGGGAAAATTTATAATAAGTGTAGATGATGATGCAGATACAAAAAAACTCCTTGGAGGTTGAATTTTTGGACTCTGATTTTGAGTATGATGATTAAGTAATTAATAAGTTAAATGTTATGTGGGTTAATATTACGTACATACTAATAAATAAATCTACACACTCGTTTTTTAACTCACATCCATGACAGTCAACGGCTCCGTCACTTTTTTCAGACCATGCTTTCGTTGGCCAGACTCTATGTAATTTATTTGGCCGCTAGACACGACAGATATGGATTTTCACACTAGTTTTTCCGGCCGCTGCTTGCATGTATTTGGCCAGTACAGCAATTTTGATTGATCTCGAAGAAGGTTTTTTTTTATTATTATTGATAGGCTCACGCTTGACCAATATCTCACCTGATGGTAAGTGATGATGTGGTCGACGATGTAGCACGCTTACCTAGAAGAAACTTATTCACTCTTGACTTAAAGACTCCCAGGTTATAGCTATCAGGAAATACAGACTCTGGCAGGGAATTCCACTCCTTAGCTGTACGCATAATGAAAGTATTCCCAAAACGTTTGGTGCGTATGGGTGGGATGTCCACTATGTACCGATGACGCATCGCCGTACGTCTTGTAGTCCGATGATGGAACGGGCTAGGAGGTCACAAAAAAAGGAAGGAAAAAAAAGGAAGGAAAAAAAAAAGGTTAGGAAAAAAAGGTTGTCAAAATAATGCTCAAATTTCCACGCATGTTTGAGAAAAAATATTACATGCTTTTTTTTTAAATATATTGTGTTCATATCCTTAGACGCTCAAATCAGGCATGTCTGGAGGCCCTTCTTACCTACACAGAAGTACCGCGTAAACGAGTACGTTTTATGATTAACCCCCGACGGAAAAAGAGGGGTGTTATAAGTTTGACGCGTGTTGCTGTGTATCTGTGTGTCTGTCTGTGGCATCATAGCGCCTAATCGGATGAACCGATTTTGATATAGTTTTTTTTGTTTGATTTTGTCGAGAGTGTCCTTAGCTATGTTTGAATAAAATCGGTTTATCCGTTCAAAAGTTATTCGTATTTTACTCTTTGAATCTGGATTTTTCGCAAGATATCGTGTCATTATTACGTGTTTCGATAGATTGTCGATTGAAGCGTGTCTGCGACTAGGTATATTATATGTAGTTTAAAAAGCATGAAATAAAAATTAAAATCGGGGGTATTTTAAATTTGTAATTTTATCTTGTTACAAAACTACCTCTTTCTAGCCATGGGAAACTAGGGTCTAATTCATAACTCAAATACGATAGGTATTTTAGTTAATGCTGAGAAAGTTTTTGCATAATTTGTTGAAATCGAATGCTACCCCCGGGGCGGGTAGTTCTCTGTCCTCAAAACCACTGTGAACTAAAGTTGTTACTGTACAAAACTTTGGATAACTAAATGTGCCTTTATTGTAGTTTTAGTGAAGATGGGTGGATGGGATTATTTTAGAAATGCGGTTCTCAATTTTGCAGCTTTGTGTGAAATGTTTTATAAATTATTATGAAATATTATATACCAATTAAAAAAATATTTAGCTTACCGTGCATAGTCATCTAAACAAACCGTGTATGCATTTCAGCACAACAGGTTGGGCATAACTATTTTAAAATTCAGCTGCATGAATTAAGCGAGTATGTATGACTAATTTATTTATTTATTATCGTATACGTGTATAACTTTACAGGTCATACCTAAGGCGTTATACAATGAGAAAAAACACTAAAACGAAACATAAGAATTAGGCAAAATTAAATATACAAGGAAAATTAATAAAATTAAAAAATTTAATAAAACACGATATAACAAAAAACATACTTAAAAGAAAAACACAAAAAAATAAAAAAATAACAGAAAAACTTATAGAAGTAAAAAAAAAAACAAAATGTGCAAATAATACAATTATTCACTAACCTAACTTTCATCCATCTTCTCACAAAAACTTAAACATTCACGACACACATCTATCCATCTACCAGCAAACAGGTCACACTCCGGTGCTGATGTCAGAAGGGCATTTAGCATTGTGAGCGCCCGAACTAGAGGCGAGTTAGCTCGGGATACCGTACGTACCGAAGGTACGGCCAAAAGCCGGTGACTTCGTGGTCTAAGCTGTTGTTTGGGCACCACAGGAACAAACAGCCTCAACAACTGCGCCACGAGCTCCTGGCAATCGGACTCACCCCGCATAATACGGCAGGCAGAGATAAGCAAGAAGTACTTACGCCTTACTTCGAGAAAATTAAAATTTAAAACACCAAGAAGAAATTTGGAAGGGGTAATATCCGAAGAGTTTTTTTATAAAGAAAACGAAGAAAGGCTTTTAGGATTTTTTCAAGAAGTAAGGCGTAAGTACTCTCATACGGGTTCTAGATCACTGCTGCTGATTCGAGTTTACTCCAGTCCATGTATACACCCCCCCGGTGGGTTCCCGCATTGTCGAGGCGGGGGGGCTCAGTAACCGTGGCTTGGTCACCCACGGTGAAGCGAAGAGGAACCCTCAGGAGGAGGAGGGGCCGCTCGTCAGGGCTTTTGCCGATAAGCCGACGACGTAGCGGCCAACATGTAGGTTGCGGTGCTGCCTGGTCAACATCGCAACTGAGGCGGGCCGTGATGTCCTATGGGGTCTCCCAAACCCATACGATATCACGGCTGAGGGTTGGAGGCCGCGGCGGGAGAGGAGTGCCGGTATTACGGTGCGCCGCTGTCCCTACCTTCCGCGGCCTGGACGGGGTCGCCACCGTCTGATGGCGGACGCGGTGGGGCCGCAGGGGAAGAGGAGTGTCGGTATAGCATTGGCCGCTCTCCCTATCTCCTGCGGCCGAAACAAGGTAGGTGGCGGGGCCATTGACCTTGACCCGTCACAAGGGGACCAAGGGTGCCATACACGGGGTCGTCTGGCACCCATGTACTGGTTTGGTCCCTGGGGTGGTCACGGCGCACAGTGTGTTCTGGTGCGCCGGTGATGGGGGTAATCCCCAGAGGAGGGTCCGGTGACGGACAGCCGCGGCGGGTTCACGGTGAGTGCTAACGCGTACCCGTGTTCCCGCCATAAGCGGCACAGGAGGACACCGTGGAGTTTTAGTGGGTTAGAGTCCCACATAACTGCGCTATCTCCCCGTGGTAGCGCAGTATGCATGAGCATTTCTCCAAGCAAAAAAAAAAAAAAAAAAGGCCATGTATACAAATTTAATGGCGTGTGGATTGGTAAACTCGCGCATATTTCGAAGGACAAATCTCAGTATTCGATATGACTCTGCAGCAAGCGTCCTTATATGCTCATGAATGGTGAGCTTCGTGTCGAACAGAACTCCGAGATCCTTTACAGAATTAACGCGGGCTATCAGATCCCCTCCTAAAAAGTACTCTTGATGCCAGGGATTACGCGTGTGACTGAAGGTCATAACGCTGCATTTAGCAATATTGAAGAGTAACTTACTATCTATGCTCCACTGATAGACCGCGTCAATGTCATCCTGCAGTGTAGTTGAGTCTGCTACTTTTTCCAAACCAAATATTAACTTAAGATCATCAGCGTAAAGTAAAGATTTGGCATGTTTGAGGACCTTCTCAAGGTCATTGACCATAATGATAAATAGCAAGGGTCCCAATATGGAACCCTGACTTACTCCAGATTGAGTATGATATGGTGCGGTCACAAAGCAATCGTGTCGAACATACTGGCTGACGATCTCGTAAGTAACTTGCGGAGAATTTATGTAACTTCGGGGAAAAGCCGAGGTTATTGAGCTTAGTGAGCAATACGTCGTTATCAACCCGGTCAAATGCTTTTTTTAAATCAAAATATAGTACATCTACCTGTATGCCTTTATCTAAGTACTGCGATATAAGAACCACCAGCGTTAGAAGGTTTGTATTAACGGAGCGGTTAAATCGAAAGCCATGTTGGGAATCGCAAAGAAATGGTTGTATCTGGAAAATAATAAGCCTGTGTAATATTGATTCGAACAGTTTTGGGAATGCGGAGAGTATAGCTATGGGCCGATAATTTACTACGTCAAAAGTTACATTAGATTTAGGTATTAGATCCAACGCTGTGGATACATTTCGGTAGATAATGCCAGATTAAATATATGAAGTACATATACAGGTGATATTAGATGATCTTTACAACCCTTAATAATGTATGCGGGAATGTTATCTGGTCCTACGGCAGAGTTTGGTTTAAGTTTACCTATAGCTGTTTCTACATCACTCGATTTAATTGCATCAATATGTACAAAGTTAGCATCGTTTTTCTGTTTGTTACTGTCTGTTTTATAATCTAAAAGCGGGGCGTCGGGTAAGAAAACACTGGAAAAAAAATCGGACTAATGCAAGGCAAGTAAAATGAAAGCTTTTAACATAATAGTAATGGGATCTACAATGGAATTATGCTTTTTGGAAAAATATGTTCTAAAACACTCTAAGGCCGAGATTCTCACCTCCAAATTATCGCAGAAAAAAAGTGACAAATTTTCAAGCACGCGTTATCTGCTTTTGAAAATGCATTCAAGCAATTTTAGCAGGTAACGAGTGCTTGACAATTTAGAGGTGAGAAACTTGGCCTAAGCATTTACAATTCTTAGTACAGTCAGAAAGTACGTAAGCGGCGGCGCGCCGCAGACAGAGAGGCCACTACGAACAAAGCGTCATTTTGCACACACACATTGACATTGCGATTTTACAGGGAATAATGGGCAATATTGGACCGAGCTCAGTTGCGGCTGTCATGAGTGCTTTGTGCGGGCGTTTGTCACGTCATTTATATATTAAGTACTGTAACGAGGTTGCACTGGCTTGGGTTACCTTTATTATTTGTAACAGACCAAATATTTTTTTTTTTAAATTCGTTCTTTCATTCATTTTTAAGACAAATGTCATTAAATTTTTCAAGATCACAACGATGTTAGAAATTCAATATATTAGGAATCTAATAAATTATTTTAAGTCCATAGACGAAATTGGAAAGGCTATGAAACGTGTCGTAATATTATGGTTTAAGTCATCCAGCTCACAAATATGTTTCCTCCGACTGCACAGCATAATTTTCTTCTTGTATAAATACATCTTTTTAGTTCGCTTCTGAAGCAGTCGGGTTTTTTGATTATATTACCTTTTTTTCACATTTATATTTTGGTCGAGCTTGGTGCTTTTCACAATTTAATGTTTTTAGTGGGATCAATAATACCAACTCGCCGGGCCCACGTGGTGGATTATGGCCCGTTCTCTCTCACGGAGAGGAGGCCTATGTCCCAGCAGTCGGAACATTAAATAAAACCGGCCAAGTGCGTGTCGGGCCACGCGCAGTAATAGGGTTCCGAAGTTGCATAATAATGCGGACTAAAAAGAGGGTTTTGTTGGCTCACAAAGTCTAAAAACGGGCCCACATAGAATGATGTTTTTTTAATCTATATTCTCGCGTTTGACCACTATCTCGCCTGATGGTAAGCGATGATGTGGTCTACGGTGAAGCACGCTTGCCTAGATGTAATCTATTCACTCTTGACTTAACCTAAATAAGGACTAACTGGTAACTGAAGAAGGAGTTATAAAATCCAACTTCGCAACTGAAGTTTGAAAAATATTATCTATTTGAGTACCACCGCGGGTGCGAATTGCGAAAGGAGCCGATACGAGCGCGCGTTAGAGCCACGGGGAATGGTATAGTTCGTTCCTGGATCCTTGCGTGCACGCTCTTTGTTTATTTCTCTTTCGGAATTAGAAAAATATCGTATGTATTCACCTCTAATCTCCTCTAATACCGCAGATTAGAGGTGAATCCTCTAATCTGCGGTATTCACTATTTCATACTGGAAGTGATGAAGTCGGGTCGAATATTGACTTTATAGAAGGATATCGACAAAAGAAAATAAGTAATTTGCTTGGAAATTGAATCTAATTTGACTTTACTTTTTAATTACAAAACGTCGAAAATACTTCTGCACTAACACAAAATAGACTCCACGCGCATGCGCCGTATGGACTAGGTACGGACTGTTACTGCCAACGACTCCGGCCACTCCAATGCGTTATTCGAGCTTAAACATTATTAATTTAGAAATCATTATTATTCAGGATGTTATGATTTTATTTTTGTATATTTTTACATGGTTCATAAGCATATATGTACAAGCATATATGTTTTACACAGCTAACAACGTTATTTAAGTCATTTTTCAATGGCATTTGTACAAAAATTTTACTGTGCCAAGTACATTTTATAAGTTGGTGGACTATTACTCGTAAACTTGTGAAGCCTGTTATGATTTCATTTTTGTATATTTTTACATGGTTCGTAAGCATTATATTTACCCTGTTTTACACAGCTATCAACTTTATTTAAGTAATTTTTCAATGGCATTTGTACAAAATTTTTACTGTTCCAAGTACATTTTATAAGTTGGTCGGCTATTACTCGTAAACTTGTAAAGCCTTGTTATCCGTGATAATTTTCCTTTTAATTTCGTTATATTTGCTACTGCCATGAATTTTTTCACATAGCCAAGAGCAACCATTTCGCTGGCAGGGGGGGGGGGGACACTTGACTCTAACATAAATTTGCAATTTAAAGCTTAATTTTACGCAAACGGATCTTTGAATCGAAAAATGTTTTTCACAAACCCATAATATTTTTGAATGGCCTATCCAACGATACCCCACACTATGGGATTGATGAGAAAAAAAAATACATCCCAATTAACGTCTATGAGAGGTACCCGAAAAAAAAATATATTTCATGATTTTATGTTACCGCTTTGTCGGAATTATATTATTAATATGTATATACATGCTAAATTATAACTTTCTAGTACTTAGATTCTTTGAGCTAAGCTGCGGACGGACAGACGGACAGAGCGAAACTATAAGGGTTCCTTGTTGACTTCGGAACCCTAAAAAAGGCTAATGATGATTATGATGAATACACTATTGTTACGTCTGGGTAACAAGACGTCCAATCTTCGTCGTATGTGGCGTCGTGATATTCATTGGAAATTTGGAGCGCTGTCTACCCTCTAAGGCATGTAAGCATGATATGAAGTATGTTTAGACGAATTGGTGTATTTATGTTTGTAACTTATACAACCTACTCTTTTTTTAAATTCTGAATCAATATAGTAGCAACCCTAGTGAATCTGTCAAGTTTAGCTGTCAATTTTCGAAACGTCGGGAGTGGCCCTTCTGTATAGTTTCTATTTTGTGCTACAGTACATATATTTTCTTAAAGACCCTCGGCAATTATCGCATTTCTTAATACAAACAAATGTTAATTTCCATAAATTATTAGATTTATCGTGTATAATAATTTGAATTCAGAACTGAGTACTTTATTGTAGTTTTGTTTTGATTTCCGTGTGAAATATATAGAGCTGTAAAATTGCCACTTTTGCAGGGTTCCACCAATATTTAAAATAAATTATATTATGTTAAAAGAGTATTAACAACTCCATATACTTGCAAGTTGATTGAGAGCGTACGGTCTGCACCAAGTGCAGAACTGCAAAGCCAACTGATAGAAATCCGACGACTGACGAAACACGAAGTTTGCCGAGGGACATTAAAAAAATGTTTGTACTGTGCCTAGGTCGGTACCTAATGGACTTTTAAAGAGTTCCAAAAGACGCGTTATAAACGATAAAGTATTCATCCCAAATACAAATCTCAATTTTATTCGTAAAGTTTAACTCTCAAACATAGAAATAAAAATCTAATTCGCACTTTTGGGGTTAACTGCCATGAATAATGTGGCCTGAATAAGAGAAAACGGCCCATTGGGAATTTTTGGTAAGGCATAGATAAATTCAGTCGTTTGTAGGTATTTGTTTACATATGTATGTTTGTATTGTTTGTCTAGTGCAAAATATCCCGAGGGAACATATTCCTAAAATAAAAAGTAACCTATGTGCTATGCCGGACTATAATCTATCTTTTCGCCAAATTTCATCAAGATTTTTTCAGTACTTATTGCGTGAAAGAGTAACAAACACACTCATGAACTTTCGCCTTTATAATATGTTTAGGATTTCTAGGCTCTCTGTATTTTCCCCCCTGGAGTGCGGGGGCTCAGTAGCCGTGGCTTGGTCACCCACGGTGAAGCTAAGAGAAACCCGAGGAGGGGCCGCTCGTCAGGGCTTTTGCCGACTAAGCCGACGACGTAGCGGCCAACTAGTAGGTTGCGGTGCTGCTTGGTAACAGGCGACATCGCAACAGAGGCGGGCCGCGATGTTTTATGGAGCGTCACAGGTCCCATACGATGTCGCGGCTGAGGGTTGGGGCCCGCGGCGGGAGAGGAGTGCCAGTATTGCGGTGCGCTGCTTTCCCTACCTTCCGCGGCCTGGACGGGGTCGCCGCCGTCTGATGGCGGACGCGGTGGGGCCGCAGTGGAGAAGGAGTGACCGTTTTACGGACAGCCGCGGCGGGTTCGCGGTGAGTGCTAACGCGTGCCCGTGTTCTCGCCCTAAGCAGCACAGGAGGCCACCGTAGAGTTTTAGTGGGTTAGAGTCCCACACAACTGCACTATCTCCCTGTGGTAGTGCAGTATGCATGAGCATTTCTCCAGGCAAAAAAAAAAGGGTTTCTTTATTTGGATTGTAATTTTTTTGCTGACTCGTTGGTCTCGAGGACACTAGCGTTACTGCTGAGTATGAGGTCATGGTTTCGATTCCTGGGTCGAGCAATGTTATTGGGGTTTTCCGTCTGGAATATCTCTATAGCAGCGCAGATCCTGGCTTTGTGCCCGGTTGATGGCAATAACCTGGTGAAGGTTGCGGGGATCCGCTGGATGCGGGATGCACGGGACCGGTTAATGTGGCGACGGCGACGCTAGGGGGGGGGGGGGGGGGGGCTATGTCCAGCAGTGGACGTCTTTCGTCTGATATGATGATGCTGATATGTGATCACGTCTAAACGGCCAGTCGCAATTTTTTGGAAAAAATATATTTTACATTAGACCGTTTTCTAAATAAATTGATCTAAGAATATTTTCAGTTTTATTCGTATAACATAATGTAATTAACTTATAAAGTTATGCCTAACACACCACACATCGCACCAAAACCACCGGGCGTATTTTAATCAAATTGTCACCATCTCAAAGCCAATTTAATTATATACATTTTGATTTAAGGTTTTATTTTTTTAAGCAAATAATTAGGAAAATACAAAAAGTTGTTTTTTGTACTTTTCTAATTATTTACTGAATGAATTTTGGGTCGCGTAGGTGTGAGACAAGTCCGCGTTTTGTTCCCTCAAGGTTGTTGGCGATTGTCGTCGTCTTAAAGTGTATGTAGATAAGGTAATCGTAAAAGGTGGCGGTCTAATGTCTCTGCCCACGCTCATGATGAAACGGCATGAGTTTATGGCATAGATATTAAACCAGTTGAATTCCGTAATTAGTGAAACAATAAAAAAACCATTGTGTCTCGCGTGAATCCACGTTTAAAGCACTCAAGGGGTTGTGTATCCTCAAATATCGCTAGTAGGTACTTACGAGCTTCTGTTTATGAAAACCGTTAAACTTACTATCACTTTGGATTAACACATTAGATGAATTTGTATATTTGCAAAGTAATAAAACTGCCGACAATCATTATAAAGATACAATTTTATACAAAATACGTTCCTTCATAATATCACGCTTTTATTATTCGAAGGGTTAGTCATACTTGCACCTTTTTTTTGTCGGTTTGTAACCTTCAAAAGGCATCTGGACTTTTAGGGAAAAGACCAGGGAATTTGAAATTTTTACCTCTTAAAATACCACCTGGAACTCCCTCTGTGCAAAGCCTTTTGGGCATATCTGAGCCTCGCTGTGCACGGTTGTACGTGACCACTGTGCCACCGTCTTACCTGGAATCACTTGCCGTGCCGGGCAGACCGAGTCCCAAATCTGAACGCCCGGAGTCCCAGAGTGAGCATCGTGGGCAGGTTCCACGATGCAGACGGGGTTTCAGCGTTTTGGGCGTCGAGGTGGTTGCCTCCACGAGGCCTCATTCTTCAAGTGGGATCGACCTACACCCAAGTACGTTCCATTAGATAAAAACACTGTAACACCAAAAAAAGAAGACAACTGCACAAAACCAATTTATTTTTTGCAAACAGGGTTATGCAAAAATTGGGTCATACAAACAACGCTTAAGGAAAAATTATTATATATAATCTATGGGAAAATATAATCAAAAAATTACCTCTATTCTTTCATAATATGTAAGTGCAAATATACCCTACATTTATTATGTATGGTTAGCAAACTCCTAGCGTCGCATACGTTATTGTTTTATTTTTCTACCATACCGCGAGGTAATTTTGTCCCAGATGAAACTCGAGCAAATGTTTACATATTTTTGTTTAAAACTGTGGGGCCACGCTGACGTGACCCATATCTACTGTTTTTTCAGTGTTAAAGATTATTATGTGGCAAGCTTTAGGAGATGATTTGCGAAGAAGTTTGATTATCTTTGAATCATGTGAAATTTTCGGCATAATGCCGGCCCTGAAGATTGATCATCATCTGAAACTATCTCGTCTTATATAAAGGGTCTTTCAACAAGGACGGGTCGATGTTAAAATTGAATAAAACAAAATCTGTGTGAGATATTACTGAAATTTATTTTTTATTTAAAAGGCTCATTTATGCCATTATGGATGGAATATGACATCGTTCAAATGTCCGCCGCGGCTTCGTATGGTGGCACGAATCCGAGAGGTCCAATTTTTAATGACTCTGCTGCATAGATCGAGCGAGCGCTACAGATCAATGATAAACAATTTCTTTTGGCTTGAATTGAACAATATGGACGTGAACGACATGTGGTTCCAGCAAGATGGCGCTACTTGCCACACAGCGAACGACACAATCGACATTCTGCATGAACGGTTTGAGGGTAGAGTTACAGTTCCGCTAGACTTTTTCTTGTGGGGTTTTCTGAAGTCGCAGGTCTATGCCAATAAACCACATTCGACCGTTGCCCTGAAAGCCAACATAACGCAGGCCATCGCTCGGATTCAGCCGGATCTATGCAGCAGAGTCATTAAAAATTGGACCTCTTGGATTCGTGCCACCATACGAAGCCGCGGCGGACATTTGAACGATGTCATATTCCATCCATAATGGCATAAATGGGCCTTTTAAATAAAAAATAAATTTCGTTAATACGTTAGATACACACACACATCTTGTTTTATTCAATTTTAACATCGACCCGTCCTTGTTGAAAGACCCTTTATTTACAATATCATTATCCTCTGCCACTACTCTGTAATTTTTATTTATATTTATAGGGAGGTATCCCTATAAATATAAGTAAAACATACTTTTCTAAAAAATACAATATTCAATCATATTAAAGTTGTACCAGTATTCTGCTGTTAATAGTAAAAAAAGTATTCCATCAACGACAGCATTGTTAGAATGTCACAATATAGGGGATTGATAACGTGACATTTATATTCATTTTGTTTTCTTTTTAAAATTGTAAGAGGTTTTTTATTTAGGTACTTTAATATTAAAACCAATCCATTAGCTACTGTAAAAAGTAGGTAATAACAGGAAATATGTAAATTTACCAAGTAAATATTTGTAAAGAAAATCACCTCACTCATGTGATTTTCGTAATTTTGAATTTGCCGCGTCACCGCTCTTTGGTCGACAAATATGTCACTACTGACAGGAGTGACATTTAATTTAGTTAAGTCTTTTGAGAGGAGAATTTTTCCATATTGTTTGTTTAATTGTTAGAATAGAAAAAGACCTGAAATAAAGGCATTAAATGTTGTTTGGTTTGTCTTTACAGGTAAGTTAACTAATACTTTGTTATAAGAAATGTACATTACGATTTATGTTAAACTTTATGTATCGAAATAAAACCACTTTTGTCTTTACAGAGAAACGCAGTTTCGTCTTTATTTCCTATTAAAAGACCATAATATCATTACGTATTTATAAGTGACGCATACACTACTCAGTAGGATTTGTGTGTTTATATGAAACGGTTGTAATATCAATGTTTTCCTGAACAGTTTGCCATTAATAAAGCAAGATAAATATCATGTATAACATGCAGACTATAGTTTAAGTGTTTGTGATTAAATTAAGATTTTATTGATAAACAAATTAATTTGATCAAATACAAGGATAATATGGACGGTAAGTGATTTCATCTTGTTATTAAGATTTAAACAAAAGGAAATCAAATTGAATGTTCGAATAATACAATATTACACTGTTTTATAACTATTTTTTCGATGATACTTTTATATTTTCATCATTCTCTGTATTCATAATAATTTAAATAATTATACAAATAGTTTCGGGTCTTTTATTTCTTCCCTATCAAAGAGAGGAGGCCTGTGTCCCAGCAGTGGGAACATTAAAGGGCTGATGATGATGATATTTCTTTTTAAAATAAAAATGTACAAAACTGTGTTTTGGGCTCAGAGTAAGTTACTGCCTTATTTTACGTGTTTGATGAATGTTTTTCCAAATTTTTATAGGATGTTGAACTAAACAATTTATATATATTAAATATTAGGTCTTTTGCATGTAAGATACCGGTTGTTTCAATATTTCTGCCTAGTTCATGCCACATCCTGATAGAGATTTCTAGATATTTTTATTTTTTACAAAAAACGATCCAGTTGGGTAGGGCCAATTTCGAGAAAGAGGTCAACCAGCGAATCCGACTCGGCTGGGCAGTGTTCGGGCAATTGCGCGGTATCTTCTCGTCCAACTTACCACAGTGTCTCAAGACGAAAGTCTATGACCAGTGTGTGTTGCCAGTAATGAAATATGGCTCTGAGACGTGGTCGCTTACAATGGGCCTCATCAGAAAGCTTGCAGTCACTCAAAAGGCAATGGAGAGGGCTATGCTCGGAGTTTCCTTGCGTTATCGAATCAGAAATGTAGAGATCCGCAAGAGAACCAGGGTTACCGACATAGCCCGAAGAATTGCCAAACTTAAGTGGCAGTGGGCAGGGCACATTGCTCGCAGAACGGATGGCCGATGGGGCAGAAAGTATACTGAGTGTTGGTGGTTGGTGTTGTTTGTGGCGTGCCCAAGGTAGCTTAATGCCTGGGTTGGAGGTCTCATGACTCAAGCCGTTGCAGTCAGACTTGCACTTCGTGTAAGTGAGCCATTAAACATAACTGCCGAAATATTTGTTGCCGTTCACTGTTTACCTCGCACGCTACACCACATGGTGGAACTGCACGAAGCAATTTTTTTATATGCTAATATTACCAACAGATAGAAAACTGCTAGCTGTCCTGACTCTAGTCCAAGCATTGCACTACGCTACTGCAATGTTCTTCCATGAACCATCAAATGTGGTCTTCGAAGGATTAAATGCAGAAAACAACTCTGACTTTGGATTTGCTATGTCCTATAACACTCACACACAGGATGAGTTTAAAACTCTAGGTAAGAAACTTTGTATTATTCATTAAATTTGCCAGGACCCAAGGAGCTATATACAAAGTGATATTGTATCAGCAATAACGTTTATCAAAATGTTTGGAATTGACCAAGTGAATGCGATGGTTTAAATTGAAACATGTAAGGAGTTGATCACATGGCTCTTCGATAGCCTTTGGCTTCGATCAACAATACCAACTATATGTAGGGTCGGCCAAGAAATACGTTTTTTTTTAATAATTGTTTGGCTCGCGCTTGACCGCTATCTCACCTGATGGTAAGCGATGATGTGGTCGACGGTGTAACACGCTTGCCTAGAAGTAACCTCTTGACTTAAAAACCCCGAGGTTGTAGCTATCGGGAAATGCAGACTCCGGCAGGGAATTTCACTCCTTAGCCGTACGCATAATGAAAGTATTTCCAAAACGTTTAGTGCATATGGATGGGATGTTCACCATATACCGATGGCGCATTGCCGAACGTCTTGTTGGCCGATGATGAAACGGGCTAGGCGGAATTAGATCAAGCAATTCCATCGCACACTCCCCGAAATGCAACCAATAAAAAACCGACAAGCTGGCAACACGGCGACGATGTTCAAGGCTCTGAAGCTTTGACTCAACCAGTGCCATCAGGTGAAATAGTGGTCAAGCGCAAGCCTAAATACGATTAAAAAATAATAATATGCCTCATTGCCGATGATTTGTTATTTATATCCTTTTCTTAGTTTTAATTTATAGTTATCTTATATTTTATTAACGTGGCTTACGTATAGTTCATCTGAACTATACGTAACGCTACAGTTTTGAGCCTCTTGGCCAGTTTTTCGATTGACTCTATTGCATCAAGCTGGTATTTGGCAGATACATCCCAGAGATGAGAACGTCTCGTTAAATAACAGCTCACTTGAGACGGGAGCTCTTATTCTGTTCAGTATTGTAAATGTAAGGATATAAGTATATATTCGCGCAGACAGTTTTTTTGTGATTTTGTACGTGTTATCTAGTTGGTTATTGTTGATCGAAGGCCTTCGGCAAACCTATACAATTTTGACTTATTTCCAATTGCCACCGCGACGATGTTGTTTATAGTATGCCACTTGTAAACCCCTTGTCTAGTGCCTCTTATATTTAGGACTAAACGATAACGTATTGCATGATAAACAGGATATAAAACCACGTTTGTTTAATGGTCGCAAGCATTACTGCTAATCACGTGGTCTTGCATTCGCTTCCTAAACGGATAAAGACGTATTTTTGGCTTGAAGACCGTGTACATATTAATTTAAATTATTTTGACAGTTGTCGGAGCCCCAAAAGCGGACAAAAAAGGAAAAGTATTTAACTGTGAAATCGAGAGAGCTATTAACATGGATAGTATTACATGTGTAGAACAGTACATTGACTTCAATGACGAATATAAAACTGGTAAGAATTACTTCATTACCTACCTACTTTTCTCTTATTACTTTAAGTACGAGCTAGCTAGGATACATAGAGTCAAAATACTGAAACATCCCAGATCGGCTGTCTTGTTGGTCTAGCGGTCGCAACTACTGCTGGTGAGCATAAGGTCCTAAGTTTAAATTCCGAGTGGAGAAAGTATTGCGATTTTTCATCTAGAATTTCTTAGTAGCAGACTAGAATTTGGTTCCGGTTGATGACAATGGATGTTACTTTCAGATAACTCACGTCTTTTCCATACGATACTGATGCAAATTATTTTATAAATTTCGAGTTATTATTCTTTCTTCCAAATGTTAAAATTAATTTAATATTATCTTTCAGATAAGTTTCCTGATCAACGGTTTTATTTAGGTTCTTCGATAGTTGCTACAAGTAAATACTTTTTTGTAAGTATGTTTTTGCTTCCACTTTTTACAAACTTTTTTATAAACCTCAAATTTGGTTTAGTAGGTACTGCCCGTGATTTCCTTCTTCTTCTTTTTCACCGTATCGCTGCCACGACAGTCGTTCAAATTTGTTTGGCCCAAAACTTAGCCACTTCCATGGCGTCATCGGTGTTTTCCTTTAACATAATATATTAGTAAAATGTATAGGTACCATTCCAAACGATTGTGATTTACAGGAAAACAAAATTTTTAGTCATCGTGATTTTTTTCCTTATGAGGATGTGCTATAAAACTCATTGATTAGGTACCTCTTTTTTGGCTCGTATAAAATAATAACGACTTGGTAGGCTGATCTTCAAGGTTAAGCAATGCTTGATTCGTTTTATGGGTGGGTGACCATCATTCTGGACTGGAGAGGGCTAGGCATCAACGTCAGTAGCGAGTACGCCACACACCTTCGGTTTGCCGACTATATAGTGGTTATGGCTTAGACCACGGAGGACCTCAGTACAATGCTCGATGACCGTAGTAGAGCTTCCGAAAGAGTGGGTCTTAGGATGAAAATGGACTTTTGTCCATGTTCATTCTGGTTTTCCAAGGTGGTGTTGAATGCCCATGTTACACCCACTCCTATCAAGGTCGGAGACTCTACACTCGAAGTTGTGGGCGACTATGTATATCTGGGACAAACTATGCAGTTAGGTAGGTCCAACTTCGAGAAAGAGGTGAACCGTCGAATCCGACTCGGCTGGGCAGCGTTCGGGAAGTTGCGTGGTATCTTCTCGTCCAACTTACCACAAGTCTCAAGACGAAAGTTTATGACCAGTGTGTGCTGCCAGTGATGACATATGGATCTGAGACGTGGTCGCTTACAATGGTCCTTATCAAAAGCTTACAGTCACTCAAAGGTCAATGTAGAGGGCTATGCTCGGCGGTTCCTTGCGTGATCGAATCAGAAATGTAGAGATCCGCAAGAGAACCAGGGTTACCGACATAGCCCGAACAATTGCCAAACTTAAGTGGCAGTGGGCAGGGCACATTGCTCATAGAACGGATGTCCGATGGGGCAAAAAGGTTCTGGAGTGGTGACCGCGAACTGGATGACGTTGCGTTGGAACCCACCAGGTGGACCGAAGACCTTGTGAAGGTTGCGTGGATCCACTAGTTGCGAGACGCACGAGATCGGTCAATGTGGCGACGCTTGGGGGAGACCTGTGTCTAGCAGAGGACTTATTTCAGCTGATTTGATGATGATGATGATTATCATCATCTATCACATACCCAGACTCCCTGAAAGCCTCGGAAATAACATTAAGTCGTTGGTAGCATCTGTAGTTTATAGAGTTATGATAGACGTAGCAGAAGCCCGAAAATCTGGCAAGGAGTCTCACGAAGAGCCGTTATCTTGTTACTGGGATGTAGGGTCAAATAGGGAGATTATATCAGAATTTAACAGATGGTCTATGCAAAATTCTGGTATTCACTTCCAGCTGGTAAGACTCGAAGCCTACCCCAACATAGTTTGACAAAGAAATAAAAAGAAAGAAAGACAATAAAAATTAAAAATTGCCAAAATCCCGACATTTTTTTATATTACATACCTAGTTTTAAAACTACATCATTTTTCTAGTAGTAGACACGCTTCGATTAGAAATTTATAGAACACGTGATTATGACACGATATCTTGCAAAATTTCAAACTTCCCCGATTCAAACATGCACTCTCTTAAGTAGAAACAGAGAACCTGTTTCTTGTGCAGAAATGAAAATGAAAATAAGATTGTTTAACTGGCTACAGGAACGGGACATGGTTGATGTTATAATAATGATGTTATATATAATAATATTGTATACATTTTTTAAGTTTTTCGGTAGTACGTGTCCACACTACCCAACACCCCCACACTTTTATTCTCACACATTTATTATAATTTTAGTAATTTCATGAAAATATAAATTTTATTATTTAATTTTTTGGATTTTTGATGGGCAATTAATTTATAATTTTTTAATTGTTATTTTTAATCTTTTTTATTTCACTTTATTTTTTGACATATATAATTAGGTATTAAAATGATTTATTTGTATAATTATCTTACTTTTATCTAACGTTTTTAATTTTATGAATATTATATAAATATGAAGATGATGATTGTTTTGGATTATCAAACTTATAACACCCCTCTTTTTCTGTCGGGGATTAAAAAGACGTTAAAAAGGCTAGGTTGATTGACTTACTTAATTATTTCACAGACTTGCGCCCCTTTATGGACTACGAATGTGAATACGACCGATGATAAAGGTTCAATAACTTTAGTGGCTGATTCGTTCGGGACATGCTTTATACAATATCCCGAAGAAACTAAAAGATATGAAGGACTTCTGGAATATCACATGAATATTACAGAAAATTATTTTCCGCAAGAGGCGTTGCCAGTTGGTATTATAGGTGAGTATTTGGGCTTGAGACTAACCCCCGAATTCTAAATTAAGCATTTGAAATTATTTGTCAAGGGCTTATGTAGAGTTTTACAAATAACTGCCCAAAATTTTGCATCAAAATAGGTTTTGACACCTTCTCAACTCCAAACAATCAATTCAGAAACCGGCCCAAAGTCACATTTTATGACCGATAATGGCAATCGAGAAGACCAGAATATATCGGATCCACATGTGCTCTCGTGGTCAATTCTATTTATTTTTAACTTTTCTCAATTTAAACCATTGTTGTCAGAAAATATACAAAGTGACACGTCGTCATTTGAAATTATAAGTCAGGAATATTGTTTTATACCATTCCCCCTCTAAAAAGCTTGTTTTATTCACTAAAAACAGTGAATAAAAAGCTAATCTCTGTTTTGTTGTTTGAATTTGGAACACACCTATGTATTGGACCTCCGTCTCAATGCTATATAACCTCCTTACGCAAAAAATACTCGATACAAACTTCTTGTGCAGAGAATACTTGACTTTCTAACTCCTTCTTCGATTTTAATTTTGAGTTTGTTTATATTTAGGCTTTTAACAATAATTTTTGTTTTAGTCTAGGATATGTATTTGGATTGTTTTTCTAATATTAATTGCATTGGTGTTTAATAAATTATAATCATGTAACGTAACGGAGGTGGTCAATGGCCCCTGAAACACAAGTGCTGTTACCTAGCTCAGGGGTCAGGGTTTCACATTTTTTGTAAATTTTGAAGCTAATAAACAATTTATTTATTATTATTCTTTATGCTTTTTGCTTAAATCTTTATTTTTCTCGTAGTCATGGTATAAAATATAGTATGCAACTCTTGAATAAAACGGATTTATATCGAGGGCACTTTAATCACTCGCGTCGCTCATGATTCAATAATCATGAATCAATCCCTACGGTCGTGATTCAGACCAGGTTAGAAACAATTTGTGTTCAAAATTTTATCCAAATTCTTTCAGCCATTTTTACGTGACTGAAACACAAACATAGAAACTATTACATTTATAAATTAGTAGGATAGGAAGTAGGATTGTTTTCTTACATGGCGTGTGTCATGCAGGCTACGAAGGCAATTAATAAAACCTTAAATTAAAATCTGATTTTCAGAAAAACTCGCGGGTGTAATTGGTTGGTCTACTTTGATCGATGAGGATAATGACTTGTTGCTCATAGCGAAGACGTCGTTCCCAGGAGACTTTTCATACGTACCTGCGTCAACGCCGGATCATGTTGTGAAATCATTGGTCGACAATCCGATTTCAAGCAATTTCTTGTCGCCGTATTTTAACATAGGTAACGTTTATCTTATATCTTTCAATATTTTATATAGTATAGCTACTTGTACTTGCAGTATCAGCAGGAGTTATTCTGCAACAGGGAAAGAAGACTGCGTACAATGCCAACACAATTTGATTCCATACACTGCATTATTTTATTAACATATTATACAATTGAATATTCTAAAATATAAGACTAATAACAAAACAAACCTGTATACAAAGGGGCTAGGGAAACCGGCTCATGGCGCATCAAAAAATTCGTTCACATCTATGTCAATGGGAAACGTGGCCAGAACGCTGCCATTATTGCTACGACGAATAGCAATGCCGAATCTCTGGCCGAGAAAACCATTTAACATCAGGTGAGATAGTGGTCAAACGCAAACCTATCACAAATAAAAAAAAAGGGAAAAGGCCAGCCCTCTGGTCACGTGAAGAGTGGACGAGCTTTTTGCTAATGTCTCGAAATACTCGATGAGCACTCAGACCCATGGACTTAATGTTTCAACCCCAAACGGCTGAAACATATACCTTCCAATAAGGTTGTTATATTTGCGCCGTTTGAGGTTTTCTTTCCGTACCAACCTGCAGAGCGGCTCTTCCTACTATCTCTGGGAAGATGGGTTCTCGGGCAACACCGTATTCGGGCAAGCCACTTTGCAGGTGCACACCTTCGGTCAAGCACGGTTGTGGCAGTGATATGGATAATTAATAGAGGCCCACCGATATCGGGAACAGGGTCCAAGCAACTACCGTTGCCTGAAACGAATATTTGTACAATGTTCGCTGTCCACATGCCACATGTGGACAACCTCGCTAGCCAAGTCAAGATACTTGCTAAGCTTTCTCGAGGTTTTCGTCATGCGAGACGGTAATGTTAACAATCATAGGGCGCCTCACGAATAGTTCTACCACCGCAATATCGGGCTTTTTGACTACAATAGTCTTGTCAGTGATGACAGACCAATCCCAGTACAATGTGATATTGCCATTCTCGAGAACAGGGTCGGGCACATACCTGTAGTACGGCACTTCCAATGCCACAAGACTCTATTTCAGAGCAACATGCTGATGGGTAATCCTGGCTTCAAGGTTGTGCCTAATCACAGCATTAAAAAAAAATTGGGCATGTTATGGTTATTTATGCTACAAGTGCATTATTTATATTATTAAGGTAGGTGATTCCCGATGAGTGGCATTTTATTGATTAATTGACACGAGTCGGGAATCATCTTACGTACGTGTATCATACAACATTTTACTATGCATTGTGCGAGGAAACAAAAAATATATCTGGACCAAGCAAAAAATTAATAAAATGGCGGGCTTATTCAAGTGCACTCAGCACACATCATCACATCATCAGTCTATTAATGTTCCCACTGCTGGGACACAGACCTCCTCTCTGTGTGTGTGCACTCAGCATATCCACAGATTAACTAATAGTTCCTCGGGCATATCTACTGCGCATGTTCAAATAGCTGTCACGTCGTAACGCAAAAAGGCACGAGCAAAATATACGTTCTGCCACACATATTTAATGAATATTTAAAATTAATTTATGGATCAAAATCTAAATCTAGAGTAATTAAAAACGCCTTTAATGAAGTATTAGTTTTATTTTACCTTTTATATGAATTATAATCTATACTTAACTAATTTGTAAAACTTTTCTCAAATTATAAAAACTCTATGCGTGGGGCTGACGTTAGAGTTAAAAATTAAAAAAGTACAGAAAAGTAAAAAGCACTAGTTAAAAAAGTTACACTTTCCGCACAGTTTGGCTGCTTAGAAAATGCTCTTTTCGGGGACATGCATTGTAAAATATTTTATGGAATTAGTTCAGTATTTGTAACCGTCATACTTTATTTTATTGCAGGTTTTGGCCTCACTGCTGGAAAATTCTTTTCTGGTAAAACAGTGTACGCGTTCAGCATGCTTCATAAACATATGGAAGGAATTGTAAGTAATCAAAAAAATATAAGCGATAGAGTCGTTCATGAGTATTCTATAAAAGGTTTATTCGCTCCCATAACATTTTCGGCTTTGGGTACCCAAGGACACTTGAAATAATCAAAACTTAAAAAAGAAATACCGTCAAACTGATTACACAATATTCCCCAAAGGATCAGGTGGGGGTATGCCCACACATAGCCAGATACAGATATTTAAATAGTTATACTCTTTATTGTACAGAATAACAAATAAGTTATTTTTTTTAAGTCAAGAATATTTTATTTCCAATTGACAAAACATGTACATAATTAAACAAAAAACTATACCAACTTATACTTAACCTAACTGCTTACATAATATATACAAAAGAAAGGTACACACCTAGGCGTCAAAGTATTCCTCCACATCGCACTCCACGCGTTTTTCATCATTCATTCATCATCATTTCAGCCGAAAGACGTCCACTGCTGGACATAGGCCTCCCCCAGGCGTCACCACATTGACCGATCCCGTGCTTCTCGCATTGAGCGTCTTCCCGCAACCTTAACCAGGTCATCAGTCCACCTAGTGGGAGGCCTTCCAACGTATCGTCTTCCGGTTAGTGGTCGCCATTCCAGAACTTTTCGGCCCCATCGGCCATCCGTTCTGCGAGCAATGTGCCCTGCTCACTGCCACTAAAGTTTGGCAATTCTTCGGGCTATGTCGGTAACCCTGGTTCTCTTGCGGATCTCCACATTTCTGATTCGATCACGCAAGGAAACTCCGAGCATAGCCCTCTCCAAGACAAGAAGATACCGCGCAACTTCCCGAACGCTGCCCAGCTGAGTCGGATTCGACGGTTGACCTCTTTCTCGAAGTTGGCCCTACCCAATTGGATCGTTTGTCCCAAGTAGACATAGTCACCCACAACTTCGAGTATAGAGTCTTCGACCTTGATAGGAGTGGGTGTAACATGGGCATTCACCATAACCTTGGTTTTGTCCATATTCATTTTAAGACCCTCTCTTTCGGAAGCTCCACTGAGGTCATCGAACATTTTACTGAAGCTCTCCATGGTCTCAGCCATTACCACTATGTCGTCGGCAAACCGGAGGTGAGTGATCCATCCTAATCTCGTACAGGCTATCCGGACGTCCGGAATATCTTCGGTATAGTGTCGGGTCAATCTAGCTCTTGGGTCGTTTGCTAGACTCGCAACGGGCTTGCTGATTGATGTGTACAACTGCCCATATAATGTCTCGATCTCCCTCAGAAGCTCCGGTTTGGCGGATACGATCCTGCCATCGTCGGTCTTCAGTTTCGTGAGTTGGCTCTGCCCAATAGCCAGATCCCTTGAAAAAACCCTGGAGCATTTATTTCGCTCAATTTCGTCTTTAATACGCTCGGTATTAAAGCGGCGGAGGTCTCTTTTCAAGGATTTAGAGATCTGTCTATTGAGCTGCCGGTATTTGCTCGCCTCATCTGAAGACTGCAGAATCATTTCACGCCTCTCCTTCATAAGCTTGAGGGTAGGATCAGAGAGTTTTTTGTTTCTATCTGTACGACGGGTCTTGCAAAAACATAGACCCGACCGTATGGACAGCATCCACGAACCCGTCGCTGTATTCGTCCACGGAGATCCCTAGGCAATCGAAACGATTCTGGAGTTTGAACTGAAAGTTCTCGGGGTTTTGGAGCTGGGTCTGTGCTGGACGGAGCGTGGACTTCATCAGTCGAGACCTTTTAAGCTTAATATTAATGTTCAATGTGCCTCTTACCATGCGGTGATCGCGCCCGGTTTTTACTGAATTGATCAAAGAGACATCATTGAACATTTGCTTCTTGGTTGACATGATGAAGTCTATCTCGTTTATTGTTGCACCATCGGGGCTCTGCCAGGTCCACTTCCTGTGTTCACGCTTTTTGAAGAAGGAGTTCATCATATAGAGGCCCTCCTTCTCCATAAAACTGGCCAGTAGGTGACCCTGGTGGTTCCGGCGTCCAACTCCAAATTGCCCCACTTGCAGCTCATCCCCGTTTCGTTTGCCCAGTTTCGCGTTGAAGTCCCCCATTACAACGGACAACGGTGATTTTGAAACCATGCATGGCTCTGGAGATATCCTCATACATGGTCTCTACCTCGTCGTCGGGGTGTGCCGAGGTTGGGGCGTAGACCTGTATGACCTTCAGCGAATATCTTGAGGATATTCTGAGTATAAGGCACGCCACCCTGGTCGACACACTCTCGATCTTCACCACGTTGTTCACAAGGGACTTGTGGACGATAAACTCGACACCACCCTGGGACTGCCGGTCACCCTCTCGGAAATAGAGCAGGTTACCGGATTTCATTCTCTGGTTTGTCCCTTCGTCGCCTCTTACGACACCCACGGGCAGACATGGGATGGTGAAATTCTTTACGTCCGGCACCATACGGAACAAGCGTTTTTACTATAAAATATTTTTATTGTTAATCACACTATTCTTTTGAAAATAATTTTCTACTTTTTAGTTTGATTTTCTATTAAAACGTGTTTTATTTTTTTAAGTATTTTTATTTAAAAATAAGTTTATTGTATTATAAAGGGGTGCACGGTTGGCGCAGTGATTGAGTGATTGACTGCGGCGCTGCGTGTCGCGGGTTCAATTCCTGCATGGAAAAAATATTTGTATGACCTACAGATAGTTGTTCCGGCTTTGGGTGTTGTGTATGTGAGTTTATATGTTTGTAAACGCACCCACGGCAGTGGTGGCCCAGTGGTATCGGCTGCGACTTACTAGTTGTACGTCGTGGGTTCGAGCCCAGGCAGGCGCTTTACTTTGTGTAAATTATTTCATCACCACTGCTCTCAAAACGGTGAAGGAAAACATTGTGAGGAAACCGGCATGTCGTAGAACCAAAAATTCAAAGACATGTGACATCCACCAACCCGCACTGGGCCCGCGTGGTGGATTGCGGCCCATTCCCTCTCACAGAGAGGAGGCCTGTGACCCAGCAGTGGGAACATTAATAGGCTGATGATGAGATGTGATGTGAAACGCACCCACCATACAGGAGAAATTCCTAGTGTGGGACAAGGATTATAAAAAAAAAAAACTATGAAAGTTATTTTTCTAAGAAATCCTTTACATCTTTTTCAGATATCATTCCTCGAATATCAAAATGAAAATTATTCGCTAAATTTGCTGGCCGACCCTCACATCGTAAAGCTAACGAGTCGAGCTGTTGGAGTAATGTTCGGGAGCACGATGAGCGCTGCCGACCTCAATTTCGATGGATTCGATGAACTGTTAGTCGGTGCGCCCGCGCAGTCTGAGGATGATTGCTATGAGTGCGGAGCGTTACATATTTACACAGGTGGTGATATGGTACGATATTCAACAAAAATTGTTTTATATAGAGGGTTTAATTACAAATTATGCCACCGTAACGGTACATTTTTTTCTATTATGATCTAAATTCTTTATAATTTGGAAAACTTTAACGAGAGTTTAGCATGCTCCTAACATGATGTCCGATTCTTATTATCGATTTTACGCACTGAGCTGAATAGACGTTTCTTCCTCTCTTGTTGTGATCGTGTCTACAAACTAGACGCTCTAGCATCTCTAGTGTGTGTGGACTCTGTGAGTTTGTGGTGTGTGATCTTCAAGACCTTTGAACCCAGAGTACACCCTGACTGCCTATCTGTGCGTGCCGTGCATGCTGCAGCTCTTCTGCTGACCCGGGGGTTGAGGCAAGGTGGTGGTGTTCAATTGCCTTCTTGGAGATAGTAGGAACGAACGATTTCCACCCACAAATTATTTTCTTTCAACATTCTTAGGTTCACCAGCCGCAAGCAAATATTTTCTTAAAAAAGGTTGGTCAAAAGCCGAACGTATGGGGATGCACGATTCTTATTTTTTATTTAAAATAAAACGTTCGAAATTCGAAAGCACTCCCAGTAATTATTTTCCACTCTATTGCATTCTGGATAATTTTACGATCAAATCCGAAGAATCATTACATTTTCTAGTTGACACATGTCATGTTTTCTTGGTCGAACCAGTACATTATTACCTCACTGGTCGAACCATGATGTGATCTTTTACACGAAATAGTTTCTTTTTTTATATTCGCCTATACTGTCCCACTGCAGGACAAAGGGTTAAAATTTCGATAATGGGCCGTTGATTTTTGGCACAGGGAGGGTGTATGGGGGAGGAAGGGAGGTTTAGCTACCCCCCAGTACCATTCCCACCAGTCGGAGCCCCATGGTTATGAAGATATCCATGGTTAAAGTTTTCAGGTTAGAATAAAAATTTCCATAAATGTCCATCGATTCAAGGGGCGCGGAGGGGGGGGGAGGGAAAGGGGGGTAGAGGGGCTACCTCACTATACCATCCCCACTCCACGGAACCCCATGGTTATGGAGATATCCATGGTATAAGTTTAAGATAACTTTTTAAGCAACAAAGTCGACGGAGCCCCGCTGCGTGGGGCTCCTATTTCTGTCTGCAGGGTCTAAAGTAACCTAGCATGAAGGAGATGACGGAAGCTGTGTTCGCACGCTTTGCTCGCTCACTTCAGCTCTCGTCATCTCCTTCGAACCTAACCTATCCGTGTCGGGGTGCCCTAAGCTCCCGAGTAGCTTGGACTAATTCTCATTTTTTTACCTCACGAAAAACATACAAAAAAACATAAAATTGCCGAATCTTGAAAAGTTAAAAGCTTTCTATTTATGAGTACAACCTACAAAAAAAAACAACTTCCAAATCAACGGCCCATAATGGAAATTTTAGCCCTAGGTCGTCTCGCCACCTCAGACCAGCCTCTGTGGTGGGCGTCTAAGTCGTCTCTTCACCTCGGATTAGCCTCTGCAGTCAGTCTTAGTCGTCTCGGTACCTCTTTCTCCTCAGGCACGTTTTCTTGTGCATGTTAAATAAATCCTAGTAGTTCATCCTAGTAGGATGTACTTAGTTAAATTATTGGAAAGTCAAAAGCATTTTAAAGTACTTCATCAACTGCCCAGCTAATGAGGTACTTTTCTCAACTATGTTGAGCCCGGCTTTCAGTCTAACCAACCACATGCAGATGAAGACCAGTATTTTACTTGGAGACGCTGTTATGGACAGCGTCTCCAAGTAAAATACTGGTCTAAACTCTGTTAACAAGACTGGTACGATACCCATCCATAACACTTGGGCTATTGACTACCTATATCAACTGCAGCATTTTAAAGTACCTACGGAAGAGTACTGGTAACCGTTGTGGTAGACGTGTTCTTCAGTGGAGACCGCGTTCTGATAAACGTAAGGTAGGACGTCCTTAGGTTAGGTGGAGCGACGGTTTTTGCAGAGTGGAAAGGTAGCAGCTGTATGAGAGTTGCTGAAAACCGAAACAAATGTGCAATTGGAGAGGCCTATGACCAGCAGTGGACTGCTAAGGCCGATGATGATAATGCTGACGGAAGTGTAATACTTATTAACCCCTGTTGTCCTCAGAAAACAATCAACGAACCAGATAGGCTTCGTTCAATTTTCGGCACTGCTTACTTTGGCCGCTTCGGCAGCGCGATTTTTGCAAAAGACATAGACGGTGACGGTAAAGCAGGTTGGTATTTAATACAAAAAAAAATTACAACTCATATTTACATAATTATTATTCTAACCTTAACTGGATATACTAACTGATACTAAGCCTAACTGCGTACTATATACAAAACAAGGTTCACCTAGGCGTCGAAGTTCTCCTCCACATCGCTGATATCCGATTGAAATCAATGCTGTTTTTTTTCGTGAGGAAACCGGCTTATCGTAGAACCAAAAATTCGAAAGACATGTGACATCCACCAACCAGCACTGGGCCCGCGTGGTGGATTACGGCCCATTCCCTCTCACAGAGAGGAGGCCTGTATCCCAATAGTGGGAACATTAATAGGCTGGTGATGTGTGATGTGTGCTGTTTTTTTGGGCAAATAACGAGCTAGCTCTCTGTCCCGTCACGCAAAGTATCGATCAGTTGGCGAGAGATCTCCTTAAAAAGGAGACGCGCACTCGGATCCCACGACCCGATGTTTCGACCTCAAATGGTAAAACTTTAATTACTGATAAGGTTACTAAAAATATAGAATTAATTAGTTAAGAAAAACTTTTTATAACTTAAGCTTTTATAAATTCACTCAGAGGGACCCGGTCATTTAGGGAAGTGTCAGGTATAGACATTAGACAATGTGCCTCATCTTCTATCAGCGATATAGATTGCCAAAACGCCCAAAAATTTATGAGATTGACATGATATTCCAGAGCCCAAAGTTATTATTGCTACAGTCAAAGCGAAAATGAGACAGTATTGGATAACACTCCTGTACAGTACTATTTATGCAAGATAGATCAAGTTGGAGCAGTGTTGGCCCAGTGGTAACGTCCCTGACTCACGTCAGTCAGTCTTAGGTAGTGGGTGCGAACCCAAGCAGGCATATTACTTTGTGTAAATTATCTCATCACCACTACTCTGAAAACAGTGAAAGAAAACATCGTGAAGTAACGGACATGTCCTAGAACCAAAAAGTCGAAGACACGTGACATCCACCAACCCGCACTGGGCCCACATGGTGGATTAAGGCCCAATCCTTCTCAAAGAGAGAAGGCCTGTGTCTCACTAGTGGGAACGCTAAAATGATGATGAGGATGATGGGATCAAGCTGATACATACTTGGAACATTTTTTTTTCCGTTTTGATAACATTGCTTTCTGGCCCTTGAAAGGTGGTGTAAAAAATTAAAGGACTCAGGAGTATAATAACGTGAAACTTTTAATGAATTTTAACGTTACAGAACTAGTAGTCAGTGCGCCATATGAGGATCATGGAAGCGGAGCGATTTACATACTCTCCGGTTACGAGGTCTTCCATACTCTAATGAAGCATCAGGAATCCAAAAGTATCCAGTTGTCAGATCTGACGCTGACGCAGAGGATTCAAAAGAAGTCCTATAGGACTCTCGGCTTTAGTCTTCAGTTTGTTGACGACGTGGATGGCAATGGGTGTGATGGTGAGCTTACAAACATTTTATCCGAACCTTTGTTTAGTCTTGAAGTCTCTATAGGCTCTTGTGAAGATGGATCGGGAAAATCTCATTCACTCTCAGGCTTCTTAGAGTCTTATTTCTGCCATCAATCTTTCATTGCTACGTTCTGATTTGATTACGTTGTAGCATGAGTCTTTTCAGTATTTTGTGGGAAAACTCATGCAGCGTCTCTCGTATTGCAAATGTTTATAAACGAGTGTCAAAGATCACCAAGTTGCAAGATGGTTTTCCAAACTAAAAAAAAAGAGTTATTGCAACACAATACAAAAGAAAATTCACTAAAATCATAGATCACCGAGACGCCTCAGCGTCCTCTGATAGAGACAGTATTGTCAAAACTTTCCATACAAACCAGCGTGTCAGTGAGCCACCGTTTACTCACAGAAATTGACGGTCCATGGAAGAAATTTGGACTTAGCTCATTTGCGTGGCCACGAATTTTATTACTAATGGCAGAGTTGTTTGCTGTCGGCACGGTCTAAAACCATTAACTATAGATACATATTACCAGATACACAATACTTGCCCAATACATAAACATATATTATTTTTCAACAGAATTGGTAGCAAGTTCTCCGGGGACTAGTAAAGTGCTCCTGTTCAAATGTGTTCGGAAGATCAACGTGACGATGACCAACAAACTAATTGGCGAACCGGTAGGTCATATAGGTCGTAATGCCACTGCCACTGGTCCTCTACGTTTAACAGTGGACGTCTTTCTACTGAAACGATGATGATGATTATGATGAATGATACGACAGTAAGACGCGCCGAAGAATAGAAGTGATTTTGAATGACACTGTTTTATTTACAGACTTGTTTAAAGTTTCAACTATGTTACGACGACCTTTAGCTTCGTATTAAAGTGGGAAAGCCAGTTACCCGGCCATATTTATAGCCAGCGACTATTCGGCCAACTACTTGGTCATTTGAACGTCCACTAGTCGTCAAGTTAATCCATCTCTACTGTGTATTTACTTCAGAACGAGTATAGTCTTGAATTCATACTCTCTGAGTCTTGACGTTGCATGCAACCTGTATTTGTGGTAAAAATCTCAAATAAATTTAACAGTTTTTTAATGATTAAGATTATTATATACTGCTAAAGTTAGGGATTTCAGTGTGGTACGTGGTGGTGTGTATTTAAAATCCCTGAATTAACCCAACATGAAATATTTTGTTTACAGACAGTAAGAGAACAAGATACAAACTTCATTGTTAAAGTGTGCGCTGAAGTGCAGTTTCCTCTAGAACCTGATGAAATTATTGGAAGTAAGTTATATACTGGTAAACGGAAATAATAGAAGTAGGCATAAAGGCTACTAGGGTGAAATAGATTAAGGCGGGTCACAACACAGTTCCTGAAGATAAAAAGCGTAGTTAAGGCCGGCCCAGAAAGAGGTGAGGGCTGGCTCGAGATGGCGCGAGACAATAGTGTCTAATCTAATGTCTGGGTAGAATTTAATGCTGGAGAGGTCTTTACCTCTGCTAAGTAGTTTGATAGCAACGGCTAAATATAAAGATTCAGTCCTTCATCATGCAACATAATTATATGTTTATTCAATAATTTATTCAGTTTATAATTCTGACAGTTGCCAAGGTCTGCTTTTTTGTGGTACCTACCCAATCTAAAAAAACAATGCGTCTCTACAAACCTTGAAAATTTTCCTGAATCCAAAAAAATATAGATATAAATAAAATTTAGTTTTTGCCTAAATAGTGTGATAGTAAATTCTGATTGTATATATATGTAAATGTATGTTCCACTTCCAGATGTTACCGTTGAAAACAGCATCACCGGCGAAGCGGCCATTGTTCAAAATCCCAATATAATCATCGATTTCTCTTGCGACAGTTGCTTTAACAGAACTGAAAAGTTTTGCAAGAACGTCACTGTGGAATTGGTAAATAGCTGTTAAATCTATATAAATCCTAAGTAATATTAAAAAACTAGCTTCTGCCCGCAGCTACGTCAACAACAACGTAAAAAGTGTTTTAGCATCCCAAGGGAATACACAAACTGGATAAAAACTATCCTATACCGTTTGAGAGCCTAAGAGGGCCCAGGATCTCAAACTAAGTCCATTCCAAATTGGCTGGAGCTTGAAACAGATTTGAAATATAAACATGAGTTCCAGCAAAAAAGTAAAGCCTTCCACCACAAGGCATTTTATTAAATACAGACCGCCTTATCTTTATTAATTCCCGGAATCGACTTGTCATAACGAACGACTTATTCAATTGTTTTCCAATACGTTTCTTTTATTGCAAGCCACTTTGAAAGATATCAAACAGTCGTAGAATTAATTTAGGAACTTAAGTGCTGTCGATGTCAAGACAAGAAGTATCACGATATGTGAGGCTCAATATTCTTCTTATAGCGCGATGCTCGTAAAATTGTTACTCCTTTTTTGTTTTCTGGGGGAACCGTCAAAAAGCGCCTGGATTTTTTTTGGGAAAAGGCCAGGAAGTGTGGGATTTTTACCTCACTAAAAGCGTCCTGGCGATCACTATCAGTACACACACCGCCTAATGACCTCTTAAGGGTACACTACTCAAAAATTCTTCCATACAAACGTAGTCTGGCTTTTAATCCACTGTTTGACGATGTACGTTCAAAATAAAAATTGATATCAATTTGTCTCATCTTTATCTAGCCCTGTATGGAAGCAAAAAAGTAAAAAAAAAAATTACTAGAAAGTTATGACCTTCGAAAGTTCCATATTTCAACACTAATTTTAACGCATCTTTGGGCGCAAATAAGTACCATAAGAAGAAGGAAAATTGAAAAACGGCCTCCATACAGGGATAGATTAGTAGTTCAAAAATGCAAATAATTTTATTTTGAACAGATACATTCAGTCGTTTTTTCATGATATCCAGACTCCCAAAGGTCTCTTTTTTAAATTTCGCGCGCTCGTTTTCGTTCTAAATCATCATCCATTTGGCTACAAATTTGCAAAAGTGTGTATTCGTACACGAACTAGCTTCTTACGGCTCATAACAGCATCTATCTGTTCCGCACGTGTTGTTGGTTGATATAGCATACATTTTAACCCCGCGCATAAAATAGTTCGTGCCGTTGACTAGTGTAACCTTAAAAGACCAACACGGAACCCCCTTTGTGCAACGCCTGTCAGGCAAAGCCCTGGCTGGGGTTTTTTTTCTAGGCTTCATTCAGGATGGTCCTGGTCCAGATGATGAGGCAAGCTTGTAACTCTTACGCCGATATTCTAAGTCTGCTCACTATTAAATTAAACCTCAACTCGGTCGAATTGACAATTTTACTATAGCTTGTTATTTATTGACATTAATCAAGGGTTGTTTTTCAATGTGCGGAATGGAATAGATGAATTTGACTTCATACCCCTATATTTTAAGTCATTTTCTCCACTCGACTCGACCTCGAATCCGACAAATTGTTAGATAGCTTGTTATTTATTGAAATTAACCGAAGTATTATTTCCGTTGTCGTAACGACTGAGTTGAGTGAAGAGGAGGCAGAATGTTTCAAATTTGGAAAATTATGTGTAAAGTTCTCCCTAGGAAAACAAAAATTACGCAATACTGATATTTCCTAACGTGATGTTGTTTTTAGGGTGATAAGGAACCAAGATCCTACACTTTTAAATCCAGAGCAAAACTACACAATAAGTATCTTGCCGACACAAATATGAAAGGTAATAAATTAATCATGATAGTAAAGGTGATCAAATATTTTTTTTTATACTTTTGTCAAGAAATACTTTGACAAAAGTATTAAAAAAAATATAAAAAAAGACAGTGGATACTCAATAGTAATAGCTTCGAATAACAAGTTGTGGGACGTATCTTAGAGCTAATACAGTAGTTATACTTTGTGTGGTTAATTCATCACAACTACCCTCAAAACGGTGAAGAAAAACGTCGTGAGGAAGAAGAAGGCATGTCCTAGAATCAAAATCCGAAGACATACAAACTAAAATAAATATTCACCAATTCACACTGAGTTTGCGTGGTAGTTGAAACCCACTTCGTCACACAGAGAGGACGCTAGCGTCCCAGAAGTGTAGCATATTAGGCTGATTCTTCAACATGTAGAGCGGAATATAAATAGAATATTATTTTTCAACAGAATTCAACAAAACGTGGGTTGAAGCGACGCCATACAGCAAACTGAATACAAGTTTGGAAGTATCCCGGCATTGTAAGGGTGACGATTGCAATCCTAATCTGTCTATTATGGATATACAATGGTCTGGCAGGTTAGACGAATAAACATAAATTATATTTGTAAAAAAAAACTGTTTTGCAAAATATTACAGATCATCTGTTCAATTATGTTTTTAGGTAAAAAAAAAAACTTAAGAATATTTTTTCTATATTCTATCGAATTATTGATGGAACTAAGCACAAATACATAAAAATAATAAATAATGTCATTGTCTTAAAAAATCTTTGTAGAAACAAAACCCAAGAAAAAATCTTATGTACAGCATATGTATCTCAAAATTGTATTACAGTGAGCCGTACCTACTAGGCTCCTCTGCCAACGAGACAGTGAAGATTATAGTCCAGAACACAGGCAACGCGTCTTATGGAGCATGTGTTTGGTTTCGAGTGTACGGTGCACAGCTTGGCCAAGGGGCATGCAAAAATTATAATAATAAAAGATACAGGTGTGATCTACCTAGCCCATTCAAGAGGGATACAAATGTAAGTAATAACTATTATCTCCTAAAACGTTATTCTTCTTAACGTGGCGATGGCAAACACAATTTTCAAATCTTATGTTTGGTCCAGTATTCAGCCACAGCAACACCCCTCGCCGACGCAGCCATGTGGTCTTAACTGAATAAAATGCTAAAGTCATCGTTGCAGAATTAGAAAACATTTGTAAGAACGAACGTTTTTATTAGGTGACAATTGTGATCTAGTATCACAATTATAATGTCAACGCAAACAATGTAAGCACTTTATAATATTGGGTGTAGTTCAATACTACACCCAATATTATAAAGTACTTACATTGTTTGGCATTTCATGAGCGATTACGATTATCAAAATGACACAATTCACATGAGCTACCAAAAAGTCAAGTTGTCAAACCTTAATATTTGGAACTACTTATCCCCCGCGACTTCACTCCCGTCAACTGGCTACCTACCTACCCACCTTCCCTA
The DNA here is from genome assembly GCA_945859665.1 of Anorthoa munda. Classification (NCBI taxonomy): domain Eukaryota; kingdom Metazoa; phylum Arthropoda; class Insecta; order Lepidoptera; family Noctuidae; genus Anorthoa; species Anorthoa munda. The sequence continues at coordinate 25,300,985 of OX243905.1, read as the reverse complement.
ACTACTTACCTACCAGGGTAGGTAGCCTTACCTACCTACCCACCTACCCAACTATTCTACAAACTTGATGTTGCGTAAATTAAACCTTTACGCAGCGCACGCAATGGAAGTTCTCAAAAGGATTAAATTTGCCCAGTTTTAGGGTAGGTAGGAAGTGAAGGCGCGAGGGACAGTTATGATTGTATATGTACCTACATATAGAAAGATTTCTGTATGTATTAATATATAGTTTCAAGCCTAAAACATTATGCTATTCTTACAGTACTCCATCAACCTTGGGCTGGCTCTGACACAACCGAAGAACTACCAAAAATTTATTCGAGTCGAAGTGCGTTTATATGAAAACTGTAACGAAGAAAGTGTTTACAAAATTGAAACTAAAAAAATAAAACTAAATTTATCTTCGGATGGCGTTTTCAATGTTGGGTGAGTGATATGAACCGACTTCCTCAGAACGAGGGTATATTTTAAAGTTATACTGTTCAGACATGCTTATACAAAGTGTAACGGAAAGGTTCGACGATAATTTATGAACAGCATCTGTCCATATCTATGAACAACTTTCTCCAAGAAATCTAATTTCTCTATAAAATTTTAGTCACATTTTGGTTATGACGACAACTTATAAAACTTTGTTTTTTTTGGGTAATCCCTATAACTTCCTTGAAGAAAATTGTTCATCTATACTTGTATACTAATATTATAAAGAGGTAAAATTTGTATTTTTGTATTTAACTAATAAACTTAAAAACTGGTGGACCGATTTCAAAAATTCTGTCACATTTGGGAAGCTACACTATCCCTGGGTGACATAGGCTACTTTTTATGCCTTTGTTCTCACGGGAACGGGAAATACGTGGGTGAAACCGCGAAGCATCTGCTAGTAATATGTACAACGGCAGAAGCAGTGAGTGTACTAGGTCTACCTCGACCAAACCTTTAGAACAATACAGGCGTGATATTATGCTATTTATTTAATAATAGTAGTATTAGCACTATAGTAGATGCGATAAATAAATCCAGACCAGTGATTTGTGTATAATAATGTATGAGTGTATAACTATAGACTGGAATTATGTCAGAAATAAATTAATTAATTAATATCTTATAAAATGTTAAGTTGAACTATAGATTTTTGTATAAGACTGTTTGTTGCCTAAATACAATTAACGCAAATTCCAAAGTGCGTGGGCATTTTTATTTTTTGCAAAGGGAGGGGCGTGACAAAAAAACTTTGGGAACCCCTGCTCTAGACAAATTGACATTGTATTGGTAATAACGAATGTTGCAATATAAAATGTTTATAATTAACCATGTGATACATTTTTGACATTTCGACAATTTTTATCCTAAAGCGATAGAATGTGAATAATACTTTGTCAAGAAGCTCGGTTCTCACAGACAAAATGGAAAAAATGTGGGGCATTGTGTTTCTTTAAAATAAAATAAAAGCAATATCTACAATCAACATCATCAGCTTTTTAATGTTTCCACTGCTAGAACACCGGACTCCTCATTGAGAGAGGGAATGGTCCTTAATACACCACGCGGTCCCAGTGCAGTGGTGGATGTCACATGTCTTCGAATTTTTGGTTCTAGGACCATCCAGTTTCCTCACGAAGTTTTTGGAAATAATTTACGCAAAGTGAATCGTCTGTCTGGGTTCAAACACCTAGTGAAGATTTATTCTTTAAAATTTTTGGCCTGCTTGTGTATGTGTCAAAAGGTATTAAAAAATACCTTAAGCACAGTATAAATATGGACAAACAGTACGGCGGCTCGCACTACTGACACACAATGCGAACGCTGCTTAGGGGTCTCCTTGATGCGCATGGTTGTGTGAGTGTTCCGTTTCGAGCGTTTGTAGGTAGTTTCCATACAGTTTGTCCATATTTAAACTGAGCCTTAAGGTTTTGGAAATTAGTCCCTTTAGTTTTTGTTAGTTAGATTCCATTTATCCTGGTACTAAAGGTCTGGGCGCAGTTAGGACAGGCACATAATGTTTATAAAGCTCGGTCATCTATTTATTCGTTGAACAATGAGGAATAACGCATCCAATATCTTTGCAGGGATTCTCACAGCCTTAACATCACAGACAAACAGATTCTGGAAAATACAATTATATATGACCATCTTGAATTCCCGGTAAGTATTTTTATATGTATAAATATTGGCTTCTTTCATTTTGGTATCTTTTAGCTAAACATTATTTATGTTGTTTAATCAAACTATCAAAACATGCAGCGCTAGATCGCTTATAGAGTTTAGTTTACTCGCGATCAAAACGTCGTCGTAACGTTTTGCTCAACATAGTGTAATAACAAGGTGTACGGATTGCAGTACAGTTCAGTTGAACAGAGTGAGTGTTCGGATCGCAAAATCTAGAGCGTAGTACATATACATCAATGACTGTCCCAGTGCTGGCCAAAGATCACTCTCATAGCCTTTACCTATTATAATTTTTTCCTTACTAAAAACTTAACGTCCTTATGCATTTAATGCATCGTAGTCATTTATTTGATGAACATGTCGTATACATTAAGAGCTCAATTATTTATCGCCGTTCTTCTTCTTTTCGTGTGAGGTGTGGCCACCTCTGGTGTCAGAGTTAATTAAACCGCCTCTGGGAAACCCCACAGGCCTCTGATTTGGCTGTTACAGACTTACACCAGACTTTGGCTTTATCGCCGTTAAAATACGGTGATATTATGGCAGGTAACTAAGTTGCGGGTTGCAGGTAAGGGATCCGGCTACCCCAACAAACACCGACGACTGGACCTGGCAACATACAACACGCGCACACTTCGGACCGACGAAAAGATCACCGAACTCGAAGAGGAATTGAGCAGGTTGCGATGGAGTATTATAGGGTTATCTGAAGTCCGAAGAGAGGGGGAGGACTCGATAATCCTCAAATCCGGCAACCTGCTCTATTTCCGAGAGGGTGACCGGCAGTCCCAGGGTGGTGTTGGGTTTATCGTCCACAAGTCCCTTGTGAACAACGTGGTGAAGATCGAGAGTGTGTCGACCAGGGTGGCGTACCTGATACTCAGAATATCCGCAAGATATTCGCTGAAGGTCATACAGGTCTACGCCCCAACCTCGGCACACCCCGACGACGAGGTAGAGACCATGTAGGAGGATATCTCCAGAGCCATGCATGGTTTCAAAACTCACTTCACCGTTGTGATGGGGGACTTCAACGCGAAACTGGGCAAACGAGACGAGGATGAGCTGCAAGTGGGGCAATTTGGAGTTGGACGTCGGAACCACCGGGGTCACCTACTGGCCAGTTTTATGGAGAAGGAGGGCCTCTATATGATGAACTCCTTCTTCAAAAAGCGTGAACATAGGAAGTGGACCTGGCAGAGCCCCGATGGTGCAACAAAAAATGAGATCGACTTCATCATGTCAACCAGGAAGCAAATGTTCAATGATGTCTCTGTGATCAATTCGGTAAAAACCGGGAGCGATCACCGCATGGTAAGAGGCACATTGAACATTAATATTAAGCTTGAAAGGTCTCGACTGATGAAGTCCACGCTCCGTCCAGCACAGATTCAGGTCCAAAACCCCGAGAGCTTTCAGCTCGAACTCCAGAATCGTTTCGAGTGCCTAGGGAGCTCAGTGGACGAATACAATGACGGGTTCGTGGAAGCTGTCCATACGGTCGGGTCTAAGTTTTTCAAGTCCCGTCGTACAGATAGAAACAAAAAGCTCTCTGATCCTACTCTCAAGCTTATGAAGGAGAGGCGTGAGATGATCCTGCAGTCTTCAGATGAGGCGTGCAAATATCGGCAGCTCAATAGACAGATCTCTAAATCCTTGAAAAGAGACCTCCGCCGCTTTAACACCGAGCGTATTAAAGACGCGATTGAGCGAAATAAAGGCTCCAAGGTATTTGCAAGGGATCTGGCTATTGGGCAGAGCCAGCTCACGAGACTGAAGACCGACGATGGCAGGATCGTATCCGCCAAACCGGAGCTTCTGAGGGAGATCGAGACATTCTATGGGCAGCTGTACACATCAATCAGCAAGCCCTTTGCGAGTCTAGCAAACGACCCAAGAGCTAGATTGACCCGACACTATACCGAAGATATCCCGGACGTCAGCCTGTACGAGATTAGGATGGCTCTGAAACAGCTTAAAAACAACAAGGCGCCGGGTGATGACGGAATCACGGCTGAACTCCTGAAGGCGGGTGGAAAACCGGTCCTTAAGGCCCTTCAGAAGCTGTTTGATGCCGTCATACTCGAGGGCAAAACGCCACAGGCATGGTGCAGGGGTGTGGTGGTACTCTTCTTCAAGAAGGGCGACAATCCCCGACTGAAGAACTATAGGCCCATCTCACTTCTTAGTCATGTCTACAAGTTGTTTTCAAGAGTCATCACGAATCGTCTCGCGCGCAGGTTTGACGATTTCCAGCCTCCCGAACAAGCCGGATTCCGAAAAGGCTTTAGCACCGTAGACCACATACATACGCTGCGGCAGGTCATACAGAAGACCGAAGAGTATAACCTGCCTCTCTGTTTAGCGTTTGTGGACTACGAGAAAGCCTTCGATTCGATCGAGACTTGGGCAGTACTGCAATCTCTCCAACGGTGCCAGATCGACTACCGGTACATTGAGGTGTTGAAGTGTTTGTACAAAAACGCCACCATGTCAGTCCGTCTTCAGGATCAGACCTCGAAACCAATCCTTCTCCAGCGCGGCGTGAGACAGGGAGACGTCATTTCTCCGAAACTGTTCACTGCTGCGCTGGAGGATGTCTTCAAGGTTCTGGATTGGAAGTCGCTTGGCATCAACGTTAATGGCGAGTACATCACTCACCTTCGGTTTGCCGACGACATAGTGGTCATGGCTGAGACCATGGAGAGCCTCAGTACAATGCTCGATGACCTCAATAGAGCTTCCGAAAGAGTGGGTCTTAAAATGAACATGGACAAAACCAAGGTCATGATGAATGCCCATGTAACACCCACTCCTATCAAGATCGGAGACTGTTTACTTGAAGTTGTAGATGATTATGTCTACCTGGGACAAACGATCCAGTTGGGTAGATCCAACTTCGAGAAAGAGGTCAACCGTCGAATCCGACTCGGCTGGGCAGCGTTCGGGAAGTTGCGTGGTATCTTCTCGTCCAATTTACCGCAATGTCTCAAGACAAAAGTCTATGACCAGTGTGTGTTGCCAGTGATCACCTATGGGACCGAGACGTGGTCGCTCACAATGGGCCTTATCAGAAAGCTTAAAGTCACCCAAAGGGCAATGGAGAGGGCTATGCTCGGAATTTCCTTACGTGATCACGTCAGAAATGATGATATCCGCAGGAGAACCAAAGTTACCGACATAGCCCGAAGAATTGCCAAACTTAAGTGGCAGTGGGCAGGGCACATTGCTCGCAGAACGGATGGCCGTTGGGGCCGAAAAGTTCTGGAATGGCGACCGCGAACCGGAAGACGATATGTTGGAAGGCCTCCCACTAGGTGGACCGATGACCTGGTTAAGGTTGCGGGAAGGCGCTGGATGCGAGACGCACGGGATCGGTCAATGTGGCGACCCCTGGGGGAGGCCTATGTCCAGCAGTGGACGTCTTTCGGCTGAAATGATGAATGATGATGATGAACTAAGTTGCAGGATATCGAAGTAATTTTTCAGTAATTGCAAATTTGTCCCTCGAAAAGTAGAATGACCTTTGGAGGTATGTGGAACAGCATGTAAATTTCCGCAAACCTCCATTGGAAAGGGAGGATCCTCCAACCAGACAGGTTTTGTGTCTGGTCCGGGCAACTGCCCAACGGTTGTTGTCAGCTGTTGTATTATAATATATTCAATTCGCGCCGAAAACTCTGCTTGTGCGATGCAGGATTTTGTGATGTCAGGTCATTAGTTCATATATGGTGGCATAGATAGGCACTGTATTCTGATGATTATAGAATAACAGTTGTTTTGTCCTGTCACGTCTATGTAGTTTTGCTAGCCAATTATGTTTGACCCTGTAATATATTATGTTAATTAATTTTATGAGCTCGTGGTTAAATAATAATTGTCACACGGGTCAATCTTTAAGGTTACTTAGGTTCTTGGAGGAGCGCTTTGAGTATCTTGTTCCAAGAGGAAAGTCTTACCGTTCCTCATCAGCTCTTCTCCTTCGTTTTCCTCCTCATTCATGAAGTCGTTACGGTGCATCTTTTACTGTTAGTGCTGTCCGCCTCTAGAATAATCTTCCTCACACCATAGAGAGATCTTCAGGAGAAGAACTAGGGAACATTTCCTGTGCCACGGAAAGCACGTTAAACTGTCGGTCTCCTGTCATTTGTAGATCTTTGACGGTCGTATCGGGTAGTCATAACCAGGAAATCTGATACCAGCCTTGCCAAGGAGTATGGTGTTACTTGGTTGTGAAGGTCAGAGGCAGTTGCTTCATAAAAAATACTGGTACTCAGCTAAATCCGGTTAGACTGGCAGCTGACCCCAATATATTAGGGCAAAGGCTGGGCACATTGATTTAATTTCATTTATTTAACTTAAATATTTTTTATATCTTTGTTCTGAATCCAGATAAAAAACAACGGCAGTATAGAATGGCAAGCAGCAGAATTCACTGTTATGATGGCAAAGGAACCGTATATTAATTCTTTCAAGGTAAACAGTTTTTTATTAAAATATTCATGTTTTTGAAACGCTGCATATCAAATCATTCTGGTGTATAAAAACTCGAGAATCTGCACGATATGTAGCATGTCTCGAATTACTCTCCAAATAAATGATTAAATTGTCTCGTCTGGACAGACATGCATCATTTGGTAGAAAAATGTTGATAGGGGATTATTATTAGTATTTTATCGTGTATATTTTTTATTATTAATAAAAATATCGTGTCATTTTATCGTCATCATTAAAATGAGAAACGTCAAGACGATCCTAATGAATTGTTTGGAGAGTAACAAAAAAAGGGCGATGTTGATAATAGCGCCTTTATCCGAAGGTACACGATAATTCTCCAGGCTCATAATTCAAATTGTCGTACCTTTTAATTGTATTTTATAAACTTTTTAGATTTCAGCGGCGAAGTGCGACACAAAAACAAAAGACTTCAAAGGTTTAACCTTCATAATACACCACTGTACCCTGAACTTACTTCCAAATACGACGCACACGATAATCGGGACCACTGAAATATTTGCAGGCCATCTAAGTAAGTAAATTCCTTCCTTATCAGATGGGACTAAAACATCGTGAGGAAACTGGCATATCCAAGAACCAAAAAACCATGTGACACCCAACAATCCGCACTGGGCCCGCGTGGTGGATTAAGTCCCACTCCATCTCTCAAAGAAAGGAGGCCGGTGTCCCAGCAGTGGCAACATTAAAAGGCTGATGGTGATGATGATCAGAAGGGACTTAAACCTAACTACGTGTATTAAAATACATGCTTGACAACAGCTTAATAATAATAACAGCTGCACGGGTCGACATTCAAGGTCAAGCAACGCTTGCCGAGGTTGGTTCGTGGATTGGAGATCCATCTTTATATAGTGAGTTTCCTCCGTGTCTCGGCAAGCATGTTAAGCCGTTCATTGGTTGGTTGGTTGTTGGTGCTCGAAAATGAAAATTTCTGTAACCAATCATTAACGAGGTTAACGTTTTTTTTTTTTTTTTGCTTTTCTTGAATTTTGCGCGTTGGTGTCAGGTACACCTGTAGATTGTTATTAGTAAATGTTGATTGATAAATCTTTTATTTACGGCAGAAAACCTTTTGATGTTTGTTGCAGGTGGTTATCATACCGGGGCAGAAATAAAAATAAATATTTCGTCAATATTAAATCTGGATGAACGAGTCTCGGATATAAATATTACGTAAGTAAATCAAAGATGCTAATCTGACTATCATATAACACTGCAAGGTAATGGTCTCCTTAATTTTTCATGCAAACTGAATCTGTGTCGGGATAGCGACCGAAAAAATGTCGTAAATGTTTGGGAATGCAAAGGTGCTATCAAAATTTCATGTCACCAACCCCATTATCGTTTCGACGTGTTTCTTTTTGTCCATTTCTTGCAACAGTCAATTTGATTTAATTAACAAAAACCGCTGAGTGTAAGGGGTCTTTCAATTTAGACATTTGGTGCGGGACTGCTGCGGCCGCAGCGGTGCGTTTGTCGTATTGCGCACGACCGGTTGATTTTTTTTCATACAATTTATGCATATACGCGCACGCACGACAAATTTCCTGCAGTCTTGCGTGCGCGGCACCAGCGCCGGACCGCGCTATTGGTGTATAAATTGGGTGGAAAAATCAACCAGTCGTACGCAGTACGACAAACGCACTACTATGGCACCGCAGCAGTCCCAAATATATTGGAGATCCCGGTCCCCAGGGTAGTAATAGTTTTTCTCCAGGGATGGATAGGGTTCGAGGGTTAATCAGGGGGGACAGAGGGGATCAATCAGGGCTAAAAGTTTGTAAGTAGTTCTACCATTTTCTAAGTTAGAAATGTGAACGTTAGTACTTAAGTTTTTGTTTATTAGTAGAAGTTCATCATCGTTTTTCTTGCGCCTGCTAAATTGCCAATGGGAAATCCCATCGGGCAAACGGTTTATTTAATAAGAAATATTTTTTAATTTTACGGATACGACTTTACTATGACTTATTCCGTTAACGGTATAAAAGTTGACATGCAACAGAGTACTGAAAAATCGACTTCAACACTGTGTAGCACAAATCATATTTGTGAATAATTTGTATAATTTATTTTCAGATCGACAACCACAATAACGATTCAAAAGGAAATCACAGTGGCCAACCAAAAGTGGCTGATGGCTTTGATAGCCGGGATAGTCGCATTAATCATACTGGCTATTCTGACCATTGTTCTTTGGAAAGTAAGTTCATTCCGTCAAACCTTTTTGGTTCTTCTTCTTAGCGAGTCGATGACAAACTTCTTAGCAAAATCAAGGGATTTAGCTACAAAGTTAGTCATCGACTCGCAAGGGCCTGGAATAAGATTCTCACGAGAACAGGCAACAGGGCATGCAGCGAAAGATAAACAGTATACCATGGTATGCGGAGAGATTCCGCATAAACACCGATCTATGGAAAACTGAACTTATTTGCTGTACTCAAAACGGTTGAGGGTGTCAGTGTAATCACAAGCACGTAAGAGATTTTAGCTTTCCTTAATTCTTTCTTGTACACCATGACAATACATTTAAACAAAATGATAACAAAAGTCATGTACAAAGGCGAACTTAACTCCAAATAGAGTTTTCTTCCAGTAAAACTTTGTATTTGTGCTTGTGGTTAGATAATAACAGGATCCTCATAAGGTCGATTAGCTCCTAAAAGGATATATATATATATCGAGTAGAAACTGATAACGTGGGCTACCACCTACTTTCTAAAGGAATGTTTTTATTGTTTCGTCTATTGATTTCTAACTCCCTTTTCAGTGCGGATTCTTCAGTAGGGAACACAAACAAAAACTGATCGAAGCACAAGGCAGTGTGAGACCAAAGAGTGTTGTGAGTATTTACTACTAACTTTATCTGTGCATAATTTTTTTTGTAAAGCGGAACTCTCTGCCCAAATGAGTTTTAAATCGCATTATAGCCCTGCAGTATGTGGGTAGGAATCACTATTATAAGTATCAAGAGTAATGACAAAGTGATATAGGGGTGTAGGTTTTAGCTTAAGCACGTATCACTACATATTATAAAACAAAGTCCCCCGCCGCGTCTGTTCGCGATTTACTCTAAAACAACGGGACAAATATCCATGCGGTTTTTACTAATAGAAAGAGTGAGAAACGAGGAAGGTTTTTGTATATAATTTGACACGGGTGAAGCGGGGGCAGGCTGGTACTTTTATATAATTATGTTTGTCATTATGTGACAACTAAACAATTTTTCTTTCTTTCTTTTTCTAAATTTTACATTATTTATCTTCTTTTCTTTCATTTTCTTAATTTTTCTTTCTTTTTCTTTCTATACATCCGGGACCTTCCTGATGTCGCGACACAATTTAATTTACGACGATATGCGATATCACGCACGTATTTTCTAATAAACTACCAAGTGCAAATTGGTCGAATTGTATCGCATTGCGTCCATGAAGAGCATTTGCAATTTCACTTAATAAAAAAACAGTAATCGTGTGATACAAATCGAATCGCGTCGAGTCATCAGGCAGGTCGATCAGAAATAACGATATCAAAAGTGGAAAAATGTTTGGGATTCACCACGTTATATTTAGGCAGCGCATGTCATTACAATACATATTGGACTTATCAATGTATAAAATAAGTACTTAATTAACTTAAACAACTAACTCAATAAGTCTAAAAATAAACTGATCAAAAATATGGCGTCGAAAATGTCCTTCGCATCGCTGTCCATTAATTTTGAAATGATTGACAACCTTTATTGGAGGAGTTGGTGGCTAAATAATAACAGCCGCATGGGTCGATCATCAAGGTTAAACAACGCTTGACGAGTTTGGTCCTTGGATGGGTGACCATTTCAACATACCGAATTTGCACCGTGCCTCGGAAAACAAGTTTTGCTAATACTTTCATTGTGCGCACAGCCAAGGAGTGGAACTCCATCAACATGGGCGCAGTGGTTGAGCAATTGACTGCTGCCCTGCGTGTCGCGGGTTCGATAACCGCACGGAACAAAAATTTGTATGACCTACAGATAATTGTTCCGGCTCTGGGTGTTTGTGTATGTGAGTTTATATGTTTGTAAACGCACTCATGATACAGGAAGAAATTCCTAGTGTGGGGCAACGTTTTTTATATAAAAAACTCCATGTCGGGGTCTTTGTTCCCTGATAGCTACAAACTTGGGGTCTTTAAGTCAAGAGTGAATAGGTTTCTTCTAGGTAAGCGTGCTTCACCGTAGACCGCATCATCGCTTAACATCAGGGGAGATAGTGGTCAAACGCGAGCATAAAGATTTAAAAAAAAATCCTAAAGCCGTTGGTCCCGGCTGTCATTTGAAGATCTATGACAGTCGTTACGGGTAGTCAGAAGCTTGAGATTTGACACCAGTCTTGCCAAGGGGTACCGTGTTGCCCAGTTACTGGGTTGTGGAGACCTCCACAACCAGATAGGCAGTCGCTCCAGGTAAAAACACTGGTACTCAGCTGAATCCGGTAAGACCGGAAGCCGACCCCAATATAGTTGGGAAAAGCCTTTACCCAACTATATTGGGGTCGGCAGATGATGACAACCTTTATTGCTGATAGAATATCGATTTATCTAAGGGAATGATTTCACTTTCTAATGTTTTTTATTTGTTGACAGGGTCGGGACAACCATGCTTCCGCATTCGATGGTCCGACGGAAGGTGTAAGTAAAACCCAAAACACTATTTTATGACTATAATACTACTGGTCTGTTATCGGACAGTTGAAATAGCTTGTATAGAATTGGAGCAGTTTATTGTATTAAGTGTATACAGACCCCCTTCAGGATTGTATAACTGCTTTGAAAAGGTAATGGATGAAGTAACAAGATTTGTAACTCGAATAAATCCATTATCACTTGTGATGATTTTAATGTTAATTTATTAGAAAACTTAGGTTCTTGTAGTAAAATAATAAGTCTGTTTCAGTCCTAAAATCTTGTAAACCTATTTTTGGAGCCCACAAGAATAACCCCTACTAGTGCCACATCATCATCATCATCATTTCAGCCGAAAAACGTCCCCTGCTAGTGCCACATGCATAGATAATATTTATACTAATGTTACACCAGTCCACAAATAAATTATAAATTTACTAGATTCTGATCATTGCGGGCAGAGGATTACTGTACCAAACCAAAATAACAAAGTGGCTAAAAAGGATATCACTGTTAACCCCAAAACTGCAAGTCACTTGGCAGCTTTTAAAGTTAAACTTATTAATAAATTACCAATTTTTTTAATTCATGCTTATCCTAATCATGATTTTTTTAATATTAATTAATAATTAAATTGTTTACAGTATAAACAATTAGTAGTAGTACTTCAGACCCTGAAAATTATAGACCTAATACAGTACTACCTACGTTTAGTAAAATATTTGAGAAATTAATTTTAGAGCAATTGCAAAGATTTTTTAATAAACATAAATTATTTCATAGCAAACAGTTCGGTTTTACAAGGGGTCGTTCAACTACTGATGCCTGTGTTGAGCTTTTAGGACATATTTTTAATGCATGGGAAGATAAGTGCGATGCCTTGGGAATATTTTGTGATTTGATTGTGTTCCGGGATCTACGGGATCCGGAACAGCGCTCTGGCTCTTCTTACTTCATACTTCAGTAATAGGATTCAGAGCGTTGACGTAAATGGAAAAAGATCTCCCGGATCTATAGTAACAATGGCAGACCCGCAGGGCTCAATTCTTGGCCCTTTCTTGTTTCTTATTTATATTAATGACTTGCTTTACCTCTTAGGTTAACCATGATATAGTGTTGTTTGTGGATGATACTTCACTTTTGTTTAAACTTAAACTTCAGCAGCTGGTTACTGACGATGTAAATAGCGCGATCTCAAAAGTAGTTCACTGGTTCAATGTTAACAATTTAATTTTAAATGAAAAAAAAAAAACAAATGCATTAACTGATGTGATGATAAAGGGCGAAGAATTGTATCCTGAAAATAGCACAGTATTCTTAGGCCTAACTTTGGATGCTAAGCTTCAGTGGGGCCTACATATAGATAAATTGTCAAAGAAGCTAAGCTCCACAGCATATGCTGTTAGAAAAAATCGTAATTTAACTGACACAGAGACAGCCCGTTTAGTATACTTTAGCTATTTTCATAGTGTAATGTCCTATGCATAGAAATATAAAATACAGGAGAAGTGGCAAGGGGGCGTGTCGGTGTCCGCGCGACTTGGTCTGACTGAGCATGTCATATACAAATGGCCGTCTCCACGAACTAGTGCGCTTTCGACCGTGATCGTGACAAGTTATAAGAATGCCGTGAAGCCTAAAACGAAATTTTGTATATAATGGAATCACTTAACATATGTAAATACAAGTATTTTACTATATATGTCTTTAAAATCATGAAAAACAACAAATCGTAAAATATTTCTTGGTTCTACTATGTTATTTTTGTTTTCAAATAGCACAGCGACTGTACTATTTTTGCATTAAACACATTGCTTCTTAACCACTACCTAATTTTGTCGCCGAGTTACTGAACAAGCAATGTAAAAATCACAAAACAATACTTTATTAAGCGGATGCATTGCGTAGTACGGCCGCTGCTCCTTGCGACGAGTTAGTGATGTGCTTGTGCAGATCCACTAACGTAGGCTATCGACAATAAAGTCGATTGACGAATTAAATATTGCTTTTATAGTTTATTTTACAATTTGTCATCCGTTGTAACCCGGTTGGAAGGTCGATGTTGAATAAAGTTTATTACTGATTTTGATTATACAGCGTAGTAGAAAAATGCGTAACCAACATTTTTACTAAAAATGCCATCCTAGTAATACCAAAGTGTCAAGTGCTGCACAAATTCTTCGACTCTACAGGTCATTGAGTAAACACCATAGCAGGGTTCAACAATATCTCCTGTTTCAATACGCTATGGCAGCCTAAACCAACATAAACAGATTTTTGATTGTTTGAATGTTTTGATTTACTTAATAATATATATTTTTAGGTACGTATATATGTTTATTTTTACTATAATATTTTCTGGGCATGCTTTTTTTTATGTATTATATTTTCAGGACCCAAAAAATAAAAACCTATAATAAATGGGAGAATCGATAACTTTCGGATTTAGTCAATCACTAGCGTAAATGTAAAATAAATTGCTTTTGCACAGCACAACGATATCGAACGATGTTTTTGTGTGGGTAAGTTGTACGGCGCATAGTAAATACCTGCTGTGTTTGATGTGACAAGGTTTATAATTGATTGTGTAGTACGTTCTGATTTAAGAAATGCGGGTGTGTGCGCGACTGCGTATCTATTGCCTTTACTGTACTGCATGTGTAGTAGTTGCCGTGTGGTAGGGGCAAACTGGAGACACAGGTTTCCGATATATTTTCGTGTACCGGGCATATCTCCTTGTTTATTATATCTATGGTCGTATGGTATTCTGTTGTGGGGAAATTCCGCCGAAATCCAGACTATCTTTGTTTTGCATAAAAGAGCTGTTCGATCAATTTATAAATTAAGCCCGAGACACTCTCTCAGATAGAAATTTAAGGAGATTGATGTGATGACTGTGCCTTCTCAGTATATTTATTAAAATCTTTTATATGCCCATAAAAATATAAAATACAGTGATATCCATAATATAAATACTAGGAACAAACACAAATTTGTAGTACCTATAACAAGGCTCAAGTAAATAGGCGGCTCGTTTAGATGTCAATATGTACGCTTTTATAATAAGCTTCCAAGCCACGTACAAGGTCTAAGTGTAAATAAATTCAAATCATTTATTAAACGTAAGTTGTGCCAGAAAGCGTTTTATAACATTAAAGATTACGTTGAGGACAAAAAGGCTTGGCATTAAGCTGCTCCAATTAATTTAGTATTTTTTTTATTTTGCACCCTGAATTTAGTTTTTTAGTTTTTTTTATTTTTCTTGCAATGACAAAAATATTTCCTTTCAAAGTATTATATTATTTTATCTTAATTATTGTGAATGTGAAGACTATGTAGATCATTCTTTTATATTTTTATTTATCTTAGTTAGTTTTTAATCAAGGTCTGGCAGTTTGAGAATTTATGCGGCCTACCCGAATGTCCTTTCTTTGGTATTGTTCGTCAATTCGTTGAGCTCCTTTAATTCTGAGTTGAGCTGCACGGTTATTGACAAATGCGTGCACTGACTGGACAGGTCCACTTAATCTGGCTGGTTCTTTCCTCAAAAGACCATTTCAGACATCAGCCTACATGGTCTTCACATGATCTAACCAAGATTTTGTCTGGACTTTAAAAGAGATTGTTAATTCTGTTTATTTCTACTCTATAGACTGACCTATTAAACGGAGAGCATATTGAGTGAGGGATGAATTACCAATAAAATTGTTTTTATTCCTCTACTATTATCAAAATTCAGTATGATAATGTCTATTAGTATGTCCCTCTTTAATTTACACACAGTAGTGTGTGTAAAATAATTTACTATTCTTTCTATAATCAATGTTTTGGATTATGCTGTGGCGTCGTCTCTTAGTCAACAACCACGAATCGTTTGAAATATCTTTACAAAACATGTGAACCATTCCTAAAAAAGTCGACAAACTATTTAGAGAAAAAAAAGGAAATCAAAATCGGTTCATCCGTTTAGGAGCTATGATGCCACATACAGATACACTAACAGACAGGTATACACGTCAAACTTATAACACCCATCTTTTTCCGTCGAGGGTTAAAAATAGCCAAGCACTTACAAAATGTCACATGATAAATCCCTAACATTTTGGCATTTCGACAAACACCATCTTTGATATAATGACACTTGGTCTATAGCCTTTGTTCTGTATTTTATTGAAACGATTGTTTTCTTTTTTTTCAGTTACAAATGGATGTAGTTGACGACTGTCCATTCGAAGAGGCTCGGCCAGCAACGACCAAAGACAACGTGGGTTTGGTAGAAGACGACGATTCATAAGCTTTTATTTTAAACTTAAAAAAAATGGAAGATTCCGCAAAGATCATTGAAAATAAAGGCGTTTTTTTTTTGCTATAATTTTGAATATATTCAGTGACATAATTAATAAACCAAGTTATAAAATAAAAATTGGGTCAATATTTAATGTTGGCTAAGTCTTCATTATGAAATTTTTCCTCATCAGAGTATATAAAAATCATCCAAATATGTAACTACTTTAAACCCTTTTAATACACTAGTTTAAAAAAAAACAAGGACTCGTTATTTCTAAATGTATCCCAAATTGCAAGCCTCCTTAACCAGTCCGACCATCGTTTTGTATGGATCCACATTGCTGCTCATGGATCTTTCTGGGACGCCAGGAGAAGTAAACTCCTTGAAGCTCGTAGACGAACACGAGAGGGGTTCCCAGGGCGTGACGTACCCAGTCTATACTGCCTCCCGATGCCTTGCATGAAATTAATTTAGATTTAATGTTTGACGTTCAAAAGTGCCGCTTATTGGCCTAGTTGAAATAAATATATTTGACTTTGACTTTGAAAAAAATAAATACACAGTCATCATCAAGAACTTCTCTCACGTTGATTTGGGTCGGCGCAATATGTTTTAAAAGTACCAAAAAATATCATACAGTTGTAGATACTAATGCCATCTGTTATTGTATTTTAGAACTAGTGACACAATTTGTATATAAAAATATTCAAATGTGGATAGTTAACTTTTTAACGTTGTTCTTACAGATGCCACTAATTAGAACATGGTGAGTAAGTGATACTCGGAGTATTTCACCTAAAATATACATCTGGCAAAAACCTATCCTATAATATTAAACGAGCAATATTTGTATATAATATGTATACATAATATATTTGTAATTACGTTCTGGAAAACGGCTCTAAGGATTTCTATAAAATTTGAAATATAGGGGTTTTCGGGGGCTAAAAATCGATCTAGCTGGGTCTTGTACCTGGGGAAATTAGTTTTTTCGAAAAAAAAGGTTTTCTTTATTTTCACACGAGCCCGGTGGCCCATGCCCTATACTATTAAACGAGCAATACGTTGCATAATTTTTCGGCCTACTTACAAATTACTAGGTAAACTTAGGCTTTTATATGGCATGCCACCAAACTATTTCCAACCAATGCAGCTCCCGAAAGCTAGGGTCAAGATCACCACAAAAACACCAGGCAATGAAGCTCGAAGAGTCTCGGAGACACGATTCAGTTTTCTTCCACAACACTTGTTATACAGAATTTGATATATTGTATTTATTAAAATAACACGCGGTAGAAGTGAAATCTTACAATTATATTATAATTGCAAGATTTCACTTCTACCGCGTGTAAACTGGGGGGTGACCATAAGCTCTTAGAGTAAGGTTATTTTGAGTGTGTAAGGGACAGGTGTATATGACTTGTATACATCTGTCACTTACGCGATCTCAAAATAACCTTACTCTAGAGCTTATGGTCACCCCCCTGCACACATGTTTTTTTTGTGTAGTGTTGTATCATCTCATCATTATATGCAATTAAATATTCTAAAAAAAAAAAACCTATATACAAATACAAAAGGGAGACGGAAAAGAGCTCATTGTGCAACAAAAAATTCGTCCACATCGATGTCAATGGGAAACGTGGCCAGAACGCTGGCAGCATTGCCACGTTGGTTGGCAATGCTGATTCTATAACCACTTGTTATTAATTCAAAAATAAAGAGCGAAGAAGTAACAATAAACATATCTTCCTCCTGAAGAAATTGTTAATTATAAAATTATATGTTTTATACTCAAAAAGAATCACAGTTGTCCAAAATTATTCGAGCACAATATACTATGTGTCTGAATTTAATAATTTTTCGTCTAGCAATTCGTTTTAATTACGTCAGGCATCCCACATTTTCTTTGTAAAATATCTACATACAAAGCCAGAGTCGTGCCAGTTACATTTTCTTTATTCTATTTAGGTTCCAGTTATCTCGTATAGCTAACAAAGACTGATGAGTTTCATATGGCCAAATATTTTGTACAAAAACAATTATTTGCTGTAAATGAGTATTTATTACTTGCTGTATTTCATTATGGTATTAACTATCGTGAGAGCAGTGAGAGAGCAGTGGTGGCCCAGTGGTATCGGCCGCGACTTACAAGTTGTAGGTCGTAGGTTCGAGACCAGGCCGGCGCTTTACTTTGTGTAAATTATTTCATCACCACTGCTCTCAAAATCGTGAGGAAACCGGCATGCCCTAGAACCAAAAATTTGAAGACGTCACATCCACCAACCCGCACTGGGCCCGCGTGGTGGATTGCGACCCATTCCCTCTCACAGAGGGGAGGCCTATGTCCTAGCAGTGGGAACATTAATAGGCTGATGATGTGATGTGATGTGTTGTGATTAACTATCATATTCTGCTTTAGTTTGACGTTACGTAGACGTTGCGTTGTCATTGCGTTAGCGTCAAATTTACACAGTGTATACGTTCGATCTTATTCTTCGTGTTGCTAGCACACACAGTTATTTAGATTATACTGGCCTAAAACTTCGCCACCTCTACGGATTCGTTGGTGGCGGCGTAGTTCTCATTGGCTGCATGTGCATACAGAACAGGATAAGGGGAACCGATCACTTTTCCGATGTTTTTTGTTCGTATTTCATTTTACCGAAAACTATTGACCAACGTATTTTTGGTATATGCATTATTTGACATATTTTCAAATTATTGAAGTATCATGTGGCATATGTTTTATTTTACCGAAACACATTTCACCGATTTACAAAAAAACTTTTTTGCTTTTGGCCGACGCCTCTTTTGAACTTTTTAAATTTGCCATAATTATTTTCACCAAACCGAAACAACATTATACGGAATATAATTTAGTCACAAATATATAGCCGGTTACTTGGTAGCATTTTCAATTTAAAATTGAAATAGTGTCATAAAAAGTCAATATGTTGTGCTACAAAATTTTGTAACATTAACGAATCGCTGCAAAATTGACTTCACGCAGTCTTGTCTGTGTTAACGTATTTATTTTGAATTTTCATGCAAATGATTTATTAATAGCAGTCATGCATTAGACATTTTTATTAATTAATTAATTCAATGAATTTGTCCAAGAGCGAGCAAAGCTAGCTTGGGAATTTAGGGCACCCCGACACATAGGTTACTTTAGACCCTGCGGACAGAAATAAAGCAAAGCGGGCTCCGTCGACAATATTTTTATTCAAGTTGATGTTATAAACATTTGTAATCGCCCACTGTTTCTCTCTAACTTAGTATTTTGATATGCGTTTAAAAATAAATATTTCGAACAAATGTTATTTCGGCTAAGTGTAACTTCGATAAAAAAAAATTCAACCAAGTGAAACGTCGGAGTAACGAAAAAAATCGAATTGATAATAGGTCAACTGGAGACAGTGGCAGACGTGACTTCGATGAAGTAAAAAAAAAACGAAACGATAATAGTTGAAAAGTTTTAGGTGAAATGAAATTCACATCACATCATCAGCCTATTAATGTTCCCACTGCTGGGACACAGGCCTCCTCTCATAGAGAGGGAATGGGTCGGACTCCACCACGCGGGCCCAGTGCGGGTTGGTGGATGTCACATGTCTTCGAATTTTTGGTTCTAGAACATGCCGGTTTCCTCACGATGTTTTCCTTTACCGTTTTGAGCAGTGGTGATGTAATAATTTACACAAAGTAAAGCGCCTGCCTGGGCTCGAACCCACGACCTGCAACTTGTAAGTCGCGGCCGATACCACTGGGCTACCACTGCTCGTCGAAATGAAATTCGGTCTAATGTTTTTCGAACTTATGATAGGTAATCCAGGATAAGAGGTATAGTAACAGTTCTCCGCATTCATACTCTAATTTATATTATACATTCTATAACGCCTATACTAGTTGGCATAATCAATATGCACATCGTCGAAAAAGAATAGTGTTCTTTTTTCGAATATGAAGTTTTTCGGCGCGTATGTATACCTCCCAAGGGCTTTTCTTTCGATGTAGCATGCAGATTTTTATACCAGAGGGTAGACAGAAAACGAAAATATATTTCCGTAATATTTTATTGTGAAAAACCTCGAAATGTAAATAGGGAAATACGAGGTATGGATGCGTGTATTCATCATTTCTTTGAGAACGGTTTTTTCGAGTGGATGTGACGTAAACATTGACAAAAGGCGGCCGTTTTCTGCTGATTACATTATAATGTTTCGCGGTGACTGCACTTTGTTTTATGTTGCAAATTTCATATATTTTGTGGTTTATTTTCGGATATTTTTGTTTCTTATAGTCTGCTGATAGTTGCAGTGCTTATAGTACGGGTGTTGCTTAGTGGTTAATGTTTTAGAGTAAAGTAATTAAAAGATCTCTCACAGTGAGAAATAAACTTCATCATGTCAACGAAGAAGCACATATTCAATGATGTCTCTGATATCAACGCGATGAAAACTGGAAGTGATCACGGTATGGTAAGAGACACATTGAACTTAAATATTAAGCTGGAAAGGTCTCGACTGATGAAGTCTACGGTCCATCCGGCATAGATCCAGATCCAAAACCCCTAGAGCTTTCAGCTTGAACTCTAGAATCATTTCGTGCCTAGGGTGCTCTGTGGACGATTATAACGATGGGTTCGTGGAAACTGTCCATACGGTCGGGTTTAAGTTTTTCAAGATCCATCGAACAAATAGGAACAAAATAATATCCGATCCTACTCTCAAGCTCATGATGGAAAGGCGTGAAATGTTTCTGCAGTCTTCAGACGATGCGTGGAACTACAATGCAGCTGAATAGGCGAACCTCGAAGTCCTTGAAGAGACTCCTCCGCCGCTTTAAAGACATTGAAATAGAGAGAAGACGATTGAGCAGAATAAGGGCTCCAAGGAGTTCGCAAGAGATCTAGCTATTGAGAAAAGCCAGCTCATAAAACTGAAGACTGACGATGGAAGGATCGAATTCCCCAAATCGGCGCTTCTGAGGGAGATCAAGTGGTTATATGGGCCGTTGTACAGGTCTGTCAGTAAATCCGTTGTGGATCTAGCAAACGGCCTAAGAGCTAGATTAACCCGACACTATATCGAAGACATCCCGGACGTCAGCCTGTCCGAGATTAGGACGGCGCTGAAAAAATTTTGTTTTTTCAGAACTAGTTGCAGTTCTGAAGTTGTCGGTCCAACCGTAATTCCGTAATTATGGCTGGACTTGACGGAAAACCGGTACTTAAGGCACTTCAGAAGTTGTTAGATTCCGTCACACTCGAAAAGAATACACCACAGGCATTGTCTAGACGTTCGGAGGTAATATTTTTCAAGAAAGGTAACAATGCCCAGTTGAAGAATTATAGGTCCATCTTACTTCTTACCCATGTCTACAAGTTGTTTTCAAGGGTCATCACGAATCGTCTCGCGCGCAGTTTTGACGATTTCCATCCTCCCGAACAAACCTGTTTCCGAAAATGCTTCAGCACCGTAGACCACATGCATACGCTGCGGCAGGTAATACTTATGATCGAAGAGTATAACTGCCTCTTTTCTTAGCGTTTGTGGACTACGAGAAAGCTTTCAATTTGATCGAGACTTGGGCTGTACTGCAGTCTCTTCAACGGTGCCAAATTGACTATCGGTACATCGAGGTGTTAAAGTATTTGTACAAAAGCGCCACCATGTTAGTCCGACTTCAGGATCAGACCTCAGAACCTATCCTTCTTTAGCGAGCTATGAGAAAGGGAGACGTCATATCTCCGAAACTGTTCACCGCTGCACTGAAGGATGTCTTCAAGGTTCTGGACTAGAGAGGGCTGAGCATCAACATCAATGTCGAGTTCATCATTCACCTTTGATTTTCCGAAGATATAGTGGTAATGGCCGAGACCATGGAGGACAGAGACCTGAAAGAGTGGGTCTTAAAATGAACATTGACAAATATAAATCTTCTCATCCAACTTATCACAGTGAAAATATATTGTGGCTAACTCTCCACGGGTACATATGGAAAGGCGTCAGTATGTATGCCAATCAGCCTACATCTATATCTATACTAATATTAAAAAGAGGAAAAAAAAATATCTTTGTATGTAGCGAATAAACTTAAAAACTACTAGACCTATTTCAAAAATTCTTTCACCGTTGGGAAGCTACACTAGGCCCATGTAACATAGGCTTGTTAAAAGTTAAAAGGTTTGTTAGTTTAACTGTATTGTTTTATTAGTGAAACTAGTACTGTAATTTAAAACCTTGTTATTGTTTGTACCTTCTTGTTTATCCCAACAAAATGGGAACTCCAAAATCCTGACTATATTGGTACTTGGTAGCATTTTCAATTTAAAATTGAAATAGTGTTATAAAAAGTCAATAATATAATGTTGTGCTACAAAATTTAGTGACAGAAACGAATCGCTGCAAAATCGACTTTACGCAGTCTTGTCTGTGTTTACGTATTTATTTGGAATTTTCATGCAAATGAAATTATTAATAGCTGTCATGCATTAGACATTTGATTTATCAATTATTTCAAAGAATTTGTCCAAGAGCGAGCGAAGCGAGCTCGGGAATTTAGGGCACCCCGACACGGATAGGTTAGGTTCGAAGGGGATGACGGGAGCTGAAGTGAGCGAGCAAAGCGAGCGAACTGAGCTCCAGGTCATCTCCTTCGTGTTAGGTTACTTTAGACCCTGCAGACAGAAATAGGAGCCGTCGACAATTTTTTTTTGAAGTCGCTGTTTTAAACATCTGTATTCGCCCACTGTTTCTCTGTCACTTAGTATTTTGATATGCGTGTAAAAGTAAATATTTCGAACATGTTATTTCGGCTCAGTGTTACTTCGGTAAAAAGAATTCGACCAAGTGAAACGTCGAAGTAACGAAAAAATTCGAATTGATAATAGGTCAACTGAGACAGTGGCAGACGTGACTTCGATGAAGTAAATAAAAACGAAACGATAATAGTTGAAAAGTTTTAGGTGAAATGAAATTCGGTAAAATGTTTTTCGAACTTATGATAAATAACCGGTGTTAGTAACATATAAAACCTTATTACCTAGTGTTAACCCCTCAGCTTTCTCCAAGGGCTGAGGACATCCATTGAGGATTTCCACATGATTCGATACACTGTTAAAAACTGGCAATGAGGAACAGACGAGGACGCCTGTATTGCAGGATGGCCGTGTCGGGTTCAGTCAATAGTACGGACGTCAACACAAATCACAAGCACGCCCCTGGCTGCAATCAAGAGCAACTACTCATTGGCACGCTTTATATAAGCACTTGCGTAGTGGGGAATAGAGCAGTTGATTACTGACAACCTTAGAGCTAACACGTTGTAGAATCAGTTTAGATCCGTAATATTAGTAAGCAGGAATGTCACTTGTGTCTATTTAAATAAACCCAGTGTATCGAATAACTTGTGTGATTTCATTTTCACGATTGCACTCACTGACCTGCCCACACATGATGTCTTAACCTAAGGGAATACATCCTGACTTCCCGATGGTTTCCATCTATCGGCCAGCCTTGATGCGACAAGTATATATTATATTCAATATAATATAATTATGTACGTATATTTTTCCTACTTTAGTATGTTAATAACAACTATTTTTTAAATTGTTTAAACAATGCACCTGTCTTGTTATGTCTTTAACACCCTTGGTTGTCTGGTAGAGAATGCCTAAGGCATTAATTTCGCGTTTGTACCTTTTGTGCATGAAGTCTTCTAAATAAATGATGAAATATTAATAACTAAACCCAAAACTGTCTGCCTGTCTGCCTTTTCCCATATATATTGAAGTCGGCTTCCAGTCTTACCGGATTCAGCTGAGTACCAGTGTTTTACATGGAGCGACTGCCTATCTGACTTCCACAACCCAGTAACTAGGTAACGCAGTACCCCTTGGCGAGACTGGTGTCAGATCTCTAGCTTCTGACTAACCGTAACGACTGTCAAAGATCTTCAAATGATAGCCGGGATCAACGGCTTAACGTGCTTTCCGAGGCACGGAGGAAACTCGGTATGTTGAAATGGTCACCCCCCATCCACGGACCGGCCTCGTCAAGCGTTGCTTAACTTTGATGATCGACCAGTGCGGCTGTTATTATTGAGCCACGAGCTCCTCAATAACTAAACCCAAAACAATGTTCTTATGAGTAAAACCATATTTTCAGGTTCTTTATTTAATCACAACCTATCTACTTCTATTAAAATGAATTGATTACGCAAAAATGTGTATTAGTTACGCCACAATGATTAAGTACGCCTGATTGAAGATAATAGGGTAATATATTCCCGTGTAGATGGTAAGCCTTATCGTAAATATAACTGACTAGGTTTGCCCACGTGAATTTCTAGATTAGAGATAGCAAATCAAGGATCCCTAACCGAAATGCTAACAATAAAACTGTCTGGTCTGACCCAATCCGTCGATCTATGGAGCCTTTCAAACCTACTGAAGTTTCATAGTAGGTAGGTACTTTATTTATTTCTAAAAGGCGATTTAAACGAAATAAGATGAGTCTATTCAGTCTGGCTTTCTCGGAAAAATAATTTTGCTTAACAAATGTGAATTCAGGGCCATGTCAAAGACAATGTGAGTGACATTTAATATTAAACTTTGTAAAAGATTGCCTTGTTTATAGCTACTATAAACTAGTGGTTTAGCTGACAATTAATTTTATGTGATTTCTGAGAATTCCTTTATTTTTGAAGTTTGATGTCTCAGTTTTTGAAAGAAATAGAATAGCGTCGTTTATTTGTGGATACACCCATGTAAAATAACAAATTACAAAACATGTACAGAGTAGAAAATAAAGCACACAACAACACAACGCAACAGTGGAAAATTGAGGGTCATCGCGAAATAATTCGTCGAAGTCCATCTGTGTCACGCCAACGTCTATCATTTTTAAATCTTTGACAGCCGTAGTCAGAAACCAGAATCTCACATCAGTCTTTCCAACAGGTTTTGGAGGCCAACTTTACTGGGCTCTGGAGGCTAGTAAGCCAGTCCCTCCATGTAAAATACTTGGGAAAAGGTGACGCCATTGATTGCCATTCACAAATAAAAAGAGTGTTTGCATTTTTAACCCCCGACGGCAAAAGAGGGTGTTATAAATTTGCTGGAGAATGTACTAATTTTGTTTTATTTATTTTATTATTTGAAAGGTGACTTTGTCGAGAGTATTGTTAGCTATGTGTGATTAAAATCGATTCAGCCGTTCAAAAGTTATCCGCGTTTTAATCATTAAATCTGATATTTTTTGCAAGATATCCTGTCATAATGACTTGATACAATAGATTGTCGATTGAAGCATGTCTACCACTATACTGTGATTTTTAATTTCGTGGACTAAACTGACAGCTGCTATTGACCTTATTTTTTTAAAATGTTGCAAGCGCGGAGCATAGTGTTGTAGGTAAGGCTCAATCATTAGTGATTCATCGAATCGATGTGACATGACTCCTGAATTTATTTTTACTAATTGGTGTAAATCAATGTTTTATGAATATAAACGTAATAGATTTAAATATAACAGTATTCATACACATAGTACATGAACTTTTATTGTGTTAAATATCAAATCAACAATAAAATAAGTGCAATCGATAAAATTAAGTCTGACATAAATGAGTAGAAACTAAATATGGGCCGCTAGTTTCTAAACAAATTATTTTTTTATGCCGTGAAATAGTTTTAGTTTCGATCTACTTCGATTTTCGATTAACTTTCGATCACTCAGGATAGTTAGGGTACGACACTATTTTAATGTAACGATAAAGTGACAACCCCCCAAATGTCAGTTTAGTCCACGAAATAAAAAATCACATTATAGGTATATTATATGTAGTTTAAAAACAATGAAATAAAAATTAAATCTGAAATTTAAAAAACCTCAACACAAAAACCTCTAAAAAGCAAAAAACTAAGTACATAAAATTAACTGTTGTAAACGTTGGTGGCTCCCCGATGCGAGTACAAGGCTCATTGCTTTTCAGAGCTTTTGTGTCGGGGTTTTTTAATTTATTTTTTTATAGAAATAAATAATATATCTAGATAGATCTGCCTAAAATAAATATACCTACGCAACTATCTTAACATGTTTTATAAGTGTGACTAAATTCCATTTCCATATTTTAGTGCGAGTGAAAGACTTAAGGATCACTCCAAGGGACTGAAACCTCGCACGAATGATTTTATTTCGGCTGAAACTCTCGAAGGCAAGATCCTTCCCGTATAAATTAACCGATAACTTTACGAGGGTGGTATTTACTTGTACCTACTATGTAGGTATGTGGGGTGGTACGTAGGAAATATAATTATGCGAGAAGTAATATTCATTTGGGGTCTGATTCAAATTCTAATGACGAGATTTGGTTATTTGCGCATATGCTCGTAACTTATATTGCCAAATAAAGCCGCACAAATCGTGAGCTGGCTGACGAAAACCAGATGTATCTTTCGACGGCACAGTATGATTTTCTTCTTGTTTACGTCTTTTTAGTTGGCTTCTTAAGCAGTCGCGCTTTAGAATTTTTATATAACTTTTTTTATTAATAGCTTTCTAGTTAACTTTTTTTTTCGTATTATGTCATTTAAACATATGATTGTTCTTTCAATTTGAAATCAACCTTTGATACCCTTTGTTTTGATATCCAACAGGTCATAACATGGCGTCCCAAAATCCGCCAATATTCTATTTTCCAATTTTAATGTAGCCAGTGACACTCGCAAGGTTAAGACGAATCGATTGACGTAAGAATCATTAAAATCGGCCAACGCGTTTGGTCTTTAGAATGCCACAGAGGAACAAACATACATACATAGACTGATAAACACATTACCCTCCTTCGGCAGTCGGGTAATAACGCTTGGCTAGGTCAGTTTGTGGATGGACTATCTAGTACGAGTATATACCGACCCTCTTTCTTGCCTCGGAAAGCACATCTCTTTTGTATCTTCTACATCTTTGGCAGTTGTTACGTAAAATCAGAAGCCAGAAAATCTAACACGAGTCTTGCCAAGTGTTACATCGCTCGAAGGTCTTCCCCGATAGGTTTACTTAATATAGATTCGCGACTTGTTAATCGCTTGAAAAATTACCTAGAAGTACCTACCTAAATACCTTTCTATATTTAGGTAGGTATTAGTTGCTTAATGATTCTCCGGCAGCTTAAAATTCAGTCCAAACTTTTACAAGTAAAATACTTATTACAAAGGCGATCGATAATACCGCCGCAGTCAACACAAAGTTGCAAAGATTATATCAATAATAAATTCAGAAATTTTCGCTAAGATGATTTTATTCTGCGACCCTAAGTTTTGTTTTAAACAAAATAAAGACTAAAGTTTGAGGAAATTTGGGTTTACAGGGTTTTAAATAATTTTGCGGAGGGAAACAATATGATCTGATAAGAATAACTAACTTACGAAATCAATAACGTCTTCTAGTTGGATGACGTATCGTGTAAGCATTTTTCTAAGCCACTACTATTCTTGTATCACCATTATTTTCTCAGTAAGAAACTTATAAGCGTATAGTGTCGTCATTTTATTGGTGAAATATTTATGAGCTAAGTAACTGTTAACTCTTAGGTTATAATTAGAGATGAAGCGGATACCTGTTTGGCCGGATATTGGATACCGGATATTCGACCAACCTTGTAGCGAGATAGAACATAGCCGATTGGTGCATAGCAAGAAGCAAGCTTGCGTTGGTGGCGCATGATGATCGGTTGCACTCTGTCGAATTCTTTTACGTTTTTTATTTTTTTATTTAGGCTCGCGCTTCAACGTGATGTTGAATGCCGATGTTACACCCACTCCTTTCAAGGTCGGAGACTCTACACTCGAAGTTGTGAGCGACTATGTCTACCTGGGACAAACGATCCAGTTGGGTAGGGCCAGCTTCGAGAAAGAGGTCAACCGTCGAATCCGACTCGGCTGGGCAGCATTCGGTAAGTTGCGCGGTATATTCTCGTCTAACTTACCACAATGTCTCAAGACGAAAGTCTATGACCAGTGTGTGTTGCCAGTGATGACATATGGCTCTGAGACGTGGTCGCTTACAATGGGCCTCATCAGAAAGCTTATGAGGGCAATGCTCCGCGTTTCCTTGCGTGATCGAATCAGAAATGTAGAGATCCGCAAGATAACCAAGGTTACCGACATAGCCCGAAGAATTGCCAAACTTAAATGGCAGTGGGCAGGGCACATTGCTTACAGAACGGATGGCCGATGGGGTAGAAAGGTTCTGGAGTGGCGACCGCGATCCGGCAGAAGTTGCAAGGCCTCCCACCAGATGGCCCGATGACCTGGTGCGGGTTCGGTTGCGGGAATCCGCTGATTGCGAGACGGACTATGGTGACGCTTGGGGGAGGCCTATGTCCAGCAGTGGACGTCTTTTGGCTGATATGATTATGAGGTTTGAGCTTGACCACTATCTCACCCGATTAATAGCGATGATGTGGTTGAAGGTCAAACGCGCTTGCCTAGAAATAACCTATTCACTCTTGACTAAAGACTACTAAATTGTAGCTGTCGGGAAACACAGACTCCAGTAGGAAAACCACTCCTTAGCTGTACGGATAATAAATGTGTTTTCAAATCGTTCATTCATCAGCAAAGTTAGCAATTGTTTCATTGATTTGTTGAATTGATTGCAAACAGGATTGATTGTTATTTGAAGTAATTTTATAATTCTGTAAAGAATTAACGTAAATTTCTGGAGCTGGCCTTTTTTATGAACACAAGCGAAACCGCTTGTTACCTCTTAACGCAGAGATTTTTTTATTCATACCTATTATTCCTATTATTCTTATTATTATTTTTTATTTTTATTTCCTTAGTACAGTATGAGTGCTAATTAATTTTCTAAGTAATAGAATTAAAATTTCATGATCGCTGATTGTATTTGTTAAGTGATATAAATAATGCACTTAATTACCTTAATTTAATATTCTTTTTAAATCGGGTATCCGGCCGGATAGTAATTAGGCCGCCGCGCCGGTTTGGCCGCATACCGGATATCCGTTACATCTCTAGTTATAATAATGAGATGTAGCTAAGTGTTAGTGAAACGGGCATCACTCTTTGTATCTGTAGTAATTATTACATAATAGAACCCACACAAGATATCCGATTTTCTATGAAATTGACACCATGAATATTCATCTACACCGAAAGATTTTTTCGTTTCCGTTGCTATTTTGGTTCCCACAAAGCAATCGCCCCAAAACTTCGTTTCAAAGAGGTTTTGTTCCAAAACCGCAAACCCAATTGGTTCCCCGGCTTTATTCTCCATCTCAACGAACACAATCAACTAGCAACAAGGCAATACCAAAACTCCAGGGAATAGAAAACAGACTTCAGTTTAACGTTAGGTTTGTACGTTATCCAATTACTGAGTAGGTTACTGTCTAACTGAGCCTTGGTTTACACATAAACTTGGTTAACACGTTCGGAAGTTTCAATGTAATCATCCTTCTTGTGTGTTTTACGGGTCAAAGGCTGGGGGCGATTGTCCTGGTCTGTATGTTTTGTAGGACGAGGAGCTATGGCCAACAATTCAATTTAATCACCTTTTAGGGAGGCTCTACTATTGCTAATGTTATTGTGGTATCGACGAGACCTCAAAGCTTCTATTTGAAACGAAGTTTGCAACCTTTGTTATGCTGGCAAAGGAATTTCATCGTTATATTTACGTACATGGTATCTCCAATCAATTGGCATGACGTATCAGTCAAATTAGGGTTTTGAAATATTGTTAGAAAAAGCTTTTTTACAAAAAAAATACTACCGACTTCCAAATAAAAAAAACTACAAAGTGAAAAATAACTTTATTTTTGGACGTCGGTGTCCATAACGCATAAAATGGTAACTACCAAAGACACCGTCACACACTTTTTATTTTTCAGTTTTTAGTTGTACCTACCTAATAGGCAAGTTGGTTAAGGTACCAATAACGCCAGAATAGACCCGAATTAAACTTGAACAAAACCGGTAAAATGAGAGATCTACGTACCCCTTAAGAGCGTACTGGCGTGATGTAATGTCATGAAATGATATAAACAATAAACAGACACGCGATTGCAGCAATCGCGAGAGATTTGCCGTAATTTATTGAAGAGTTCTGTTGCATATCTTCGAAGTTCTTCATTACATCGTCACCAAATTAAAATGGGACCAATTTCTAAACAAATTTTTAAAAACAAAAAACGAATTTTTTAAATCGGTCCAAAATTTACGGAGATATGCGCGAACATACACAAAAAAAAACAAACATAATGTCGAACATAGAACCTCCTCCTTTTTGGTAAGTCGGTTAAAAATACATAGCGGCTTTAATAGAAAAAACGTGAAAATCAAAACAAACGAAGAATTATTTTAGAAATAAGTGAATAAATTTTACGGGTAAGCACTTCTGTGAGTGATACTGGCACCCACTTTTCATTAATCTGTCGGTCGGCCCTGAAAAGAGGAAAAAACCACGAGATTACGATCTCATTTACAAAATGCTTCCATTGAGCGACTCTCTTTGATAACGCCATCAGCTAAATGCCCTGTTTTCTCTACTTAATAATTTATTTATCTTTTCGTGTATGAAATTTTCCGGGAACCTGGAGTTTTCAGTTCGTTTACTTGCCCTGGGGAGTACTCCGTAATTTCTTAGCGTGCGTGACTTGTTTTAGAATTTCGTCATCACCTTGCCTTTGCGAAGTTTGGTCTTCATTTTTGACTAACGTGAGTCTTTGAGTATCAAAAACTGAACGATATTTAGAAGCCATGTTATTACCTAAAGTTTACGTTTAAGGATAGATGTAGTAAGTAACGTTAGTAAGTATATAAGAGTTTTTGGTGAAACAGCTCGTTCGAGAAAGAATTGCCACGAAGACTTTTTTTTAAGGACGGTTTCGCAGCTTTTATACTAATAATAAAATATATATTTTTATAGCAAATCAAAAAAAAATATAAAGGTACAGTCACATATTTCTTCTGTACTCGTGGCGGAGCACCGTATAAAGCAGAGCCCTAGCAAGTCCGAGTCATCCACGTCCACGTCGTTCTCCCAGCGACCTGCTGCAAACGCGTCGCCGCGCGTCCGCCACCCGGAGTTGCCGCTGAAGTAACGGATGCAGGGGGAAGGGTGAATATTCTGCGCCTTAAAACTGAAAAATCGACTCACTAGGGAGGATGCCCGAAACAAAACCGAGCACATCCTAAGGCGCTAAAGCGGCAGCCCCGCTATCGGATTAAAGCATAGTGAGCTAATCACCCGCTTGCCCGATAGTAATTGATGCCTGAAACTGGAACAGATAGAAACCAAACCAATCTTTTACCGATGACTTTTGGAATTAAAAAACAGGTACGAATTGAATATTGGACTAGAACGTATGCGCGCTTAGCGATGACTACCGACTAGCCAAAGCAGAAGCAGTAATGCTAAGATACAATCTGCAGATATTCGGTCTGAGCCAAGTGAAGAGAAACGGTTTTGGACAGCTAACAACGTCCGGGGGGCTTGACTTTGCTGTATTCAAGTAAAGAAAGTGAGGAAGATGTGCGCAAGTATGGCATGAGGCGCCAACTTTTTAATACAGCTAAGAACTTTTTGACTGGAAACCCATCTCAGACCAGATCATGTATTCTCGTTTAACTCAATAGCCCGAAATATCTAGGGCGCACGGTTGGCGCAGTGGTTGAGCGATTGACTGCTGCGCTGCGTGTCGCGGGTTCGATTCCCGCACGGAACAAATATTTGTATGACCTACAGATAGTTGTTTCGGCTCTGGGTGTTTGTGTATGTGAGTTTATATGTTTGTAAACGCACCCACGATACAGGAAGAAATTCCTAGTGTGGGGCAACGTTTTATAAATAAAATAAAAAATAAAAAAATCTACAGTGTTCAACGCTACGCCCAAACAGATGCATCGCACGAGGATACCAAGAACGATTTCTACAATACCCTCAACGCCACCTTTAGGATCTTAAAGAAGCAGGACATAATCATAGTCATGGTTGACGTGAATTCAAACCCAGGAATGAGAAGTGGTGTGAAGAATCACTCATCGTTGCTGATTGGCAAAGAGGCAGTGGAACACGTCTACAAATTTATCTACATCAGGAGTGTCGTGTCGGAGACTAGAAATAGTGAAGAGGATATCGCTTCACGGATGGCCAAAGCACGAGCTACTTTCGCGCACTGAGACCGGTTTGAAAATCGCGGCATCTGACCCGAAGTATTAAACTCAAGATATGTGGGTCCAATAACAAATCCGTGCTGCTTTATGGGTGCGAAACGTGGCAGGTCACAAAGGACATCTCAAGCAAAATCTAAGTCTTCGTCAACCGCTGTCTTTTTCGCGTTCTCGGAATTTACTGTCCCGAGACTATCTCCAACGTAGAGCTGTTGTAGAAATGCTACGAGAGCCCGATCGTCAGACCAAGCGTCGCAATTGGAGATGGTTTGGCCACACGCTCTGAAGAGGTCCCGACCACATACCCAAACAAGCTTTGGACTGGAATCCCACGGAAATGAAAGCGTCGCCGTCCTTGTACAACCTGCTGTCACTCCGTGTTGGTGGAAGCGGCGAGCATCGGAATGACGTGGAGCGAGGTGAAGCATGAAGCTCAAGACTGATCGCGATGGAGGACTTCTGTGGCCGCCCTCTGCCCCATCTAAGGGACATAGGACATTAAGTCAAGTAAGTCACATTGTAGGTTTAAACATAATAATATCATCACGTCTTTCCACTTCAAGTTTGATTTTCTTGAAAAAAACTTGAATTCACTCTCATATTTTTGGAAGCTTTCAAGTTAAAATTTATTTCTAAGTACGCACGTTGAAATATGGTTTGATTTCTTTTTTAATAATATAGAGCCTACTTATCATATTAAAACAAGGACCACTTTAATATTTTTAAATACTAATAATATGTAGACAGAAGTATTAAAATGTTACTATTTAAATCTTCTGAAACCATTATTAATAAAATGCTTTATTATTTTTGTTCACTTGCATACTGTCTAAGTTTATCTTGGAAATCGCTGACAACGGAAAGGAAAACATCGTGAGGCAACCTGTACTTATAGTGAGTATATTGAAAGATTGTGCACCCTTGGTGTAATTTCTGCAAGGTGTTCCAATGCGAGTATAAGCGTACAAATAAATAATTAGCAAACAATCAGCCTGTCCTTTTTAGGGTTCCGTACCCAAAGGGTAAAAACGGGACCCTATTACTGAGATTTCACTGTCCGTCTGTCTGTCTGTCACCAGGCTGTATCTAATGAACCGTGATAGTTAGACAGTTGAAATTTTCACAGATGATGTATTCCTGTTGCCGCTATATATATAAAATTAATATTTAAGGGGGGCTCCCATACAACAAACGTGATATTTTTGCCGTTTTTTGCTCGATATTAATAACGGCAACAGGTAGACGCTTGAAATATTCACAGAATATTTAGTTGTATATTCTCTTCAAAAAATAATAATTATTAAATTAAAATAAAATAAATTAAGGGGGCTCCCATAAAAAAACGTGATTTTTTTGCAGTGTTTTGCGATAATGGTACGGAACCCTTCGTGTGCGAGTCCGACTCGCACTTGGCCGGTTTTTTAAATACATATGTGAGATACAGCTAAATAAGAGTTTTTTACATGGAATGACTAATTATCTGACCTCCGAAATCCCTGTAACCGGATAATACTATACCAGCTGGTAAGATTATGATAGCAATATATATGAAAAAACATGTTATTACAATAAGGTTGACTGAAAATTTGTTTTTTGTCCGTCAGGTAGATTCATAAAAAATATTGGATATGACATATATACATTGTATTTTTTCTTTTGAATTGTTTTGGAAACCAAATTACATGAAAGTAAACTTAAAAATTTAGTTAAACAAGCATATTACAAATTAGATTTTTATAATGAAGATAAGAAAGCTTGGAAACATGCTGGTCCTGCTCTATAGGGCAATCTTTAGTGTAGACAAAATCAAATTTGTTAAATTATTTATATTCCTATTCATAGTTATTGTTTTTTTTTAAGAAATTGACTCACACACTGTTCCGTTGTTGTTAAATTAGGTATTTTACCTATGTTTGCAATATTTGTAAGCAATATTTGCAATATATGTGAGAACCATGTTCCTATTTATCAAATTAACGAATATACCTAGATGAGTACCTAGATGATAAACAACAAACGTAATAATTATTATTGTACTAGATTGGAGTTGATTTTAAATATATTAATTATTATTATTTTGAATTTTTTATGCATTGATATTGATTTTTTTGTGACATTCTACTTTTATTTTATTATTGTATTACTCATAGATTATTAAGTGGCATATTGTTGATCTCTAGTAATTTATAGTTTTTATCTTTGACATTCGCTTTTGTACTATACTATTAGATGAGATATTACTGACCTCTTTATAACAATTTGTTTATTTTATTTTTTATTTGACATTTTATTTTTTTTATTGATTATTCACAGGACATTGAACGACATAATAGTATTGATCTTTTTATCACATTTTTATTATTTAAATATCTCTGACATTTTGTTTTTATTATTGTATTCATATTTTATTATTGAAAATTAGATGATGCAATTGATCTTTTTATAATAATTGTATTATTATGTTTTGTTTTAGCTTTTGTTTTACTAGTGTATTAATAATTGTTTTTAATGAAAAGTGGATTAATATTGTTTTGAATTTGCAATTTTATATGTTACTTATTATTTGTTTGTATCTTTTGAATTATCTTAATATGTTTTTTTTTAATATCTTTTTAACAATTGTAATTTTTGATGGTACATAATGTTATTTTTTACAAAATTTCTACACAATTTATGTTGTTCTGAAATAAATTACTTACTTACTTACTTACCTGTTAATGCTTTTAATACTTTATACCTGTACGTAATATAGTAGGTAGTGCTATTCTGGGTGCATCGTTCTCACATATATAAATTTATTAATGTATGTACTTATGTAAATATAGTAAAAACTTATTTTTTTTAAATAGTAAGTATGGAGTTTCCTGTGCGTTCCTTTCCAAACTACTTTTCCGAATACAAGGTAGAATCAATTTTTATTACTTCTAAATTTTAATTGTTGACATTCAAAAGTGCCGCTTAATGGCCTAGTTGAAACAAATATACAAATAAAAAACTTCGACTTTGACTCTTTTGACACGTAAATATAAAGTGACGACGAGATACAGGGCGTTAAAATATCGTGTGACGTCACGGTGTGCTACACTTTATACTGATAAAGTGATGCCCCCTTCCTGATCTTCGATGCACTTTATCTTTGTCAATTTTTATTTATTCGATAAAGCAAAAAATACTGGTCCAATATTATTTGATAATGTCACTGACGGACTAAATCCCTAATGCTATAAGAGCCGAATTGTAAGGTTGGGAGTCACTTGAACTTCAGGATACTAAATTTAAAGTTCCTAACATCACAATTCATAAAATCATTAAAGTATTACAGATTGGGGACTACCGCGTGCCAGATCGACCGTTTTACGTAATAGGTCCCTTGTGGCCAATAAAATGGCTGTAATAGCCCTCGGTGGGCATAACAGGGAATAGCAGTCTCATTTGTGCTAAACTAGGTTGCTTAAGGACCATTCTCGTATATTAAAAGGCTAAGTGGACACTGATTAATCCGTGGGACGGCGGTAAGACTCACGTTCAGAAGATTTTTTTCTGGTTGGTAGCTATTACTAGTACTTACCTAGTTGTAGGTACGTTTTCTTATTCATAGAATTCTGTACAATGACCAGATACATAAACGTAACCGAAGCAATAGGAGTACGTAAGGATCAATCCTGTCGTTTCTGCCTACTCCCATGGAGAAAAGTGAGTTTATGTATGTATAAGGTGATCCTTCCAAGACCTTCCTTCCAGAACTTTTCGGCCCCATCGGCTGTCCGTTCTGCGAGCAATGTGCCCACTAAAAAACAGCTACTTAAGTTTGGCAATTCTTTGGGCTATGTCGGTAACTATGGTTCTCCTGCCGATATCATCATTTCTGAGGTGATCACGCAAGGAAATTCCGAGCATTGCCCTCTCCCTTGCCCTTTGGGTGAGCGACCACGTCTCGGTCCCATAGGTGATCACTGGCAATACACACTGGCCATAGACTTTTGTCTTGAGACATTCACTAGTTGGACCGATGACCTGGTTGAGGTTGCGGGAAGGTGCTGGATGCGAGACGCACGGGATCGGTCAATGTGGCGACGCTTGGGAGAGGCCTATGTCCAGCAGTGGACGTCTTTTGGCTGAAATTATGATAATGAATTGTTGATCTATTCCTTACCTCATTCCTCTTTGACACCACTTCGGCATAGGTCAATCCGTAATAATCAGCGATGACCTGCATTACAATAGACTAATAAGTAATGACCAATAAATCCTACCATACATTGCGATTCCGTACCGTGTCGTATAATAGAAAATGATTGCCTACGTCACTTGATGGCAATGTCAGGCAAATTGACTGATATATTGCCGCGGTAATTGCACCAGTTAAGATTAATTAGTAGCTCGTAAGCGAACACCTATTCACCCCGGTCGTATGTTAGATACTTTGGGGAATTCTTGTTAGATAGGAATCAAGTACAATCAGTTTGGCTTGCTTAGTTAGTTTAAAACAACGCGTTCGTTTATAACATTTGGGTTTTTATTTGTTTATGATAACTGTTTTCTATTCATATTATAATCTATACTAATATTATAAAGAGGAAAGATTTTTTTGTTTGTTTGTATGTTTGTTTGTTTGTACCGAATAGGCTCCGAAACTACTGGACCGATTTGAAAAATTCTTTCACCAATAGAAAGCTACATTATTCCTGAGTGACATAGGTTTTTTTTTTATCCCGAAATCGGGTCCTGTGTGGTGGTCCACGGGAGCGAAGCCCCGGGCAACAGCTAGTTTATTATAAATGCGAAAATAACTATGTATGTCAATTACCTTTTCACGTCTTAACTGATTTAGACGAACTTTGAAACACGGGTAGAATAAGGGCCGATTTGACCAATTAAACTAATCGCGATTAGTCCAACTAAACTCAGTTTATGCTAATACAGCATTCTGATTGATGAAACCGCTAAAAGACTTTAGCGGCTGTAAGCCTTTTAATGTTCCCACTGCTAGGACACAGGCCTCCTCACTGTGCGAGAGGAAATCCACAATCCACTGGGCCCGCCCCAGTCCATGTTTTCATGCCGGTAGTCTTTTAGCGCTTTCACCAAAAAGAATGCTGTATTTGCATAAACTGAGTTTAGATTGACTAATCGCGATTAGTTTCATTGGTGAAATCGGCCCTAAGTTTTGGATTAGAACATAGGATACCTTGTATCTCGGGAGTATGTTATGTTCCCTTGGGTTTCTTATTCAAAACACTCTTAACGCGGGTGAATCCTCGAGCAGAAGAAGCATAAAAATAGAAATTAGACTATAAAGCCCAAAATTACACATAGACGGAGGCTACATAGGAGTTAAGTAGGTATCTCATCTGCAGCAAAGATTCGGACAGTTAATAAACACAAATATAAATTCACAATACACATACAAAATATTAACCATTTGCCGCTATACGAAAACTATGCTACAAAGAACTTACTTTGTTGAGATATTCAGAAAATAAATTTATGTATAGAGGTATCAAAGGTAGGTCTGATAAACAAGCAAGATATGATTGCAAAATACACAGATACAAGGATAGCATCCTTTAAAATTCACCCAACAAATTATTATCGCATAATATTATGTCATCAATATTTTATCTACAGTTAAAAAGTATTAAAAGTTTATAATTTCAGCTTTTAATCCCTTTAAATTAACCATTAAAATTATTAATACGGCAATAATTAAGTTTCTTACAGATAGGCGGGACATGACAATAAGACAACGCTTTTTCATAAAAATTGTTGTAAGCCGTAGAAAAACTCTATGAAAACGTGTTGTCGCATTGTCGTATCGCACTGTATCCAGTGACAGAGCAGCGGTAGCCCAGTGTTTGCGGCTTTGTTTAAGGGGCCCGGGGTGGGGCACAATTTGAATTGCGTCTATGAGCGATATTGCGCACGAATTTTATAAGAAAATTTCGAGTGCAAATCGTTGCAATTTTATCGCATTGTGCCCGTGTGAACTTACTTGCAATTTCGCTTGCTAAAAATTGCTTATCGGTATTATATAAATCGAATCGCGTAAGCCATCAGGAAGGTCGCTTACGAGTTAGGTTCGAACTCTGACAGGCACTTCATTTTGTTTTACTTTGCTTGCTTACTTGTTATACTTTGTGCTCTCAACTGGTCAAGGAAAATATCGTGAGGAAACCGGCATGTCTTAGAAACAAATGTTCAAATATTTAAGTGACATCCATCAACACCGCACCGCACCGGGTCCGCGTGGTAAAGATTCGCTACCTCTCACAGGTACTCGTAGAATGCCTACGTAGGAATGGAAACATTAAGAGCAGATTATGAGCGCCTGCAGAAACCTTTAAACAGGTATATCCTGAGGCAATCGGTTAGTAAGTTTAATAGGTATTTATCATTAAGTTCAACCATTATGAACATAGCATGTCCCATTTTGTGGTTTCGTTATGGTGGTATCTCACAGCGGTTACCAAAAGCCCGATTATCGGTGACAGCCAAAATTGTAGTTTAAAACTTGTAACTATGATTTATTTTGTTTCGTTTTGGAACTGTTTTGGCCTTTTGAGCCGCTTTTGGTCTTATGTGACAGTTTTTGTTGAAATTGGCAAGGGCTGGTAGGTGAGCTGTCAAGTGTTGGTAGGAGAGCTGTCAAGTGTTGGTAGGAGAGCTGTCAAGTATTTTTTGTATGTTTAACTAAAAGGACGACTATATGTTACTTGGAGCATTAAACCTAATATTTTATGAGCATTCACAAGTAAGTACTTATTTAGGAAAGTGTGCAACATTGGTTTCCCTATTTTGTTTTTCTAAAAATAAATATGCATAAATCTTATATATAAAATTCTCGTGTCACAATGTTCGTTCCCGTACTCCTCCGAAATGGCTTGACAGATTCTCATAAAATTTTGTGAGCATATTGAGTAGGTCTGAGAATCGGCTAACATCTATTTTTCATACCCCTAAGTGGGTAGGGTAGGGTAAGTAGGGTAGGGTAAGTAGGGTAGGGTAAGTAGGGTAGGGTAGGTAGGGTAGGGTAGGCATGTAGGTAGGGTAGGGTAGGTAGGGTAGGGTAGGTAGGGTAGGGTAGGGTAGGGTAGGTAGGGTAGGGTAGGTAGGGTAGGGTAGGTAGGGTAGGGTAGGGTAGGTAGGGTAGGGTAGGTCGGGTAGGGTAGGTAGTTAGGGTAGGGTAGGTAGTGTAGGGTTGTTAGGGTAGGGTAGGTAGTGTAGGGTTGTTAGGGTAGGGTAGGTAGGGTAGATGAATGTTTGGTGTTTTTATGGCAAAACAAAGTTAGCCGGGTCAACTAGTAATTTTCTAAATAGACATTTTAATAGGCTCAGATACATAAATAGTATGTTTCATATCATGTAATTCACATTCCTACATATATAATTTTTCTTCGTGCGATAAAAAAAAGTCAATCTTTATATCGAAAATTGGTGATTTTGTAAAAAAAAAGTTACGTAATGTTTTCTTTTTTATGCAGTCCATTGTGGCCATTCTTGACTTCTTCTCTGCAAGTTGTACAATTTTTTTTTTATAAAGAAATACCAAATAGCTTAAAACGTCAAATAATTAGATGCCTACACCTAATCATGTAAACAATTCACACTCCTAGCACAATAAAACTGACTACCAAACTTTCACTACCCTTAATATTCCCTAATAGTTCAGCGCAAATTAAACCACAGTAAAGCGCTTCAGCGGCTGCCTTCACATCGAACCATTCAACAGCCATCATCATTGTCCAGACTAACGAAGTGGGCCTGTCTTTGACACCTCTTCGAATGAGATGAAGGTGGGTGAGATGGATTTTAGTCAAGTGGACGAGAAATAGGGGAAGGGGGGTACAAGGGTCTTAGGAATGATTGAGATGAATGAAAGTGATTATTATATATGCAAGAGTCGTGTTAAGATTTGTTTATATTTATATATTTTAATACCTACTCTGCTATTTTTTATATTTATTTTATTTTATTTTATTTGGGAAACAAACAGATGCAATAACAAACATAAGCATACAATTAGTTCAACACAATCCAGAAACAGTTTCCACAGATTGATATACACGTAAATTAATCTAAGTACCAACTACCACAACTACTACTACTACTAGTATCAACTTCATGTGAAAAGTGAGTTTATATATAATACAGATACTTTTCTGCCTAAACCTTTGAGGAATATGGACGCGATAAATATAATGCAATGTTTGTTGGGTCAACGGGTTCAATTTTGGGATTTAAGATCTCAGTTTAGTTTATGAATTTGTTCAAGGAAAACATCGAGATCATCCAAAGTGTAAAAATCGTAACCTACAGTGATAAAGGTCATGAATAAATAATGTTTCATCCTAACAATATTTTCCTCGCCTTGTTTGAACTTCTATACCACCAAACTCTAGGTCTATATAAATCCACACACTAAAAACACAACAGGGCAAATTGTGTCTAGAAAATATATCCCTAGCGATCCCAGCAGTGAGATTCAGCTATTAAAGAACAACAACACTTCTAGTACAATTTGCGTTATGTCCACACTGTCGATTGTTCTAGAAAAGTTAAATTAACACTGTCTATAAGAGCCTGGAGGAAGCAAATGTAGTTTTCAAGGAGACAGAGATTTTAAGTTTTTGAAATCGCCTGTATAGTTTGGTGCTTGGGACTAGTGAAAAATTTTGGAAATTTTGATTGTATAAATTTAGACAGCCTCGCTGTTCTATTGTCACAAGTTCGAGATCTTTATTTTAAATTCTTCTTTTTAGGGTTCCGTACCCAAAGGGTAAAAACGGGACCCTATTACTGAGACTTCGCTGTCCGTCTGTCTGTCTGTCTGTCTGTCTGTCTGTCACCAGGCTGTATCTCATGAACCGTGATAGTTAGACAGTTGAAATTTTCACAGATGATGTATTCCTGTTGCCGCTATAACAACAAATACTAAAAACAGCATAAAATTAATATTTAAGGGGGGCTCCCATACAACAAACGTGAAATTTTTGCCGTTTTTTGCTCGATATTAATAACGGCTACAGGTAGACGCTTGAAATATTCACAGAATATTTAGTTGTATATTCTCTTCAAAAAATTTTCCCATACAAAAATTCTCCCATACAACAAACGTGATTTTTTTGCAGTGTTTTGCGATAATGGTACGGAACCCTTCGTGTGCGAGTCCGACTCGCACTTGGCCGGTGTTTTATTCTGTATTAATAAGGGGTTGTTATCCACATGGATATATCAACCACATTGAACCTTATCCATTATTTGCACAGCTAAAAATGAAAAGATAAGGGAACTACTGACTAGACTTAATTATTGAGCAATTCACACATCCGTTTCGCGACCTCTGATTAAGTTTATGCCAAAAAAAAATGTATAAGTCCATCATCTTAAATGTGTAATTTAAATTCTTTAATCAGTAGTTCTCTTTCATGTTTGTAACAAAATCCATCCGAAAATGTTGCAAATTTTAGGTTTTGTTGCACATTTCAATATTAGGCGATGTAGTTATAAGCAAATTTTGCCGATGGATAGTGCGCAGAACGAAGTCTTAGTGCTAAACTTAATATAACCTCTATGCAGTCTTCCGTCATCAAACCACGAGCAAGAGCAAAAGAGGGGGCTCACTCTGAACAATTTTATACCATATCCCTGTCACTTTCGATATATCATTAATATGGGTCTTCTATTTGTCATGGCAGTCCATTTTGAACTTTCCCTAGTAAATATGAATGTATGAAATTTCGCTACCCGTTTCAACTGCAACTTTGATAAACGATCAGCATCCTCGTTACCTCGTAAACCTATATGTGCCGGAACCACTTGCAAGATAAGCCTAGTATCTTGTTTGTTACAGATATTAATAATTTTAAGAATATTATAGGCTATCGATGTGCTTCTCCAACCAGAAGCACAGACACATGTTGTAAAGTGGTCTTGATATCTGTAAATATAACTATTATAGCTAGCTTTTGACTTTGAGCATACAATAATGCGTAATAATATATTGCAATGAGTTCCAGAGACATAATACATACATTAAGTTTAAAAGCAGCTTTACAATTTAAATTTATACTTTTGGATGCTTCAAAAAATATAAATGTGTGTACACAGTGAAGATTTTACTCCAATTGCTGTATTTGGAAAGCAATTCTGATACCACTTCGTGTACTGCCCTTTACACATTCCAATTGCGACATCTAATTGTTGAGTCTTGCATGGGTTCAATTCGACCCTTATTTCGGATAGAGTATGTCAACATTTTCGAAGTTAAATTAGGTATCAGGATGATAGATTACAAATGATATCTTAAAGTTATGTTCCATTGATCTAGATAGTAGATAAAATTTAGTTGGAAATTATGAATCTGGTTTGTTCTTCTGTAATAAATAACGTTATATTCTGCCTGTATTCCAGAAGGGTTAGGTAGATGTTAATAGTACCAACTCCCACATTTTTCCAGTTAAGAATAATTAAGTTTCTTATAATAGAAGGCGAACTATAATGGGAGCTACCGCAAATGAATTCACCGCTAGAGGCGCTGGTGTAGCGTAAGATCTCCGATATGTCAAACTCCATTGTTTGTGTTGTGATTAGATGGGATTGTTCCTAATAAGCTAGTTGCCAAAAAATATATATTGTCAGTCAGTTATATAACCTTAAGATATAAGACACGTATTTTTAATTTTGCCACGTAAACAAAAAAATACGATGATATAGGACGTTGAAATATCGTGTGACGTCACGGTGTGCTACACTTTATACTGACAAAGTGACGTCACAAGCCCGTACTCCTAAACTTCGATACATTTTATTTTAGTAATTTTTCATTAACTTGATAAAGCAAAAAATACGGGTCCAATATTATTTGATAATATTAGTGAGGGACTGAATAGGATTATCATTTTTCTACCAAGGAAACATGCCTATTATAGATTATCATGTATTATTGTTATGAATATTTTGCGTTACCTCAGATTAGTTATGGCAAATATGAGTTACGGGTCAATGAATGTAGGTGCTTTAAGGTATTAAATATGATTTAAATGTAAACATGGTTTTCACGCCCGTAGTAGGTACGAAACAAACTTTGAAAGCTATATTTCTGGACTTTAGTTAACGTTCCAGTTTAAACTGACGTTAATTATTTGATCTCCATTGACATCCGGAAACAAATCCTGACTCCGGGCTGCTTGTAAAAAATATAGACACACACGTCTTATACCCACTGCGCCCGGACCGGTATGAAGACCAGGGTTGGGTGAAGTGAGCTTGGGCTCAGGACCTCATGTTCAGCAGCGCGACCACGAGAATAAGTGTTAGTAAAAATTCTTTATAAAACAAGCTTTTTGAACTAAAAGGTTTGATTGTAATATCACTTGTCAATACCACGTTAATAACAGTATTACCTATATCTTCATACAAAAGGTCGGAATGCGACTCATACCTACGCACCTCGAGTTTATCCAACACTCGGTACACAAC
The DNA here is from genome assembly GCA_945859665.1 of Anorthoa munda. Taxonomy (NCBI): domain Eukaryota; kingdom Metazoa; phylum Arthropoda; class Insecta; order Lepidoptera; family Noctuidae; genus Anorthoa; species Anorthoa munda. Next base: position 25,257,669 of record OX243905.1, on the reverse strand, counting down.
AGTCGCAAACAGTCACGAACTGTGTGATAGTTTTGTGAGCAGTAAGCGTGAGATTTGTTAATATTTGATTGAAATAAGTACAAGTACTTAATATGGCAGAGAGCAATTATAGACTATATTATTCTGTTTTTGGTTGCTTGAATTCTTCTATAACGCACCCAGAGATAACATTTTTTAAATTACCTGGAAAATCCAAAAAAAAAAAATTGTAATAAAATAATAAAAAAAGGTAATTATGTTATTAATGTGTTAATTAATGTATATGAATTCTTATGTATATTCAATATAATTTTGTAGTGTTTTATATGGGAAAACCTTCCTGAAATAAATGACAATTTAATTTAATTTAAAAGGCAAGACTATAAAAAAATGTATATACCTAACATAGTACGTACCTTGTTTATTTTTTTAAGACGAGGACTAACGCTAACGACCTTGAGGGAACAAAACGCACACTCGATTCATACCCGTGCGACACAAAATTTAGTAGTTTATTGTACTTTCCTTATTATTCTATGACTTTAAAAAAAAAGCCTCAGATAAAAATGTAGATAACTAAATTGTCTTAGAGATGGTGTTGATTTCATTAAAGTACGCCCAGCGGTTTTAATGTGATTGTCGTGTTTTTGTCCGTTTTAGACATAACTTTACAAATTAATTGCACTATATTATACGACTAAAACTCTAAATTTGCTTAGATCAAATTTATTAAAAAAATGGTCTAATATAACATATATTTTTTTCCAAAAAATTACGACTAGCCATTTAGACGTGATTCTCATTTTAAAATCAGCTACTCAAGGGAATCGGCGCCTTAATAGGTTGGTATTTCGCTTTTTCCACCGAGTAAAATACCTGGATTAATAAATGAATAATTGGATAGGCTGATAACGTGACACACGAGTGACCTACGTACGCTCGCGTTAAAAAAACTAGTAGGTAGTTTATAGTTTTCTTGGCTATCTACTTATTTATGTATTATTATAATATATTATTGAATTAGACGAAATATCATTATGAAATGATTACCTGTGACAGTAATAAATGGTAGGTACTTACCTAGTAATTATAATAAAATATATAATATCTACAATCACAAAAATAGAAATGAAACTCAAGTTGGTAGAAGCGGGCAGCCCTAACGCCCCTACGTGACGCGAGCTTGTAGGTAATTATTTCATGGACAAGGCCGAGTCACAATACTGTTAGATAGCATTACCATGTCAATACACATCCAATGATCCCGAACACTGTTGATATCTTTTCTGGTTGTGAGGACTTGCTGAGGCCAACTTTTGGCTCCATCATGAGACTACCTCTATATTACTATATTTTTTCAACATGTCCAAAGTAAGATTATTACGCCAAATTTCAGCTTGATCGGATGGTAAGAAGTGCTTGAAAAATCGAATATGTACTAGTTTCCGGACACACAAACGAAAATAAGGTACTCGTAATTTAAAGCTTGTAATAAAAACATAAATCAGTCTAAAATAAATACGAATAATAGTAGATACGAGTTTAAACGAGTTTCATGTTGCGATGGTTTATAAAACGTTCAAGCAGAATTTTAAAGATTCAACTTTAGATATAAAGATTGAGGTAACGACAGTTTGATGCGTTTCTGGTGCATAAAGCTTTGTTTTGCTATACAAAATGGATTTGAAGTCTGTTGATTAAATTAAACTAGGCTTTGGTGATTTAAAAATAAAACAGTGGCCAAGTGCGAGTCGGACTCACGCACGAATCGAAAACATGTGACATCCACCAACCCGCACTGGGCCCGCGTGGTGGATTACGGCCCATTCCCTCTCACAGAAAGGAGGCCTGTGCCCCAGCAGTGGGAACATTAATAGGCTGATGATGATGATGATTTGTTGTTATAGCGGCAACAGAAATACATCATCTGTGAAAATTTCAACTGTCTAGCTATCACGGTTCATGAGATACAGCCTCGTGACAGACGGACAGACAGACAGACAGACAGACCGACAGACGGATCGTGGAGTCTTAGTAATAGTGTCCCGTTTTTACCCTTTGGGTATGGAACCCTAAAGCGTAACCGTATAACGTGTATACTGCTGGAAATCCGGTCTCCTTTCTCAAATTAGTCCCTTTTTTTGTCAAAAATAGATGTGCTAAAATAAAAATGCCCCTTTGTTTAATCAGACAATACGGAGACAGTATTTTTTTTAATTCGTTAGCAAATGAACATTGACAAAAATACTTTGTTGGCCCAGTAATTTTATTTGCAGCAAATTGTTTTAAAATATCAAATTAAGCCAATATTTTATTTAGGTCATCATCACCTTTTCTCATCCATCGGATTCCCAGGTCATCGGTCCACCTAGAGGAAATCCTTCCAACGCTGCGTTTATCGGTACACAGAAATATCAAATAAAACAAATTTATCATGTATTGCAATTCAATATACCTAGTAGTATCAGATAATATAGAGCCGAAAACAAATAAGCTTCAATTTAGTCCTCCTTAAAACTGGACTCATTCACAAATACCTTAATTACTAGCTAGCTTGCTAGGGTCTTTTAACAATTTAATTAAATCTGTTTATAAAACAATGTGGTTTAAGCCTGAAGCCAATTTGCAAACAAAAGTTAGATTACTTTGCACAATGTTCCACTTCTGAGGTGCCCACTTCTGAATATATATCGCATGCACATTTTTTAATGACAAAGTTTCCTCCTCATTGGGGGATACCTAACTGGGAAATAATGGGTTTTCTTTGCAATTGCTTCGGAAAGAAATATTGCGGGCTTCCCTTGGATCGGAATAGGGTGTCTGACCTGAAAAAGTTTTTTTTATGTTTGTTGGTAAATTATTATGTTCTCTTTTTTACAATCCATTTTTCAAGCACTTCCTGGCATTCGATTAAGCTAAAACTTTGTGTACATCAGTAATTTTGGAAACATTGAAATAATATGGTATTATGGAACTGGTCTCATGATGGAGCCGGGGTGGCCATAGCAACTCATCAACAATACAATATAACACCACCGTGTTTGGACGCATTGGATACGTATTGACAAGCGATATTATATTTTGTACTTTTTAGTACGTTAAAAGCTTGGTTTAAAAAAGATTTACTTTTAATTATTAAAGTAAAGGTATAACTTGAGTAAAGTTTTACCAGTATTGAAGTGGATTAATTTTATTTTTATTTTATTTTAATTTGGCATCAAACAGTCATATACAATCAATATAATTCTTCAGAAAATTGGTTACTTACAAAAGACCTATAGTGCCGACAATGTGATATGGTAAAAATAAGTACAATAAACTCTTAACAAAGAAAGACGTGCAAGAAATACATATTAATTTTTGTATCAATTAAGTAAGTTTGTAGTAATTAAGTAGAAGTGTCTTTTATAGCTAATAATGTGGTGACGTAGATGGGTCATTCTTATAATTTCAGTAGAAAGACATCCATCGCTAGAGATAGACCCCCAAGTGTCGCTCATCACCCAGTCCTGTTTGCAATCAGCAAACTCTCGTGGACATCACCATACTATATGTCTTCGGTTTACCTTGTGGACCACCTTCCAACGCTATCTCTTCAAGTGCACCGTCGCCAGATCCTTCCGGTCCCATCGGCCGTCTACGTTCGTGATAGCACATCATCGGAGAATATTGTTGGACCAAGTTATTGTGTTATACCTTGATAACCCCTTGGTTCCTTTTTTTCTTAATACTTGCACAACAATACCTAGGACTGTGAATTTGTTATTTGTGTTAATTATATCCGACCGGGTATAATTTAATTGACTTTCAGAACTCTACCGAAAAACCTGATTAGTATTCCCAGCAGACTACTAATAATAACAGAGCTTGGTTTACTAAAGCCCTTTTTACTGTGAATTCTACCCACTTTTGCCTCAGCCAAATACTCGTAGGACCCGAAGAAAACCCAACAAAATAAATATTTTACTGCAAAATGTAGGCATTCGGAATAACGATTTATCTTATTTTTTTTTCTTAAAAGCAACACTGAAAAGCCTTCTTTTAAATCCGTCCGTTAGGACGAGAAAAAGATACGACGGAAGTAATATACGAGCCGCTAAATCCATCTGGGCAAACTGAGCCAAAACTGGGCAAAACTCGGGAAAAGTTTTTAAGCTGTACTGTCTGACCATTTGTTTGACTTGTTAGTTGCAGAACTATTTGTGGGCAACTTTCTGTTTTTGTTTATAGTAAGAGGGATTCTTCAGTGGACGAAGTTTTCTTAATATAGATATACGAGTACCTACTATATAGTATACACAATTGTCCAGTTATTAAAGTCCTATGGTACAGTGTACGAACCAATTGTGGCTGACTAGGCACAAAGCTAGACTCCAGGCTGCCACTAAGAGAGACTAATTTAAAACCAATGACACTGCCCGGCACAACAATAGTTTATTATCCAGATGGCAGCTGGTACACAGTAGTTATAAACAAATGGAAATGTCAGAGAAGCTAAAACATTACTTACAGCTAGATTACGTAGACATAGTTGCCAGTGAATCCCAAACTAGACAGTTAGCCTGTATCTTAGGACTCGAAGTTAAATTGTACTGCTCTGATTTTTATAGAAGTTCACTTATTCATTAGTAACCGACCCCAAGTAACATGGGACAAGGGCAGGAAGATAATATGATTTCTTAATCATCAGCCTCTTAATGTTCCCACTGCTGGGACAAAGGCCTCCTCAGTGCGGTTTGATGGATGTCACATGTCTTTGAATTTTTGTTTCTATGACATGACGGTTTCCTTACGATTTTTTCCTTTACCGTTTTGTGAGCAGTGTTGATGAAAAAATTTACACAAAGTAAAGTGCCTGCCTGGGTTTGAACACACAACTTGTAAGTCGCGACCGTTACCACTGTTCTTTCCAGATATGATTTATTCAGTAAGAAATATGATTACCTAGTTAGGACAATCCATGCAGATTTTGACTACGTTGAACCCGAACACGTTTTTTCATTCATCAACAACGGTAGAAGCACTAAAGTACTCCTTAACAAAACAAGTTATTTTAGTTCCAGAGGAGTAATGGGTATCAAAATGAAAGACGGAGGAATCCACGAGGGATGAACAAAGTTTGTTACTCAACGAGAGAAGTTATTATTTGGAGAAGCTGTATAAACAACGTTCAATTAATGAAGTCGTTTTATTTTTCTTCCGGTATTATCATGAACTGAGCTAGTTGTTCAGAAAAGTTATGATGATTTCAGTAAAATTCATGAATTTACGAGAATTTTGGATAAACAAAACGTAGTAGTAAAAGAGTTCTTCGAATTTGATATATACAAACTCTAGCGTTAGCTTTTCTTGAAGATCTAACTTTGTTATTCAGTTCTAATAATATTGATAGCATGTGCTCTTCATAAGTGTTAATAATTCAGTACGTCTAATTGAGCGCCTGGGGTCTTAAAGTCAAGCGTAAATAAAGTCTAGGCAAGTGTACCCTATCGTCGAACATCATAGCTTACCATCAGTCCCCTAGCCAAGTTACAAACGTTTCGTATTGAATCTCTTTCTACAATCGTTAAGGCCTTATATTTGTTTGGTCTGACCACGTGACTTAACGTTCAGATGTAACAATTCCCATACATACTTTTCTTCTAGCGTTATCGATTGTAGATTGTCAACTTGGCTACAACGTCAGGTGATAAAGCGGTCTATCGTTAGCCAGTCAATTAAAAAAGGCAAGTCCACTTTTCTTTCAGAGGAGACTCCCGTTGTTAAATAATAACCATTATTATTTGTAGATATTTGAAGGTCGTTATGGATAGTCATGGTTATGATAACCACTTACTCTTGTAGTGACACAATGTTGCAAGATTCTTGACGTGGTATTTTAGGCTTGTCGGTCGAGTTGCCGCCCGGAGGGAGCCAGCAGTACTCTTCTAGACTGTGTTAGAGATAGTCATGTATGTTGTAATGTGTTAAGCCATACGAAGTCGTGAAATAAAGACACAAAGTTTTATTTCTCAATTCCAAGTTTAATTTCTGGATTTCTGATTTCTGTATTCTGGACAGAACAACCTCGAGTATGGTTCATCAGGACAGAAGCGACACTGGCACAGCAGAAATTTGATGACTACTCAAAATTCGACCTGGTGGTTGTTGCATCAATTCCAAGTTTAATTTCACAAGATAATTAACTGAGACATACAAAACCCTGTTACTGGGTTTTGGTGGCCAGTTGCTCCAAGAAAAATACTGTTGCTCGGTTTCATCCGGGCCTCAGCAGCCGACCCCAACATAGTAATTAATTTACGTCACATTTTTCATCATCTTATTTATCGCCAGCTTGTCGGTTTTTCATCGGTTGCTTTTCGGGGAATGTGCAATGGAATTGCATGATCTAATTCCGCCTAGCCCGTTTCATCATCGGACTACAAGATGTACAATGATGCGCCATCGGTACATGGTGGACATCTCACCCATACGCACTAAACGTTTTGGAAATACTTTCATTATGCGTACAGCTAGGAAGTGGAATCTCCTGTCGGAGTCTGTGTTTCCCGGTAGCTACAAACTCGGGGTCTTTAAGTCAAGAGTGTATAAGTTACTTCTAGGCAAGCGTGCTGTAGCCTTGCCTCATCGCTTACCATCAAGGGAAATAGTGGGCAAACGCGAGCCTAAATACAATAAAAAAGGTCAGCTTTCAGCTGGGTAGCGTGCAATTAAGGAATTCATGATTCTTCAGCAAGTACGTACAACAAATTCAAATGTAGACTCACCCGAAACAACCCCATTTCGGGCCAGTTACAACTACTCCTCTAGTTACCATACAACCAGTTTATCCAATATCAGACGAGCTTAGGAAGTTTCCCTCATAAATATGGATACCCATCTACATATTTATAGTGATTGTTCAACTGTAAAGTTTCGGTATGTTTTAGTAATTGGTAACACTTCAATTACAACGCATACTAATGGGTTCTGAGTAAATCTGAAAATTTTGCCTTTGGCTTCGCAACATCAAAGAATTTGGGTTGTACGTAATATTATTTTGAATATTTGCTTTAATGGCTCTTTGATACGATGTAAAATTAATTACCCAGTTTTTCTGCGAAAATTTTCGTTTCCCCGGATTTGGTTGTAGCTTAGGTTATCTTTTATTTTTTGGCGTTATACTTACGTAGACAAATATTTCTTCAGTGTCAGACCTACCACGTCCTCACAGAGTTTATTCTTCAAATACGTTTTGTCACGCAGTAGGAATGCAGACTTTACGTATTCATTATCTCTCCACGTTGTAACTTGTGGCTTCAACAGTTGTAACTTGAATCGCCGAATATTATGCACTGTCCTTCAATACAAGGAACGCATCCTTTTAAAAAAAAAAAACAACCATCACCTTACCGAATTATTTTCTATCTTCTTCACCAATCCATAGCGATTAAACTCAACCAATATATAATTATTAGCATAGATACGAGTAATAAAACACCAAATCTCCCTCTCTTCCCGTCATCACGGTTATTTATATAATCCGTTCGCGCATAATGGCCACGGGAAATGCGAAAAAAACGGTACCGTCTGGTCCAATGACCGTTTTATCTGTCAGGTTCGTACACTCAACGACAATATCAAGCTTTATATACTTCCAGTAAAAACTGACCTCTCGTCCTATGCAAAACATTTAAAATGCGAGGTCAAATTAAACTGGAGTTACAGATTGATATTTGGATGAGAGTACCTACTATATCAGATTATGCATGGCGGTCTCATTGTACAGAGAGAGGGTTGTTTGTCCAATTTTGGGTGATACGCATAAATTCGACGAGTTTTGTGCCAGAAATAGCAATTTTTATGTGGGTTTGACGCTGTTCTAATAGCCAGGATATGGCTGCATTTGAATATTTAACTAGTATTGCCTGTTTTCGGCAATTTGAATCTTAGTACAATTGAAACCTTTGACTTTTACCAATTTCTTAATTAAGAATTTTATGTTGAGTTGAAGGTTGCGGGAATCCGCTGGTTGCGAGACGCACGGGACCGGTCAATGTGGAGACGCTTGGGGGAGGCCTATGTCCAGCAGTGGATGTCTTTCGGCTGATATGATGATGATGATGATGTTGAGTTTGTATCAAACTCTAAATTAGCCTGCAAACCTGGAAAAATTGCCGTTGAAGTCGGGTTTGAGACGTTCGTAACATCAAAATACGCAATTGAGATTTGGCGACCCTCGCACAGCCTGTCTGTCTACGTCATAAGTTAGTATCAAACATCACGTTTGCATTCTAAGCTCAATGAGTTAGTTGTATTTCCATTTTCTAAGTTTTTTGGTATTATATTAGTAGATGTGGTTATAGTGGCTTTCCAAGAACCACTTCAGTTTCTGTTTGCATGTTACCTGATAATAATGACCAGTTGTAGGTACTCGCTCCTACCTCGCTCTACTTTGCAATTCAGGTTATCATGCCATTCTTGCTCAGAATATAACGAGCTACTTTTTATGTTCGCAGTTCTCCAATCCAGTTTAACTGTACTGGCGTTCCGCCGCAGTCGATCGGCGACGGTGTTTGTCTTAGAAAGTGTCTTTTTTTGATTTTGTGGTTCGTCAGTGTTTAGCATTGCAACGGATTGACTTGATTTTTTACTTACCAAAGGCATACCTAGAGTCTGGCAAACGAAAGTAGAATTATTATTTACTTAATTATAATTATACTCGAATTATTTGCAAACTTTTTATATGGCAATGCTATACTAATGCCAAACTCAATTTTCCTAAACAAGAAAGCGTGTTGTTGGTGATTTGTTGTGATCTTGTAAATAGAATTTATTAAGTGAAAAATGAATTAAACCATTAAAAGTGAAATACGAGAGATGTTGTTTCGCATGATGTCTAAATATCAAAAAAATAAAAGGAGAAAGACGCCGAATTCAAACAATAACAGGATTGTTTACGTGTGATGTTAGATTTCATAAGTTAGTAAGACGCTAATACGTTGATACTTTGTTTTAATTCATAATTACTATTGACGCAAAAACTATTCCTCTATTATGATTCAAATTAATTTTATAATAAGTTAAACACCTTCATAATAATGCATTATGGTTATTTATCTTAAATAAAGGTTGCATTGTAATTTAAACGTATTTTTTTATTTTACAGGAAATCTGGAGGATGTAGCAGGGGTTGATGAGATAGTGATATGATTGAATACTGCCCTGTAATAACTCGCAGAAACTGAATGGTCATGCCAAACATGTTGAAAATAAATATAAAGAAGGGGACAGAATTACAGAAAATAATGTAGGAAACAGTGATTCCAGTGACTCTAATGAATCTTCACATAGAAGTTAGATTCAGATTTTGATTATGGTAGTGAATAAACCAAAATTATTATAGAATGTTGTTTTTTTTATTCAGATTAATACTTAATAATAATTGATTAATAATATTTGTTGTAATTGCTGCAAGGCGTTCCAGTACGAGGATACACAAATAAATAATATCTAAAGCATTACCTATCTAAACTACTTTTCAGAATAAGTAAAATAAATAATTCTAAAGTATCAAATTAGGTTATTCCTGGTATTTCATACTAGTTTTGGGTTGCTATGCCGATATTTTTTAAGTTTGCCGCGCTTTTCCCGTCTCTACTTTCGTTTGCCAGACTCTAGTATCCCTTATGATATAATTTAATACCAAGTATCCAGAATCTGAAAAGAAATTGGTAACAAGATTTTTATGAAATATTGTCAAAATTACGTTTGCTACTGTTATTGGTTAAATTATTTTTTAACAGCCGATCGCATCTTTTGACTGCGTTTAATTTGTGACTCACTGATAATGTCTTGCCAGGAACCAGGTAATACTCTTAGGGCCGATTTCACCAATTATATTAAACGCGATTAGTTCAACTAAACTCAGTTTACGCAAATACAGCGGTCTGATTGTTAGTTTCTCAGCGGTGTCAACCAATCAGAACGCTGTATTTGCGTAAACTGAGTTTAGTTGAACTAATCGCGTTTAATATAATTGGTGAAATCGGCCCTTAGAGTGACTTTATTTTGCTACAATTCTTTAGGAGCCGTACACTGACATTCCCGCAGTGTTTAATAGTCCGGTTTGGTGGCGAGAGCCAAGTGGTGGAATTGCCAAAAGGGAACATTGAAAAGAAGATGTGTTGCTTGATGGAGTAGCCGCAACCTGTGATAGTGCTAATGAATATATTAATGACTACTCAATCTTGTTGTTGAACAGCCGTGTACTAGTGAGTGAGTTTCATATTCGCGAGACAATCTACTTATAAACATTGTGCGGACGCATGCTTGTGGGTTTTGGTGTCTACCGCCGCCGCCGCCGCCATCCACACCACCGCGCCAGCGAATGTACGGCGATGGCCCGCGTTGTCATCTGCCACTGAAATGTATTGTGGATACTCATGTGTAAGTACATAAATCTAAGTGTAAGTGTCGTAAACCGATTGTTATACGAGCGCTTATCCCGCCGACAAACTGCCACGCAGTTTTTGGTGAGTTAAACAATTTATTTATTTATTATTTTTATATTTGACGTGTCAAAACTATCATGATTCTACAGTAAAAAAGGTATAGTATTTGACCTGTATGGCTCCGTGTCGCTATCACGCCGGAATCATGACGGCTTTAAGATGTCATGGTAAGCCCTGTTGCTTGATGATAGAACGAATATTATTTATTATCAACTCCATATAAGTTTCAGAAAAGATAGATAAAAGAGCTGTTAAGTAATAGAATAATCAAACATCGAAATAAATACGAACAATTTATTAATAAACAAATGTTAATAGTAGGCTTGTAAAAGGACGCACAGCGCCATTGTTAGCACCCCCGACGAGGAGGTGTATGTTGGAGTTCCGCCCTGATGCAGCTCGGCTAGGCTCTCACCTGGTGACGAAATAGAAGGAGTTACCAATGATAAAAGCCTCCAGAAGTTTAACTCCTGTATTCAAAACGATCAAAATCTGGTCGTAATTTAAGATCAGTGACATTTAATGAACCATCTCGAACCAAATTTATTCAATGATATTTACTACAGCTTGTCATTTATTGACATCCCTCTCTCACCTCAATTTGAGACTTTCCGTTTTCACGGCGACCGAGTCGAGTGGACTAGACGAAATTTCCTTCAAAAGGACTTGGAATATGGGTCACCACAACCTACATTTTTCATTTGATAACATGCAGTATGACATGCGCCGGCGACGGAGATGGGGTGCATGCGATGGCGTAGGTGTAGTGGCCTGTTTCGTTTACGCGAATGCGCGATACTCGCAGAATCGAGTTGGCGCCGTTTGAGCCGAACTTACCTTTGATAACATGAAGTATGACATGCGCAGGCGGGGAAGACGGGGGCGGGGCGCGTGCGATGGCGCATGTGTAGCGACCCGCGTCGTCTCCGCGCACACGCGCTACTCTCAGGATCGAGTTGGCGCCGTTTGAGCCAAACTCGGTTCGTACACTGTGATAGAAAGATAATATTATATGTAAGGAACTGAGCAACACAAATAATAAATAAAAAACAGCGGTAAGTATTACCCAGTAAGTATGTACCTAATTGTTCTGTTTCTAAAACATCAATGGTATTCGAGTTCATGAGAATCACGTCAAAATTCAGAAAAGTAATTCAAAAAAGGTTTGTAGCGCCTGATAGAAGTTGAACAATCCCAATGACTATGTGTGACTAAAAGTTAAGCACCGTTTCCTCACCATTACTTATTAATTGTCTACCGCTCCATTGACACAATGTCTTACAAAAAATCTGTTTTCCCGACAGTAAATTGAACAAAATAATTCTTATGCATCTTAATTTTGATTAAAATTGTGGATGGGAAAAGTAAATAGCTCGAACAAAATGAAAAGGTATACAGCTAATTAAAGGTAAGCTAGCTACCAGTTGTAAAGATTGCCCTTAATATTTTTACCCGACTGCCGAAGAAGGGTAATGTGTTTATGAGTTAAGTGTTTGAATGTATGTTTGTATGTATGTAAGTATGTTTGTTCCTGTGCGAAGGCCGATTTTGATTATTCTTACGTCAATCAAATTCGTCTTAACCTCGCGTGTGTCACTAAAGACATGACAGTAATCAAAGATCATCACAGCAACCACCAGACTCCATAAAGGCAAAAAAAAAATATCGGCGATCTATTGTCAAGTGGGGTATCTTTAAATATATATTTAAGATCTCCTTTAGATTTCATTCAACATTTTAAATAATGGTTTAGGACATATTATAACAATTTAAAGTTGGTTAACAACCATTCAAGACCGGTATTAAAAGTTAGTTGCTTTTTTCCAATTCTATACCCAACTTCTGAACTTTATCAACGCTGCCAAGTACTTACAGTCCGGCAATTATTCATTATAATGACGGTATTAAAAAAACATGCTGAACTACCCCTAGATCCCGATCTCCTAACACAAAACAGAAGATCAACCAATATTTGTCCAATCATCCGTTACAACACAAGTTTCTCTCAAAGCTTTTTCTGCTTTTTTGGTACTTTTCTGTACAACTCTATTAATAATAAACTATCTATATACACGCATACAAAAGAGATTTGTAAAAGGAAATTAAGGAATTGGCTGTTAAACCTTGACTACATTTCCACGGAAAATATATTAAAACCAGTGTCATAAACTCATAACACACACTCACACATTTACACCCTCACATTACACTTATACAATCACTCATGCATGCATCATTCTCATTTCTCCATTCTCATTTTTGTTTTACTCATTTTTTATAGCTACATAGGTATTAATTGTTTGTAGGTTCATACTTTTCAGTAAATAAGATACTTCTTTTTCATATTTTTCGCTGAATTTTTATATTTCATTTCTCTTTGATTTTAATTCACTTTGATTTTGATTTTAATTCTCTTTGATTTGAATTTTAATTCTCTTTGATTTTGATTTTAATTCTCTTTAAATTTAATTTAATTGTATTCTTCTTTAAACTTAAATTTCGATTTTGTAATGAGTACACATACAAATTATTTAATGATTTATGTAAAATGGGTGATCTGTAACACAGGGCCTTACCTATCTCAGACACCCTTCTCCATACAAGGTTACGTATTAAGATTAGTCACTGTAGTTTGATGTCGAGATAAATAAAGAATTTTATTATTCTCGTTAATTACCTCATGTCTTTCAAACCACTAGACGGATTTAAATAATTAAGACATCGTTAGACACGTCTTGACCGCCAAGGTGTTCTTAGATAAGTGACGTAAAAAAACAAACATGCCGAATTTTGGTAATGGTTTTGGTTAGCCAGCTCGCGAATATGTATCCTTCGACTGCATAACATAATTTTCTTCTTGTTTACATCCTTTAAGTTCGTTTCTTAAGCAGTCGTGTTTTTGACTTTTTAATTACGGGACTATTCTGGGATGATACTTACCTAATCCCTCCTCTAGTGGTGTCATCATTCAGAAGGTCATCCTTCCTGTACCACAGCAGGGACGGGCCTCCCTCCATCTTTAGGCCGTTGACCTCACACCGCAGTGCCACGGTACTGCCAAGCTCACACACTTGCTCCGAAACTGCTGCGCCTGCGCCGTCCACTATGCGGACTGACACTTCTAAAGAAAAAAGAAAAAAACATTTAGAAATGTTTGTTCTGTGTTCAGTGGTTATGAGGTATGTGCCTAAAACTATCTCTGTTACAGATGAAAAAAAGGGCCCCGCATTGTCAAGGCGGGGTTCAGTAGCCGTGGCTTGGTCATCCACGGTGAAGCGTAGAGGAACACGAGGAGGGACCGCTTGTCAAGGCTTTTGCCGATAAGCCGACGACGTAGCGGCCAACAGTAAGTTGCGGTGCCGCTTGGGCGTCAACGCAACCGAGGCGGGCCGCGATGTCGTATCGTATGGGAGGCATCGCAGCTGAGGGTTGGAGGCCGCGATGAGAGAAGGGTGCCGGTATTGCGGTGTGCCACTCTCCTTACCTTCCGCGGCCTGGACGAGGTCAACGAAGTCTGATGGCGGATGCGGTGGAGCCGCAGGGGAGGAAGTGTGCAGGTATAGCGTTAACCGCTCACCCTATCCCCTGCGGCCGAAAAATGGTAGGCGGCAGCACAACTGAGCTGATCCGTCACAGGGGGACCAAGGGTGCCATATAATATACTGGGTCTCCTGCTCCCATGTGCTGGTTTGGTGCCTAGGGTGGTCACGGGGTGCAATATGTTCTGGTGCGCCGGTTATGGGGGGTACTCCCCAGAGCAGGGCAGGCAGTGACGAACAGCCGCGGCGGGTTCACGAATGAGTGCTTACGCACATTTTTTTTTAAATCTCAGTTGAGTAAATCATTACCATATTCTGTTGAATGGTGCGCCATGCATCAGCTGATAATTTTTTATTTTTACGATCCTTCCGAGATGCATTCCATATTATTTGATGTACAGTTCTATTTATAAATTCAATTACTTTTTCATTTGTCCATGCGCGTGACGATTTTGTGGATGAGGATATCATTCTCCCTCAACGTAAGCACTCGATGCGTGTTGCAACGGGACTAAGCAAATCTATATCTATACTAATATTATAAAAAGGAAAGATTTGTATTTCAATATTTTTGTATGTAACGAATAAACTTAAAAACTACTGGACTGATTTAAATAATTCTTTCACCGTTGGGAAGCTACACTATCCCCGGGTGACACAGGCTTTTGATCCCTGTATTCCCATGGAAACGTGAACTACGCGGGTGAAACAGCGAGGCGTCCGCTAGTAACCAATATGTGGACGGATTGCAACCGTAGACCAGGGTAGAAGCCTTTAAAAATAATAAAAAGTGAAAAAAAATAATAGTAGGATGAAACCCATTAGAAAAGGAGGGGAATATTATAAAAATGAAAGGAAAAATAATTTACGGGTGATCTGAGGTCGGGAAGGGGTTGGGGGTGAGTTTTTAAGGGTAAAAAACGGTTTTTCTCGATTTCCGGCAAAACTAAAAGTCCTATCGAAAAAAGTTAAATGGCAAAATTGTAGGCAATAAAAAGATCTAAAACTTTTGTTTTTACACTTTTTTCACATAACCTAAAAATGTATGTGAAAAATTCAAAAAACCAAGTTTTTGGTTTTTTATTTTTATCTTTCACAAAAAAATTTCTTTTTTTACGAAATTTTGTGAAAACTTACCTTTTTATGTCCCAAATACGCTGTAATTTATTTGATTAAAAATATTTACTTTTTCACCTTTATTTTGAATTAATATCGAAAAAACACCCTAATTTTCAATCGAAAATTCACCCGTCAAAATATCAGTTTTTTATAAAAAGTTGGTATGTTTTCTGTTCGTTGAAATCTCTACTTTCCGATGGTGAAAAAAAAATATAGGTTACCATAGTAAATCTTCTCAGAAAATGCAAAAAAACGAAAAAACTCGAATTAGTTTTTTTTTTTTTAATTGTTATAAATAATTTTGAACTATTTATTAAAATTAACACTTTAATTACTCGAAAAACGTTAGATTACATGTTACATTGATAAAAAAAATTGCAAATAAAAATATACTACTATAATTAACAAACAAATAAGTTAATAAAATTAATATTTAATAAGACATCTACAATATTTGGAGAAAGTTGTCGAATCTTCTTTAAATTATATGCGTAGATGCCTATTTATAACTATTTTAAAATAAATTATATACCTGAGTGACCTACGAAAAATTGTAGCCCATCAAAAGGTATTTCATGGAGAAGTGGGGAAGGGGCTAGACGGGTCTGGGTCTTACTACATACATACCTACTATTTCGTAGCAGCTGTTACAACCGTTAGCCTAACCAGTATTCGAAATACAGTACAGTATACAACATCGTTTATAAAAATACACGTGCACGCTGAGTTTCTTGAAGATAATTGTGACAAGTTTACTTAAAAAAAACTTTTCGAATAGGAAGGTAAATCTATCTCTATGTTTATGTGTATCAATCAACTCAAACATAAAAATCGTAATATTTTCTTTAAAAAATATTATGCTTAACGTAACATAACCTAAAGATTGAAATTAAATGATATTTTAATACAAGATAAAAAAAAAAAAATCTCCTTAATTTTGCACAAACAAATTTAGTTAAACCCATGAAAAAAAAATATATTTCAAAATACATAAAAAATATATTAAAAATCTATAAAAAATATATAAAATGTATATCGTAAATATATTTTTAATAACAAACTTTTGGCCGATTTTCATATATATTTCATATATTTTGAATATATCTGCAGATCATTTAATTTCAATCTTTAGGTTAGGTTACGTTAAGAATACTATTTTTTAAAGAAAATATTACGATTTTTATGTTTGAGTTGATTGATACACATAAACATAGAGATAGTATTTACCTTCCTATGCAGATTCGAAAAGTTTTTTTTTTTAAGTAAACTTGTCACAATTATCTTCAAGAAACTCAGGATGCACTTGTATTTTTATAAACGATATTGTATACTGTACTGTATTTCGAATACTGGTTAGGCTAACGGTTGTAACAGCTGCTACGAAATAGTAGGTATGTATGTAGTAAGACCCAGACCCGCCTAGCCCCTTCCCCACTTCTCCATGAAATACCTTTTGATGGGCTACAATTTTTCGTAGGTCACTCAGGTATATAATTTATCTTAAAATAGTTATAAATAGGCATCTACGCATATAATTTAAAGAAGATTCGACAATTTTCTCCAAATATTGTAGATGTCTTATTAAATATTAATTTTATTAACTTATTTGTTTGTTAATTATAGTAGTATATTTTTATTTGCAATTTTTTTTTTATCAATGTAACATGTAATGTAACGTTTTTCGAGTAATTAAAGTGTTAATTTTAATAAATAGCTCAAAATTATTTATAATAATTAGGTAAGTGAGTAGTTTTTGGTTTAAGTGTTTATCTTTGTAGTCTTAGTTAATTAAGTATTTTATACAGTGTATATACTTGTATCTTTGTAAATAGAAGAAAACTACTTAATAAATTAGAATAATAATTTAAAAAAAAAATCTAATTCGAGTTTTTTTGGTTTTTTGCATTTTCTGAGAAGATTTACTATGGTAACATATATTTTTTTTTTCACCATCGGAAAGTAGAGATTTCAACGAACAGAAAACATACCAACTTTTTATAAAAAGCTGATATTTTGACGGGTGAATTTTCGATTGAAAATTAGGGTGTTTTTTCGATATTAATTCAAAATAAGGTGAAAAAATAAATATTTTTAATCAAATAAATTACAGCGTATTTGGGACATAAAAAGGTAAGTTTTCACCAAATTTCGTAAAAAAAGATTTTTTTTTGTAAAAGATAAAAATAAAAAACCAAAAACTTGGTTTTTTGAATTTTTCACATAAATTTTGAGGTTATGTGAAAAAAGTGTAAATACAAAAGTTTTAGATCTTTTTATTACCTACAACTTTGCTATTTAACTTTTTTCGATAGGACTTTTAGTTTTGCCGGAAATCGAGAAAAACCGTTTTTTACCCTTAAAAACTCACCCCCATCCCCTTCCCGACCTCAGATCGCCCGTAAATTATTTTTCCTTTCATTTTTATAATATTCCCCTCCTTTTCTAATGGGTTTCATCCTACTATTATTTTTTTTGGTTTTAAAAATTATCGACCCTGGTCTACCGTTGGCACAGATTCTTTTGATTAAATCGACACGCGCCGGTCAACTACCAACGCCCCCAACGTTGGGGCCAATGCAATTTTCTTGATCCACATGTTGGGGTTAACGTGTGGAGCCGGCCAAAAGGTTCTGTTTTGCTGTTCAGGTCGAAACTTTAAAAATATACACTAGGTACAATATTAAGCATAATTTTTAGTACATTGGTCTCCAGTTATATAACTAGAGCCAGAAGCAGAACCTCTAAAAAACGAGTCTTAAAACTGGTGTGGAAAAGAAAATTTGGCAAGGCAAGTAATAAAAAGAAAGTTTTAAGCAAGTTAAATAACAAAATTGCTTAAAGTTCTTTGTTGTTAACCGAACTGAAGTCTTCGTTGAATTCTTTCAGTGGCTTTTGATAATGACGGTTAAAAGCTTCAACTTTCTTGTGTTTTATTTAAGGATCTTATTCATCAAAAAGCTTTGAAGCTGTTAAATATTAGAAGCATTTAATGAGCGTTGCCGTTTTAGAAGCAACGCTAAAATCTTTGAAGTGCTTCTGATAAAACTGGCATCCAAATCATCAAACCGGTGTAAATGGTAAGGTGATAAGGTGGTATTGCTTCTCTTCTTAAAAGAACAAGGAGATGACTATTTTTTTGGAACATTATAGAAAAGAGCTCGAACACTACTGCATTCATCTATTATCTGTATTAATTTTGAGTTTTTTCTGTAATGGAAAGATGTGGCCGTATTTTAAAAAACTACTACAGCTTCAATGATGTTATATATATATATATATATATATATATTGAGGTAGATACGTTTTATCAACGTCTGTGCGGCAATACAAACACAAGCTTGAGTGAACTCAGTCCGTCATGCGTCTGGCCGCGAAACGTACGTTTGAACATTATGTTTATTTCTATCTGACAACGGGGTCCTATATATTTCTCTATGATCTTCTAGCCTACTCAGTGATAGAATTCAAGTTCTAAGTTTCATAGGTCCTATATCTAAAGTAAAATATCTCCATATTTTTATTCCTTTATAATGAGTATGACTTCTCTGTTGGTAAAATCTCACCCTCTTACTAATAAACACAGAATAAAGTTATGCCAAGTATAAACCTATTAAAATGTATGGTTATTCCTTTGTTATTCCTGGTATAACTTTATTTCGTGTTTATTAGTAAGAGAGTCATTGTTCAGCTTTAACAAATTTCCCCAAGGTAAATACAAAATTGTCATCAGCTGACCAAAATTTGTATGGGAGACACAATTTTTTTTTTGTGAATTATCTATGACTTCCTTGGAGAAAGTAGCTCGTTCTTTTTATCATCGATAGGCTCGCGCTTAACCACTATTTCACCTGATGGTAAGCGACGATGTGGTCGACGGTGATGCATGCTTGCCCAGAAGTAACCTATTCACTCTTGATTTAACGACCTTTCAGGTTGTAGCTATCGGGTAACACAGACTCCAGCCGGGAATTCCAGTCCTTAGCTGTACAATGAAAGTATTCCCAAAACATTTAGTGCGTATGGGTGGGATGTCCACAATGTGCCGATGGTGCATCACCATATGTCTTGTAGGTTGGTTGGTTGTAGGTTTATATGGGCAGAATTAGTTTTTTATATATGACCACACCTACCCGTTACACCTTGCATAGTAGGGGCCCCTATTATGCAAGGTGATTGCCATTAAAACGTCACAAAATATCTAGACTTCGGCTGCTACTGACAAATTCCATTAATAACACTGCCACTAGACGGACTTCTTAGTAAGAACCTCATCTATACTATTTACTATTAATATTATAATAATATAATATTACTAGCTTTTGCCCGCGGCTTCGCTCGCGTGGAATTTGGTCTGCCACATAAAGTATCGTGACAAACCATTTTAATTAAATTATTTATTTATTTTTAACTATAAATTCTACTCGTATCCGAAATTTCAGATGTCTAACTTCAAAACTAATGGATTCCATACAATCTTTGAACCCCTATTATAGGGAAACCCTTGGTGGTGGAAAAACAATTCCTAACCTATAACTACTACTAACCGTTATTAAATTACCTTACTAAATTATAATAATCTACTGAAAACAAAAAAAGAATCTATTGACTTGGTCCAAACAAAATCCTTATTTATATTAATAAAACTACAATCCTATAACTAAACAAACAAAAAAACAATTATAATACGACTGAAATTAAAATAGAAAGTAATGAATGTTACTAAAAATACACAAATTAAAAGAAATAATTATGCCTACTGTATGAATTAATAAATCGCTAGTAAAATCGAATTTGCTGTAGAGAAAATACGCATAATGAATATAACCGTCAACGACGTCTGCCCTGATGCGTATTGCATCTGCCGGCTGCCCGCGGTCGAGTCGCGTACTAAAGGGCTTATGGCTACACGGTAAGGGCTAAGAGCTAAGGTATACACGGTATTCAGGGCCCTAAACCCTAATTTAGGGTCGTATAATAATTCTTAGGGAGTTAGGGTTACCAAAATATCAACCTTATTGACTCGGAATGATGAAGTGACCCGGTATTCAGGGCCCTGAATACCGTGTAGTGTAATAAGCCCTTAAGCCATAACGCGGCATTGCTTGGATCACATCGCCCCTCTTCCCGCTCCCCTGCTTTACCCGTCGCGCGTATTTGTGTCGCTCGAGCTCCATTTAAGTCAATCTTATCCTGTTGACTTTTAAACTATGCGTTCAAATTACTTAGTGTAAAAGACAAAGTTTATCTACATTATTATAGAAGATTTTTTTGTTTGTATTTTTGTTTGTACCAAATAGGCTCCGAAACTACTGGACCGATAAAAAAAAAAATTCGCCAATAGAAAGCTACATTATTCCTGAGTGACTTAGTTTTTTTTTTATCCCGATAACGGGTCCTGTGGGGTGGTCCACGCGAGCGATGCCGCGGAGAACAGCTTGTAAATAATAAAGTCCCTAAAGAATTAAGTGATGTTAACTAACCTGGCACCCGTAGCGTCACCCTTGCTGTACGAGGAGGATGGGCAGACAGCTGACAATCGTAGTGTGCCGCATCAGTCGGACGCACCTCCTTTACTTCTAGTCTCCAGATGTCTGGAGGGATGAAGCGAGCTGAGTATCTGGGAAGAACATAATTCGATATACATTCTGATCAAAAGGAATGAGCAAGATGAAAACTTTATCTTTATGATGCATCACTGAGTACTACATCGTTGTTTGTTTGTCATTGCTGTCCCACTGCTGGGCAAGTCCCGCAAGTCCTTCTAGACATTATTTGCCCGTCGAGTTCGAAACAGCCGTCATGCTACGCATCTACGCATCATCACCACCTCTTTCTGGGTTGTTGACGTGTTTGTATGTAAGAGATGAGTATACCTTATAGCTCTCAAACCTACCGTATATCATAACGACTTTCATAAATTTCATCGCAGAAAATGAAAAGCACCCGACACTGTTTAAACATTCCACCGCGTAGCTTCGATCATTTACAAACTTTTCCTTACGCCAAATAAACAAAGTTCCAAAAGAATTCTCAAAGAGCGCTCTAAAATTCTTCATCATACATAATTTCACACAGTTTGAAAAGTATACGAAAGTCTGCTTATCCTATAGGAGGGAAGACTACGCTTATTTATATTTTCGTCTCCTCCACAACTTTGTCCGGAGTTTATTCAAGAGCAATATATTAAGAAGTTTGAGAAAGCCGTCGGGATAATTGAGTGCAATAAGTAAGTGTTTTTGTTTTATTAATTTGGTGAAGTTTTACCTGTCGTCCGCAGTATACTGCTGCGTGCCTGTTGTTAGCAGCTCCATCGGCTCTTCATCGTTTTTCCGTCGCACCCAAGATACCTGAACAACATTAATCATTGTGTGCAGAAAAAGATAAACTTCATTACAGATAAACAGCAAATTATAAAATGATAGATGATGAAATAAAGAAAAGAACGGAAATAAAATAATAATAAAATGAAAGCGAATGAAACGTAACAAGAAACATACTTATTACCAGTTTATCATGAAGGGCATCCACTTTGCAGTCTAAGTGAGCAGTGGAGCCCACTAGAGCTTCAATTTCTGGCGCGGCCGCTGCATAAATGCTGTTGCCATTTCCGACCCTAAATGGACAAAAATTGTTTGTAATTAAAGGCACCTTAAAACGTAATATTCACTCGAAGAATCCTAAAAGTTGCTCTTAGAAATATCAAAGGTGTTTCTAAACTTCTTAACTTTGAACTGTTTACCTTTAAATCCGTTTGCAAAATGATTATATAATTTGAAATGCCGCAAAAATTTTCCCTTGACGATAGAAAAATAGAAGGAAATTATGTTTAAGGAAGTTTCCTTTCAGTGAAAATATTTTTGAGAATTCCGTGCTTACCAAATTATATATTCGTGAAGTTGAATTGAGATGTTTAAAATTTTATGAAATTCAACATTACAGTTTTGCTCTTCGTTAAGTCAACAGAATATAATTAATTTTGACACTGGCCGTTCTGCCAAACCATTAGGCATGGGCAAACAAGGTTTTGTTATAAATGTCGGCCAAACATTAATGTTGGTTCATCAATTCTATTGTAAACATATTGTAATGTTGATAAAGTACTCACACAAATGTTTTGTTTAGACTTTCGAGATTCTGTGAAATACAATTTGGTTATTACCATATTAAATTGTTTACTGTTAACATATATTTCTTCAACAGTTAGAAAGGGCCGTTTGTGTTGTAGAGGTGAATCATTTTAATGTGTTTGTTCAGGACTGTGGATATTCTAGGTTAAACCAATAACAAAAATAAAACATTATTATAGACCAAACTAGACAGAACTTTGCTGGAGTAACAATTGACCTAGGTGCCTTAGTAAAACGGGCATGTTTAATAAGTTTGAACCAGATTTTAATGAGATAACTGTATGTACTTACTTCTCATTCCTATGATGCTGATGAGTATTAGAATATGTATCGAATATATAATTTAGCAACGGTGCACTGGATCCAGTCTCCCCTGGTTTTCTTCTCCTATCCATAGTTGATGGCGGGTGACTTGGCAGCAAAGACATTGCCGTTGCTTCTATATATCGTCGTGTGTCCATTGTCGTCACTTCTATGAATGTTCTTACTACATTCACAACCCGTCTCTTTCTGTTCTTCTTATTATCTGTTGGTGATTTTTCTTTTGCTTTGTCTAATATAACTCTAGCACCGTCATTAGATACACTTACATTACTTTCACCAACCTGATCAACATTCAAGCAACACTCAACGTGATTCTTATCAACACTGGTTGGATACTTGAGATTGTTGTATAAGAAACTATGTGTTAGATTAACACTGGAGTAATTAAAGTTCTCGCCAAGTTTGCTCTGATTATGTAGGTCAGAGTTAGTGTGTAACATTTGATAGAGTTTGTTTATAGTTGGAAGGGAGCCGGTCTCCTGAAAATTGTTGGTTTCGTTCAATATCTTTGAGGCGACGTCGGCGTCGGTGCCTGAAAATGGAAATGTAAATTTTAGACTCGATAAACAAACAACTATTTTGGCCTGTCTAGGTACACTGTGACCTTTGCGTTGGTAAGTAAACTAGAAGTTTTCTATTAGGTTGTTACCACTTTCGGCTCTGTTTGCTGCCTTTTAAAACATTCAATTCAGGTGTTTTGCAAACATGTTTCAATCTTGCATGAGGTTTTTTGTGAGGTTGGTATGGTTAGTACCTACTACTTGGAACTGTACAATAGAACGGGTATACATTGCTATTTTCTTAGTTCTCTTTGACGCTTCAATTGACTTCTGAAGATTTTAAAAGATATAAGTTTTTTAAAGTTCCCGTTCGATGCTGTTCAAGCAAAATCCAATCACATCCTTCAAAATATAAAATCAAGTAACATTTGTTTAAAAAACTCCAAGCAACCGCCCCTCAAAGAGACATCCGCACAGTTTATTTAAAATCCCTCTAGAATTAAATATAATAAGGACACTTAAGAATACAAGTTGAAAGCTCCCGAGAATTTGCAATTTAATTTGTTAGACGATGCGTAAAGAAAATAATTTTTAAATGGTCTACAGCTCACGAAACGGGACCCTTTGAACAAGCTGGCTTCAGAATAAACAAAATTTGGACAGCGATGAATTTGTAATGCTCTGGAGGGTCATTTGGAATCTTGGCTTTATATCTGCGAAGTACCATTGAGGAAGATGAAATACGAGAAAACAAAAGACGAAATGAAATGATTCAATTTGGTGAAATATTGTATGCAAATCAGAAAATGGCAGATCACGATAAAGTACAAAGAATTGAAAAGAAGGATGTTTTTTTAGATCAAATTACTCTAAAGTTCAATATGAGGGAAACAAAAAGAATATTAATTTAGACCCTATTGACATGGTAATGTAATATAATATAATAAAATCAATACGAAAGTCTTAAAATGAACTTATTAAAATAACTAAACATACATAAAGAATTATCATAGATACATAACATCACGCCTGTATTCTTAGATGGATTAGGCAGAGGTACAGCTGTAGTTCACCCAAAAAGTAATCATTTGTATATCAAAAGCTATTTTCGACAAAACATGAATCCGGGCATAAGGTTTCATACACATGGTAGATTACAGATCGCTACCACTCACAGACAAGAGGCCGAAGTACCAAGATGTCGCATATTAGAAGCCGGTTGTGTTCATGAAAAAATCAATAGGAAACTGGGATATCCTAGAATCATAAATGCGATGACTTTTACCAACATGCTCTAGGCCTACAAGGTGGAAAAATGAGTCGTGTGTCCTAATAGCAAAAGGGATAGGAAAGAAATGAATGTCACTGGCTGACTATATGGGCGTGTTATGTTAAAAAAAAAGTATAATATTAATTGTTGTTTACCTCGACAGGGCAGTGCAGCAAGAGCGGCAAGCAGCAGCGCCGCTGTGGCCGGCGCGCACATCGCTGCTACATCATCATTGACTCTGCAACAAAACAAAAATACCATCAATATTTGTGTGACAACATTCTTCAAGTCTTATTCTTTTTCTTTTAAAATTAAAAATGTTTTGACCAGAATTCAGCCACGGCGGTAAGACAAACTATGACGTGTCAACTGTCAATGCTATTATGATTTCGTTGCGAAAATGAGATAGTGCTATTCGCCCTGTATAGCTCTATCTCTCTCTAGGTAGTGGTCTCTAGTATGTGGTCACCGACTCCAATAGTTTTATTTTTTAAAGGGGCAGCCCAGATGTTTTGTTATTCCAGAGATAAAAATCAAATGTCTCATAATATTAAAATGGGCACACATCCATGCCCTTCAAACCAGAATACAGCAAAGTTGCTTGGTTTATGGAATGTGTGCCTATTATACTATTCTGCTTACCCAGATGTTAAACTACTCTACTTTCATAAAGTTTTCTTTTACAAAATATTGTGGTATGTAGTTTTATTAAAAAAAAAAGGTAATAATGGCTGTTTCACTAAACATAAAACAAAAACATTTTCACAAACTTTTCTTTTTATATCTTAGGTATAATTATTATTCACAAGTACTTTCGACTTTTGCGTTTCTGTTTCCCAGAAAAAACGCTTCTTGAATAATTTATTAGTCTGTAGGTACGAGATTCAATACATTTTAACTTTTCGTAAACAAGCGGGATTTGGGGTGATCCCTAAGGATTGCCTGGGTATACGTTTTGTTTCGGTTTACGAAGCGACGGTGTCGAACAACCTCTGTGGTATTATAAATACGAAGTTTAGGTTTATTCTTGTCACTGTATGACGTTGGCTGGCTATTTTTGCCCTACTGCCGAAGGATGGTAATGTGTTTTCAGTCTATGTATGTATGTATGTTTGTTTCTATGTGGCGTTCTAGAGACCAAACGCGTTGGCCGATTTTGATGAATCTTACATTAAAATTGGAAAATAGAAAAATGGCGGATTATGGGTGCTGAAAAAAAAAATTGATCACCACAATATGAGGGATCAATTTTTTTTTTTCAGCCCCATCCTGTGAGGTATCAATATAAGTGTTTTAAGTGGTGATTTCAAAAATATACAACACTTACATGTTTAAATGTACATGATTCGAAAAAAAAATGCTAATTGAAAAGTTATAAATAAAAAAAGTTAATTCAAAAAGACAAAAAAAAACGCGACTACTTAAGAAGCAAACTAAAAACAGGTAAACAAGAGGAAAATCATGCTCTGCTGGCGGAGGATACATCTGGTTTTGGTCAGCCAGCTCAAATGTTGCATGGTTGCATTGACGAAAAGAGGTTGTCTATCACAAATTTTTTAATGTGAGTCATTTGAACATTCAAACATAAAATGAGTGGTTGTAGTATGTATTAAATAGGTATTTTAAACATGAAATCCTTATGTGACAAAAATCCTACTACTATTATAAACGTGAAATTTTTTAAGAAGGATGGATGGATGTGGGGATTATATTTATTACTCTTTCACGCAAAAATTACTGAATTGATTTTGATGAAATTTTACAAAAATATGTCTTATGCATCAGAATAACATATAAGTACTAATACCACGCGTGCGGAGCCACGGGCGGCAGCTAGTATCTAATTACCGGTTTAAATAATTATCAACAGGCAATCGTATCACTTGACTTAAGTTAAATTTATGACACGACGATAATTTCTTCCTAGAAATCAGATGAGAGTTACGCATACTCTCATGTATGTGGCCACGCTTGGGGAGCCCTATGTCCAGCTGTGGACGTCTTTCTGCTGAAATTATGGTGATACTCTTACCTAGAGCCAAAGAAAAGTTGTATGGACTATGTGAGGAGTGATATGAAAGAAAAGGGAGTCAGTGACAGAATTACAGGAGACAGGGTCGTATGGAAGAAGAAAACGTGTTGCGCAAACCCCAAGGCACATACATGTATGGCTTACCTAGGGCTCTCACTCTCACAACTTTTCGAAACATAATATTACAAGAGTCTATAATTTTTGCGCATAATAATATCTTTAGAAAGGTTGCCCTTATTATGATAACTTTTACCCTTTGCCATTCTCTTATCCAATTGTTTTAGGAGAAATCTTCTCATGCCCGTTTAATTCAAAATTTTGTAATAAATTCCGAATAAAGACAATGGACTTTTTGTCATGAAAAACAAAACGTTTTTTAATTATAATTACGTTATTTACATGTTCTTTGTCTAGGGTGCTAAAGAGTTTAGAGAATTAAGCAATTCCTTTACCTACTTATACATACAGCATTTTTATTTAGATTTTTCATTAGTATTGATAGGTTCGGATTAAAATACTAACCTAACTTGATGGAAGTGGCAATTTAGTCATCGATGCAGCACTATTGACTTAAAAACTCCTTATCTTATCTTATCTTATGGAGGGTCCGAGAAATAACTCGGACACTTCGACCCATTGGGATCTATTGTGGTCCCCTAGATAACTTACTCCTCCCCAATCTTGTTGAAAACTGTTTTCATGAGTTTTATAACGAGACTAGGGGATATGAGCCTATAGTCTTCTAGTTTTGGATATTCAACCCCTAGGAGACTAATTCGCTTACCAGCCAGTGCATCGCATGTGCACTGAAGGTGTTCCATGCGTTCCGTATGTTCCCCACACAACTTGCACATGGGTGTCGCAGTTAGACCCTTCATAAGCATGTCGTTGGTTCGTTAGTGCCCAGTAAAGGCCCCAAGCAGGTAGCTGATTTGCCCCCCGCTCATGTTCCAAATGCATTTCCCGGGCTTTGATCGTAGAGCCTAGGAATTTCTTGGAGTGTTGTGGACCGGTATTAGACAGCCAATAAGTTCGTTGTCTGTGATCTGCAAACTCCCTAAATGCGGCTTTTACGAGACAGGTCGAAATGCCTACACGTGGTTCTGGACACACAAAATTATTTGCTGAGCCCTCTCTTGCCAATTCATCAGCCAATTCGTTACCATGGATTCCTTTGTGCCCAGGGACCCACATCAGTCTTACCCTGTTGTAAAAACTCCTTAGTAAAACCTCAGAAAACATAAACAGCAGCACACAGACTCCAGCACGGTATACCACTGCTTAGCTATACGTATAACAGAAGTATTCCCAAGTATATATTCATTCAAGTATTAATCTAAAGAAATGATATATAAAGCAGAATGACTTAAAAGGATAAAACACTGAACACTATTTTTTCGAGAATGTCACCGCGCGACCGACTCTCATTCGAAAAGTGTTTCATACTTCAAGTGCAACTGTCCAATCCCATTTGCTTCAGGTGTTCTACGTGGATACAATATTTGCACTTGCTTCAATTGTTTTACATTTTCTGAGTTCACTATGTAGTTAAAATAATGTAAAATTCAATTCACAATAATTTTGAAGTTGTATCACACAAACAAAATCTAGTTCTAGTTTAGATCAATTAATGCCAGTGCGCAGGTTATGGAACTTTCTTTACCTGCCTTTCATACTCGACCGCCTGTATTTTTCAGAATTTGAAAAATACAGGCGCGAATGACAGAGATTGCCAAGTAGCTACATACTGGTTGAACAAAATCTGAATATTTGAGACTATATTTGAGTTAACCGATAACCAACACGAAATAAAAATAATCACACAGAGAGGATGCCCGAGTCCCAGCAGAAATAACGTTATAAGCTGA
This sequence comes from Anorthoa munda, assembly GCA_945859665.1. Lineage (NCBI taxonomy): Eukaryota > Metazoa > Arthropoda > Insecta > Lepidoptera > Noctuidae > Anorthoa > Anorthoa munda. The sequence continues at coordinate 25,229,418 of OX243905.1, read as the reverse complement.
CTGTACTTAACACAGTCGTAACTACTTAACAACAAGACGACGAACAAAATTATGCACAACTGATAAACATTATATTCAAATCTTTCAGCAACATTAATTAAAACATCACTCCAACAACCGCAACAAATAATGAACTCATTTAAGAAAATAATAGCCTGTACAAGTACCAACAAAGTTGCTTCTCAAATGGCGGAAGTATTAATTAAATGCCACCAGTACTTGGCCAACACTGGACCACGCTTGTCCAAATTGGCCTTACAAGTTGGTCCTCCCAAAAGTTCTCGAACAACTGACAGTCGGGCATCTGAAAACGATATTAGGTTTCATCAGAACGAAGACGTAGAATGCTTAATTAAATTACATTGTGTTGTAGGTACATGATTTAGTTACAATAGAAGGCTCTAGTCTGAACGGTAATTAATTACGAAAACCTGTTACGAAACAGGTAGAGTCGTTTAATTTAAGGCTTTGTTCGTATAAGTGGTTGTAAAGCCTCCTGTAATTACTTATAATTCTGAAAGGTGCCTAAATATGAAAGCTATGGACTTATACTTTCCATTCACTGATTTTAAATGTCCCGAACATTGCGACTAATTGTCAAAAAATTAAATAATTCTCACATTTTCGCGATAGGTGTAATTTAACAAAGTATAAAATGAATAAATATATTATTATTAAATTGTCACCTATCGGGTATAAATTGGCTCCATGATCAGAAAATATCTTCTTTATCTAATTTTAGGAACCTACTGATAAAACATATGGTCCGTCTATGCGCAGAAAAGCAGCTGATCGATTGTGCACGTACCTCAGGGACCGGATTCAATTCCAAGATAAAAAGCTTCTAGGTAGTGATCTAGACAGGATTCTTTACAGTCGAAGCTGCATAGAAAACATAGGTATAGTATTTTATTCAGATATTGCAGTAGGGTACAATTCTCAAGGGACTTGTGAATGAACGGAAGATTTTTAAATCAATCCTTTTTCGAGGGTATGGTGCGTTTTCTGCGGTCTGTTTACGATTAGGTAATAATTTTTAACACAATATGAACTCAGCTCTCTTGTTTTTTGAATTGAGAATTGGAGGTTAAGAAATTGTCAAACTTAAATGAGTAACTTATTGCTGAAATACGCCAAGTTCTCAACTTCAAATTCTCAATTCATAAAAGCTTATGCTTCGTCAGTCCTGAATTGGAGCACCGTTTTATTTCGGATATCCCCCCCGGAGTAGCAATAGCCTTCATCTCTTTCGTCTCATGCATAGCATAACTAATGCTACAACCGTTGATCCTTATAAATTCATAAAAGTATCTTTACAAAGAAAAAAGTCAACACCATTCGATAGCAACTCAAAGAAGTTTATTCATCAAAGTTAAAGCGACTGTAAAAACAAAGTATATACAGAAATTATGTCAAAACGACGCGGTAAGACTGAAGGAGACGACAAAAAATACAATTACCATAAATAAATTATTCAAAGCATAATAAACTTTAGTGCCACCTTAGACGGTTCAACTTGAAGACGCATTACACCTCACATAATCCCATTTGCTTCTGTGCATAATGAGGCTTAAAGAAGTGGCTTAGACGGTAAAGCTTGCGACGAGGGCTTAGCTATATTATATTTTAAAACTCGACTTTATGCTTTTATAGGTAAGGTTTAAGATTTGCAATGGTATTGCTGGTAAGAAAAAAAAATTGGATTTTCATTTGTTTTCTACTTAGCATAAAACTAGGCAAGTATTTAACATTAAAATCTCTATTCAGAAACCATACACACTACAAATTAAATAATCCAATAGATTCAAAACCAAAAATAAATTAATAACCAAACAGCTGCTTAAGATCGAAAAACAAAAACTTTTTGCTGTACTGTTTCTAAGAAAATTCACAATAAATTGTCTATGAATAATAAACCGATAATAGCATCATCTGTCTTCATAATAACTCTCTCATTCCTGAGAATCGTGACTTCGTTTTTCCAATCAGTAACTTGGTGGGACTGCTTGAGTACAGCGCTATAAGGTATCTATCTATCTTCTATATATATAAAAGCGAAAGGTGACTGACTGACTCACTGACTGATCTTTCAACGCACAGCCAAAACTGCTAAACCTAGAAGTATGTAATTTATGGCAGATAGGTTCCTCAAGTGACGTAAGTGTGCACTATGAAAGGAATTTTGGATATTCCACCCCTAAGGGGGTAAAAAGGGGGTTGAAAGTTTGCATGAAAAATCTAATTCCTTCGGCTGAAATTCTTGAAACTTAAAAGTAAATGATAAAGATTTACACTATTCGTTTTTCGAAACTACCCCCAAATGATGATCGATCGACGATCCTTTTGGGGGTGTTGAAGTTTGTATGGGAAAACCTGATTTCATGGGTCAATAAACTTAAAACTTGCCACAAATACTAACCTAAATGAATAATAAAGGTTGTTATTATTAGTTTTGGAACTACCCTCAAAAGTTGATTTAGGGGTGTTAAAGTTTTTTTGAAGAATCTTATTACTTCAGTTAATAAACATGAACCTTGACATAAATACCAATCTAAATAAACAATAAAGGTATTGATTATAAGTTTTTCAAAACTACCCCCAAAAGTAATCAACACCCTTCTGTAGTTCTTTATGAATAACTTGCTTCTGCCATCCCAAGGGAACATTATACCGGGATAGCTTATGAGCTTTTCTAGACTATAATCTATCTCTGTGCTAAATTTCATCCAGATCCGTTTAGCCGTTTTAACGTGATTGAGTAACAAACATACCTACATCCAAAAACACATCCATCCAAACTTTCAAATATCTATACTAATATTATAAAGAGGAAAGATTTTTTTGTTTGTTTGTTTGTTTGTACCGAATAGGCTCCGAAACTACTGGACCGATTTGAAAAATTCTTTCACTAATAGAAAGCTACATTATTCCTGAGTGACATAGGCTATTTTTTAGGGTTGGCCCACGGGAGCGAAGCCGCGGGCAACAGCTAGTGTATAATATAGTATAATATTAGTAAAATATTATTCAAAAAAATGTTAAATAGATGCTAAACAATAACAGAATTTTATAAATAACCTTGTTATGGATCTTATCAGCTACACATACTTAATTATTGTCCTTTATCAAAACACTTTCGAGTACCTTTATCACATCACGTGTTGACGCAACGTGCTTTCCTGCATTCAAGGACAAGCGACTAACATTGTTTTATTTTAACCGACTTCAAAAACAGGAGGAGGTTCTCAATTTGTCGACATCTTGTTTTTTTTGTGTGTTCCCCGATTACCCAAAGATCGCCTGATCTGATTAGGATTTTTTTATTTTGGTTGTAACGGTGACTTATCTGGTGGTCCCATTGTCATCAGGTTACGATCTGATGATGGGATCCTGGGGAAATCGGGAGAAGTCCTCAAATTGTATAGGCATAGCGATTTAGGTATACAGATCAACATTGCAAGCATTTGCATTCAGAAAGTATTATTTGGTGAAGTGGAACTTATGAAGAAGAAAGAAGAAATTTCAAAATGATACGTATGTTTTGGATATAAGATATCTCCAATAGTTAAATGCCTGTGATGAAACAAATTTCAATAAATCTTCTAATTAAAATGGTACCATGAATTGATCTGGTGATAATGCCGGTTGTAGGCACCGGAACCCCGTTAAATGTAAAACAATGTATCCCAGTCGTGTTTAAGCTTGTTGGAATTTTTATGAGAAGGGCTTCTCACCAGATCAGTTCAATGGTACCATTTTCATTAGTTAGTTCTGGCTATTAATGATTTTTATGGTCATATAGGGTACCAAAACCAAAAAAACGAAAAATAAAACTTTTTACAAAAAAAATAAACCGACTTCCAAAACAAAACACTTCAAAGTGAAAATAACTTTCTTTTCAGAAGTCAGTGTCAAAATACAACAAAAAATATGTACCCAAGACACCGACTTCCGAAAAGAAAGTTATTTTTCACTTCGTGGTGTTTTGTTTTGGAAGACGGTTAATTTTTTTTTTTTTTTTCCGTTTCTAAATTTATCATGGACAACGGCTAAAGAAAACTTCGTGAGATAAGCTGGATTTATAGTTAATTTAAGTCTAAAATCGCTAACCCACCATGAGCAAGCGTGGTGATAATACTCGTGCCTTCTATGCATGAGAAGAGACCTTTGGTGGTTTGGGTTTGGAGAGCCCTGAGGTGGGACAGTTATACGCTGATATTACATAATAAAGGCGTTGGAAGGCCTCCCACCAGTTATAGAGATGACCTGGTGAGGGTAACAGGAGTCCGCTGGATGCGGGCGCACGGGACCGGTCAATGTGGTGACGCTTGGGGAGGCCTATGTACAACGGTGGAAATCTTTCGCCTGATAATATGATGATGATGATTATTACATAATATGTAGGTAAGTACATAAAAGTCCATCAATTAGATTTACTCCAGATTTTTTGCTTCTGAAACAATGGCGATAAGAGGGAAACGGAATCATTGTGCACAATTTTAAAAGACAGAAATAAAATAAATGTATTTAATATGATTTATTAAATAATAAAAAAAAAAAATAATAAAATTTTTAATTTTACATAAAAAGTGTTACATTATTAAGCTGTGACACTGGATCCTGCACTAGGATACCCAGTGTCGCAGGGATTAATTTGTTTTCAGCTTAACTCAATATCTGTGGTGTAAATGATTATACAAATATTATTTGAAATAAACATTTCAAACAGTTTAATATGGTTTGGTTATTTCCTGGTGAAGGTTGCGGGAATCCGCTGGTTGCGAGACGCACGGGACCGGTCAATGTGGCGACGCTTGGGGGTGGCCTATGTCCAGCAGTGCACGTCTTTCGGCTAACATGATGATGATGATGATGAATATGGTTTGACTACACAGAGTTGGTCCAACAAAGTGTCACTTAAAAGATTAACGATAACTTGAAAAATGCTGCTTCAGCTCACGAAGATAAGCTTTTTATCGGCTCATTACCAGATATAATTTTAATTTGCCAAGCTATTACCCAACTAGGATGGACAGAACCGAATGTTCCAGTTCAACTGAATGTAGCTGAGTACCAATATTCTTAACCGCCTACCCAAAAAGGACGAGGTTCTCAATTCGAATGTGTACATTTTTTTTAAATAATTATTCTGGCATAACTCCGTCATTATAAACGATTTCGATGTGAAGAATGAATTCGGTGTCAAAAAACGAAAACAGGAACACTGACTGCCGAAATTGAAGTTATTTTTCAATTTGTAGTGTTTTTATTTGGAAGTTGGTTGGATTTTATGAGAAGCAACTGCATTTAACCCCCACAACCATGTAAAAACGATAAAAACGGTATCCCTTGGCAAGACTGGTGTCAGATTTAATGGCTAATGACTACCGAAGCGTCTGTCAAAGATCTTCATACGAAAGCCGGGATCACGTGCTTTCCGAAGCACGGAGCCGTGGTATCTATCTATTTATTTATTTATTTATTTTCAAGGCACACCAACGACTCATTTACAAATAAATATCAAAAAACCAACATTCAGAATGATCCTGTGTAAGTAAGTCACTTACAGGCATGCACATCATTGTTATAGTAGGTAAGTCACATAAAATAAAATAAGAATTTAAACAAACATAAAGTAAAATCTAAGGATATCTAAACATATAAAAGAAGAAAGTGACTGACTGACTGACTGACTCACTCACTTACCATCAACGCACAGGCCAAACGGCTGAAGCTTCAATCATGAAACTTGGCACGTAGGTTCCTTTGGTAATGTAGGTGAGCACTAAGAAAGGATTTTTGGAAATTCCACCCCTAAGGGCGTGAAATAGGGGATGAAAGTTTGTACGAAAATCCGTCAGTTTTAAAGTCAGGATCTTCATATTGTCGGTTTAGGCTGAAGATTAAAAAATAACTTACACGTGTCTCAGCGATTTTGAAGATTCCACCCCCATGAAGGTGAAAAGGGGAATGCAGTTATGGGAATAATTAAATCGTCTAGAGACTTGAAATTTTGCACATAGATACTTTATACTGTGCAGGCATCCACTAAGGAAGGATTTTTGTGAATTCCACACCTAAGGGCGTGAAATAGGGGATGAAAGTTTGTATGAAAATCCGTCAGTTTTAAAGTCAGGATCTTCATATTTTGGGTTTAGGCTGAAGATTAAAAAATATACGTGTCTCAGTGATTTTGAAGATTTATATAATATCTACCCTACCCCCTTTTTCGCATTATTATAATCCAAAACAAGAGAGAGAAAGCACAATTCCTGTCCGTGTCTACCGGTGGTGCACCCCGTCCGGGCAAGACTTTTGGTTCATGGGGCGGTGATGTACCACCGGTAGCCAAATGAAGATTTGCGCCGTAGGATACCAAGTACCTACTCATGAGGTGCCAGTCTGAACGTGTTAATAAGGCTCAAGGACAAACTCTGACGTATGCTGGTGTAGATTTGAGGGAGAATTGCTTTTGCCATGGACAGTTCTACGTAGCGTGTTCATGTGTTAGGTCATCAAATAGTCTGGTGATATTGGCGTGGACATGCAAAATGGTTTAAAATGTTGTTTATAAGGAAATACTTTAATTTAATTACTTACTTATGCGTACGATTACTTATTATTAGTCATGGATAAACACAGAAATAGTGAAGGGATAGGGACGGGACAAGGATAGAGCGTATTGATGATAAAGTAGGTAAGTATAAGTCTGGCCTAAGAATAAGAAACACTTTCGCATTACATTTCTTTTTTACTTTTTCTCTACATAATGTTAAAATATGATAAGGAGAAGCATGTAGTCTACGCGTGCGAAGCCGCGGGCAAAAGCTAGTATGTAATAAATGATCCATCCACAAGCCGACCTTGGCAAGTGATGCTTTACTTTGAAGAGCGACTCGTGCGGCTGTTATCACTTAACCACTTAGCAATCGCCTCATTACCATGATATACATAATTATTCCTTTATCTAAATACTGCAATGCGGTGCACTCAAAATCAAACTATAAATACTGTGCATTTTGCTGCAGTTTTCAGTGATCAAAATGGCGCCGATACAAACATTCGTGTTTATGGATTTCGGAACGGTTAAGGGTGATCCAAAACGTTTGACTAAAGTGGGCTTTTTGTCTGTACCTCGCGCTCTGTATCTTGATCCAAACTTAGAAGAAACAAGTGACAAATTACTGCTGAATTTCGGGTCAGATGGATTCAATTTGAATAACTACAACGCCATCAAGGATTTTTTAAACAAACAAGAAACACCGGTGTGCCTCGTCGCCCATAATGGTACCCGATTCGATTTTCCCCTTCTCAAGCGGGAACTTCAAAGCTTGAACGTCAGTTTATCTGATGATGTCCTTTGTGCTGACAGTATTTATGCATATTTTGACATACTTGAAAATCTAGACGAGGATGATATGCAATATCATGGGAGTGCTGTAAGAGAAATATTTTATGAAGGTGCAAATCAACCAACTGCTTCATATAAACTAGGGGACATTTATAAACGAGATGTGATATCTCCTCCCGTAGAAGAACATCCGCCAGAAAATGATAGCATCATGAATTTCAGAATTTCACGTAAATGGAACAAGCAGTTTTTGGCCTGGACAGACCAAATACGACGTAATTTTGAAGATGTTGAACCAGGAGAACTTCGATTCAATTAACTCGATGCAGTATTGGACTCTGGAGAGAACAAACAGGGAACATTTATTCAAAAAGTATATTCTAAACTAAAGTTTTTTTTAAGGATAGAACCGTGTGGGGAAAAATTTAAGAAGCCATTACTCGTTGAGAAACATTAGAATATATATTAGCTATAAAATACTACTTACAAAAATTTTACAGTAAACAAAATAATACGCGAATGAGAATTAAAAAAAATTGTTGATTTTTATTAAGGAGGCATTTTTAATATTATTGTAACTTATTTTCTGTTTTATTTTATTCTATCATCACATTTATCACACAAGAGAATAAACATTTCACAGCAGAACTTACAGGAGGCATTAATATGAAAACTTTTATCATCTAATATCTTATTTTTATTTCGTTATTTATTAGCCATATCCACATTTAATCTTTAATGTATGAATAGCTTTATTATGTCGGCATAATAATTCTGTGCAACACATATACATTTTTTGAACGCTAGGTATTTCTCATGTTTCGTGGGTGCATTAACAAACATACAAACTCACATACACACACAACCCGGCAAAATTATCTGTAAGTCATAAAAATCTGTAAATCCTAGCCTGTCATAACGTGACTAACTATCCAGTCGTATGTCGTTCGTAGACGTAGCTCCGCCTAATCTAGTCGAACTTATGGCCCGCTTCAGGCTATAAGTTCAAAGTGTTCTCATTAGTAGTTCCAGTCTTTAGTCTCTCATCCATGATATAGCTAATGTCTGCTTGGATAATTTACTTCGAAGGGTATTATTACAAATATAGGATATATAATATAGGATATGGAAATAGTACTACAATGTTTCGATATATAGGGTGGAAAAACACGCTACCTCATTTAACCATGAATGCCGAAAGAGTTTTGAGCCTTGTAAGGCCTTCAAAACGGTTTTATTCTCTGACCTAATAAGTCGATTTATAAAATGTTGTGCAAATTTAGGTAGGACTGCTAAAAAGATATTGTAGATTTTATTATGTATTTGAAAATACATATTTAGGAGACGAGGCTAATTATTGTGCGATGCGACAAAGCGTTTTCGCAGAAGTTGTTTTACAGATAGAATACGTTACATGTATCAACAGATAAAACGATTTCCACAAAAATTCGATGTCACGTTGTTGAGTGAAGTGAAATTTTCAAATAGCATTTTACTAGGTACTCGTAGTTTTGTTCACACAACATACAAATCGGTATTTTTTCAATAAAGAGTATACACATTCTGCTGTTTTCCACCTACCACATCTTCTTCTGTCGCGACAATATCCCATTTACCTACTTGGGGTTGGTTCTCCTTATTCTTCTTCTTCTCCACGATGTACGGTCATGAACTGTGCTGCGTCCGATTGCACATCTTTCAGGTCTTCTTATACCGTCATTAACCAAGGCAGGTGGTCTTCTACCCACTACATACGCTTTAAAATTCCTCTCCGTTTATCTACCCAAACAAATTGAACTCTAACTTAACGGAAACTTAAACAAACGAGTCTTGATCAAGTTTGTTTTATGTTAGTATTTTATTGCCTCATCAAACAGCTTAGTTCGCTACCTCTTGATAAACAATTAATTATCTTGAGAAACTTGATGTAGATTGGATTAGTTGGATGCTCGTGTATCAACACGTATTTAGGAGTTGTGTTAGTATAGCAGTTTCTACTAGTTCAGGGAAGTAAACCCTCGTGTTGTCACATTCGAAAGTTGTACGGAGTGACTAGATTTGTAATATCTTGAAATCCAAATAAATAGTTAACCTGACATAAAAATGTAACCCAAGACCGCTTAGCAACCGACTTTCCGCTTACGAAAGCAAGAACCGGCTCGAAAAATTTTGTACAATTTTCGAAGACCTAATTCTCGTCTGTATTTCGAGCCGTGCCTCGAGCTAAGGGCTATAACTCATAGCTAATAGTATTAGGTAACATAACAGATGGTCGCATGTATTTCCTTTCTATTTTGTATTTTTTTACTGTTTCCGTATCGTATTTGTTTCGAGAAAATTGACTGAGTTCGCTCGTGTTGGGTTTTATTTTCTGCTTCATGGTTCTTGTTATCGGTTGTTCCATTTGCTTATTCGTCAGAATAATAACTACCTTCATTCGACTGAGTTACAGTCCAGAATCACAGTTAATTTCATGGAATTTTGCCGCACTGGTACCGGGCTTTTTGATACGCATTACGTGATGCAACTTCGTCAATAAGACCTGAGTTTTAGACTTTGACGTGTCAAAACTCTCATGGTTTTATTTTGAGAGAGACGGAGCTATACAGGACGAAGAGCACCATTCTTTTTGCAGAATCATGATGGCGATGACACGTTATAGTACGGCCTCTGGCCCTTAGAAGCTTTGTAAGAGAATGGAAAACATCAAACCTACATGACGCGAACTTCACGCACAGTTATGATGACTCATGGCGAGGAAAGATAGTAAAGTCATTTCCAGTTGTAGAAATTATGGTTAAGATATTTATTTCTCATAACAGAATTTAAATCCACTTAAAATAAGAAACACTAGTTGCTCAAACTTTCTTCAACTAGTTCAATAAATTTGAACATAATTTCGCTCCTAATAATCTAAAATGTAAGTCTGAATTTCCGATTCTCCTCAGCATCTTACAAAGAGCCCATTCAGTAGAATTGCCGAAGCGGTAAATAGAATAGGTATCTATTAGTAATTTTGAATTGAACTTCAAACTGCGACGTTAATGGAGATTCATTGTAAGATGTAAATTGTCGCTTCCATTCGCCTTCGAGATGTTTTGTCGGATAATTCGAGTTGAAAATTGTGTTAGAGAAACCGATAAATACGTATCGTCTTTAAATACGGTTTTCTTTGGCTCTGTTGTTAGTTGAAATGTGGTTGTGTGGAGGCTATTGTGATGTCATTTTGGAAATGGAAAGTTTTGTTATTTTGCTAAATTTAGAATGATAAAGAACGTTGTTTATTCTTTAGTTTCCAAAGGATACAATATTGTTATCTACCATTTGCGTATAATGTTCTAATATCTAACCTATACATACAAGTTTAACATGTTTACTGTGTATTTAAGTATCTTACATGCAATCGATTTTACTTACTTATAGCCCGTGTGTCATCCCTATTTATGGAGCATTCACGTAAGGCTAGTTACTCAAAATGTACTATGGCTGGGGCGTGGGCACGTGGATACGTATTATTAATGCTGAATATTGGTTTCGCAAATTACAAACGAGCATCAAGCTATATAGATGCTCTTTTGTCTTGTCTATTCGAAATTCAGAACACACAATTACTAATTCAAGAAAAACTCGTCACTCTGTTCCACGAAACAAAAGTCAATAGAGCAGAACCGTCAAAATAAATTGTCTGTTACACAAAACGAAAAATCAAACAAAGTCTCGAGTGTATCACAGACATATTTGCACAGGATATTTAAACAGGAAGGAGCTAACAAACGCCTATATCACGTCCACCGGAAGTGCTCGGAATACGGCTAGGGACGTGGTGAGCGCAGAGCTGAAATTCAAATATAGAATGTGCATGGAAAATAGTGCAATGTCTGTGTATCATGCGAGTGATTTCCTTGCCGGTAAAGATTAGTCTCGTCCTTTCTTTGGGGAAAAACCTAAGGTAACTATTTTACTTAGAGGGCCTAGACAAAGTAAGATTCCAGCAGCGGTAAAGATTATCAGAAAGTTAAAGTAAAATGTTTAGGATTGACATAAGTTACCTAAATGCCCCGTGCTGTGAAACTCGATCATTTTTAGGGTTCCGTACCTAAAGGGTAAAAACGGAACTCTATTACTAAGACTCCGCGGTCCATCTGTCTGTCTGTCTGCAAAAAACGGCAAAAAATCACGTTTGCTGTATGGAAAAAAATATTCTGTTTTTAGTATTTGTTGTTATAGCGGCAATAGAAATACATCATCTGTGATAATTTCAACTGTCAAGCTATCACGGTTCATGAGATACAGCCTGGTGACAGACGGACAGACAGACTAACAGAACGACAGACTGTCTGTGTGACAGAAAATAATGGCACGGAACCCTTCGTGCGCGAGTCCAATTCGCACTTGGCCGGTTTTTGAGATTTATAATCTCTATTGCTAGTAGAATGTCACAGTATCTAGAACCGAAGGAATTGTGCAGCAATATAAACTAATACTATAAAGAGGTAAAATATTTGAAGGGTCCACTGCAAAAATAAAAAAACCGGCCAAGTGCGAGTCGGACTCGCGCACGGAGGGTTCCGTACCATTATCACAAAAAACGGCAAAAAAATCACGTTTGTTGTATGGGAGCCCCCTTAAATATTTACTTTATTCTGTTTTTAGTATTTTTTTGTTATAGTGGCAACAGAAATACATCATCTGTGAAAATTTCAACTGCCTAGCTATCACGGTTCATTAGATACAGCCTGGTGACAGACGGACAGACAGACAGACAGACGGACCGCGAAACCTTAGTAATAGGGTCTCTTTGGGTCCGGAACCCTAAAAATGGCCAAAATATTTAAATTTAAGTGACGTCACTCGGTCACTTGACATAATAATATGTAGTAAGTAATCCTGTATCTCAGCAATATCGCTTGCAGTCCCAAGATAAATATGTTTTATTTTTATTTTTGCTACACGGCTAGAACGCTCAGCGTCACAAAAATAAATAAAACAATTCTTAAATAAAATATAAATAAATAATGATTATTTTCCAAAGAAATAATACGATGATAATGTTCCTAAACCGTTTATAAACGTAAAACCCAATTATTACAAAACAAAAAACCAAAGGACACTCATCATTATTGCAATGTAAATATAATTACGAAAATGATTTACATGACAGAAGAAAAGAAAGAAAGAAAAGAAAGAAAGAAAAGAAAGAAAGAAAAGAAAGAAAGAAAAGAAAGAAAGAAAGAAAATGTGTTCATTTGTCACAAAACGACATACAATATAAGAACATACTTAAGCTAAACCCTTAAAATAGTATTACTAGGTACTTAAATTAAGTTAGTAAAGACGAGAAATAAATCAATCAATCAATCAATCACAAAGATTACACTATCTCTGACTATTATAAGCAACTCGCCATCAAACGTAACACCTCTGTATTAAAATTTATTTAAATAAAAATAAAAAATGAAATCTTTTTATCCAGAATAAAACGTGGTCCTTGTGGCATAGGCTATATAGCAGCCGTGGAAAAACGTGGTAGTGAAATAACTAATTAATATTAGATTTCAGTTCCTTCTGAAACTCAGCAGAAAAATATAAATGTACATTCAATACCCCAAACCCCTACAAAATCGTGTCCTAAATGTTCTAATAAATTAAAATCCAGGCAACGTTAAAACTAAGTGTTAAAAGAGAGAGAACATCTTTACAGAAAATTACCTAGTTACCACTTTAAGTACCGGTATGTAATCGGTGCAGTATCTTACAGCAGTATGCAATCTCCACGTCCCGATGTATTTCCCGTATACATTATAAATCCGCGTCTCCGTATACAAGCCCTCGATGCATCCAAACCATATGCTGGCTCTACATACAATCCGCTATTTATACCATCCTGTCCTGTCTACATCGCTAATTGCATCACCCACCATCCGACACTCAATCTTAACTCCAAGTACTAAAGTCCTTTATAACAAAAAAGGCGCAGCACTTGCGTCGTTTCCGTGTTTAGTTACTGTGTTGCAGTAGTCGTCTTTTACGATATGATAAAATTAAATAAGCATTTTATGCAAGATTAGCTCATGTTAAGCTGGAAGTTATGGCTGACGCTAGAAAAAGTAGGGCAAAATGAGGATTATTTATGTAAGTGCTTATGTAGTCATAATTTTGTTGTGCTAGTTTTCCGGTTGAAGCAGTTTGGCTTACTTAGAGGCCAATCATGTTCTTTTAGTGGTTTGAAAAGACGGGTAAGTAATTTTACGTTCGAAGCATTTTAGGTATTCCCGTAATACAATCTTGCTGACTGCGGCTAATCTTTTTCGTAGTTATTGCTATTTTCGTATAGTTCCTAAACTTATGAATCACGGATAGGTGTGGGGAGATTGGTGCGCCATTTTTCTTTTCAGATAATTACTAGGTGTGGTGAAGGGCTGGCAATACGGCTTACTTTTCTAGTATTTGGTATTCAAACTTATTACATTATCATTACAAACGTTGACATTAACGTCATCCTCGACTTGAGGGTTTTCCGTTTAGGTCCGCAAAAAGTTTTTTTTTTTTAAATAATCCCACCTATGTAGGGGTCGACTTCTAACATAGTTGATCCGGTTAGACAAGATGTAGCTAGACATTATTTATTATTACAAACGAATATTATTAAAATTCCAAGGAAAAATTTCAGAACGATTTTTATCCAGCTTGTAAATAATATTGCTGATACATATTACGACAGGAAAAACGAAGGCACATTTCAGGACCAGTCATATTTTATTTTTAATAAAATAGTTATACTAGGTATGCAATTAACTTTTGTTCCATACGAAAGAATTTTATAAGTGCAGTGGAGCATTTTTCTTCATTTGGGTTACAACGTTGGGCACTGCGCCAACTGAATTATTCTTTAATTATTTCAACCATTTATGCTTTTTAGGGTTCCGTACCCAAAGGGTAAAAACGGGACCCTATTACTAAGACTCCAGTGTCCGTCTGTCTGTCACTAGGCTGCATCTCATGAACCGTGATAGCTAAACAGTTGAAATTTTCACAGATGATGTATTTCTTTTGCCGCTATAACAGCAAATACTAAAAACAGAATATTATAAATATTTAAGTGGGGCTTCAATACAACAAATGGGGTTTTTTTGCCGTGTTTTGCGATAATGGTACGGAACCCTTCGTGTGCTAGTCCGACTCGCACTTGGCCGGTTTTATTGTTTAGTTTTGTTCTATAATAATGACTGTAAAAAGTATAGTTTATGGTTGTGGTTTTATATTGATCGTTGATGAAGTTGTAAATAACAATATGGATGTAAAGAGGTATTTGAAACAGGGTGGCAAGTGCCCCAACCTCCATTGAAAAGAGAGAATTCTCCGACCAGATAGGTGTTGTTTCTAGTGGTAACCGCCCGCAACCCGATGGATGTTGTCGGGTTGTTGTAGATATCTATGAGATATACATATCGCCCATTTGCGACAAGGTCACCATTTCTCAAAAAATATAATTTTACAGTAGAGCTATTTTATAGTTTCAAGTTAAAATTATACCGTAATGGTTGATTTTTTAGGTAACTCATTTAGATAAAAAAGGAATGTGGATAATTTTCTGTTAAAATATTAAATCTTACGCACACACGAAATACAGTTCTATTTATCCCGCAGCAAGGAAATAATTAAGTCATTGTTGCCGATAAATGAATAAATATTTTTGTAGTATTTTGATTTATGACATTAAACTCAATAATCATTTTAAATTTGAGGTAAACTTGAAGTTATTATAACAAAATATGTCGATATTGAAAAACACTTTATTAATACAGGAATGAAAAGTGAATTACATCCGTGCGACTGGAATATATTATTTGGGTGTAGTTCGTATGTGGCTGTATATATATTGCTACAAATGTTTCACATGGAGTCATATCGTATAAAGTTTGCACTTTTCATTACTTGAAGTAATTGGATAAATTTAATTAGCACACCATCCAGTGAGGTCAATCCATTTTGAGTAGATCTCTAATGTACTGAAAATTTAACCCTCTAAACATAATAAAAAATAACTATGTCGCTAAAATATATAATAATAGAATCCTCTTTTCCTGTATCTTTCAAGATACTATTATTATATTTTTTGAGAGCCTGGAAAATAGACAACGCACAGCAAACCACCCATGGTTTTGTAGCAAAAATTCAGTCAGTGTACATAACATGAATAAATTATTAATGGTGTAGAAATTATAACTATATTAATAGGTATTTAGTTAATTCAGATACTAATCATAATTAAAGGCACTATGTTCGACAGCAACATTATAATTACTTTAATAACAATTATTACACATACCTTTACATTTCAAAGAGAACTAGTAATCAATTCGTATCTTCATATTAGATAAACATCAAAGCATACAAATAACGTTACTCAAAGACATAACAAACTTAGAATTCATAAGAGAAATACTCGAATGTAGCCTCTTCTTTGTAAACGGTAAATAATATATATCAATTGACTTATATTATTAATAAGTTACGCAGTTGTAAGCTTAATATATTTGTTATTTTCTGTTTGTTAATACATGAGTAGATCATGAAATAACTAATGAATATCATATTGCCGAGGAGTCTCTTTCACCTTTTTCACAAATAATGTTCAACCGTGGTAGGAAAGCCTTAGGTATTCACAACCACACAATTTAGTTAAAGAAAGATAATACATTTATTTCACACGAGCCACTAGAGCACACAACATAAACATAAAAAAAGAAAATTAGACTAAACAATAATAAAAAAGAGAAAAAACAATATAACATAATTATGGTTTAGACCTATTTGATTATATATTATGTCTGTCTTGTCTTAACAAGATAAACAGAATATACTGTTTACCTAATCTTTCTTAGTCCGTCGTATTTGCGTTCCCTCATAGTTTCGGTCTGGATGAAGCTAGAATGTCAATACCAAATTTCCAGGATAAGATGTAGAAGACTCATCAAATACAAAAAGTTTAATTTGTCTAACTTTAACTGTATTATAATTATGTGTTACTAACATAGTTGTAAGTTTTACTAATCATTTTTTGAGTCATGGATACTTGAATAAAGAGAAATTCTATTCTATTCTATTAGAGTTATCAATACCTAAAATACGTCGATTTTATTACTCATTAACTTACTGATGTTCATCAAAACCTCTAGGTAACTATTTATACCACCATGATACCAAAATCTGCTGTAGGACCAGATCCATCCCCGCATATATAATTAAAGGATTTAAAGAGCATGGTAAATCACCCGTACTTCATATATTTAATTTGGCATTATCTACCGAAAAGTATCCGCAGTGTTTGAAGGTATCGCGAGTATAGCCTATACCTTAATCTAATGTAACTTCTGACGTAGAAAATGACCGAGCCGTAGCTATACTCTCCGCATTTTGAAAACTATTCGAATCAATATTACACAGGCTTATTAGTTTCCAGATATATCCATTTGTTTGCGATTCCAAGATGGCTTTCGATCTAACCGCTCTGTTAATACGAACCTACTAAAGCTTGGGGATCTTATATCGCAGCAATTCGATAAAGGCATACAGGGTGGTGTTTTGTTTTGATTTTAAAAAAGCGTTTTACCAGGTAGATGACGACGTATTACTCACCAAGCTTAATAACTTAGGCTTTTCCCCGAAGTTACTTGAATTTTTCGCAATTTTCTTACGGGATTATCAGCAGTATGTTCAACACGGTTGCTTTATGTTCGCACCGTATCGTACTCGGTCTGGGGTAAGTCAGGGTTCTATATTGAGGCTCTTGTTATTTGTCATTATGGTCAATGCTAAGTGTTTACTTTAAGATAATATTTGGCTTGGAAAATGTTGCAGACGTAACTACCCTGCAGGATGACATTAATGCGGACTATTGGTGGAGCATGGATAATAAGTTATACTACAAAATTGCTAAATCCAGCGCACCTACACGCGTAATCCCTGGCATGAAGAGTACTTTTTAGGCGGTTCATTCTTTAAAGGATCTTAGAATTATATTCAACACGAGGCTCACCTGTCTTGAGCATATGGGGACATTTGCAACTGATTCATATCTAAGACTAGAATTCGTTCTTCGAAATATGCGCGAGTTTACCAATCCACATGCCATTAAACTTGTTTTCGTGGCCTTAATCGGGAGTAAATTCGAATCAGTAACTGCAGTGATCTGGAACCCTTGTGAGAGTACTTACGCTTTACTTATTGAACAAAGTCAAAAAGCCTGTCTTAGTTTTCTTTACCAAAAATACTCTTCGTACATTACCTTTTCGTATGCCCTACTAAATTCTTACTTGGTGTTTTAAATTTTAATTCTATTGAAGTAAGGCGCAAGAACTTCTTGCTTATCTCTGTCTGTTTATGCCTAGCTACTCTGGCTGTTTATACCTGTGGTGCCCAAACAACAGCTTAGACCGGCGAAATCATCGGCTTTTGGCAGTACATTCGGCACGTACGGTGTCCCGAGCTAACTCGCCTCTAGTTCGGGCGCTCACGATGCAAAATGCACTTCTGACATCAGCACCGGTGTGTGAGCTGTTTGCTGGGAGATGGATAGATGTGTGTCGTGAATGCTTAAGGTGAAGTAAATAATTGCATATTCTTTGTAAATTTATTTTACTTCTGTAAGTTTTATTTATTTTAACCTGCTTTATAATATTTAAATTTTTCCTTGTATAGTTTATCATCTCGTGTGTTTTATTTTTAATTGGTTGTAATTTGTATATAGACATATTTTATTCTGCTGTATACTTGTAAGTTTCGTTTAAGTTATTTTTTGTGTTTATTTGCACTGTGTAACGCCTTAGTTGTCTAACTTACCTGTAAAGTTATGCATGTATATTTAAATAAATAAATGATTCCGCTGAAAAAAAAGTAAAGTGCTCTTCGAACTGTAAAGCTCTGTCTGTCTTTTACAGTGGAACCATGATAATTTTAGCACGTCAGAGTAAGACCCCTGAAGTGGTAGTAGGGTTTGTAGAGTTAGAGCTTTTAGAATTAGTCCACCTAGAGTTACGTTACGGGTCTTGGTTGCATTTGTGATCTGATAACTTTTTAACGTCAAAGCGAAATGTGTTTGGTGGGACAACAATTTTTGGATATCAATTGAAGTTAGACAGGCACTTTCAACACGAAATATAAAGGAAAATCGACGACCCAGAGAACAGCTACTGCAATTTTATTGTTCAAAGTTTTGTAGAGCTTTTTACAAGCTAAGTATATTCTTACAATATCCGATTCACTGCAAGCGTATAATTAGCTCTTGCAGTGAAAGAATTCTTCCAATGATAAAACAAATCAAGTGCCTCCTCGCGTTACTTAATTAGCTACGTCTAATTAATCTTCTCGATTTGTACCGGACATGAACTATTTTAGAAACATGAGTTGAGAGTAGATGATGTATTTTTTACTAGTATTAAACGTTTACCTCCATGAGCAGGATTTATCCGGGATAAAATGTAACCTATGTCACTTCCCCCGGATTATCCTACTTATATTATAAATTCTGAATGTTTGACATTCTTTCGCGTAAAAACTACTGAATGGATTTTGGTGAAACATTTACGGTAATATATTTTCTACATCAGAATAATACATATGCTATAATTTACAAAGACAAAAGTATCAATTCCAAGCAGGTTGAGTCGTGAGTGGCAGCTAGTAAACTATATCTATGAACAATCATGTCCATTCGGTGTTCTGTGTGATAGATGCAAACCAACATAACGAGCAATTCAATTTCGATTAAGCAAAGCAAAATACGCTCTAAGCGCTGAGTTGCGGATAACAACCCAACCCTATATACGAGTACAATACAATAAATATTACCTAGTTGGAATAGGATGGAATCCATAGAAGTATCGCGTCAGAAATAATTAGTTGAGTACCTAATTATTCTTTCAAAGTGCCGTGTCAACGATAGCAATGTTCTAATTGGAGTTCATCGGAAAAAATATCGTAAGTACATTTTTCTGTCAGAATTATTTCTAGGTATGTGTGACTTAAACGCGACACACAATCGTCCATTTAATACACTATAGCATAAGGCATTAAGTCCGCCTTTGTACCTTTTTTTTTGTGCATGAAGTCTAAATAAATAAATAAATAAATAAATAGTCAGCATTCTTGATCGCAAGGTGGTATACCCACAGCTATTCGGGTCTGCGCCCACTCGACCCGCTTAAACTCGACCCGAAGAATAATACCTGGATATTTCTGTTCATAAAGGCGTAAAAACGTCGATGCACAGTCAGACAGAAAAGTGTCGATTTAACGCTTGCACCACAGAGTATGTAAAATTTAAATAATATTTGGATAAATAAATCAAGAATTTAACAAGTAAGTACTTATCCTTTTTAAATATACTGTATGCATGTGTTTTGTACTTTGTAGTAAAAATCACAGATATTGATAATTATCATTAAAATCTTATAGCTAGTGACACGGTGGTATTTATTGAATCAGTCTTTATACGTGATTATATTATTATAGCACTGAATTGGTAGTAAAACATCTGGTATTATTCTTTGGGTCGATTCTAAGCGGGTCGAGTGGGCGCGGAACCGGCTATCCTGTAATAATATTTTTGTTTCAGAACGGGTTTATTATGTAGTCGGGTTTTAGTTTTTAGGGTTCGTTTTTAGGGTCCAAACGGAACGTGTTCGTATCTCAGACCTATGAACTTGAAATTTGGTGTTAATGTTTATTATTACGTATATTTTACTAAGAAATACCTATACCTTTACAAAATTGATACGGATCCCTAAATGTGCGAAGTCCGACACGCACTTGACCGGTTTTTTTTACTACGTAGATTCCTTCAACGGCATCGCTCACGTGAAGGTTCAAGTTATTTTATCTGAAATATATCTTCTTATTAAAATTAAGATATTATATTTTATCTGAACATTACACTCATTAAAAATAATGAATGTAATGTTCAGATAATATATAATATCTTAATTTTAATAAGAAGATAGATACGGATAAGAATCCAGGCTACGGTCTACCCGTGATCCGAACTGACTGCAAATCCATTCAGTTGTGACGTGATTGATTAACAATCATTTTATATACATACATACTTCCACATTTAATATTAGAAGGATAACATTGCTAGTATTATTATATTATCTTGCTTTTCAGATGTACGAAGCTAAACTGCAAGTATGCATTGAACTTACAAAACGACAAGAATGTTACTTCAACTTAAAATGAAGTCCCCTTTCAAACAAATTTCATCACGTACTGCACAATTGCCAAATTGACAGCTGTCAGATAAATTTATTTCACTCAATCGTAACACTTCAATCAACTCGTTGCAAAACTCATGGGGTACGAGTTTTCGAAGCAGGGGGAAATCACTCGTTCGTGAAAAGCTCGTACCCCGACGATGTCAACTCGATTGGTACAGTCGGTACTAGGCCTTTTGCGCCAAGAGACCAAAATACAATGAGTTGAAATCGTCCATTGTACAATCAACAGAAATTGGGTTTGTGTTTTCTAAAGAAGCTTATTAGGTATTGTTCGCGACGAGGCGTCACATAACTTATAGTTTACATACTCGCTTATATACCATTGAGATATGTAAGATACTATAAGTAAGAAATGTAAGTAATAGCATAGGTGAATAAAAAAAAAAAAATATTTTCGATTAGCGGTCTCCAAAAAAGCGGGAGTGCAAGTAGCGCGGGGTGCGATCTACTCACGCACCAATCGTATTATTTACCTTACACACATTAGTTTGTTAGGAAACACAATTTAGGTGTTCTAACTTAGATATCCTAAGGCTATGACTGATAAACAATACATAACAACAGTACATAGCCAGGGATAATAGAGTTTCACCCTGGAACACTAAATACACACACATTTTTCTTAAGTAAGTGGTAAGAAAACTCGTTATAACCTAGACTACTGCCTAGGCCCTGTAAACAGATAGAATTCACATAGTTCTAGTACATAAACACCACTTGCTTGGGATAATGTGTTTTTATGCACAAAACGTAAGGGTTTCGAGCGCATGTCAGCGGGCCCGCCCGCTTTCGGGTACCTTCTGTCCCTGAAGGGTTGTAGATTTGCTTTCTGGAGCATTTCATTCGGGAACTGGCCGGCAGGCGCCCGGATTCCTTCATAGGGCGCAAGACCTCAGGTCATCAAGCATATCATGAAGTCAGTTAGTTTGCGGAACAACGCAATTTTTTCTACCATTCAGCCGCTTCCCGGCGCCCAAAATACCGGAAGGGTTTGTGGTACACCCATCAGAATACCACCATTTGATTTCTTATTTCTTTGCCTCCCTAACCACACTTCTGTAAGGAGCCCAGCTCTAGTGGATGGAATGGCAGCCCCCTAAACATGTTGCCTGGTTCCGCAATATTCCCACTTTTCGTACACTCCAGTGTGAATACTGCTTCGAGGGTTGAAACTGCGCCCACCAAAGTACTACCATAGGATAGCCTGTCGTAATGGCTATCGAATGATACTAGGTGGGTGTGAATTCCTTAGGTACCTTAAGTACAATCTAACTTTATGTCAGAAATTAGCATTTTCTTTTCTCTCACGCTTTCAGGTGGCTACACGCCTGAAGGTTATAGATACAGCTATAGAAATATTACATTTCTATAACCTAAGAAAAGGGCTTTAAGACCCTTAATAGGACTGTAGTAGTAAGATGTATAGTTTTAGGATAAAATAGCTTCTAAGTCTGGACTTAGATCCTTCATTCTTTCTGGTAGAACTCCTCGGAGGAAATAGTCACGGGCCTGGTTGAATTTCAGGGCGCATCCAACCATATAGATCATGCTATGATTCCTACAGGAGGAAGGAAGGTTCTGTTGATTTATAGCATAAGTTTATAATGAAAAAAATTGTAAATAAAAATCTTGTGCGAGTGTGAAATCAAGGTCTTCGTTACGGTAAAGATTGGTAGTGCGATAGTGCGCAGGCGCGCTGAGCAATTTGTAGCCATTATTTTGTATTAGTCAAATCCACGCAACTTTGTGTGCCGAAAACCTTGAAGAAACATCGCGAAACGTTAAGAAGAATAAAGTCTTTTACTTCCTGGACTTCATATCTTCACCTACGAACACCTGGCAGCCCACAATCAACTCGCAGGCACAAGAATTCTTGAAGACAACTGAACTATAGGTGCAGGGGCGTCAACGCGCTTTGTGCAGGAGCCTTACAACCTCCAGAATTACTATCTACCACAAGCGATCACGTCCGCCCCGTACAGGTATGACAACTTATGTTTTGCATACGCTTCTGCCATGGGTTTGGCATAACCACCTGTTTGTTCTATGATTGACATTATGTTTGTTTTTTTTTTAAAACAAACATAATACCTCCTACTTTTTGGTAAAGTATGAGGTTTTATGTTTGTTTTTTTTTTTAAACAAACATAATACCTCCTACTTTTTGGTAAGTTGGTTAAAAAGGGCAATGATAAGAGTATTATTTTCCTGCAATCTGTATAAATAATAAAAAAACTTTTATTAAAAAAAAAAAATTTACTTCTAAAACAAAAAACTACAACAATTTTGAAAATCGTTGAATATACAAAAAAAAACATAGAACCTCCTCCTTTTTGATAATTTAGTAAAAAATCTATTGCCAAATGTATAAAAGCGCATCATTTCAGAACGGCAGCACCTTTTTGGCTAATTATTTTTTTCTCGGGTTTGTCATTGTGAGGTCAAGGTTTATATGACAGAAAAATTAAAAAATGTTTTATCTTCTTAATTAATTAACACATGCGAAACCAGGGTGGCCAGATAGTATGAAATAAATTAACAATAGGCTAGCCAAAGGGACTCCATAGTAAACAAATATGATAAAATACCTTTTCAAACGAATATTCAATCCAATTTTAGTTGCTAGGTCAAACCAAGTTGAATGAAAAATATTGTACATTTTTATTCCACCCTTTTCAATAGGTGGAATTTCCTCGAATAAACCGAGCTGTTACGAGTATTTTATCACTTCTACGTACTCGAATTTTGTCCAAAAATAGGTACAAACCTTACAAATTATAGACGTATTTGTATGAGGAAAAAAGCCGGACCTAGGCTTATAGTATTTTTTCGTTCATGAAATACATAAAACACACATGTGATCCTTATGTACGGTTATGGCACAATATGGTCATCGCCTTTCAAAGGTCAGGGCTTTATTTACGAACGTACAACCATAGCACATTTTTGTTAAGAGTAGGAGTTGCATGGATTACGAAAAATATGGGATTGATTTGTATTTTGTTACCGTTCTTTTATAAAAAATACTCAAATAACCTGCAAGTGAGCATTTTTTGGAAATAAAAATATTCGTGATTCAATGAAGCATGTTTCACATGTCTAAAATATTATACATGATGTTGGAAAGTGGCGGAAATAACATTAATTAAATTCTAAGTTGCATAGCATGTCTTTTAGAATTCACTAAAATTATTAATTCTATTAATAATCACTGACCAGTCTAGTTTTCTCACCAGTCTTACAGAACAGTACGCAGTAGCCATACAGAACGCTGTAATAATGGAATTAATATGATAATATTATTTTTAATCGAGATGTCGTTCTATCATCGTTTTACTATAATTCAAAAATATAAAGAAAAAAAGGATACTAAAAATATTACAGAGCCATTTGCATAAAAAAAAATAACCTGTGTTAACAGACCTATTGGAACGTAACTTTTAATATAGACCATTCGATTCTAAACCGTAAAACTGTACACCCATTTTAACGGCTCACTCTAAACATTAAAACGATTAAATTCAGCAAACAGGCTTTGTAAAAGTCAATCGACTAAACGGCGTGGTTCCGCAGTGTACATAAATTTTTAAATCCATTACATTTTGTATCTCGCTCGAAGCCTGCCGATAAAGTCGTACGAATCAGCCATTTATATTGAGCTTCCAAAAGCTACGTAATACGTATTAATTTGACCGGTCTTTCTAATTTCGTTACACATTTTATAACTAAACATTAAGCTGTGTTTTTCTGCCTATGTTGGTGTTGGCCACCAGTCTTAGCAGATGCAGCCGAATACCAGTAGTATTTTACATGGAGCCTTCACAATTCATTAGGTACAGTTGTTTTGTCTCACGACGCCCGGCGGGTTGGTCTTCCATACCAGGGATACTGAACGCTCCCATACGTACAAAGAAACAATGTGCATCTACACACATGACTAAGACCAACCCGCCGCCGTCATGAGATAGAACAACTGTAACACGATAAATATTGGTAGAACTGGTCATCAGAGGGTTGGGCATCAATTACCCGTATTGACACATTTTTATAACAATTAGCTTAATTAATCATTTTTCTTCACATATCTATCGGTCATTATTATCTTTCTTCAAACTGGAGCATCCTTAAGCTATTTTCCAATCACACACTGCACAACTTTGCCCTAGACTTCAATAAATTTTACACAAAGCATTCCCCGAGTTTTTTTGTTGTCTCGATTTTTCAATCGCTACCTCCCCATTTTCAATATTGTCTGATTCACGCTGCTCTTCAACAAAGCCAACGATATCAGGTTAGATAAAAAGTAAAAAAATTACAAAGCTTTGAAATCTCTTTGATAACTTCCAAAATTCCTCCCGGTTCCCCCAGCCCGCGTCTCTTTTATATCACAGGATATGTCCTGGGACGCTCGGATGTATGGAGCGCTCACGATAAAGAGAAATTGTTCAATACATTTTTATGGTTCAGTTTTTCGGGTACGGTCAGTCACTTGAACGTTTTTATTAAATAAATCATCCGATTACCGTCAATGATGTTATATATAATTATATACTGAGGTAGATACGTTTGTTTGAGAGCAGTGGTGGCCTAGAAGAATGGGCCATGACTTACAAATTGTAGGTCGTGGGTTCGAGCCCAGGCAGGCGCTTTACTTTGTGTAAATTATTTCATCACCACTGCTCTCAAAACGGTGAAGGAAAACATCGTGAGGAAACCGGCTAAAGCAAAATATAGTCATGTTTTTATTTCCTTTTAGTATGGCGTGTCTATTGCTAAAATCTCATTGATTAGCGTCAGTTTCTTGTGGACGTCAAATAAAAGTCATCTGCCAATTTCGTTCGGCTTTTAAAGTGCAGCCGTTGTTTTTTTTTGTTTCTGCACTTTACTTTCCTGTAACACAAAATATTGGTAAATGTACCTGCGAAGACCCATCAATACTGTAAATTTTTCGTAGTTCTTACAACTTTGAAAATAAGGTATACTTTTGCCCAAGTTTAGCACAATTTTACGACACAAGGTTCGCAAAGTGACATCGAAAAATATACCAAGTCACGTTGGATGTAACAGAGTGGTTTCATTTTTTTTTCATAGAACTGACTTTGATCATAAATAGCTGGGAAAGGTTGAAAATACGTAAGTCGGAAAAAGCAAAGCCTTTTATGATGTGGCTTAGGTACAGTAAAGTTGTTTACCTTCGTCAGTTTTCAATTTATTTTCTCTGGCATAACAGGACACACACAACGTTTTAGAACTACGTCACTTAACAGACCACTGCTGCAGAGAATACTACAAACTTAAACCATTCACCTAAACAAACAAATTTAAACGTTTTCAATACCAATGTTATGAAATATTAGCTTCTGCCCGCGGCTTCGCCTGCGTAAAAAATGTTTTATCATCCTAAGGGAATACAAACGACCATATGTCCTTCCCAGGATCTCAAACTATCTCGATGCCAAATTTCATCTAAATCGGTTCAGTAGATCCAGAGATTACTGCCTACAAACTCATAAACTTTACCTTTTCATAATAATCTATATATATAAAAATCAATCCCTATTTCCCTTGGTCACGGCATCACGCGTGAACGGCTAGACCGATTTCGTTAATTCTTTTTTTGTTGTGTTTGTTATTGATAGGAGAAGGTTCTTATGAAAAAAAAATAAGAAAAAACTTAGGTAGGGTAGGTAGGGTAGGGTAGATAGGGTAGGGTAGGTAGGGTAGGGTAGGTAGGGTAGGGTAGGTAGGGTAGGGTAGGTAGGGTAGGGTAGGTAGGGTAGGGTAAGGTAGTTAGGGTAGGATAGGTAGGGTAGGGTGGGTAGGGTAGGGTAGGTGGGGTAGGTAGGGTAGGGTAGGTAGGGTATGGTAGGTAGGGTAGGTAGAGAAGGTAGAGAAGGTAGAGTAGATCAATGTTTGGTGTTTTTATGGCAAAACAAAGTTTGCCGGGTCAGCTAGTAAGTATATATTAATCAATTCGGTTTAATTTAACTGTCAGTGCCATACTTTGAGTTAGCAACTGAGTATACACACGCAGCTACGATATTGACAATAGAAATTACAGAACAGGTAACGCAGTAAACCATATTCTATCGTAAACGGAGCAAAAAATAAACTTGAATTGAACATTTTTGACCTTATCTTTCTTCAACTATAAACACTACAGTCACAGTTTTGTAAAAACATCCACCCAGTATCATGAAATATTTTAATAATTTATGAAAACTCTCTAATAACTACAGAAGCGCCCTTACCTTTGACTTTCTTAAACCTGACAAAACCGCCATCTTTTATTATTTATGTTAAAAAAAAAGCAAAATCTTATGCCGTTTAATATCCTCAAGAGGCGTCAAGATCTCTTTGAGATTGTAAGGCCAGTATCTTTTATCTTTACCTTTGAATATCTTTCTTTAAAAGAAAGGTATTAATGTTCATTTTCACGCTTAAAACCGGATCGCGTTAATTTGAATAAAAAAAGGCTGGATTGCTTTGGTTTGGTGATTTTTCTTTTTAAGTATAGCAGTTGGCATGTAAATTCGAGAAGAAATGTGGAATGTGGTACTTTGGTTGGTAATGTATGCTACATTTGTTAAAATACGAATGAAATTGGTTTGGTAATGTTGAAAGAATTAATGAAAGGCGGCTAACAAAAGGTATTTACAAGGTACACATGAGTGGAAACGCCGGAAAAGGTGGTCTTAGAAGGACTTACGTGGATCTTAATGGTGATGTTTTTCAGAAAGGCTAGGTGTGCAGTACTCATAATCGGCGTGCGTAGATGTATGAACGTCTGAACATAGATGAACGAAATGGTGTAGGTATGTAAGGATCGTAGCGTAAGACATCAGTTTATTAAGTAGCTGTTGCCCGCGGCTTCGCTCCCGTGGACCACTCCAAAGGACCCGTTTTCGGGATTAAAAAATAGCCTATGTCACTCAGGAATAATGTAGCTTTCTATTGGCGAAATATTTTTTTTAATCGGTCCAGTAGTTTCGGCGCCTATTCGGTACAAACAAACAAATAAACAAACAAACAAATAAACAAACAAAAAAATCTTTCCTCTTTATAATATATATATAAATATAACTAGCTTTTCCACGCGGCTTTGCTCCCGTGGACCATCCCGCAGGACCCGTTTTCGGGATTAAAAAATAGCCTATGTCACTCAGAAATAATGTAGCTTTCTATTGGTGAAAGAATTTTTTGAATCGGTCCAGTAGTTTCGGAGCCTATTCGGTACAAACAAACAAACAAAAAAATCTTTCCTCTTTAAGTATAGATAATATAAAACACAGGTTGTTTTAAAAACCTACTTCAGGCACTAGTCTCTTACAATGGTGGAATATAGCATTAGCCAAAAACATTGTTAATTTTAAGATAACCTATTATTGTAAAGAGAGAACAAATAAATGAATAAATGAAAATAATAACTAGCTGTTCCCCGCGGCTTCGCTCCCGTGGACCACCCTACCGGACCCGTTTTCACGATAAAAAAATAGCCTATGTTACTCAGGAATAACGTAGCTTTCTATTGGTGAAAGATTTTTTTAAATCGGTCCAGTAGTCTCGGAGCCTATTCGGTACAAACCAACAAACAAACAAAAAAATCTTTCCTCTTTATAATATTAGTATAGATTATTATAGTATAGAAATTATATATATATATTAAGTATGTATGCACGAATGAAAATTCACAATGCAATTCTAATAATAAAATAGTTGAGAATCTTTTCGCAGTTTAAAAATTTAATGAAAAAGAATAAAATTAAAAGGTACCGACCGGGATCCGGTAGACCGTTTGTACGATCCTCAATTTCAGTTTCTCTGAACTATTTGATTGATTTCAGAAATTCTTTCATCATTTGAAATCTCTTTTCGAAATGGGAACGATTTGAGTTGTGTAATTGAAATACCTGACTGACATAACAACAGCAAATCTGGTTCAGACAATAGATTTGACAGCGTAATCAAATTAAATAATAGGATTTTGAAAAGAGAATAACCCTCTTACAAATAAACGCGGAATAAAGTTATACCAGGAATAACAAAGAAATAACCATACATTTTCATAGGTTTATACTTGGTATAACTTTATTCCGCGTTTATTTGTAAGAGGATAAGAGTTTTATACTGAATTTAAAAAAAAGGCCGATACAAAGAGTAAAATGCGTGCGTATAACTTTTTTAACGTCTGAACTGATTTTCAACTCATAATATAGCATATAAAATTACTTCAAACACAGCTTTAGAACACTTTCGACAATGTCACCTTTCAAAATAATATAATCAAAATTGTTTTATCCATTTAAGAGCTATGATGCCACAGACAGACAGACACAAATACTCAGATAAACACATCAAACACCTCTGTTTTTCCGTCGGGGCTTAACAAATAAATAAGGTGAGCACTGTCCTACATTTTCTCGAGATTTTTTTTTTCTTTTTATCACCTCTGTTTCTTTTTACCCACGTAAGTCAAAACGTTCCCATTTACAACGCCGAGAGAAAAGGTTTTGTGAGTAAATAATAAATGAAAATGTTCATTCAGGTTATTACAGGCGGTAAAGCATCGAACACGTAGCGAAGGTGCGATCCCATTCTGATCGCGAATGGGGGCCAAATTATGCTAAACGAGCCGATCTTACTGTAAGGGTGGGTTCAGAACAATATGGGATATGTAGGTAGAGGTAAGTACTAGATATTTTAATGATAAAGGCTAAAATTTTCTGGTATTAGTCACTGGTTAGTCACGAAAAAATATCGTTCGCAATATTTTATATGGTCTGAAAATGTTCCAACACGCGTGGTGTTCGTTGCATGTTTTAAGAGTTCGAAATTTGAAAATTATGACATCATGTTGGCCAGCTTATTACCCTAGTTGAAATTTTCTTCAGTTTTAGTTAGTTGGCAAGACTTGCAGTAGGTTGACAGGGCCAATCAAAACAGGTAAATGTACTTGTGATTACAATCATGACGTCATATTTTGCTAAAATTGACTGTTGTTGAATAACAATAAATAGATTCTGAACGCACCCTTACATTGAAAATAATAATAATTTCACAGCACGTAAATTCAGTAGCGTTCACTTTGATACCAGTGGGGGCGTTTGTGACGTAATCATAATTGCTAGTGAGGTGCCTTACGAGTTTTTTATCGATAGAAATGATCGGTTCCATTGTACAGTGAAAAGAGTAAGGCGATTATTTTTGTCGGTTTTTGTAAAAATCATTCTGAAATGTGTAAAGGCTAAAGTTTTAAACTGAATAGTTAGGCACTACGTGCAGCGATGACCTGGTCAAGGCTGCCGGAGTGCGGTGGATGTGAGACGCACAGGACCGATCAGTGTGGCGACGCTTGTGGGAGGCCTATGTCCAGCAGTGGACGTCTTTTGGTTGAAATTATGATGATGATGAGTTAGGCTGATGAAAGTTTCTTCGTTAACCTCAGCTAGATTAATTAATCATTATTTTGAGGTCCTCAGCCCATAACATATAAAATACGACAGCAATATATGTTGCAGAGAGTATTTATGAATTGTTTTTGCCTTTCCACCTTTTATTCTCAATAAAAAAATATTTTTGTGCCTTATCTGTATGTATGGATACCGCTGCTGGAACGCTTGGACTGCCTATACAAAATCTAATTTGGGTACCCCATTCTTCGCCAGAACCCACACTGATGAAACTCCAAAGTTTTCAAACATTAATTAATCCATTTTGACCCCGAAATCAGACACCCGGGAACACGATTAGCATTTCCATGACTATATTATAAGGGTTAGGAAAAAAATATTGACAGCCGTCCCGATTACGTGTCGTATGCGGGAGGCAGGGGATGGGTGGAAATTATGCTAAACGACTCGATCCCTTCCATGTTATATGGAAATAACAATTTCGCAGCACATAAATTTGGTTGTTCCGGATGATATCTGTCGCAATTTATATGTCTTCTTTTTAGGTTTGTTAGAGGCAGTTTTTTGTCAAGAGCACGACTAGAGCATTTTGTTTTTGAAAGTCTTGGTATATTATGTTTTTATTTATTAATTTTGTGATGGGTTTACTTTTGATGTCGATCTCGACAGATGGAAAGTGATAAATGAGGTCTACGATGAAACCAATTATGACAACGGCACTTTATTTTAGGAATCTAGAAAGGATTTTCAGCATCAATTTTGTTTCTCGGTAAGCATACCAACAATTAGGGATATATTATATTTTTATAATATATCTATATTTTATATAAGAAATAAAGAAAAGAAGAAAGAAAAAATGTTTATTTGTGACCCGCACAGGAGACACGAGATAAGAAAAACACAAACAATAATAAAAAATAAATAAACCTGTGCGAGACCAAAAAGGCTCCTATCTCAGCATGTGCAACGATATTAAAAAGAAAATAACGCTGCGCTGCGCTGATTATAACCTCATCTCTTAGATTATCACCTCGGTGATCACAATTAGCACGTAGAAGGCGTCCTATGACCCCTTAAAAGACCTCCGCCTCCGCTATAAATAAACCTAGAAATACTATTTTTTGTTCTTTTTAACCTAACATCCTACATCCATACCAAACCACTCTCATTTATAAGAGCTCTCCCCTAAATTATTCTGATTTATTTAATACGGGCCCTAAGTAATTAGGCTCTCGTTAGATTAATCGAATTCCAAAACAGAATTCCATTAGTCCCTGGTCCCATCCCTAGTAGATTCGTTCGTAATAATTACCTACGAACATGCGTACTGCCATCCTTATGCGGTAGTGGCACTATCTGAAAAATTCAAAAAAACCGCGAAATACTAAAAATGTTAAACAGTATGTTTATCAACTGTAAATCATATTTCATGCCAGAGTATCTAGTATCAAAAAAAATACCTAATTGCACAGTTTCGCATAGATACATTGTTAGTTTAAATCTATGACTAAATCTTATCAAAAATGGTTTGTTCCAATAGCAATTTGTGGCGTTTTTATTCGGAATCTATTGATAATAGAAAAAATCTGCTTAGACAGATCGATAGACAATTTTTTGCTGATTACGATGGCATGTACCAAGTACCCACTAGGTAGACCGATGACCTGGTGAAGGTTGGTTGACACTTGGGGGAGCTCTATGCTCAACAGTGGACGTCTTTCGCCTGAAATAATGATGATGATGACGATGTCATCAAAAACCTAAAATCAGCCAATTCTCAGATAGCGGCTCTATAGCTTGAGGAGGACAGCGTAGGTAACACCGACGCCGATTCATATTCAACAAGCGTATTGCTAACAACATTTTCACATGCTCATATTGCTCGTTGTTATCTAGAAACGTGTCGTACTCGTAACTATATTTTGATAGGAATCGATATCGGTTTGGGCTTTTTAGGCAGATGGTAGAGGAGTGCGGTTTTTGGAGTCAGAACTGTGTAAGATTTAAAGTTTAGTGGAGTATTTTAGATTAATGTCCTGAAATCGGTGGTACGATTTTTTTCAGTTTGTGAGTAGTGAGAAAATCTAGCCAATAAAACGTGAAGAAAAAACTTAGTAAATATTCCTTATAAGTTATTACGCACGCGGATGTGTTTCCGATTTGGCATTAATAAATGGAGACGTGGCATAAAAAGCAAAACAAATATATTTTATTTTATAAAAAAAAAAGAAAATATTGTTGCTGTGCAAAACCACATCGCTTTGCAAAATCGTTAAACATCGATAGGTTCCCATATAATTTTGTTAAGACTACTTTAGAAATTTGATGTACCACTGGCCCAACATACCTAATAGATAACACTGGCCCTACGCGACTAGCATTATCATACTTACCCCGTTGCTAGGGTTGTCAAAACGCAAACACCTCTCACCACAACTACTTTAACTCCTCTTAATATATTAGAAAATGTATTCAAACGGACACTGTTATTATTCATACAAGCTTATCTTCCCTTCGCAGTGTCCTGAGGAAGTAAGTTTTGCATAAACATGAAGGCAAGTCGGGCCAAGTGTTAACCTAGTTACATACGTGCAAAGTGCCTTCGTGGCTAAAACGCAATAAAGTGGCGGTAAAGAGCCGTGATTTGTTGCGACTTAACGGTATGAGATAAAATTAACAGTGGACGCGCTAGTGTGCGTCTGGGTTTTATTTTATAAGCGATTGCGAAAGCGGCTTATGACGAGATAATTTTTGAGGCGTTTGTTTGAGTTATTGTTTGATTTCATTTGAGTTATACAGTTTTAATTTAATTTATTGGAATGCATCAATGTATTTTGTTTTTGTCTGTGTTTTTAGGGTTCCGTACCCAAAGGGTAAAAACGGGACCCTATTACTGAGACTTCGCGGTCCGTCTGTCTGTCTGTCAGTCTGTCTGTCACCAGGCTGTATCTCATGAACCGTGATAGCTACACAGTTGAAATTTTCACAGATGATGTATTTCTTTTGCCGCTATAACAACAAATACTAAAAACAGAATAAAATAAACATTTAAGCCGTTTTTTGCGTAAATGGTACGGAACCCTTCGTGCGCGAGTCCGACTCGCACTTGGCCGGTTTTTTATGTTTGTGTGTAATGTTTGCAATTTTGTTTATGTACGATGTCTGAAAATTAATGAATGTATTATTAATAATTTGCACGCTTGCTTGCAGGCAGAATACAGTGAACTTTGGGCTTTAAGATCTTCCATTGCACTCGTAAACAATGTATTTTTACTGGCAAATAAACATTTTTGATTTGATTATATGGGTTTTGCGTGGTTTTATTTAGTTCTATAACTTAAAATAACATCACGCCTTTATTCCTCGAAGAGTTTGGCAGAGATTCACCTATAGTCAGAGCTGGGCAAAATAGATACTTTGCTTTGATTTGATTAAAATACAAATTACAAAATACTATCTTGCATGTACTTAAAATACAAAATATTTTTAAGTGTTGTATATTTGAAGTCTATAATACAAAATACAGTATCCAAACAACAAAAAAGAAAATACAAAATACAGTCAGCTGTTAGGTTATGATAAGATACTTGACAATTTGTCTTATAGTAGTATAGTGCAGTATAGCCAACTTTAAAGATTGACATATTTAGCGGTCGCCATTTTGCTTACGAAAGCTATCGAGCGCGTTTTCGGCAGAACGCACCCATTAATAAGTTCGCTACATGTATTTATTTTTAAATGTATTTTAAGCCATAATTATTTGAAATAGGTACTATCTATAAAATACCTCAGCGTCAGGTAATTAAAATCTACAAATAGCTGCCGTCTTACCTCAACAACATAATATTATTCCTATGATTATAAGGCCATCCTAATGTAGGTTACATTATATACTTGAGTAAATTCACTATAATTGCCCGTGATACAGGTTAATCAAGTGTCTACCCTGGTATTGATTTTGATACTGATTGGTTCGGAAGTTGATTGATTTTCAATTACGATGTCGCTACATGACATCACGTCATGTTGGAAATGACAGCCTTCAACTAGACGTACTTTCTTAGATATTTGTATGATACGTTGACATATTTAGAAATTGGTAGAAAATAAATTATCTTAAAAGCTAGAATCGACAGACTTGCCTTTACCTCAGGTAATTTAGCTTTGATTCAGTCATCGTTTGTGCATAACAGGAATTATTCGGGTACATAATAGGTAAAAATCCGATTGAAAAGCTACACGGTGTAAAGAGAGTCTGGAGAAAATTAGATTCTATCAATTCCCGGCTATAAAGATTGTCAAATATCACATGTACAGTACCACTGATGAGTCATGGCCCGTCTGAAGTTAGCGCCAAGTGATTGCGCAGTTGTAAATCTCATACAAAAATAGCAGCGCGCCATGCTAGGCGCCTCGCAATGCCTATACGAGGAGGGATCACAAAGTAGTGAGAATGAGATAGAATATAATGACTATTGATAACTTAATAATTTATTTTTCTACATAGTTTCCTAGTCTCTCTACACACCGAGTCCAGTGCTTTTACAAGGCTTTAATCTCTTTCAGAAAAAAAGTTTTGTCTTGGTCCTGCAAAAAGCTCTCCACGGCATCCATCACCTCGTTATCGTCTTCATACCTGTTTCCCCTTAAGTATTTTTTCAAATGGGGGAACAGATAAAAATCGCTAGCCGAATAAGAGGGGTGGTCAACGAATTCGAAGCCAGCTTGCTGAATGGCAGCCATCGCAACTGCCGACCTGTGCGTGCGTTGTCGTGATGAAACAGCACGTCTCTTCGAATTTTCCCTCTCCTTTTCTCTTTGATGGCATTCCTCAACTTGGGAATTAAAGCTGCATAATATTGGCCTGTAATAGTGTTTCCACGTTCCAGGTAATCAATCAACAATATCCCTTCTGAGTCCCAACATATTGAGGCCATAACCTTGCCAGCCGATGCCACGACACGAAACTTCTTCGGGGTCGGTGATGATGGCCGTTTCCATTGCGAAGATTGCTGTTTTGTCTCGGGATCAAAATGATGGACCCATGTTTCGTCCATTGTTACGAAACCAGACAAAAAGTTTTCAGAATCTTCTTGAAACTTGTCCAACAATATCTTCGAAATGTCATGTCTATTTTGTTTCTGACTGTCGGTTAACATTCTCGGCACCCATCTTGCGGAGACTTTTCTCATATTCAAAGATTGTTTCAATATGGATTGAATACTTCCATATGAAATGCCCGTTTCTTGAATTAATTATCGGATGGTAACTCTTCGATCGCTCAATACAATTTTCTCGACTTTCACAACATTTTCTTGGGTGACTGACGTCGATGGACGGCCGCAACGATGTTCGTCTTTCGTGCTCGTTCTCCGTACTAGTAATTGAGAAGCCCACCTTGCGATAGTGGAATACGGCGGAGCAGACTCTTCTAATGTTGCCTCCAAATCGCAATGTTATTTAATAACGGCTCGCATTTCGTTTTTCTCCATTTACGAGAACTCGTTCCGACACGAAGCAAACGAACGACGATTTATTTTCGTTGGATCCCACTTTTAGATCCCATTTTTTAGGTATTGGCGGTGGGTCCCATTTTCTATTCCCATTGAATCCCATGTTATAACAATATGTGTACTTTTTAGAAGAAAAGTGATTTACCATTATCAAACATTTAAAAAGCACCGTGTTTTCGGCACACCGAATATTAAATGATTGAATGAATGAAAGACAGAACAATGAAACATAAAAGGTAACCACAGACCACATACATACGCTGCGGCAGGTTATACAGAAGACTGAAGAGTACAACCTGCCTCTCTGTTTAGCGTTTGTGGACTACGAGAAAGCCTTATATTCGATCGAGACTTGTGCTGTACTGCAGTCATCGAAGGACATCGAAGTGTTGAAGTGTTTATACAAAAACGCCACCATGTCAGTTCGACTTCTGGATCATGCCTCGGAACCCGTCCTTCTGCAGCGAGGTGTGAGATAGGGAGATATCATATCTCCGAAACTGTTTACCGCTGCACTGGAGGATGTCTTCAAGGTTCTCGACTGGAAACGGCTAGGCATCAACGTTTATGGCGAGTACATCACTCACTTTCGGTTCGCCGACGATATAGTGGTTATGGCTGAGACCATGGAGGACCTCAGTACAATGCTCGATGATCTCAGTAGAGCTTCCGAAAGAAGGTGAAAAAAAACCAAGGTGATGTTGAATGCCCATGTTACACCCACTCCTATCAAGGTCGGAGACTCTACACTCGAAGTTGTGGGTGACTATGTCTACCTGGGACAAACGATCCAATTGGGTAGGGCCAACTTGTTCTTGTTCTAGAAAGAGGTCAACTGTCGAATCCGACTCGGCTGGGCAGCGTTCGGGCAGTTGCGCGGTATCTTCTCGTCCAACTTACCACAGTGTCTCAAGACGAACGTCTTATGACCAGTGTGTGTTGCCATATGGCTCTGAAACGTGGTTGCTTACAATGGGCCTTATCAGCCAGCT
This sequence comes from Anorthoa munda, assembly GCA_945859665.1. Lineage (NCBI taxonomy): Eukaryota > Metazoa > Arthropoda > Insecta > Lepidoptera > Noctuidae > Anorthoa > Anorthoa munda. The sequence goes on along the minus strand of OX243905.1, from coordinate 25,192,875 downwards.
TACAGTCACTCAAAGGGCAATGGAGAGGGCTATGGGTTCTTCTCCATAGGAAACGACCAACCCGAACCGTGCGCCTTTTGTCGACGTTTTATAAGTGCCCATGTAGGCCTATGTAAAATAAAAAAATATTTATTTTGATTTTGATTTTATGCTCGGAGTTTCCTTGCGTGATCGAATCAGAAATGTAGAGATCCACAAGAGAACCAGGGTTACCAACATAGCCCGAAGAATTGCTAAACTTAAGTGGCAGTGGGCAGAGCACATTGCTCGCAGAACGGATGGCCGATGGGGCAGCAAGGTTCTGGAATGGCGACCGCGAACCAGAAGACGTTGCGTTTGAAGGCCTCCCACCAGGTGGACCGATGACCTGGTGAAGGTTGCGGGGATCCGCTGGTTACGAGACGCGCGGGACCGGTCAATGTGGCGACGCTTGGGGGAGGCCTATGTCCAGCAGTGGACGTCTTTCGGCTGATATGATGATGATGATGATAAAAGGTAAAAAAAAGTAATAATAAAAAAGAAATAGAGAATACGACGTTATCTAAAAATGAAATCTAGCTAGATCGATTTATCCGTTGAGGGGTCCTGGTCTAACTATAATGTCTAACTAGTTGGACTACGGGACTTCGGAAAATAATGAATGGACAACTGCCCCTACCGAAGACCCGTGGTCCAATTGATTTATTTTAATTATTTATATTAATATTCATCATCAGCCTTTTAATGTTTCCACTGCTGGAACATAGACCTCCTCTCTGTGAGAGAGAAATGGCCGTAGCCCGTAATCTACCACGCGGGCCCAGTGCGGGTTGGTGGATGTTACAATGTCTTCGAATTTTTGGTTCTAGGACATGCCGGACATGGTGGTTTTCTCACGAAATCTACTTCTTTTTTCTACTTTTTTATATTAAAGTATTGACTTGTTGTTGATAGTAATTTTGATAATGATTTTTCTTAAATGTATAATTATAATTATTCAATAACATTAAGATTTTCATTAACATTACATTTTTATGTTTTATTTAGTTGTTAATGTCCAACTGCTGGGCAAAGGCCTCTCCATATCTTTCCAAGTGCTCTTTTCGAGCGCCACTTCAATTTTAGTTATTTATATAATAATATTCTTTAATATTTATATTAATTTTAATTTATTTTATTATTTATCGGTCCAGGCGTCTTTGAGTAATCGGGTAAAATACATTTTAAAAAAAGTTTCCGACGAATTGAGAACCTCCTCCTTTTTTGAAGTCTGTTAATAAAATATAATCTCATTTTATTTAAACAATTTTGTTGTTGAAAGTACCCACATTCAGATGTTTTTAAGCATTTGGGATCCAACGGAAATAGTTTTTGGGATTCAACGACAATAAAACGTATTTTTCTTGCATTTTTAAAATTTGGGATCCAACGGAAATACATAATAATGTTTTGTGGGATCCAACGCCAAAAATATTAAAATGGGATTCAAAAGTGGGATCCATCGAAAATAAATCCGAATGACTACATTCAGAAAAAATCAAAAGAGAATCGAATATTTTTTTCTTTATTAATATTACAAATATGTATCTGAGCTATGCCTACCAGTATTTTTTTCTTACCAAGGAGTATGTCGTTCTCACTACTTTTTGATCCCTCCTAGTATTAAGACGGGCCACGACTCATCGGTAGTACCGTTGTTATAAGATTAACGGGCAGTAAATGTCACGTGGACAAAATCGCTATAGCCGCGCCGCCGATAGAATAGGGGGTTTTTAGACTTTCGTCAAAGTACATGCCAAGTACATACCATACGACTTTTTAAAACAACAGCTACAAGCAAAATCGGGCAACACCTATCAAGTCAAAGAGTATATCATTCAGGTGATGTGTACTTATTTTTTATATTATCATTTAGGTATAATAATGAGCTAGATACAATATGGCGTTTTGGACCTACATGTAGGAAATGCGTCGACGGGTTTATCACGATCTAAACAATGTATGTTGGTCCGCTGGCGGCGAGTTGGGCGGACAATATACTCAGATCGAATATAGGGCACATGACAGAGGTTTTTAAATAGAACGAGGAGAAGTTGTGTTTTGTGACACCTAAAGTCACATGGGGTAACGAACCTTTACAAAATATATATACTGGCTGGTTTTAATGTGTCATGCGAATTCAGAATAGGTTTGAAATATTTTAGGAAAAGGAAAAGGTAGGTTTGTTTAGGCCAGATTTGTTTTAGCTGAGAAAAATATTGGTTTAAATTAAATATTCGCTATCCAGTTTATCCAGTTATGCTTGTTTCAATAAGTACTCCAGTGCCTAACATGCATAACTAACCCTGTGGGTACCACAGGGTGACATTGTCACTCATTGTCAGACATGAACTTATAAAAGTTGGTTTTCATAACACTGCGATAAATGTCAAAAGTCACCCACCCAAATCTGTCTGCCTTTCCAAACTGGTAACTAGCTCATTATGATCTTTATTCCGCTTGTTACTATAGATATTTTGACCGTAGTTAATTTTCCTTAGCTCGTTTTAAAATTACAGCATTAACAAGTGTCGTGCAGAGTTTCTACCTAAAAATACATTTGGATATGGCAAGAAAACTCTTGTCCTTCTTCTTCCTGCCATATGCTCAATTTACTTTGGGTCAGGCGTCCTTGTGCGTCTACTCCAAAATGGTCTAGCCTGGGTTGTCAATCGTGGAATATTTTGCTTTAAAACTCTTGCGTTCATCAAAATTTACTTAATTTATCATTAACATCATTTAATCTACCTACATAAGATGTTTTCCAAGGAAAACATCTCTAGACATCTCCCCGTTCCTTTCCGTCATACTAATCAAACAGCGACCGGAACAGAAGGCTATAAACGCTGCCTCATATATTATTCAGTGGCCGTTTCACCCACTTTTTATACGGTTCAGACGCCAGTGACGGCTCCCTTAAATATTGTATGGCAGGCTAGTTACTCTTTTACGAGTGATTGCGATCGTGTTGGCTTTCAAGGTTTTGATCAGATTTGCATTGCTCTTTTGTAATTTTGTGCGGAGTTTTTCTAAGAAGAAGAACAGTTGGACTTAGAGATTGCTCACTGCTGAGCGTCGTAATTTTATGGACGTATTGACGGATAGAGATCGCAGGATGCCTGGTAGCAGCTGGATGAGAGTTGCCGAGAATCGATGCAAATGGCATGCGGTTTGAGAGGCCTTTGTCCAGCAGTGCAGTGCAGTGGACTCCTGTAGGCTGGATGATGATGATGGATAGAAATTGTCAAAAAGTTTCTTCTTGTTGCTTCACTCTGTCATCATGGTAATGATGAACTTTGTGCAATCGCTAGTGTTTTATATGGGATCCTGCCGTTTTGCCGAAAAGATTTTGCCAAATTTTCATTACCCAAACAAATTTTAGCAACCTTTTTTTATACCAATGTAATATTTGGAATAATTTTAGTACGCACATTTTCATTTGGTCAAATGTTTACTTGGCAGATTGTTACCAAGGATAATGTCATTAAAGTTTTTGGTCTTTAATCAAATGATTTATTACAGCAAACAATATTTAGACAATAAACGTTTAGTCAAATGAATTGTTATGACAAAAAATAAAAAGGCAAAAATAAGATTTTTTTGGGAATTGTATAATTAAAAATGCAATTTTATTTTAATATAGGTAATCATTTATTAACGCGAGTACAAAATAGCAAAAGCTAGTACAAAATATTTGTAACTTACAATTTTAAATTTTTTGCAATGGACATTAGCAGATTTATTTCGGAGTATTCAGACTTGTGTTGCAGAACTCGATTAATTCTGTCGTCTTTATCCATATATTTTTTTTTCTTTTTTTGTGGCGGTTCACCTGATAGTATAATCTCAATGTCAGCTAAATTTGAAGAAACTTCATTTATTAATTCTTTAATTAAGCGATACACTCCAGGGTGGTGTTTATCAATGAGAATGTTTATTCTACGATGCCACGCCTCAGCTGAGTTTGAAGTTCTAGGTATTTGTTTACAACATGGCAACTCCAAAAGCTTGGTGGATACTTCGGTTGCGTGTTCCATGATCCGCTAACATAATTTTCGTCAAACCAATTCGCGATTTGCTTCCAATCAGAATCTTCTATACCTTCTATTAGCTTGTTAAAATATAGAATGATTTCATTTTCTGGCAAATAACTTAAAGCCAGTAAACATTTTACTTGTTTGTTAAATTTGATGTCATTTGCGTATTTCTTTGTAAGCTTATGTGCTTGAATTTGTCTGAAACAAGTCAAATTTATGGACAATAGGTTATTTATGGAACTAGTTACAGTAGGTTATTAATTTAAAAAAAATGGTTAGGTTAAAACTGTGACCACCTACGCACGAGCCGAGCGAGCGTAGCGAGCGGTGCCGCGGCAGCGGCCGGCGAGTGCCAGAAACGACTAGATTATATAGAAAAAAATATGGAAAAAAGAGATTATTTTTAGGAGGCTATCGAGAGAAATAATATAATTATAATAACATTATTATTACCTGTTTAGAATTTGTCCCAAGTGGAAAAAGCACCCTTGTAATAAAACGTCTTCAAAGTTAGATCTTATGCTTGAAATGGCTGCCTTTTCGAAATCTAATATACAGACTTTTGGCGTCATGTCAATATTATTTTCATTTCCGTATTGCATTATTAATTCGAACATTAAGTCATACGTACGTTTATCCTTGTTGGTACACATACAAAAACAAAGTGGAAATGTTTTATTGTTATCAGATAATACATTGCCATGTATAGTGTATAATTGTTTAAAGATATTTGGTGCCACTTTAAAGGTTCCGTCTAAAATCCAGTATGAACTGTGACTTAAAGTGGTCATTAAACTTAGTGTTGACATTACCAATATTCTTCTATTTTCATCATAAGTTTTATCTTTTATTATGAAATTTACACCCTTGATAGATGTTTGTGATAAATTTAGCTGGAAATGTACATCAGTTGGTTCTATTGTTACTTCTTGTTTTTTTCGTAGTCGATACATCCTCTGCTTTAGAGCCGAAGTTGAAGGCAAGTTATCTACAACGTCCAAAGGAGCATTTGCTTTGTTATTTTGTATTATTTTGCATATTTTTGTTCCAGATGAAACCTCACTTTTGATCTTTTCTATAAGGTCACTGGTTATTTTTCTCCCAGGATTTGGTTCATGATTGTGAATTTCATTGCTCTTTAATACCTTATGAATCCCATCTTTTAGTGTAGTTTGTTGGGATGCAGTACATTTAAACAATTTATTTTTCCTGTACTCACAGTACCAATAATAGGTATCATTCACTTTGTTATTATTTTCATATGTAAATCCGTTTCGAAACAACTTTACACAACCTCGTGTAGATTTAAAAATTTCACACTCATCACTACATTCACTCATCGTAAACTTTATTTACGTTATACTTTTAGCAACAATTATCTACAAAATAATATATCGTAACAATCTCAATAAACTTCCGCTACAAAACACAGTGATAGTGTTTTGCATGACTTACCCACATCGCGCGACATTTATGATTTACCTACTACCCACTTATTTACACATTGTAATTTAATTTGTATAATCTGTGCAACTAACATATAGATGCAAAATTTTTGTCATTGGCTACGCAATCGACTAAACAGAAATGGTAAGTTTAAAACTGACGACACCAAATATTTGGCTTATTTAATTTTGCGTAAAATATGTTATACCAACTGAAATATTTGACTAGATAAAAAATGGTAAAAGTACTAGTTGGTGAACAAGTTATTGTTCAAACGTTCACTTGCCAAACATAGGTTTTCGTAACAATTATTTGTAAAGAGATTGTTTGGTAAGTAATAATTTGGCAAATGAAGTTATGCGAAAATTTGTTTGGGAAGTGATAATTTGGCAATTTCTTTTCGGTAAAACAAGGGAGACCCGTTTTATATTATGACTTGGCTGACGATTTTTCTTCATCTGGTTCTATTAGATGATAGTCTGGTACATTCGTACCTCATCATCATCAACTCATCAACTAGCATTAACTAACTTTTTGACGTATTAAACCGCGGTTGGGGGCCGTGTTAGCCTCAACCGCAGTTTAATAGGTAAAAGTTAGTTGCATAAAAAAACATACAATGTTTGTTTACAAAAACACATCTCAGAACTTGGCAAAAGAAATCAAAAAATGAAAATGTAACTTGCAAAAAATAAATTGGACCAAGGTAGACTGAAAAATGTATAGACAAAACCAAATAAAATTTAGAACACTGGTGATTGCACGTCGTGATAGCCGACAAGGCAATAGGATTATGTTTCGACATAAAACTTCCCATAAATACAGAAGTCGTAAAAAAATCCTGATGCCTGAAAAACGCCTGAACAAATAACAGAATCCAAACACGTCCTAAATACTTGTCTTACTCATCTTACGAACAATCATGAAAAAAGTATTGTCACAAAAGGTGTCTTGTACGAGTAGGTGGTGCGTATAAAAAAATACGTTTTATTTATGTTACAATAGTTTATCTTTTATTTTATTTTATAGTCTTTAGGCTCGCTCTTGACCACTATCTTACCTGATGGTAAGCGATGATGTGGTCGACGGTGAAGCACGCTTGCCTAGAAAAAAACCTATTCACTTTTCACTTAAAGACCCCAAGATTGTAGCTATCGGGCAACACAGACGCTAACAGGGAATTCCACTCCTTTGCTCTACGCATAATAAAAGTGTTCTCAAAAAGTTTGGTGCTTATGCGAGGGATTCCCACCATGTACCGATGGCGCATCACCGTACGTCTGGTAGTCCGATGATGAAACGGGCTGGGCGGAATTAAATCAAGCAATTCCATCGCACACTCCCCAAAATTCAAGGCCTTGGAGTTTTGACTTTACCAGTGCCTCATTGCCGATGAGCCTCATGCCTCGCTTTTCAATCGACTCTAGTACATCAAGCTGGTAGATCCGTCCCAGAGATAAGAACAGTACTCTATGCATGTTCGAACTTGCTTTTGATATTTTGATACAAGTTGAACAGCTGTTCCGGTGTGAAGTATCTTCCGGGCGCACGGTTGGCGCAGTTGTTGAGCGATTGACTGCTGCGCTGCGTGTCGCGGGTTCGATTCCCGCACGGAACAAAATATTTGTATGACCTACAGGTAGTTGTTCCGGCTCTGGGTGTTTGTGTATGTGAGTTTATATGTTTGTAAACGCACCCACGATACAGGAAGAAATTCCTAGTGTGGGGTAATGTTTAAAAAAAAAAAAATCTTTTCACCTTTGCAAGGTTCCCCAACTTTTGGCAACCAGCTGAGCGACTGCTTGTCGGGTAAAATAGCTCAGCTGGTTGCCAACGGAGTCGAACCAAAAGGGAGGGTTATGTTTTTGACCGGTATGTGTGGTAACATACATACCGTATGTATGTTAATCTGTTCCCTCGTAACTTCTAAACTCCTTATTATAATTTGACAAATGGTGTGAATGGTGTCATTGAAAGTGTCTTGTTTGTCTGCTAGTTATAGGCTATGTGACGTCACATTAATGATGAATGAATGAATGAATATGGCGCCCTCTGGGGGGCCCGAATTCAAGAACATTTTTTTTTCCCATCACCCCAACATGTATGGTACGTTGAACAGGGATTTTAACATCACATTTTTGTCAAGTGTGAGATTGCGAGATATATTCCGTCAAAATCATGAAAACAATTTTTTTACCCGACTACGAACACCGCTATCAATATGTATGAAATACAATAAATGATTTATTACATGTAAGTTGTTTATTTAATACCCATATCAAATAGTGTGTACATAACAATTTTATATGTGAATATTTTCTTGTTTCATATATTTTAGAGCGTGATTTTTCAGTAGTCGGGTTTTAGTTTAGAACCTTTTATTTCGTACATGGCTATTTTGTTCCCAAAATGCTTCCTAATTTAGTCGAGTTATACGAACGCTAATAGTAAGTAGCATCCAATTTATTTGATATTTCAGAGTTGCTTCCATAAGAAATATTCATATTTCGTACGATTTTGTACTTTCGCCACGCTAAAAATTTATTCTGTAAAGAAAACAGGAAGCGGGTTTTCACCAAGGCCCTTTTAAACAGCACTTGAAACAATGCAAAAAGTACATTTACCTTTTCGCCACATTTACGGTATTGCTTTTTCTCGTAAAAATAACATTTACAGCATTCTCCCTTCATAAGTACACGAATAAAAGCCACCTGACCACCGAGAAACTCGCCGATGTAAACATGATCCTACTCTCGAACAAAATTGTAAAAAATAAAATGGTTTTGCCTGCGGCTTCGCATGTGTGATATGTTGATAAGAATCATCCTTCGGCTATAACATGTTTATTTTTTTATGTTTTTCATTAACATCTTACCAAATTTCATACCAAATTAAATAGAGTTCATCATCATCATATTAGCCGAAAGATCTCCACTGCTGGACATAACAAAGGTCCCACAAACAACAACAAATAGAGTTACTTTCTACTTTATATATATTTTTTCGTAACTGGATTAAGTTTCCTATTTTTTCTTCAAGAGTTTCTTTAACCAATAAGCAATCTTGTACTTAAATATATATTTTTTCAGTCTTCAGGCTGTAGAATTGGCTCTCTAGCGTGGGAATTCTAATTTAATTCTAATGTGACGGTCAAAGGGAAAAACATCAATGAAATTACCCTCCTTTACAATTCAAACTTTTGTAGCCACAATCGAAGCGTAAAATTCTACACACAAGCAGAAACAAAACGCACACACAGAAACCAAACGTACGCACGTAGAAACAAAACACACACAAAGCACGCGCCGATACAAACAGGTATTTAACCACAAACAAGGAACATTTGGAAACAACAGAGATAACCACAGAGCTACATAAGCAGTTCTCCAACTAGTTCACGCCTGTCAAACTTGTCGATAAGTTAGATGCCGCTATTCAGACCTTTTTAACTCGAGCAGTCGAACCCCAGAGGACGATACCTCGATAATGATATAAACGGTTTGTAGACCGCCGTGGAAAGTTTGGAATTATGATGTTGTTTTACTGGTTACTGTTGGTCTTATTTTCTGTTTTTGTTATCTTCGACAGTGGTAATATTTTTTGACCGTCAGTGTATTGAGGCTTTTTTTCTCGACTTGTGATATCATAAAATTTATACCAAATACGAAGCACTGTGTCTTACTTTAGTAAAATATTGGAGTTAGTTTATGTTTCTTGCCATTCAGATATTTATTGATGTGCATTTGGTTAGTATACAAGCCGATCTCGAAATAACTATTTGATTTTATCACTATGCCAAACCTCGCGACTTTTGGCAATGGACTTGCGATCTCTCTGCTCTGATCAAAGCTCTCAAAGTCAGATCTGTGATCTGACTTTGATCCAGAGCGGTAGAAGGTTAGTCAGCTAACTTAGGTATCTAATAAACTCACCATAAATAACAGTTGCCTTGACGCAAACGGGAACGAAAATAGCCATATAATAACAGATCCACATTACAGACAAGCAAACGATAAGTACAAAATTGTCAATTAATTAAACCGAAATGATATTTCCACCCGGAAGGTTGGCAAGACGGTATTGAATTACCAACAAAAAACGGTGACAAATGCTAAAAAAAAGAAATTTTGTTTTTTTGTAAAGCGTTTATTTCACTGGGTCGTTATAAATTCGTTTTTTCGTCGAATAAAATGCTGGTCACAGATGTGTAGGATAAAAGGACTGAAAAAGGATTCATACGCTTGATAGAGCGAAAAGGGTGCAACTTGCTTAAGGGCCACGAAGGTAAAAGGCGGGCAGTTCCGTTGCAGAAAATTGGACCGGAAAACCTTTTCTGTGGCTATATAGTTAGTAGTTATAGAATTGTATATCTAATAAAGCTTCTGGCAGATATTCTTCGTAGCATTTTTTACTGAATTTCAAAAATCCTAAAATAGGTTCGAACATTCATATGTTTATTTTGTAAATGTTAACAAATCAGAACCTTTTAAAGTATAAATTTTGTTAGCCCAGATGTTATTTAATGATTAAGTTAAAGTAGGACTCGTATTTTCTATACATTAAAATATGAGGGCCTTTCGATATCAAAATAGGCAAAAATAAATATTACAATGTAGAATACTTACACACACACGTGGTGTAATTTCTGGCTACCCACAAAACTTGAATATGTTGATTACAAGGTATAAAATATCAATTACCAAATTCTACGAACTGTTTTTAACAGCAAAAGGAAGCTTTACCTGAAAAAATACATCGAAACATGTTTTCTGGCCTTTGGTTCATCAAAGTTCATTAATTCAGGGCCTTATTAACGAATTCTGACAAGTTCACTGCCTCTTCTAAATGTTTTTGTTAGGAGAGGCCTTTATAAATTAAAATTACTTTTGTTTCATTTATTTAGGTTATTAGGTACCTACCGTTCTCCGTATTATTTTCTTTTTTTTTTATAATTTCTGTCGAAGGGTCGTTAGCGCCCGACTGTTCGGTATATTTGTATAGAGTTAGAAAGATAATACAAAATAATCCTTGTTGCTATCTGAAGTTTTTTGCGGGTCATTTTTATCTTGCCTACATTATTATGTCAGCTTTTTTCAATGTGTAGTGTTCAACTTATTAATATGCCAAAATTAGTGTGAACTTGTTGGTTAAACTTAATAAACAATTAAGGTAAGATTTCAAAAATGTTGCAAAAATGACTTTATCATCATTTCAGCTGATAGACGTCCACAACACAGCTCTTTTAAGCCCTCATTGACTGACCCTATGCTTCTCGTATTCAGCATTCAGCAAGACATAAGTCAACCTTGTAGGAGGCCTTCCAACACTGCGACGTTAGCGGTCACCACTCTAGAACCTTCCAGCCCAAGCGGCCATCCGTTTTGCGAGTTAAAGTACCAAAGGAAATAAATACGATGCCATCGAAAAACAGATATTTTAAATCTAATTCCGCAGGGTCCACAAACAGTCAATATTGTACTAAAAGGTTAACAAAAGCACTTCGACTTGTGTAATCTTCAATATATTCCAGTGTTGTTATTATTCATGATTTCCAAGTACATAACAGAAACTTTACCATGTTTTCAGTTAAATAAGAGATAGGTACCGAATGTAAGTGATAAGTAAATAGGTATGTACCTGAGTTAAGCAAGTCCGATTCACCCACCTAAAGTATACGTAAACCAAACACCTAAAGTATGTATGTACTTTGGCAGTAAAAAAAACCCATTTGAAAAACTTTAAATTTTGATAAAGAATTTTGTTTTATTACAAAAGGGTTTCGCTAAGTTCTAATAAAACTATGCTAGTAAGAGACATTATTTTATTTTTCCTGTAACATTATTTGCATAAATCTTTATTTATAGCGATGTTTCCTGGGTAAACAAATGATAATTATATTTAGTCCGTCAGTGAGCTAATCAAATAATATTGGACCCGTATAAATAAAAAATGACATAGATAAAGCTCATCGAAGTTCAGGGGTTGTGATGTCACTTTGTCAGTAAACTGTAGTAGTTTGTCATTGCGCAAGAAAAATATCTTTAACCATCTTCCTCTTGAAGACCTCCAGAGAAGGGCTGTCGCTTAGGGAGTGTGGGAGAGAGTTCCAAAGAAACACTGCAGTAGCAGAGAAAGAGTCATCGTAGTGGCTGGAAGTGTGTCGCGGAGGACGAAGGGAAAGAATGTGCAGTGCGATAGGGTTTATCCCTTTAGGGACGGGGTACTCAAAGCATTCACGAAGGTATTGAGGTGAATTAATTTTAAATCCATTAACAACGCAACCACGTTCTTACTTAATATATTCAAAACAAACAACCCACTCATAAAATATTTACATCTTATAACACCTCCACATAATAATATTTACCGCAAATACCTGTAATACCGCATTATACTTGAAATAATGTTCTGGAAAATGAACTGGGTACTAAAACGACAAATATTTCGAGGTTACCGCAGAACTTTAAAGTCTGAATAAAATGGGGTACGTGTAGACTCGAACGTAAAATATATTTTAGTCAAATGTACGTTTCAACATTTTCATCAGCTCAAATTGCCATGTGTTTTCGAGTGAGTACAAAAAATACAAAAAAAAATACATATTGTCTTACAATGGCAATGCCATATCATTTTGACTGATCAAAATATTCATTGCGTTATTTAAATAGTTGAGTAGAGCAATATTTCAAAATTAATTTTGTAGTTGTTTCTACACTTGCATAAAACCGAGAGGAATGAATAAAAGAAAAGGATACCTCTGCTCTGCACTTGGACAAAAAGGTAAAAATAAAGTATATTAGTAAGTGAAAACTAGAAATCTTAAAAATATTCAATAGACCTTGAATAGGCAAAACTGGATGATGCTACACCAACAAAAGCGTAACTCACGTAAAAAATTAATAAACCGACTGCAAAGGCAAAGGCTATTTACACATTCGTTCTGTTTGTCGCTAAGAAGTTCGGTTGTATGTTTCATATCTTGAAAGCTGCTAAACTGATTTTGATTTATATTGCATTATTCCCTAAGTTGAGAAATACTTAAACCAAAAAAAAAAGAATTATCATCATTCGATATCTAGTTTTGGAGGAATACATGGACACACTTACATACACTTATGAAATTTGGCAGACATGTTAAGAAGCCTACATAGAGTAACATACATGAATATTGTACAATTCCAACAATATTATATACATACGTATCGAATTGATAACCTCCTATTTTATGAAGTCGGTAATAAATAAATATAACTGAACAAACAGGTAATGTTATCGCAGGCAAGTCATCAAATCGTAGGTTCCAAAAGTAGTTGAATATACAAAAGTATATTCACAGTGTACAATATTCAAAAGTTGATAAAACAAGCTTTTAAAAGTTAAATTGATGAATTCCGGCAGATATGCCCGTGAAACCACACCTTAACACGGAAAAGTACTACGGTGTATAAATCTAACGAGTTTGCGGCCTCAAACTTATGATTGACTAATATGTAAGCCCGGTTTTGTTCACCGCCTTGTTAACAGAACTTTGTTTTGATACGTTCGAACTTCAGGATAATTCACCTCGAGGAGTTTAAAACGGTGTTTTTAACGAATATCATTGTTGTGTTGTTTGAAGGTAAGATTAATCATCTGTAACTTTTAGACTGATACAAGTTATTTGGATAAAAATAAAAGGTGCCTAAGGATTTTCAGTTGGTTTGTTTCTGATTTTTTGAAACAAATAGGCCAGGTAAAATGTGTCAAATACAAAAAAATATATTTAAAAATGTAATAAAACCCGTGACACAAAAACCGCTAAAAAGCAAAAAATAAGCCTCGTACTTACGACTGGGAACCGCCAATTTCATGTTTTTAAACTATATTTATTATAGTAATAGACACGCTTCAATCGACAATCTATCAAAACACATAATAATGACATCGTCTTGCAAAAACCTAGATTCAAAGAGTAAAATGTGGGTAACTTTTAAACGGCTGAACCGATTGTATTCAAACATGCTTAAGAACACTCTCGACAAAGTCACCATTCAAATAAAAACAACTGAATCAAAATCGGTTCATCCGTTTAAGAGCTATGATGCCACAGACAGACACACAGATACTCCTCTATATTCGCCGGGGGTAAAAATACTCTCTTTCACACAGTCCATCCATCGCTGCTTTAAGGTCGATGCATACGTAACATATGGGTTTCCGGACGAAACGAGTCGATATGCTTTGAAAATATCGTTCCTCCAAAATACGAAGGGACGACACGTCACCGTTCCGTCCATACACACATGACGTATGCTCTTTCGTATAAATTTTGTATGAATCAATATTTTCAAAAAGCATCGTCTCGTTCCATCCGGATTAAAACACGATACGTATGCAGCGACCTTTAATCTCCATCTACTCTTATAGCCATCGAAATTCATACTTAAAACTTTTTGCATATTTTATGCATATTTCATGCTTTTTATGTTGCATTTTGTCCGGTCCGTACTCATTTCTTATTCAATTCATTCGCGTAACACCGCACATCCCTCTTAGCATTCTCGTCTACGCTGCATGCAATTTTTTTAATTTTTTATTTCTTTCTTTCGTACCTACCATAGCCTGACATTCCGATCCACATAAGACAACAGAGGCCAAAACGTGTCATTCGATATAAGTGATGGCGATAGTCATCATCATCATCATCATCACTGCATCATCTTTTTAACGTTACCACTGCTGAGACACAAACCCCCTCTCTGTGAGAGAGGGAATGGGCCATAATCCATCACGCAGGCCCAGTGCGGGTTGGTGTATGTCACGTCTTCGAATTTTTGGTTCTAGGACATGCCGATTTCTTTACGATGTTTACGATGAAATAATTTACACAAAGTAATGCGCCTGCCTGAGTTTATCGGTGCCATTACCACTGGGCCACCACTGCTGATGCTGATGGTTGAAATGCCAAATGTAAGGGATTGATCCTTTGGTCACGTGAACAAACCCTTTCCTTCAATGACTTCTCCCGCTCAAGCGGTGGGCTTGTAAGACTTTTAGTATCTAAAACCCACCCGTGTTCCTTCAGTTGCTTGTGCCAGGGCCGCGGTTAGTCTCTTTCAAATTTATCCGCGACACAGACAGGCATCGGCCCTAGCGGACCTCGTAAATTTTTGCTGACATCTCTTTGAGGCGCGCCTGGAACACTACGTGCCGTCGACTCATGTCTGGTCCTTATCGGACGACGAGCTACCCATTACTCGCCATCCGCAAGCCCGCGTCTACGGTGGCCGGGAATCGGCTTGCGTCTCGCCTCCTCCTTCACGAGCAATACAGCTTTGCAGAAGGAGGTGACACCTTCCCATTCCCTCTTGCCCCATACCATGGCCTGAATTGGGGCACGTGATCAAACCCAATGCTTAAAAATCTCATACATTTATGACATTTTTCCAATCGCTTTCGCGACGCTTTTGTTGATAGAACGCCTTGTCTAGAGGCTTGCTTTTGAGTTTTATTGGAATGCGAGACAGTGGCCAGGAGGACTCTACGCCCACTTATTGCGCACTATCCCTTTATCCCGCTAGACCCACTATGACGCATTTATCTACCTGTATACAAGGGCCGTACTATAAAATGTCAACGCCACCACAATTCCGCTGCGAAAAAGGGATAGTGATATACGCCCCTCATATTAAAATGCAACTCAGACTGCTTACAATTAAACAAAGGATTTGAATCCTCCTTAGTACAGTACTTAATACAACTCTTCCTGCTTTTACACGGTTGCAAATCAAAGCGAGCACCACAGGATTATTCAATTCTAAAAAACAATGTAAATGATAACTTACTCTCTTAGAAATATGAGACTCCTCAAGTCCAACATCACAGTCCCTCTGTCACAGTCGAAACATGACAGTTTTGATACGTCAAAGTAAGGCCCCTGTACCGTAAAACTTAGTTACAGTACCGTTATACCACCAGCAGAATAATACCTTATATTTAACAATCCACGCACGTCACAATTTAATATCATTTCACTAAACTAATTGCTAGTAACAACAACTATGAACAACTGCGGACGTGGCGGGTAGTTTCAACTCGTTCAGCTAATCACCATAAATTGGTAGAGTACAGTTGGTAATTAGTGCTGTACTGGTGACTGGGGAGGTTTTTAGTTTATTGAAGTAGTTAGAATAACTAGAATTCGATGTATTGTAAGTGGTGTAGAGTACGTTATACTAGATTCATTGTGTGGTTGCGGTTAGCGTGTGATGGGAATTCGTGTCTGTGAATTATAGAAAATGTAGTCTGTCTGAACAATCAAGTTTCTCTTCGCATCTTGACACAGACGATTGCAGTGATTACGTAGAGCTTTGAAATGAGCAAGATTTGATCCGTGGCTCTTCGCCTTGTCCTTACAAGCAATAGCGTCTTAAATGAGAGTAGGTACTCATCCACGGAGCAGGATCACGCTTAACTTTAACTCGCCGACGCGAATTAAAAAGTTGACTTTATCATCGACACTGGCGCTTTCGAAGACGAGAGACCAGTCGATATCACCTGCATCACGCTTCAACGCCACCCAGATCAATACCATTACTGTTACGCAAATAACAGACTTGAGGTTTACGTTTAGGAGGCCGGATACGATAAGAGAGATAGATGAGGTCATGGTAAGAAAAGGTTGTAGTAAGTTGCCCAAACTCAGCAACATTGTGAGGGGAAGAAACAATCATAAGATCAAGAAGAAAAGGCGTGCAGTTGTGAAAGTTGTATGTGGTATACAACGTATCTTTAGTGTGTTAACAATTATATTATGTGTGTGTTGTTATTTTTTTGTTTGTTTCAGTCCCGTACTAACCCAACAAGTGTCTACAGTATTGATTTTTAATTTTTGAAGACCTATCCATAGATACCCCACACGGGTTTGATGAAAAATAATATTTTTTTTTTGTGAAAATCTTAATGCGGTTCACAGAATACATCAACTTACCAAGTTTCAACAGCATAGTTCTTATAGTTTCGGAAAAAAGTAGCTGTGACATACGGACGGACAGACAGTCAGACATGACGAATCCATAAGGGTTCCGTTTTTGCCATTTGGCTACGGAACCCTAAAAAGGATTTTAGGCGGGATTTTTTTGAGTTAAGTTTAGTGGCTGTTTTAATTATTCGCAAATTGATTCCTAGTGAACATTGTTATGTAAAATTGGTGTAGTTCTGTGTCTCAAGTGTTTACGCAAATTAAAAAAAATCAAAATCATTGAAACAGGTGCTATCTTGGTAAAATGAAGCTGAGAGTGTTATTTTAGTAATGATACTGCAGCAAAGCTTGGCTATAAGACATACTCATATACATAGACAGACATATTTTGAGGCGATGATAGCTCAGTGGTAGTGACGTCGGATACCGAGACGAAGGTCGCGGGTTCGAATCCTACAATGAGCTTGAGCTTTCGGTGAAGGAAAACATCGTGAGGAAACCATAGCACGGTGGTAGGGTACTTTGTAGTACCCGCCTGGCTGGCAACCACCCTCAAGTTGAAAATCTGTCGCCAAGCACCTTCCGGTGTGTTCCGACAGCAGCACTTGAGAGCCAGTTCCCTTCTAGGCTTTGTGTGCTTACCACCATCGGCCACATCATCACTCACCACGGTGAGATTGTGGTCAAACACAGGCCTACACATAGTAAAAAAAAAAAAAAAAAAAAATACTCGTTATATTTGCTGCCAAATATTCCAAAAAAACATTGGAATGTGTTAGTATTACATCCGCTTTCTAATGCAAAACAAAGGTTTTGTTCAAATCGGCTGTATTACTGTATAAAACAAAACGTGACACTGGCTAAATGCACAAAACGGGTGAAGCCAAAAAAAAAGGACCAAACGTTGGAACGCATTACCCCGTTCCTCATACCTCAGCAGAATTGTTCTGATGTATTTAGATCAAGCATTGGGGGTATAGGGACTGTGTGGTCGCTGGATTAACCACAACACATTTAGATAGCAATCCAAAAAGACTGTCATATTGGCTTCGCATTTTGGACTTCTTGACTATAGCTGGCATACTAGTCACTTTACCTAACGAAGGACAGGACGTGGCATTCCGAGCGACAACTTAATTAGGTTAAACAATTTAATGTCTAACTTTAAACAAATGAATTTCCAAAAGCGTTTTATTAAACAAATAAAATTAGAATTCTTGGCACTCAAATTGCTTTCTTGATTCCTCATAATATCGTACCGGTTCTAACGAACTAACTTACAAAATAACTCATCCTTTGACGTCAACAATTGCAGCAAGAAACTATTTTATTTACTTTCAAAGATATCTGTTTCAGTTTCGTAGTACCTAACATTGTTGCTAGTTTCAGAACTTTTGTCATTATTCGCATAAGTTTCTTCGCGAGCTAAAAGTGGACATTGCCAAGTAATTGTTATTAAAACTGCTATATTCAGAAGTACTTAATTTATACTTATGTTAAATTATGATTATATTTTTCTGGATTTTATAGTGTTAGTTATATTTAGTGATAGTTACCATTTGTGTACCAAAAAACTTAGTCTAGATTTATGTATATTCTTGAAATTCCTCCATCATTATTACCAGAGTCTTTAAGTCAATGGTGAATAACCTTTTTTCTAGGATACCGTTCTTCATCGTCGAACACGTCATCGCTTTACCATTCGATTATTTTTAGCGTTATTTTTTTTAAACGAATAATTGTACAAAAGCTGCTTTTCCTCCATAAATGTGCGAGGATGCGTAACAAGGGATGTGCTTGTTAAAAACCAATAGAATCACTTCAAATTTCAAATTAGAGAGAGGCTTATTTCAAATTTGAGTTCTAATGGAAACGGCTAAGCCACGCGAGGTTTTTGTACATACAAATTTGCACAGATCTTTCGCAACACATCCACGAGAAATGTGTTGCGTGGGATGTGTGCTAGGGATGGACGCGAGCAGAGTTGCCAGTTATAGCGGATTTCATCATTGTTTAGCAACAAAAACATAAAATAAAATTTGCAATCCTTTTTCCTTTGCACTGGGATGCAAACCAAGACCACGGGGTCTTGGTTTGCACTGTGGTTCAAAAGTCGCTAAAATTCGTTGAATTATTTTTTATCGCTAACTCATATTTTTTTGTCGCTAATCCGCTAGGATTAGCGAATGTCGCTAGAACGGCAACACTGGCCAGCACTCGGGCAATGGAACGCGCGCTCCACTCTCACCACACCTCATTTGAAACTAGCTCGCTGCACATCCTAGCACCGTCCATCTACGCACCGTTCCACAGCGTCACTACCATGTCACTACGGATCCACGCACCGCTCAGTGGCCTAGCACAACTCTGGTGGAAATGCAGCCTAACCGATTACTATTTGGTCAACAAAACTATTAGTTCACATTATAAGAACACCGAGCATTACCCAATACATAATAACTTGTCCTTTCCATTTCCCCATACTTAAAATAATGTATGTTAACTTATACAATAACAAATATATTAACCTAGTATAACACAGTTATTATTCAAATTTTATAACGACTCATATGACGTACGGGTTCTATTTCGTGGGTTTAAATAGCCCCATTAGACATGCTATATCGTAATTATGTATTGTGTGGGTGTGTACTTAGTAGAATGTATTCTTGTACCTGATTATCTATTATTAAAATATAATTAGAATTTGCCTAAACCGGGAGGATTAGAGGGAAGAAAGGGATGCCTTTGCCCTGCAGTGGGAAAGAATAGGCTTTAAATAAATAAATAATAATAATTAGAATTTCTCTTGAATTGAGTATCCAAGCCTCACAAAATTATACTTAAAACTTGCGACTATGATATTAAAACAGATGTGAGTTAGTTGGTTGCGCTTTCACGCCGTGGTGTCTTAAAGGATTTGGAGGAAACTTGGCTTATGTGTTCACCGTAAGCTTTTAATTCTTTAATTATATTTTTTTTATTTCAGAAAATCTTTGCCTTTGGATTAGGACACAAGATACTTTTCTCTCTTCTCTTCTCGATCGAAATAATGTTCCCTTGAGCTCGAGGATAAAGCCGCTGACAGAAGATAGTACAAAATAACACAAACAATAACATTTAACAGTGGATCACCGTTGCGACAACTCATGACCCAACAGCGACCCACGCACACACAGTGCATATGTCTCATAATTATGCTTAGAATCAAGCAACTGTAGCAAGACATAGTTTAAAAAAAGCCACAAGTCAGTGGGTGGAGTGAAAGAAGATTAGGTCAAAAACATGGCAAATACTTGACTAGAGATTAAATTTAAACGTTAATCAAAAACAGTCACATATTCGTACAAAATATGCGATTGACTAAGCACTATAATTATAAAATCCCTCTTCCTGTATTTCTCACAATCTATATCTTGTACCCAAAGGATTGCTGCCAACCAAAACCCACTTAAAAGCCTCCAAACACACAGCCACAGCTCCCACATCCCTTAACACACGTTCACTAATTACCATAATGGGGCCAGGTTGTACCAACAAGCTCTTAAACAACTTGTAACTAAAATTACGTCAACAGTTAACGTACATAACCAAACAGATTGTAGCATCCCCTAGGGAGACTCTCACACCGTACTGTATCTTTACATCGCCGTAATCGGTGTTAATTTTACCACGGAAGAGATGGTTTAATTTGTTTGTGCGTAAAGGTGCTTTTCTAGAAAATAACTGCGAGGTAGCGAGAGTGTGCGTGGATAATTTCTTCCAGTAGGATCACTTAAATTTCTCAACCGGGCTATATATGAGAGAGTGAGGGAGACTGCACTACATACTGCGATACAATCCTCGCATCACTTCAGTTTGACAGCTTCGCTACACATATTCACGCTGGCTCGCTATCTTGCTCATCTTTGGTGGAAAATCACCTTAAATCTATAATATAGATTTCACAAATAATAGCCAGTCAGCATTGACTATATTCGTGTTGGCTGCATAAAGTGTTTCACGATAATTTGTTTTGACAGATTATTTTTAGATATAATACTTTGGAATGTCTAGATACTTTTTAATCACAGATGCCGAACAAAGCCTCTTTTGAGAGTGATTCTTATTAATCGTTTAGTGCCTGAAACGTGACGTGGACCAATGGTTTTTTAATTGTTTCGGTTATTAAGGCACTCAAGGGAGTAAAATATCAAATTTCATTCATCTGTGCTTCATATATACCTACCTAATAGAACGGATAGAATTATACTGAAAAGATGGGTTTCAGGATAATTCTACTAATAATCTAACATCGACAAGGCGAATTATAGGCTATCATTTTGGCCTTAATATTGAAGTCAATTTTCATCATAACATAAAGCCGTTATTTGGAACAATCATGAATTTAATCTAACATTTAAACAGGTCATTATTTTTATCAAGGTGTCTAGACTTACACGTGCGGTATTAAAGATATTACAGAGTAGTATAACAACGCTTTTCTTAGAAATTGCTAGTTATAATGTAATGTAAACAAATTCTATAAAGTAAACAATACTCTAGACAAATGTACTGTTTACACTTTACAGTGTAAACTTAACCATCCAGGACCTGAACGTGGCAAATGACAGAGCGGTCCAGGTGGCTACATACTGGTCTACAAAATTTGAGATTAGTTGAGTCAAAATTTGAGTTTATCGACGAAGAAGAAGAAGTGTAAACTTATGTCGTGACATTGTTTGATTGTAAAATGGTTAATGCGAGCGGCTGAGCAGCACACATGTCGGCTGTCATATAGACGGTATATGTGTCAATAACATAAGTTACGCGGACTACATGGTGTTGCTCAGTCCATCGATGAGCGGACTGAGGCAGCTGCTTGGGATCTGCGAGACATATGCGGAGGTGCACGGCCTTAAATACAACTCAAAAAAGAGTGAGGTGTCAGTGTTTACGGCACCTAAACAAAAGCCCCGTCGTATACCTCCAGTATATCTCAACGGCGTAGTACTTAATGTGGTGAATACATTTAATTACCTAGGTCATATTATCACCAGTGACCTACGTGATGATGGCGTCATAGAGCGCGAGCGTAGGGCGTTGGCTGTGAGGAGTAATATGCTCGCCCGTAGGTTTGCTCGTTTGTCAAAGTGAGTTTATTTATGGCGTTCTGTCAGTTCTTCTACACGAGCGGCCTGTGGGTGTCATATACGGGCCGAGCCTACAACGTCCTAAGCGTACAATACAACAACGCTTTCAGGATGCTATTGGGATTGTATCGACGTTGCAGTGCATCGGGAATGTTTGCTGCAGCTCGTACGGACGGCTTTCATGCTATCATGCGTAAGAAAGCAGCTTCCTTACTGCAACGCTTGCGTAGCACTCGGAATGGCATCCTGAAAATGATTGTTGGCAGAGCGGACTGCCCCATCCAAAGACACTGGGTGGAAATAGGTATAGGTTTACTTTAAATAGATTTAAGTACCTACTAATAATACTAACGTATCATTTGAGCACAATCTGTTACTAATTATACTAACAACTTATGGACTGTTATAGGTCTGAAATAAAGATATTTTATTTTTATTTTATTTTAATCTATGTCGGTGCCAAAAGCAAACATCATTAAGGTTTGGGAAAGTTAATAAAATTCCAAGAAAATATTTTGAATTTCTTCTCCTAAGCGTTTTAATTTATCAATAACAGAGGTTTCGTTTTTTCAAGTTGAGACTTTGTGACAGGAAAATGAAAAAATGTAATGAAAAAATATTTGAATACCAAAATTCAGAATCTTGTAGGTAGGTTAACATCTGTGAATGACAATAAAAGATACAGTTATGGGTTCAATTACACTCTACCAAAACAGCTGCGGCAATTTTTTTTGTAGGCACTTTTTATGGTTTGTGGGTATAATCTATACTTTAATTTCTATACAACATATTAAATCAGTTGTGGTTAATTTGACTTCTTCTACAAAAACTAGCCAATTGAGTTTTGGGAGAGTAAGACTGCACTTTTGACCGTTGACTATACATTGTGTTAACAAAAGCAAGAACAAAAAGGCGTCGATAAAGTCATCATCATAATCACAAGCAGCCTGTCTTCTCCTGTGGCTATGCTCCTGTGCCAATAACTTCATCCAGGTTCTGCCCATAATGGCAACAATGTCGTCTGCTCATCTCGCCGTTAGACTGAATAGTATCAGCAAATTCAAATTGTCTTCATCTTCCTGCCCTTATCCCATGTTACTTGGGGTCGGCGCAACACATTTTCTTCTTCCATATCGTCCTGTCCTCCGTCACGCTATCACTGACTCCCTTTTCATTCATGTCACTCTTCACACAGTCCATCCATATTTTCTTTGGCCCTCTCCACTTTTATATTCATAAGACTTTTAGTACTTAACATGCGTATCATCCCTCCTCATTACACGACCATACCAGGACAAACGGTTTCCTTTCAACTTTTCTGTCATTGGCGGCACTTTCAAAGTTTCTCTAATATTATATACATCAAATTCAAATTTTATGGGATTGAAAAGCGCTGGCGAAATGTCACGTCATACGTTTTGAACTTTTTCAGAAACGTTATTGCTTTTTAAGTATGTCACAGACCAAAATGAATGTTACACCACCATGTGAATGGTTAAACTATTTAGGGTTAGCGATAAACAAATTTAAATTGACTGCCAACTTTACTTACTGAGAGATCCAAACAGATAGGACTATTTACGTACCAAGTCAAACATTTGTTGGCAATTAAATTTAAATTTTGAGTCTTTAGTGTATTCATGATATTGCCTTACAAAAAGTTTTCAAGAGTGAACAGTTTCAAAAGGGAAACGGTTTATTAGTAGGAATAGTTGCCTCCTTTGTAAAAAATATATTTTCAGAATCTCTTGGAAGGTTTTATTAAAAGCCAATTCTGGAAACATTTTGAAGAACTTTTATAATGGCTTTTCGAAAAAAATTGGTATAAATAAAATCTAAATCTCAATCTCAGCCTCCAGCATTATTTGGATTTTAACAAGATAAGTAAATTCTAACATCAGTTGTCATATAATCCCGTAAAATTAACACTTCGCTAACACAACTTTAATTCTGTTATATCTATTTTGAATCACAATAATATGTAAGTAAAATGATTTTGCTTTTTCAACAACAAAAAAATAAAATAATAAAAAAACAAAAAAAAACAAAAACGAGAAAACAACATAAGACCTGAAAGAAAAAAAAAATGTGATATCTACCAAGCCAGACTGGGCCCGCGTAGTGGATTACGGCTCACCCCTCTCACTGAGAGGAAGTATGTCCCAGCAATGAGAACATAATACGCTAATTTAAGGTAAAAATAAGCTATAACTATCAAACACATATATTTGTATTTAAACGTAAATTTCTGAAGAAAAATAGCTCATCGATAATGAAAAACGGCACCACGGACTGTAAAATAAATGTAGTAATTTTAATGAATTTTCATTAAAATTAACGACTCAATTAGAAACACAATTCAGTCAAATATTATTCTTGAGGAGCCTCGATTTGTATTAAGTAATATTGTAATTAATATTAAGGCAGAGGAAGTTATAATTTACGAATAGAATAACTTTGGGTGCGAATATAATTATTTAAATTAGTAAACGCCTTTTAGAGAACGTTCTCTCTGTTCCGTTTAATTTTTATTCATGTTAGTTAACACGTGAAAACATTGATTTGACGTGACTGAATGTTATGAATGTTATGTATGACTGACAGTGAAGAATCTCCTTCTGTGAAAATAGCTCCATCAAAAGAACTGTTAAACAAACATGGATATATGACGTTACCTAGTACAACAGCGTGACATTTTTGAGCGTTGCATATTATTAAAAAGCAAATCTGAGTATTTAATATAAACACAATTATAAAGTATTGGTTATTTGTGAAAAGTCTGGCAGTACTAATACTGGAAGAAAGATAAGTTATCGCGAACTTTTATCCTGCACGGTTCCTAATTCACGGGAGCAAAGCCGCGAAAAACGCTAGTTTTTTATAAAACAATAACAATAAGTGAGACCAAAACAATACAATTACACTGCATCTCTGTTAAATAAACAGTTACATGACGTCACCGAGTACAGCAGCGTGACAACGTTATTTGTGTGACGTGACGTGCGCGTCCGCAACGCTCGCGCCGTGACTAATAAATGACATGCGGTTTCAAGCTGCAGTGTTCCGTAAATATTTACATGTCTTTGTGTGACTTGATGTAGAATTTACGACTTCATTTGTACGTTTAGTTTATAAACGTGATGGATGAATTTCTTGGGGAACTGAAGTTGTTCCAATGGTGGATTTACACCATTGGAACTTTATCCTAGTTTTATATGTTATTGAATGGCAAACAAGGACTTAAGGCTCCGCCGCTTATGGACAACTGCAATATGATGAGTGAGTGAAATGAATATGATAAGAGACTGCAGATCCACATCAGTCTCTAATGCATTTAATTTTCTTAATGGTGGATCCAAACCCAAGGTCGGAACATAGCGTCGCTGCGTTGCTTGGCACCAAAAAGAGAATATCTTAATAACTTGATAATTTTTGTCTTGAACTTAAGAATTGCGGATTTTGCCTGTTATTTTAGTAATGCGTTTTACGAAAATATTAAATTTTTGTCATGTCCGCTGCAGTTACCAGTTACCACATGCCTCTCACGCACCTTGGTATCCCCTCCATCGACCACTGCGCGTATCTTTCTAGTAATTTATTTTGATTTCATGTTTAAACTTATGATGTATTTTGAATGAAATGTTCGATTTCAAAAATTCAAAAACAAAACTACGGGTACTGAAACAGCATTTACTTTCAAGGAATTTATTCGGATAAGGATAAATACTAAGATATATAAGGGTCCACATATATAAGGGTCAGGTTCCGGTGTTTACTTACGTCAGTCACTTTGCAAAACGTTCCCCTGTTTTATTTAAAAAGTGTACGGATTTATTAAGATCTACTTACAAAAGTGCCGTTCTGAAGATTATTTTGTGTTAATGTGCATTGAATCACAACAGAAAAACAACAAGATCCCTCCAATAATGACTACTCGAAGGCATAAAACATCTCGCCGAAGTTGAGGTTATCTGTCAAAACAGCATACCAGAATTACCAACCTAATAAAAATTAAAAAGTTTGCGTTCGGAAACATAGAAAAATTTACTGAGCTGCGTTTTGTTATTGCACGATGTCTGCACAATTGTCACCTGAGATGTCACTGCTTTTGTCTAAAATGGCAGACCAACTTAATGTTCAAACGAACACAATAGCTGAAAATATTACCACAGCTATACTACAGAAGGTCGACGAAAAAATTAAACCTATTATAGAAGAAAATGGGAAACTGAAAAACGAAATTGAGAAACTAAACAGAAAAATTGAAATCCTTGAGATGAATGGATGGATGGGAGGATGAATGGATGGATGGTTGGATCCTTGGGATGGGTGGGGGGAATGGTTGGATGATGGTCGAGGAGGAGGAGGAGGAGGATGGATGGAGGACGTAATAATCCATGGGGTCCCAGAATTGAAGGACGAAAATCAGGAGGATTTAATAACCTTGGTAACATCTACACTAACGGATATAGAGGTGCAGCTTAACCAAGAAGAAATCGATAGAGTCCAGAGACTGGGCAAAAAAGGAAATAAAGACGGTAAGATAAGACCAATTCTTCTTGCTACCACGACCCTTGGCAAAAAGATCCAGATTCTGAAAAACAAAAAGAAAATGAAATCCAATACTTATATAACACATGATTTACCCAAGGAAACCTATTTAAAGAATAAAGAAAACAGAAACAAGGGGAGAAATGAAAATGAAAACGAAAAAAGGAAAAGATCTGAAACTCCAAGTCCCAAGAACGAGAGTGATAGCACTAAAAACGACCCAAAAATGAAGAAGCTGGATGCTTTTCAGTACTTACGGGGGCCATCAATCTCGTTCTCAGACAAGACATCAAACAAAAATTAGAGATCAAGCACCACTAACCGGACAATCACAGCAACATGAGAAACGATTAACAACAAAATGTCTCCCAGCACGGCTGGTCCCCGCGGGAGAACTAGACCACCACCCTCTAACTAAAAGATGTGAAGTATTTAACATTGCAACACTAAACACGAGAACTCTTAGGACACCTGAAAGCTTGATGGAATTTAACAAAGCTCTAGAAGATATAAAATTCGACATACTGGGTATAAGTGAAATGAGAAGACTAGGCGAAAAAATTGAAGAATATACAGATTATATCTTATATCACAAAGGTGAAACAGCAGGCCAGAGAGGAGTAGGGTTTTTGATTAAATTGTACCTAAAACAATATATACAAGAATTTATTGGAATTTCAGACAGGTTAGCAGTACTTAACATTAGACTGCCGGGCTATAAAAAGCTTTGGTCAATTATACAAGTATATGCCCCAACTGAGCAAGCTGAATTGTCAGTGTTAGAGTCGTTCTATGAAGAGATGTCATTAGCAATAAAAAATAACTCAGATAAATTTATTATCTTAATGGGAGATTTTAATGCACAAGTGGGGTATAGAAAAAATATCGAAGAATATGTCCTTGGAAAATTCGGTCATGGTAAGAGAAGTTGCAATGGCCAGAAACTTGTAGAATTTCTTATGGAACATAATTTAATACTACTGAATTCAATTTTCAAGAAAAATAACAAAAAGAAATGGACTTGGATTTCCCGCGATGGATCATACAAGAACGAAATTGATTATATAATAAGCAATCATCCCAGAGCATTTACAGACACTGCCGTTATAAGTAAGCTAAACTTTAACACAAACCACCGCATGATACGCTGCTCCTTACGAAAGTGGCCCCTTAAAACCTCTAGAAAATACATTAATACCAACCGATTTGAAGACCAACTGAGAGATCTACAAATCACAAAGTACACAGAAGAAACAAAAAATATTGCAACGAAGGATTTAACAGTGACACAGAAATATGATATACTAGAGAAAAAAATACAAAACCATCTGATTTCAAACAGGAAAGAGAATAGTAAAAAATATCAACTTAGCGACCAAACTGTTCAACTGATAAGGGAAAGGGAAGAACTGATAAAGAACCAAGTAAAAAAAGGCAATTTAAAATTAATAACAGAGGCAAGTAAAAAAATAAAAGTTAGCATCAGAAGGGACCGTAAAATCAAAAGACTACAAACCCTAGAATACCATATACAAAAAACAGGTGGTGTCAAAAAAGCACTAAAGGAACTACGGGAGGCAGGAAAAGAGTGGATACCAAAACTTAAAAGGAGGTCAAAGATCACTACACGTAGGAAGAGCATCAGTGAATTAGC
Source organism: Anorthoa munda (assembly GCA_945859665.1). NCBI lineage: Eukaryota > Metazoa > Arthropoda > Insecta > Lepidoptera > Noctuidae > Anorthoa > Anorthoa munda. The sequence goes on along the minus strand of OX243905.1, from coordinate 25,165,077 downwards.
AACAGACTTCTACCGTCAACTATACGCAAAACATACACCAAACATAGCAAGAAAAAGACATGCCGAATCAATATTTGAAACCACTCTAGAAACCGTACCTTCAATTTTACCAGAAGAGGTAGAGAAAGCAATTAGGAGTCAAAAGGTGGGAAAATCTCCTGGACCAGACAGAATCACAAATGAGCTGCTGCAGGGATCAATAGAAGAACTGATACCCATTCTAACTCAAATATTTAACGAGATTCTGAGGAGCGGTGATATTCCTGAAAGATGGGCTAAATCTCACATCATCTTAATACACAAAAAAGGCGATAAAGAGTATATTGAAAATTATAGACCAATTAGCCTAATGTCAAATGTGTACAAGATATTTGCAAAGGTCATACTGGATAGAATGAGCCCAATGTTGGATGAACAACAGCCGGTTGAACAGGCAGGTTTCAGAAAAGGGTATTCGACTATTGACCATATCCATACAGTCAAACAGGTCATTGAAAAATATAAAGAATATAATAAAAAGATATATATTGCCTTCATTGACTACGCTAAGGCTTTCGATAGTTTAAGTCACGAATACATATGGGCAACTCTAAAGCAACAAGGAATTCCAGCAGCATACATTAACATCATTCGAACCATTTACGCCAACAGCAAGGCTAGAATTCAATTGGAATCTCTGGGAAACAAATCAAATCAAATCAAATCAAATGTATTTATTTCAACTAGGCCATTATGCGGCACTTTTGAACGTTAAAAAAAATTTACATGTTATAAAAAATTGATTCTACCGTGCATTCGGAAATGTAGGTTGATATGGAGAAGAATGCACAAGAAACTCCATACTTACTCTTTTATAAAAAATAAAGGCTTTTTACAATATTAACGATGAGAGAACGATGCACCCAGCACTACTATACTAAATATAGGTATAAAGTATTACAAGCACTAACAGGTAAATCCCTTCACTTGATAAATAGGGACATGGTTCTCACATACTTACAAATATTGCAAACATAGGTAAATTACCTAATTCAACAACAACGGAACAGTGTGCGAGTCAATTTTTTAAACAGATAGAGAAGAAAATAAATAAAAATAAAGCGTTACTATAATAATTATGAATATTATTATACCGTACACAAATTAACCATTTTGATAGTTTCTACACTAAAGATTGCCCTACGGAGCAGGACCAGCATGTTTCCAAGCATTCTTATCTTGAATATAATCATCTAATTTGTAATATGCTTGTTTACAAAGTGTGCTTTTAATTATTGTTTTAGATTTTCTTTCATTAAGTTTTAATATCTCAGAAGGAATTTTGTTATAGAATTTAACACAGTACCCCATGAAAGATGTGTGTACTTTCGCTAATCTATAAGATGGCTGATCTAACTTATCTTTATTTCTAGTATTACAATTGTGTCTATCACTAATTTTACTAAAGAGATTTAAATTTTTCCTTACATACATAATATTTTCATAAATGAATTGGCAAGAAACTGTCATAATATTAATCTTTTTAAATAGCTCCCTAAGAGATTCTCGATGACTTAACTTATAAATGGCTCTCACTGCTCTCTTTTGCAATATAAATATTGATTCAATGTCAGCCGCCCGACCCCACAGTAAAATACCGTATGACATAATGCTGTGAAAGTAACTAAAATAGACCAAACGCGCGGCCTCCACATCCGTCAACTGTCTTATCTTTCCAACAGCATACGCGGCCGAGCTCAGGCGACCCGCAAGAGATGCTATGTGAGGCCCCCATTGCAATTTATCGTCCAGAGTGATTCCCAGGAAAACTGTTTGATTTACATAGTCCAGCTTTTCCCCATTCAATAAGATGTCGCATTCGCTACTATTGACATTCGGCAATGTGAATCTAATACATTTGTTTTTTTTTTCATTTAGTACCAAATTGTTTGCCGTGAACCAAGTTTGGACCTCATGAATAGACTTATTCACATCATCAAGATTTTGTGACCGCCGATCTATTTTAAATATCAAAGATGTGTCATCAGCAAATAACACGATCTTCGGTTGATTTTGTAATAATTGGGGCAAATCGTTTATGTAAACTAAAAAGAGGAATGGACCCAATATAGAGCCTTGAGGAACGCCCATTGTCATTTCAGACCCTAGAGAATTTACGCCGTTTACCTGAACTTTAAATTGTCTGGCTTTCAAATAAGATTTAAGTAATTCAAGGGCCGTATGTCTAACCCCATAGTGCTCGAGTTTCAACAATAGTGTCTCATGGTTAACGCAATCGAACGCTTTCGAGAGGTCGCAAAAGATTTCAATGGCGTCTTGTGCTTCTTCCCAGGCGTTAAAGATGTTCTTTATTAGGGTCACACCAGCGTCAGTTGTGCAACGCCCTTTGGTGAAACCGTACTGTTGATCATGCAAGATGGAATGTTTGTTAAAATGACGCAACAATTGGTTGAGCATTAACTTTTCGAAGACTTTACTAAGAACCGGCAGAATTGACACTGGCCTATAATTATTGGCTTCTTTGCTATCCCCGGATTTAAACAATGGAACTACTTTACTGTGTTTCATAAGGTCCGGAAAAACTCCTTGATCGACACTTGTGTTAAATATGAAAGCTAAATAGGGCGCAATAGTTTCAATGATTGATGTACATACTTTTACAGATAGTCCCCAAAGATCTTCTGTTGATTTAATTTTAAGATCTTTAAAAACTTTTAAAATAGCCTGGGGGTTTGTATGTTGAAACTTAAACTCCGAAGGGCACGCATTTACATTCTTTCTAAGTAAGGCAGCAGAGAGCGTGGGTGAGGAGTTTAAAGCTGCTGTAGTTTTATGAGGAATATTAACAAAAAAGTTTTCAAATTCCTGAGCTACCTCTACATCTGATTGTATGGGACCATGTGCAGTCGCTAAAATAATTTCACTATTACGCTGTTTTTTTCTACCTGTTTCATTATTTATTATTTTCCAGGTAGTTTTTATTTTATCGCCTGCTGATTTTATTTTATTGCTTATATACAGCGCTTTAGCTGTTTTGCATGCATTTTTAAAGGTTTTTGAATAATTCGCAACATATTTATCAAAGCTTGTATTATTCATATGTTGCTTTAGGCCATAAAGTTCATATAGATTTTCTCTGCTTTTACGAATGCCTTCCTGAAACGAATTCCACATAGAAAGAGGTGTACGGCAAGGTGACCCACTATCTCCAAAATTGTTTTCTACCGTTCTGGAAAACATATTTCGCAACTTGAACTGGGAAAAGTTTGGTCTGAACATAAATGGTTTGAAAATGAACCACCTCAGATTTGCCGACGACTTAGTGTTATTCGAAGAAAGCCCAGAAAACTTGCAAACGATGATAAAAAGTCTGAGCGAGGAAAGCGAGAAAATTGGGCTAAAAATGAATTACAGCAAGACAAAACTAATGACTAACTCGTTAAGAGTAGACATAAAAATAAAAGAAGAAGCTTTTACTTATGTAGAGGTCTACATATACCTTGGTCAAGTCATCTCTACCAAAGACCAAATTAGCCAGGAAATAAATATGAGGATTGCAATTGGTTGGAAAAAATACTGGTCTCTCAAGGAGATAATGAAGTCTAAAGACCTAAGCATGACTTTGAAAAGAAAGACGTTCAACTCATGTATACTCCCATGTTTAACATATGGGTGTGAGACATGGGCACTCACCAAATCGCTCAGAGAAAAGCTTGCCAAGTGTCAAAGAGCAATGGAGAGAAGTATGGTAGGCTCAAAGATACAGGATAGAATAAGAAACACAGATCTACGGCCCAAAACAAAGCTGACCGACATTCTAACAAGAATAGACCAACAAAAGTGGAGGTGGACAGGCCACATGATGCGAGACACTAAAGGCAAGTGGAGTAAGGTAGTGACAGAGTGGTATCCAAGGGATGGCAAAAGAAATCGGAGAAGACAGCTTACCCGATGGGAGGAGGAAATAAAGCTGACAGCAGGTCCAAACTGGAAGAGGGTACCCCAAGACAGACGACAATGGAAACTGTTAGAGGAGGCCTATGCCATAAGGCACACCGAAATTCGAGACATTTTGTGATTTTTGCTTATAACTATTTTTGAAAATTTGCTTTGTCTAGTTTCGGAATAAAAGGCTTTATTATTATTATTAAATACTAAGATAAGAATAATTATCGTGGTCTAATTTTAGTCGGTATTTTTAGTAACTTTTAAACGTAAAAAAGTAGGTAGTTATAATGACATAACTAGACATATGGTATTCCGAACTTGTTTGTTGATATTGATATTTTCTTTAGTATTGTAGTAATTTGTTTTGTTTTATCATCAATAGTTTTAGCAGCGCATGTGATGTAAAGAGATTTATGTTTATTTTTTTACTCCTTGGGTTACATTTTTGAAGTTTTCGTAGGAATTCCTAATTTAGTTGTTCCCCCAGCGACGCAATGAGCTTAGGTTAGGTAAGGTTTAGTTTTTTGCCTAGCTGTTGGCTCTAGTTTAGTCTCCACAGGATCGCCCGGTTAAGCAGTAGCCAATCACTCAGACTGAATAGCGAGAGTCAAGTTTAAAAAAACTAATATTCATGCGGTTTTCACCAATGGAAAGAGTGAGAAACGAAGAAGGTTTTTGGGTAATTTATCACGGGTGAAGCCGGGGCGGTTCGCTAGTATAATAATTATTAGTGTAGATGTAGATAAACTTACATTCTTATGATATAAGAAGCTGTAACAACGAAATAACTTAATAACATTTCTCAAAGAAGACAATAGTTAAGTTACAAAATCAAATAGTTTATTTCACAGAAACTTTGAAATTTGATACCTATCAGCCAATTTTTTTGTACTTCATTTTTACGCAATTATTATTAACTAGCTGTTCCCCGCGGCTTCGCTCCCGTGGACCACAGGACCCGTTTTAGGGATAAAAATTGGCTATGTCACTCAAGAATAATGTAGCTTTCTATTGGTGAAAGATTTTTTTAAATCGGTCCAGTGGTTTCGGAGCCTATTCGGTACAAACAAACAAAAAAAACTTTCCTCTTTATAATATTGGTTATTGATAAAATTGTACTGAAAAAATAATATGGTAGCTACCAAACGATTTCGAATCGGTGGATCATTCATAATGGTTATTATGGTTGAAAGACCTAGTTTACTAAAATATTAAAGACATTAGTTTTCTTATTTTGAAATGATTTTCTTGCGCTGTATACAAAGTGTCATCTTGTAAGCGAAAACGATTGCCAAAAGTTGCAAATGTTTGGTATTGACCACGTGACATTATAGACTTTTAATCAATCGTTGGTAGAATATCACATCCATAAAGGCGGCAAGGTTTTCTGGTAGCTAACAGCTATGTACCTACTAAAAATAATATGACCTAGTTAAGTATATCAACAATCTGACATAATTTTAGTAGGTACCTAAAAGGCACCTAAAATTCTAAGCCTAAGAATAGACAAGCTGTCCGTCCGTCCGACCCCGGAAGTGTCCTAGTTTGAAAGTGCCCCTGGCAGTCACGTACCTATCTTTCATAGTTTCCGAAATTCTAGCCAAAAAAAAAAAAAAACAACAGAACCTTATATAATAAACACCGTTGTTTATGGCACGAGCAAAATAACGTTTAAACTTTACGATAATATAATTATCTTGATTTCCATTTATTTTAATCTAAGTACTTTTAGCCATTTGCAATTGAGTACGAGTATTTTACATGGAATGACTATCTGGCTACCTCTTTTTTTGGCCTAGGAAATCATCCAATGACTTCTCCCGCTCTGTGTGAAACGGGAGAGCGTGTCAGACTGTCACTGACTAAAACCCAGCGTTTTCCTTCAGTTGCTTGAGCTACGCAGCTAGGACTCTAATAATAAATTCTCTGCTGGGCGTCCTTCCGTGCCTCATAAGATTGTGTCTTTGAATCTGTTATATGTAGAAATTCGACATTTCCACAGAATACATGTGAAAATGTTACCATCGAACTGATGATGAAGCCGGAAGGTAGACACTAGAACTTTGAAATAAAACAATGAATCGTCGTGAGATGTACTTTGTCAACAAATGATTTTCATGGTAAGTTTAGGTACATACCAAAACTAAAAAGAGAAAAATAAAAAACTTTTAATTGGTTAAGGAAAAATAAAGACAGAAAGAAATAGTACATTTCGTGTCGAGCATTAAAAAGTCGAGATTTTAATACGAGCGATGTAGCCAAAGCTACATGCGTGTGTTAAAATAAAGACTTTTTATGCGAAACACGAACGAGTCTTTTTCCATTACCTGATGAGCTTACTTAATTAAATGCAAATAATTTCCAACAACAACTTATTAGAAACGTTCAGACTAAAAACCACAGACAATATACACACAATCAACGAGCGTTTTTTCGAGAGGTAACAGGTTCAGTATCATTCTGTTAGTTACATAATGATATCAAACTCCATACAAAAGTCATTTCGTAACTGTTATTATGTAATTTTGTTTTTTTAATTTTGATTTTATAATCTTGTGTCTAAATGTTCGTATTTCGAAAAGTATTTATTAGGTAATGTGTTACATAATAGACAAGGTAGTGGATAACATATTTTAACATTCTAAATCCTTTCAGACGGTATAACAAAATAAAAATAACGACGAAAAACTTAAAAATAAATGCTACAGGCATTTTTGCATTACCTTTGACGATACAGGCTACATCTAGCGAACCTAGTACGGCAACGACGATAAATTTTGTCTGAACCGTGGCTGTTGGCAACCCACTCGTTGCAAAGTTTTATCGCTGTGGCTAATGCTGTTGTTTTTATTTTTGATCTCCTGTTTAACCTAAACTTTAAGGCATATATTCCCAGGTCAGACAGTGTTTAACTTCATAAAATTGGATTTCTCAACAGCAGCTCGGTGTTTGAAGGTGGTGTGTGATGCGTGTAGAAAAACTTTGGCAGAATTGAGGGCAAGAGATTCCGGGGTCGCTCTCCGACCATATGGGCAGATCTTATTAAAAACATCACCAAAGCTAAGATGACCGACTGTTCCCACATTGCCTCCAATAGAACCAATTGGCGACTTATGGCAAGAGCCATCATGCATCAGGACCCACCCATAACCATGGCCACTCGGCCAAGAGTCCCGACTAAGAAGATGAAGACGATTAGCAAAACTTTATGTAACCGTGGGTATATGTATCACACTAAAATTTGGAGAAAGTTTATGAGTGTGTTTGTATGTATGATACACTTTCAAGCAAAAACTACTGAACGGGTTTGGATGAAATTTGGCACAGAGATAGATTATAGAATAGCACATAGGATACTTTTTATCACGGTAATAATATGTTCTTTTGGGGTAATTTTCGACATTCACGCAGGCTAAGTAACCTTACAAGAGTGACTTAAGTAAATGTAATGATATTGATAAATATGCAGTTTGACTTATCATTTCAGTAGTCTGGTTAGATTTTAATATAATATTTGGTATATTTAGTATAATAAAAATGGTAACTTTTTATGTGTAATATGATTAGTATACATTATCAAATACTAGTGGGCCCAAAAAAAATGCCTCCTTTATTATAGGGCTGTTAGCGTAATCTACTAATAATCACCGGTTTTTTTTATTCGACTTTTGAAAATTAATTCAATCAATCACAGCAGGTAACGCGTGCTTGACAATTTGTCACATTAATTCTGCGATAATTATGTCGTGAGAAAATAGTCCCTAGAGATAGACCGTACAATCTAAAAATGGATCTACCCCCTTTTTGGACCAAAATCAGGCTGGTAAAGTTAAATGAAATACTAATTGAAACAATTCAGAACTTCCAACAAAATAAATAAAACACCCACACAAGTTGTTATTAACAGTTAAATAACTACTGCAAACATTAAGACTAACGATAAAACTTCTCCATTGTATCTTGGTACTTAGTAATCCGCAGAATAAGTTTTTAACAAGATAACAAATAATAGACTTAAGTTTTGAATCGCGAGTTTATCTCTGAGCCTATTTATATTTTCTGTTTTGTGATTATTCTCAGAGGCTGTAGACAGCCTAAGATCCGACTACAGAAATCTACTGGACAATTTCACCGCACTAATCCCAAACCGTTGCAACTCCTGAAAGACAGATTCAACAGTGGTGACCACCAGAAAAGCGCCGAAGCAATGTAGATCGAATAATTCCCGGAAAACATTATTTAACTGTCTTGGATCCCGCAACGAAATTAATCAGAAAAGAATAACGGAGGAATACAGAAAATACAAATTTCCACTTCCCTCCATACCAAGCAGGAGAGAGAACAAACAAGGCCAATAGCCAGAAATGGTCGTATACATCTGGGATAAGCCCAGTTGCCTAGCACCACGGATAAAAATTATCATTAATATTAATGGGTCCTAATATTGTGGACTGTTAAATTTGATTTCAATAATAGGTTTGGCAAAAACGCTTGAACGCACGGAAATTTGATCTAGTTTCTACAAGGTCCGTATAGGAAACAACTCTAGATGCAGCCTGTATATTATCCAACATAATATTATTATTGCGTTCATTCTGCCAAAAAATACACTTCCATAAGATATGGTGTGCAGATTGTACATATTCGCAGTCAGATGTAGTACTACAGATTAGATCTACAAGAATCAGAGTTTTTGATAAACTTATTTTTTTATGAATGCTACTTGATAGTAAAATAGATTGCTGCAGGGTTGCATGGAAATATCTACCCGAAATTACCTTAAATAAATGTATTGAAATTTATGTTTGATATAACCCCAAATATAAAAGTTTTTCAAGTGAATCCAAGGTCTTTTGAAAGAAACTGGTGTAGAAAATAGGCAACAAACAAATTATTATAAAAACAAAAAACCCGATAGCTAAAATGAATTAACTGAAAAGAGAAAAACAAGAACTAGATATAATTTATACATTAAATATTTTTGTTTTTATAATCATTTGTTTTATTTCGGACTTTTTAGTTTAATTAAGGTTAGGTTTAGGTTCGGGAAGTTGCGCGGTATCTTCTCGTCCAACTTACCAGTGTCTCAAAATAAAGTCAGTCAGTGTGTGTTGCCAGTGATGATATATAGCTCTGAGACGTGGTCGCTTACAATGGACCTCATCAGAAAGCTTACAGTCACTCAAAGGGCAATGGAAAGGGCTATGCTCGCAGTTTTTTTGCGTGATCAATTAAGAATTGTAGAGATCCGCAAGAGAACCAGGGTTACTGACATAGCCCGAAGAATTGGCAAACTTAAGTGGCATTGGGCAGGGCACATTGCTCGCAGAACAGATGGCCAATGGAGCAGAAAGGTTCTGGAGTGGTGACCGCAAACCGGAAGACGTTGCGTTGGATGGCCTCCTACCAGGTAGACAGATAAACAAAGAAAAATTTGCTTGTATTTTTAATTTTAATATAATATAATAAAAAGTATATTTACATTAATTTTATGCCTAATAATAAAAGTTAACAGTCTGTACCTGCTGGAGTAGCGTTTTCTCTGCACATTTTTACGATACAAACTACAGTCACTTCATAACACTAACATGGATTCACTATCAAGTACTTTGAATGAACTGAAGGAGATGTTTCATTCAAGAATGGCTGTTTTTGAGGAAGAGTTGCTGAGAACCACCCCTCAGTCACCTGTCACAGCTTCTGGCCTGGCTGCGGAGTTTGGTCTGTTCCGGAAATTTATAACACAGGCTCTCAACAGTCTTCAGCAGCAGGTGGGGCTTCTAGCTCGAAGTGTCGACCAGATGGAGATGCGGGGCAGAAGGAAAATCTTGCTCCTGCATGGAATTGGTGAAGAGCAGAAGGAGGATACCGCCAAGTTGATCACTGAGGTGGTCCGAAATAGGCTGCAGCTGAGCGAGTTCACTGTGGATGACATCAGTCGTTGTCATAGGATGGGGCGAGCGGTGGCAAACATAACCAGGCCTATCTTGTTTAAGGTGTGCAGTCTTGCAGTCAGGGATAGGATTTGGTTCTCAAAAACGAAATTGAGGGCTTCGGGCGTCACTTTATCTGAGTTCCTTACAAAGGGGCGGCATGACGTTTTCTTGGCTGCGAGGGAAAGATGCGGCGTCACCAAGAGCTGGACTAAGGCAGGCTGCGTCTATGTCCTTGGTCCTGACGATACGCGGCACCGAGTGGAGTCCTTAGCAGAGTTGGACAAGATTGCGCCGGTGGAATCGATTCCCGGTGGGCCCGGACTGAGCAATCCAAAAGCGGCTGTGCCAGCTACCGCTGCTGTTGTGAAGGCCGCAAGATTAAAGCGGACTGGAGCCTTAAAGAAGTGATGTTTTGTGTAGTGTTAGTGATTGATGCAGTGTCCGGGTAATGTTGTCTTATTATGTTTCACCTTCACTTGTTTTGTTTTTGGCCACACTTTGGTCTGTTCTTGACCCTTAATATTTGTTTAATGTTACTCAATTTAGTGTCTTAGCTCAGTAAATACACACAATCTAATTAGCTATGTCAACAAACAAAAACGGGTGAAGTTGACAAATGAAATGACAAGTTGTCAGTGTCACTGTCAGTCAACTTTCATTCATGATAACAATTGTCATTAGTGCGTTCCGTTCCAGGTAACGATGCACTAGTACACCGTTGCCTGAAACGGAACAGCAAGTTGGGAGAAACCTTTTTAAATTTAATTTTTAATGTTTTATTTTTAAGTTCCTCATGTTGGGATTTCTCGTTTCATGTTTTTATTAATTTTGTTTTTTGCTACCCGGACTGCTAGTGTTGTGGAATGTATTATTATTTGTAACTTATTAGCGCAACCGGCAGGTGGATCTGATATTGGTGTAAATTGATATTGGATAGGACCTTTTATATATATATTATATATATATTTATATATATATTTTATTTTATTTTTAATATTTATGGATTTCGATCTGAGCAGCGATAGCAATAGTTTTTTATCTCAAACAAGTGACGATGACAGTTTTGTGTCCATTCCTTCTCTTGCAGACAGTCTTAAGGCGCAGTTTTCTGATGGTCCTAAGAATTTTAACGTGATTCATATCAATGCCCAGAGTATTCCGGCCCATTTCCACGATATGCTGGCAAGTTTTGACTGTAAAAACATTCATGCTATTCTTGTATCCGAGTCATGGCTTAAACCTTGTCTCCCTTCAACTAGCTATTCTCTTCCTGGCTTCGTGCTTATTAGAAATGACAGGACGGTTGGTGGTGGTGGTGGTGTTGCCATATATCTCCGTGCGCACATTCCTTTTTCTGTAGTCCATGTGTCAGCGCAGCCACCGCCATCAAATGCTGGTGAACACCTGTTTCTTGAAGTCGAGCTACATCACTCCAAACTACTTCTTGGCGTATATTACTGTCCCTCCTTACGCATCAATTTCTTTTCATCTTTTGAAAAACTCTTAGAAATTCTGATCCCTTCTTACAGTCATAGTATAATCATGGGTGATTTTAACACCTGTCTCCTGAAAAAAGATCATCGCTCTTCTTCTCTGACTAATGTTGCAGCTTCTAGTAATCTTTCCATTTTGCCACTAAGTGCTACTCACCATTTTCCAAACTGTACCCCTTCGCTTCTTGACTTGATTTTTGTGTCCTCTCCTGCTCGCGTCGCTAAGCATGGCCAATGCTCAGCCGACGCCTTTTCGTATCATGACCTGATTTTTCTTTCTTATAAAATTCGACCACCTAAGGCTAAAGCCAAAATTCTCATGCAACGCAATTTTGGTGGTATGAATGCTGACAGACTTTGCGAGGATGCCAGCAATATTGATTGGGCTCCTCTGTTTGCCTCTACGTCGGTCGATGAGCAGGTGGAAATCTTTACTGCTAAACTGGTCGATCTTTATGATGTTCACGCACCTGTACGAGCAGTTAAAGTTAAACATTTGCCGGCGCCGTGGCTGACAGATGACATCAAACATTTAATGAACAAAAAGGTTGCGGCAAAGTCCAAATTTAAACGTCGGCCTACTGATGCGAATAGGGAAAAATATGCCTCAATCCGCAAACTCTGCAACAAGGTGTGTAGGAATGCTAATCGCTAACACATTCATAACTCTGTCCAAAACGGAGACACATCCAAAGTTTGGAATTTTCTAAGATCACTGGGGGTCGGTAAAACCCGGCAAGAGTCAATCCCTAAAGATTTAGACATCGATGCATTGAATAATCATTTTACAGCTTCGTCCTCTTTCGATAGGACAATTAAATTAAGTACATTGAATTATCTTTCATCTCTTACGACTCCCAGTTATTCTCCATTTGTTTTTAGTCCATTCTCCGCATGTGATGTTAAGAAGAGCTTGCTATCGATTACTTCCAATGCAGTAGGATGTGACTGTATCAGCCGGAAAATGTTACTACCGGTACTGGACGTTATCCTTCCTGTCATTTGCCACATCCTTAACTTTTCTGCGTCTAGCGGTGTCTTCCCAAGCTCATGGAAAGATGCACAAATTATTCCTTTACCCAAAAAGTCCAATCCTACATCCTATTCTGAATACCGTCCAATATCCGTCTTACCATTCCTGTCCAAGGTCCTAGAACGATTAATTCATAATCAAATTAGCACTTTCCTATCCAAAAATAATCTCCTCAACCCCTTCCAGTCCGGCTTCCGTTCTGGTCACAGCACCTCCACTGCTCTACTCAATATCACGGAAGATATCAGATCAGCCATGGAAGGCAGTAATCTGACGGTATTAGCATTGCTAGATTTCAGTAATGCTTTTAATGCTGTTGATTTCGATGTTTTGCTTGGCATTCTACGCTCTCTTAATGTATCTCCATCGGTGGTTGACTGGTTTCGAAGTTACCTGTTCGGCCGCCGGCAACGTATATGCATCGGGGAGAACTTATCTTCCTGGTGTAGTACTTCTGCCGGGGTACCACAGGGTGGCGTTTTATCCCCTTTACTTTTCGCAGTTTTTATAAACTCAATCTCCAATGAACTCATTTCATCCTACCATCTTTATGCAGACGATCTTCAAATTTATTCGCGAGCTCCTCTCGGAAATCTGTCTGAGGCTATCGTTGCCATCAATCTGGATCTGGCTCGCATTTGCGATTGGAGCAAGCGGTACGGGCTTATGGTCAATCCTATCAAGACGCAGGTTATAGTAGTGGGCAGTTCGAGAATGGTTTCAAGGATCGACTGGACGTCACTTCCCCAAGTTCTTTTTGACAATTCAGTTATTCCCTTCAGTGAAAAAGTTAAGAACTTGGGGATATTTATTGACAAGAACTTCTCTTGGACTGCCCAACTGCAGGAAGTAAGCCGCAAGTTATTTGCATCTGCTGCGACTTTGAGGAGACTACGGAATTTTCTTCCAACTGCCACCAAGATTGCGCTTGCACAATCTCTTCTTCTTCCCATCCTTGATTATGCTGATGTCAGCTATCTTGACCTTACTCAAGAACAACTCGATAAACTTGAGCGTCTTCAAAATTTTTGTATACGGTTCATATTCGGTTTGCGCAAATATGACCATGTTTCCGATTTCCGTGTGAAGCTCAAGTGGTTGCCAATTCGCCTTCGCCGGAATGCTCATATTCTTTCTCTTCTGTATAATGTGCTCTTTACTCCTTCCACCCCTCTTTATCTCAAGGATCGTTTTCAGTTTATCTGCGATTCCCACATGAAATCACTTAGGTCATCGGATAACTTGCGACTTAAAATGCCAATGCATTCCACTACTTTCTTAGATAAATCTTTTACTGTCCAAGCTGCTCGTCTGTGGAATGCATTGCCCGACCCAATAAAACGCGCACAGTCGTTGCCTGTATTTAAGAGACTTGTAAAAGAACACTACCTTTCACTGTGATTGTCGTTACAACATTTACTTTAATTGCCTATTGACTTTCGTTATATTGGAGTATGTATGCATTTATGTATTTATTATATAACATATGTATGTATTTGTGTATCTATTATAATATGATTTAAAATAAATATTCTTAATTTTATGTGTTACACCAATGTCAACCCCATTTCATGTCCAGGCTATCACTGTCCATTCCAGGTTGCCTGGAAGAGATCGCGGTATGCGATAAGGCCGCCCATTGTATGTATTTTAGTTTTAAGTTTCCTGCTCTATGTATTAACTTGGTGTACCTACAATAAAGCATATATAAATAAATATAAATAAATAAATAAACTGGTGAAGGCTGCGGGGATCTTGCGGGCTTGGGGGAGGCCTATGTCCAGTAGTGGACGTCTTTCGGCTGATGTGATGATGAGTTTTAGTAATGAACGAGTTCTCCGAATAAGTTATGTGGTTATTTTGCTATCAAAGTTATCTTTTAATTTGTGTCAAAATAGGAACAAAAAAGCGTTACAACATATATGTATTTAAAATGGCCTATTTAGTAGCTTTCATTTCTTACCCATATTATTATGATAACGAAATATAAAAAATGTCAAATCACCCCCTTTTTTTTAGGGGGGGTGCTACTTTTAAAATTTATAGAGCCTATGTCACTCCTAAAATGGAGAAGAATCCAACGACAACTCATATGCAGCCTTTTGGGCTGTAGAGCGTGCTATAGAAATGAATATACATACATATGCTCGAAATACATTACCCTCTCACAGTCGGCTAAAAATAAGATTGCCAGCTCTAAGTTATTCGGAAGCTGTGGGTTGCCAGTTTTCCTGCAAAACCTGGCAACCCATAAATGGCAGCTAACTGAGGGCTAGTTGATGTGGCATACTTTCCTACGATACAGGGGTAGTTCCAAGTGTAGGGCAGTTTAAACAAATAATAAAAAAATCTAGTTGCGGCAAGATACGGCCAGGCAACCCTGCAATAATCAATTCTACTGTCATGAATCACACCAATACTATAAAGGCGAAAGTTTGGGAGTGTGTATGTTTATTACTTCTTCACGCCAGAACGGCTGTACGAATCTGGAAGATATTTGTCACAGAGATAGATTATAGTCAGGAATAGCACATGGGATACTTTTTATCCCGAGAGTATGTTCCCTCGGCTCAGGCAGATATGTGTGATACCACATTACGACAACATGTTTTCTTAGAAATTGCTACAGATTTTCACAAATGATTGTCGCTTGTACTTGTATATCTTCAATATGTTATTGGTATTTTGTATAATTACTTTAATCTTATGTTATCTGATTAAAAAAGTCATTGAATAGATCGTACGTCGCCAAAAATTTTTATAATGCTGCACCGATATTTTGGGATGTTGTTATGATAGATACTAATGATTATTCCGTACAATGCAGCGATGTACAGTTTGGATTGATGCTTCTGTATACAGCACAAAGGTAGCGTCACGAGTTTGACACCGACTACAAGAAAACTTAACTCAACGCTAACCAATACATTTTTTGAACACTATAAAAAGAGAAACGATACTACACAGTGGCCAATAAATTTATCTATCTATTGGATAAAACAGAAAAACAGTTATTCTTTTCTACAAATAAGTTCTCTACATCAATGCCTAATAGTTTAGTTATGAAATGGATCTATTTGATTCATTGTTGCAGAACGACGTTATCTAAATATTTTTATGAATACCAAAAATGTTATATCGATACAGAAATATCAGTCTATATTTTATCGACGATGTAAAAAAAATTGACTAGCTTTGGTGTATTTATATAGACACTAGCAGTTGCCCGCGGCTTCGCTCCCGTAGGCCACCCCACAGGACCCGTTTTCGGGATAAAAAAATAGCCTATGTTACTCAGGAATAACGTAGCTTTCTATTGGTGAAAGAATTTTTTAAATCGGTCCAGTAGTTTCGGAGCCTATTCGGTACAAACAAACAAACAAACAAAAAAATCTTTCCTCTTTATAATATTAGTATAGATTAACTTATAATAATAATGTTTTTTATAACATTCCAGATGTGATCTTTGGCTTATAATACTTTTAAGAGTACCTATGTATACCTAAAGTTACCTATGTGTTATAAAAATACCTATGTATCATTAACCACAAGACGATTATGCGGTTTTTTTTTGCATGCTCATACATCAGTATGCAGTCACTACCACGGGTAGATAGAGCGTGCAGTAATGTGGGACTCCAACCAATAAAACTGCACGGTGCCCTACAGTGATGCTTATGGCGGGAGCACGCCGCGAACCCGCCGCGGTTATCCGTCACCGGAGCCTCCTCTGGGTACCCCCATCACCGGTGCACCAGAACACATTGTACGCAGTGATCACCCCAGGGACCAAAGGAGGATATGGGCACCAGACGACCACGTGTATGGCACCCTTGGTCCCCCTGTGATGGGTCACCTCGTCCAGGCAGCGGAAGGTAGGGAGAGCGGCGCACCGCAATACCGAAACTCCATTCCTGCCGCGGCCTCCTACCCTCAGGCTCTCACAACCAATGGTTAAATATGCTAACCAGTAGTTTAAAATTTCGGTAAAACGCGTTTTTTCATCAATTGTTGGTATCGCAAATGATGAGATAATTTGAAAAGTTAATAATTCGATCATAATTAAGTTAGACAAAAAAATTATGAATAAACGCGTTTTACCGAAATTTTAAACCACTGGTTAGAATATTTAACCATTGGTTGAGTTAACTACGGATCATAAAATTGGGCGTTCTAACGCCAATGGTGCGGACTGGTCTACCAGTTCTTAAGATTATACTGTCGATACCAAAATAAGCTCAAAAATCTCCAAAAAGTGTTATAAAATAGTTCGAAGTTCAAAGCTAGTGCTAAAGGAAAGTTAAAACGAAAGTTGATGCTTAGGAAACTGGCTTCGCATTACCTAATTTCAAAAAGTTGCTTTCTCAGACGTTAGTGAAAACATAAAAGGTCAACAGCACGTCGCCGGGAACAAAACTAGTTTATGCTAGCCTTTTATTCTATAGAAACTCCGTACCACGCATGGCCAGTTCAAAGTTAAAATCTTACCATTGAACTTTCCTTGACGATATCTGAAGAAAAAAAAACAATATGTATTATTGTTTTTTTTCTTCAGATATCGTCAACAATCGTTTCCGTAATAAATAAGGAAAAAAAGCCAATAAGGTTTTTTATAAAGCCTGTTAGGCGGAAACACTTCCACCTTTTAAGTTCGTTTAAAAATAATATCGCCTATCAAACACACCCTATGTTTTTATGGTGGGGACCCACGATAAAAACATAGGGTGCTCCATAATCCCTTAAAATGGATCGTTTTGCCGCCGCCCACCAAGGTAGACGATGACCTGCTGGTCTATACTGTAAAAAACCCGTGTAAACTTGTTGAACCCAAGCGATGATTACAGAGTAGGACTGCTGGTGGAACTGTGGGAGTCCACTCGATGAGAGAAGAAGGACCGATCGATATGGCGTTACTCGAATAATGATAATCTAATGAGGTACACCTAATTGGAATCCTCTAGTCTGTCTCAAGTTATCGAACGTTATCGGACGGAATCGATATCGGAGGTCTACCTTCAATTTGTTTTTTTCGATCGTTCAAATTCGTCCATCGACGTACGAACATAGTTCTACCGATCATGGGCCAAGAAAACATAACGGAAATCACCTTTTTATACCTTACTGAGTGACTTTTCAAAATTGGAACAGTTTTAATTAAATTCAGATATTGATTTCAAATATAAAATTTAACATCTTTCTAAATTCATTTAGAAAGATGTAAAATTTTTATTGACTCATTTTTTTCTGCTTAAATAAGGCTGAACATCAAATTGTCTACCTTTCTAAAGAATATCACAAAAAAAAGAATATAATATGGTCTGATCAAAATATTTTCAATACAAAAATCTCTACTCAATGTCATTTTATTTAGATCTATAAACCTGTAACATTGAAACGCCCACCCAAAACATGAATGTGAAAGAAAGCCAAGTTCTTGACAATGGCTTTGCTGATAAAAGAAGTGAAATCTTACTGTAAAACAAGCTCTTTCGAAGTTCCAGTCATACTGCTCCTGTCATGCACGCAGTTGCTAAAATTGTTATATTCTTCGCCACTACAACTCAACTTGGACCTCTTGCGAGTACTAGTAACATTTACGATCTTATTTGGTAAATCCACAATGAATTTCATGCACTCACCAATAATCGAAATGATACCCTGACCAATTACGTAATAAACACATTACCCTCCTTCGGCAGTCGGGTAAAAAAGAGGACAGGCTGAAGAATTGTCAAACTTAAATGGCAGTGGGCAGGGCACATTGCTCGCAAAACGCATGGCCGTTGGGCTGAAAACTTTTGAACTGGAAGACGTTGCATGGGAAGGCTTCCCACTAGATCACGACGACGACGAGCGACGACGACGAGCGAAGACTGGTTAAGGCTGCGGGAGTCCGGTGGATGCGTGACGCACAGGACTAATCTATGCAGCTTGGGGGAGGCCTATGTCCACCAGTGGACATCTTGTGGCTGAAATGATATTTCTATAAATATTTCTCCTACCAAAAATATTGAATACAAAACAATAGTTATTAAGAATCGTTCTCGTACTAACTGAGGAGAAAAAACAATAAAGTCTATGTAAAAGCAAAAGTCGCTATTAAAATTGCGTTGGCAGCCATAATATAGGTAATTTTTCGTACCTTGTCTAATTGGATAATTCTTCTTCTTCTTTTCGAGTCGATGGGAAACTCTTTATAATTTTGGGCCCAGAAGGTGGCCACGCCGATTGCGGCGTCAGTGGCGAGCATAAGGTCTTCCAAAGTGCAGGTGTATGGGCACTTGGGACACACCAGCATGTGTGCCATATTTTGCAAAGGGGCATCGCACTCACACTGGGTATCAGACGGGTCTATAAAACCCCACTTTGCCAAATTGTGTTTGCAGCGGCCTACTTGGGTGCGCAAACGATTGAGTGCTTTCCATATAGGCCACTGCAGTTCACGTCCAGGTGGCAGGTGTTCCTGGGGTTTTAAGAAGTCGGGTGGTGGTAGGTGAAGTTCTCTCCACAACCTGCCCCTCACTATAGGCGGTGGGTCTTGGATGGCCCGTGTGCATCGAAGAAAACTGTTCAGACTCTTAAGTCTACCCGTGGTTGTAGTGTGATCGTAGAGAGGGTGTCGGGTATCGGATTACTGGTATTTTTCTCAAGCGCGCATGCGACAGTCCTTCGTACTATTGGAGGTGCAATGCCAGCCAACGGGTATAGTTTGTTGAGCGGAGTCGGTTTGAGGCAACCCGATATTATTCGGCACATCTCAGTTAGGGCGATGTCAATTTGCTTGGCATGTGCGGTTAATTACAATATTTGGATTGGATAATTACAATACGGGAAAACCTAATCCGAATCAACAGACTGATGTCACCTGAATTATCACACGGCTTCGAACGATGTCGGTATATTAAGTGCGACCCGATAATTTGATAGTGATACGTTGATGATTTTACATAGGCAATCATTGTCCTATATTTTTGCATAGTTGCCTATGATTAATGCCCACAAAAATTTACATATTACATTAAAGAACAATCGCAAGCTCGAGAGCCATTTCTTACAAATATTTGTTACATTGTTTCTTCGTAATTAAAATGGGGAGGGCGCTGACTCCTATCATACAGGTCCGCCTACTTCAGGAGTGAGGCTTCAAAATTGCTATAACGAAATAGTGTGTCAATAAAGATTATTTGATTTGATTCGATTGCACTCTTTGCTTCATAACGCTTATCCCATCTGGGCTGAAATGAACATCTTTGCAGATGCAAGTGTATTAAATTATACGGTACTATTGGAATTTAGGGTGGTAACTAATTAGGTACCGTACATACAAAAATGCTACTTGGTGCCAACAAATTCTATTATTATGATTTTGAAGTGTCGTGTTTAAATGAGAGGTAAATGTGTTTTTTAAATCATGTTGTTGCATCATTAAACAGCATTTATTTATTTATGTTATAATTAATGTAAACACAGTATATTACATACGAAAACACATCAAGACAGTAAAGTAAAAAGGCACTGCTTATTTCTTAATAAATATCTACTACACACTACAGACCAGCGAACAGGAAAAATGAAAAATAAATGTAGACAGTAGTGTGTGAGAAAAGGCAGAGAAGAATAGTGAATGATTATCCTAACATTGTGATAATTACTAATATTTTATCTTTAAATATTTATTCGCAGATACACATAACAGTAAACATACTTAATATAAAAATTATTAACTTAATTGGATTACTTGTGTTACCATTTTAGGGGGATATTATTTTGTTGTGTTAGAGTGAAGGTCCTTTAATTATATACTTAATACTTATCTATGGCAAAATTAATTAATTATTTATGGATTGATGGTGAGAGATGAGGTAAAGATTGAATTAAAACGAAATACTTCTAAAGCTATCTTATTAAATATCACTATCATTAACTATATAAGACTATAATTTAAGAAATCTCTTTTAACTCTGAATGAAATTTAATATATAATTGCAAAATTTAAAAATCATTGATTCAGTAATAATAATCGTACGTAAAATATTTTCACGCCATGAGAAATTACAGGCATGTCGTGAGCCTGCGTGAATAAGAGTGCTTATTGCATGCATATTTTAATTCTGTATGTATACACATGTTAGAACAAATTAATAAAATTTTGTATTCTTCGTTCATTCAAGCTTTTTTCTTATTATTTTACATTTATAAATATTTTTACAAAACATATACAAAAAAGAAAAGCATGTAAAAATATAAAAATTGAGGCCCACCGGTATCGGGAACAGGGTCCAAGCTACCGGCGTTCAGGGATCCAGAGAGAGGAACCTCCTAACAATACGAGCCGTGTTCAGCAATACTGCTTTCTGGATCAGGCCCTTGACCCAGCCGCCTAACGAGAGCCTCCTAAGGTGTTGGTCGAGGCTCGTGGCTATTAAGCCATTGGCTGACACGACTATCGGTACAATGGTCGCTGTATCCACATCCCGCATGTCGACAACCTCGCGAGCCAAGTCAAGATACTTGATTTGCTTATCTTTCTCGGCTTTCACGAGGTTCCCGTCATGCGGGACAGTTATGTCAACAATCATTGCATGCCAGTCGGTTCGGTCCATCACCACTATATCAGGCTGTTCAGTCCTGTCAGTGATGACGGACCGATCCCAGTACAATGTGATATTGCCATTCTCAAGAATTGGGTCGGGCACATACCTGTAGTACGGCACCTCCGATGCCACAAGAGTGTATTTCAGAGCAAGTTGCTGATGGATAATCCTGGCTACAAGGTTGTGTCTATGCAAGTACTCTTCGTTAGCTAGACGACAACAACCAGAGATAATGTGACGGATCGATTCGCCCGATTATTATTCTTATTATTATCAACACCAATCATCAAATATATAACCAAGTTTTTTTTTAAGTTTTGTGCACATACATAAACAATTGCAATTATTGCATTAACTTCTATAAATCTTCTTAATGTGCGATAAGGCTCCCGTGTAACAAATATAAACAAGTCATTATAACATAATTAAATATGTATCTCGATTATTATGTATCTGTAAAAATAACCTTCATCTCTAACATTGGATGAGCGTCTCACCTACAGTTACTGTTATTTTTTACAGATTCTTAAATAAACCAGCGTATATTGTTACACCAATCATCAATTAATATAAAACCAAGTTTGTTTAAAGTTTTGTGCACATACAAAAACAATTGCAATTATTGCATTAACTCCTATTAATCATCTTAATGTTTGATAAGGCTCCAGTGTAACAAATATAAACAAGTCATTATAACATATTTAAATATTTATGTATCACGATTATTATGTATTTGAAAAAAAAACCATCATCTCTAGATAGATTGGATGAGCGTTTCACATATAGTTACTGTTATTTTTTTACAGACTCTTCAATAAACCAGCGTACACATAAACTACTTACGCATTTCATTTCTAGAAATAAATCGTTTACGGCTTTATTTTCTGTACTGTTTAACAGCTAGGCAAAAGTATTTCCTTTCCTTCCAGGAATTCTGTCTTCACGTTACGCTTCACAATAAGCTTTATATAAAATGATTATATTGTAAGGCAATTATAACATATGTGATAGAGAGAGATAGGATTAAAGGTATTATGTACATTCCCAGTTTTATTTTAGAAGTGTAATCTATTTGAATAGGATTTCTTTTAACCAAAAGAATTAGATTTCTTATTTTCTTCATTTCCGTTGATTCTGTATCTAAAACAAAATCGGATAGTAGTCAAACGCGAGCCTACATAATATTATTACAAAAAAAAACAGTAATTTACAGTAAAAATGACACTTAAAAATATGTAGGTTTGAAATTTTGATTTTTACAATTGGGCTTTAATTTTTGAATATATTTGATATTGGAATTTCAATTGGTTAATTCAATAAAAGTCATGAAAGTTAAAGTGACACGACAATGCAGTGTCGTGTTTACTAATTTGTTTTATAAATATTAATTTATCTAAAAATTTAATTTTAGATAAAGATACAACACAAAAAGTCTCGGATATTGTATAAAATTGCTTACATGAATATGCGATAAATAAAAAATATACGGTTCACTTACTTATTGACAAAGTATGGTATAATTTCGATAGCCTTCTGTTGACCGTCAAACTTTCATTGAAGAGATTTTGACCAGCAGCCATAATGAAATATGTATAAAATATTGAGTAAACGGTAAAATGTAAAATTAACATAATGCCGATTAGCTGGTGAACATCCTGTGAACAAACACAAAAGTCTATTGGCAGGTAATTTAGATAAATAAAAAAATTAAAAGTGAAAAATTGAGAATATTTACGTTACTTATAAACGCATTGAATAGCCCGTACGCCGATGCAATATATACAACTGAAGACAAGCCCAAGAAATATATCATCTGGAAGAGTGTACACAATTAGTTACCTAATTTAACATCGTTTTCCAAATGTATTGACGTTGATAAACCATGATCTTAAGAAATTTACCTGGGCTTTAAAGCAGACCGAAAGGTTTCTGCTGCAACACAATAAGGCTTTATATTGTGAAGCCCACTGTTCCACTTGTTTAACCGAAAGGAAATCATTCCACTCACTGCTATCTGAACGTAACCTCTCATCAGTATCATAGTACTTTTCTTGGATGTTAAAAACGCTATTGTTCAAACATTTCAGCAAGTTTTGAATCATTGTAATATAAATGTACATAAATGAATGTTCAAAAATAAGACGTTCTTCTAATAATACATGTGATATTATTAATAACACAGAGCTCATTTTCAGTTTGTCCTTTCTTATTAAAACCTTTAAAAGTAATTTTGTTGTGAAAAGTGATACAATTGTAACAGTAGATATTATTGTGCTTATAACAAAATATATTTTTAACTTTCTTGAACATTTGATGTAAGTCGGTTCGTTTTGGAAGTGATCGTGCACGGACATGAAGCTGTCTATGAAGAGTTTGTAAGAACCAGTGCTAAAAATAGCACTTATAATAATCACTGGACAACTAATAAATTTCATAATGTGAACTATCTGTATAATTATAGAAATTCGTTCATTTGTAACTTCAAAAACAACGTTTATATTATAAAATAAAATTAGTGAGTATAGCAGAATTTCAACAATAATACGAATAATACTTAGAATTTTATTATATTTCGATAGAAAAACATAGTTTCTGTAAACACCTCTTATATTTTCTGCTTTTATTAAAGTTTTTATAATTTTTCTTGCAATCATTTTGAAGTTTAATGTGTCCGTTTAGGAAAAGTTCTATTAGTGAAATGACTTCGGCACTTTGTGTAATTATATGTAGTTAAAAAAAATATTATTCACTTACTTTATTTGATTATAATCAACATAACTATATCGAAAATATGAATAGGTCATAATAAGTTCTGGTAAACGGTGTTAACTTATTAATATATGTATTGACAAAGATCATTCTTCAAGGACCAACATTGTGTCTATTTCTTGTTACAGTTTTCATAAATTACTAATTGCTTTAACATTTTTATTTCATCGTTTTTTCTAGACAAACGTAAAAATGATCATTTGATCGTGTTTGGGATTTTGCGTGTGGTTACTTAATTTCACAAAATTACTATGTGAATCTAAAGTTTTTTCACAAGATAAGAAAAGAAACATAAAAAGTAAATATAACAATATCCCAAGATACTTTTGTTCTATGTATCTTTTACCTATGATTGCCGACTCAGACCGAGTTTCTCACCTACAAACTATCACAGAACTAATGTGACAAATTGTCAAGCACGCGTTATCTGCTGCGGTTGGCTGTTGAAAATTCATTCAACCAATCACAGCAGATAACGCGTGCTTGACAATTATTTACATTGTGCGATAATTTAGAGGTGAGAAACTCGGTCTTAGGATTCTAGGCCTCATGAATATTTTCTAAATTTTTTAAACAAACATCGGTTACATTCTGTATGAGCAAATATTATAAAGGTTTTAAATGAAATGATTAAATTGTAAAGCAGTTATTATGTAGGTAACAGACAGAGATAGAACAACTGGTATAACGTACATCCCCAACCTAATTTTAGAAGTATAATCTATTTGAATATGATTCTTTTTCACCAAAAGATTGAGTTTTTTAATACTCTTCGTTTCCTGCGATTGTGGGTCTAAAACAAAAAAAAATACATTGGTAACAATATTGACAGGCCTATTTTAAGCAGTAGAGAGCACAGGGAAGTTATAAGGTTTGACATTACATGTCAAGATTGAACTACGAAAAGTCACTAATGTTGTTTGAAATTGCAGTGTAGAAGAATTAGCTACAAATAAAATAACTAGTATAGTCACTTACTTAACGACAACGTGAGGTATAATTTCGACAGCTTTTTATTTACTGTCAAGCTTTCATTAAAGAGATTTTGACCCGCAACCATAAGGAGATATGTATAAACCAATAAAAATACAGTAAAATGTAAAATAAGCATAACTCCTACGAGTAAACCAGGATCCTGCGGATAGAAATAAAATTAAGTTGCAGGCAATTTTAGGTACGGATTTTTTTTATAAAGAATAGTTTTATATTTACATTTTTTAGAAACGCATTGAATATCCCAAACGCTGATGTTATACATATAACCGAAGACAGGGCCAAGGAATATAACATCTGCAAGAGCATAAACAAAGTCAGTCAATTTAATGTCGACTTTTTAAACATTTTTGTAAGTAACATTAACATTAGAAACGGGATATTTACGGGATATTTTTTTTTTTTTTTTTTTTTTTTTTTCTAATGTTAGTGTTAGTGACCATGACAGTTTAAAAACTTATTTTTGTAAGTTTTTATTGAAATATTCTTCTTTGAGTGCCAATGTTTTTTCTTCGCTTAATTTATTTTATATTATGGTTTTTGATGAACCATGCACCTCATGGAATTTACCTGAGCCTTAAAGCAGACCGATAGATTCCTGCTGCACCTCAATAAGCATGTATACTGAGTAGCCCACTGTTCCACTTGTTCAACTGTTAGAAGACCTTTCCATTCCATGCAATCTGAGCGTGGCCTCTCATCGACATCATAATACTTGACTTGAATATCAAAAATACTATTGTTCAAACATTTCAGCAAGTTTTGAATCATTGTTATATAAATGTACATAATAGAATGTTCAAAAATAAGGCGTTCTTCTAGTAATAAATGTGATATTATTAACAACATGACATTTAATTTAAGCTCTTCGTGTTTCACGTAAAACTTTAAAAGCAATTTGGTTATAAATAGTAATAGAAACGCCACAAGTGATACTACTGTGTTTGTCACAAAAACAATCTTCAACTTTTTTGAACATTTGATGTAAGTCGGATCATTCTGAAAGTAACTGTGAATGGACATAAAGTTGTCTATGAACAATTTGTAAGAATGTGAGCTTAGAATGCCACTTATAATAACAACCGGACTGCCAATAAAATTGATGAAGTGAAGAATTTGTACCATCCTGGCGATTCGTTCATGTGTAAGTTCAAAAATAACGTTTATATTGTTAAATAACATAAATGAAAATAGAACAATTTCAAATAAAACACGTATTTTACTGAATATTTTACGGTTTTTCGTTAGGAACTCATAATTTCTGTAAACTCCTCTTAAATTTTCGGCTTTTAATAACGTTTTCATAATTTTTCTTGCAACCATCTTCTTGCCTAAAGCGTTCGGTTTGAAAAGCTATACGAATAAAAATGACTTAAGCATTTTATTTGATTAATATTCACAGAAACTAATATATACTTAACTTATTTGATTTTAATCGACATAACCTTAAGATCATATCGGAAAGACGAATAGGTCAGACTTTTCGTAAACGGCGTTAACTCATTAAAAATCCTAATCTGTGATGACAATGGGTGTTCCTTATGGTTCAATAGGTGGGTCTGGGGTTGACTGGGTCCATTTTTCTTTTTAGAGTACACAATGATTGGCCCTAATTACATCAAAATTGTGATTTCAAGAGCAGTGGTGATGAAATAATTTACACAAAGTAAAGCACCTGCCTGGGTTTGAACCCACGACCTACAATTTGTAAGTCGTGGTTGTTATTATGTCACTGGGCCACCACTGCTCTCGGCAGGCAATTTACTTTGTTTAAATACATTATTTCATCACCACTGTTCTGAAAACGGTGAAGGAAAACATAGTGAGGAAATATCCTAAAACCAAAAGGATTTTTATTTGGGACAACGCACTATTCCCAAACAACTGCAACTCCTGAAAGCCTGAATCAACAGTGGCGACCACCAGAAAAGCGCGAGGCAATGTAGTTCGACGAAGTCCCGGAGAATGAATTTAGCTGTCTTGGATCCCGCAATGAAATTAATAAAAAAAGAATAACGGAGGAGTAGGAAAAAGTACAAATTTCCACTTCATCAAGTAGAAGACAGAACAAACAAGGCCAATAGGCACAAAGGGTCGTTTACAACTGGGATAAGCCCAGGTGCTTAGCACCACGGATAAAAATTAACATTCATATTAATGGATCCTAACATTGTGAGCTGCTATATTTGTTTCCAATACTATAGGTATGGCAAAAACGCTTGAACGCACGGCAATTTGTTATAGTTGCCACAAGGTCCGTATAGTAAATAACTCCTGATTCAGCCTTTACATTATGAAACATAAAATTGCGTTCATTCTACCAAAGAATACACTCACATAAGATATAATGTGCAAATTGTACATATTCACAGTCATATATAGAACACTGACATAAAGGTGAGGCAACGAGCTTGAAGGAAAATAATTTACTTTAAAAGTTACCATGCCCTGTGAGAAATTGGGCAACCCAGTGATCCACCTCCAGCCACGTCCTGGCTAGTCGCACGTGAACGGATGGAAATAATTATTGGTGGAGGTGTCGGCCCTTGATGGAATTATCCCACCGACATTGTCGTACGGATAAAAGTTCCTCCCAGACGTCAATATGTGGTTTAAATAATCTAGAGATTTTCTCACGGTCACACCGCGTTAAAAAGTCCGCGTCCATGGTCTCTCGTGCGGTATAGTACATTGCAGCACGTCACTGCACTTCAAGGTCGACCGAAAGTACGCTAGCAAATAGCGGTAAGGCCTCAGTACTAGCCGTCCTGTATGCTTTGCTAAGTTATCTTTGATATTCTTATTTCAAAGCTAATTTAGCTAACTTTGAAGTAATTTACGTCGTACCGCCCCTATTGTGGCCCTATCAGCCCAAATAGGCGCCCTATAGCATATACAACCCAAGTAAATATTCTTAAAAGTAAAAAAAACCGGCTTAGTGCGTGTCGGGCCACGCGCAGTAATAGGGTTCCGAAGTTTTATAATAATGCGGACTAAGAAGAGGTTTTTGTTGTTGTTACATGAACATTAAAACGGTTTCAGCGGCACACAAAGTCTAAAATAGGGCCCATATAGGATGTTTTTTTTTTTAATCTATATTCTCGCGTTTGACCACTATCTTACCTGATGATATCTTACTTGGGATCGGCGCAACATCGTTCCACCTGGCTGCCATCTTCCTACCGACCCGTCCTCTGTCACGCTATCACTGATTCCCTTTTCTTTCATATCACTCCTCACATAGTCCATCCATCTTTTCCTTGGCCTTCCACTCCCTCTCCGTCCATCCACATTTATATTCATAACTATTTTATAACATGCATTTCATCCCTCCTCATCATATGACCATACCAGGACAAACGGTTTCCATTCAACTTTTCTATCACTGGCGCCACTTTCACACTTCCTCTAATATAGTACAAATTTTTCACTTTATCCAATCTCTTCACCCCGCACATCAATCCCAATATTCTCATCTGTGCTACATGCAATCTCTTTTCATCCAACTTTTTCACAGCCCAACGTTCTGATTCACAAAATTACAGGTAAGATACATTCCCAGTTTTACTTTCGAAGTCCATTATAAAGGATTATCAGTATATTCCATTTATATAGGATTAACTTTAACCAGAAGATTAAGTTTTCATATACGACAGGTGCACTTGGATCTAAAAATAAAAATATTTCATGTAATGATTTATGCTAAAACAACATTCGTGCTAAGATACTTCTATTGCATGGCCTATCTGAGGGGAAGGATGCTGATCCTACCGCTGGTTTTCTTACCGTTTTGTCAGAGCGTCTGCTAATGAAAGGTGTCACCCAAAAAGAGAATTAAGATTCGAATGTACTTCAGATCATTCACACATAAATAAAATTTAATTATTATCTGCATTATTGCTAATCTAGCCTGCCGTGTATTACTATAATAATAATAAACAATAAATAAAGTTTATTATCAAAAAAGCCACAATTTTTCCATCTCAATCACACTATATATTATATTATATTATATTATATTATATTATATTATATTATATTATATTATATTATATTATATTATATTATATTATATTATATTATATTATATTATATTATATTATATTATATTATATTATATTATATTATATTATATTATATTATATTATATTATATTATATTATATTATATTATTTTTATTTTATTTTATTTATTCGGGAAAACAAACAATTACACATTAAGAATTACAAAAACATAGGATACAGAAATTATACAAATGTGAAATCAACCTCGTTCTCCACAGATAAGACAATAAGACAATTTGGCAAATTTTAAGATTAGCTTTGTAAACAATAAATAAAAAAGAGGATTATCAATAGTAAAGTATAAACAAAACAGAACATAAAGCCAACAATAGTGCCGCATAAGTGGAACAACACTGTCACATTAGTTCCTCAATATGTCAAGTAACATGAGTCTAAACTTTCCATGTGGTAAAGCAAACAGATCCAAACTGCAGAAATTCTTATTAAAATTGCTCGTAAGGCGACGAAGAGGCGCACGCAAGCCGGCATTAGTGCGACAGGAAGTAGTAGCGAATACAGGTCGTGCGCGCACCTCGCGTCCCTGGCATGTTCTGGGAACTATATAACACAACTTGTTACAAATTTCTAAACAATCATACGAGTTATTGCATAAATCATACAAAAATGTAGTTTCAAGAAAAGTACGCCTTGAACTCAAGGAAAGCAGATTATATTTCTTAAGTAACTCAATATAAGAGAGATAACAACT
Source organism: Anorthoa munda (assembly GCA_945859665.1). Lineage (NCBI taxonomy): Eukaryota > Metazoa > Arthropoda > Insecta > Lepidoptera > Noctuidae > Anorthoa > Anorthoa munda. The sequence goes on along the minus strand of OX243905.1, from coordinate 25,135,538 downwards.
TCTTAAGCACCGATAATGCATAGACTTTAAAAATTTACGCTGTATGCTTTCTATACACTCAATATATTTATTGTAGAAGGGGTTCCACACAGGTACCGCATATTCCAACTGAGACCTAACTAGTGATCGATAGAGATATAAATATGTACTAGGGTGCTTAAACTCCGTGGATGATCTCATCACAAGGCCGTACATGCGATAAGCATTATTGACAATTTTATTAACATGTGCGTCTAAGTGCAGTTTATCATCAAGTAATATTCCCAGGTCGCGGATTAAACTCTCCCTTGCCAGTGCTTCACTATGTATTGCATAGGGATATTTAAATATATTTTTATTTTTAGTGAAGCTAATACAATAACATTTAGAAACACTGAGTTGGAGTTTGTTTCTAGTGCAATAATCTGCAAGACGATTGAGATCTTGTTGAAGCAGTTGACAGTCAAGAATAGTTTTGATGGGTCTAAAGACTTTAAGGTCATCTGCGTAAAGTAAGAATTTAGAATTAAGAAAACACATGTCAATATCATCGATAAATATAATAAATAACAAAGGACCCAGTATCGAGCCTTGAGGCACCCCTGATGAAACAGTTATGGATTTGGAATGGAAACCATTAACCACCACTTTTTGCGTTCTATTTGTAACATAGGAAGTAAACCAACGGAACAAATCGCCACGAATACCGTTAAATGCTATTTTGCCTAAAAGTAATTTATGATCGACCTTGTCAAAGGCTTTACGGAAATCAGTATAAATAGAGTCCACCTGTACACGGGTGTCTAAATTATTGAATAAATAATCAGTATACTCAATCAAATTAGTAGTTGTAGATCTTTTCTTGACGAACCCATGCTGTTGCTTAATAATCTGATCATGAATAATCGGATAAAGCTGATCGTGGACAAGCCTCTCGAAAAGCTTTGACAAGATCGGCAGAATAGAAATAGGACGGTAGTTCTCAATTTCGTGTTTTGGACCAGATTTATGGATAGGGGTGATATTGGCTCGTTTCCACACTTCTGGGAAAGTACCTTGGCTCAAGCACTTATTATAAATAATAAATAGAGGAAGACTTAAAGTGTTAGCGGTATTTTTAAGGAATAGTGGCGGGATGCCATCGGGTCCCGGACCCTTAGAACAATCCACGGCCTTCAAAGCACTGTGTACCTGTTCAATACTGATCACAAGATTGCTAACGAGACGGCTATTCTCAGCATCGTCGAAGGTCTGCTGCTGCAGATTGTTGAGAGTGGAAGGCTCATAGACAGAATGGAAGAAGTTTAAAAAGAGATTACAGATTTCGTCTGGATTGTTGGATGATTGTCCCTGGTAATGCATAGTTGAAGGAATGGAAGCTATAGATTTCCGGTTAGATATAAAACTCCAGAAATATTTGGTATTAATTTTTATGCTATCCTCAACGGACTTTATATATTGGTGATAACAAGTTTTAGATTCAGCATGAAATCTCGACCTATATAGTGAAAATTGTTCGTAATCCGATAGATTTTGATACGACTTCCATTTACACCACGCCTTAGTTTTATTTTTAAATATTTTTATTAATGATGGTGAAAACCAGACCGGGTACTTAGAGGACTTGACCAATGTTAAGGGAACATGAGTTTTAATAACTCTGAAAATAACTTCATAAAATGTATTTACTGCATCTTCAGTATATTATATTATATTATATTATATTATATTATATTATATTATATTATATTATATTATATTATATTATATTATATTATATTATATTATATTATATTATATTATATTATATTATATTATATTATATTATATTATATTATATTATATTATATTATATTATATTATATTATATTATATTATATTATATTATATTATATTATATTATAAAGGCGAAAGTCTGTGAGTGTGTATGTTTGTTACTTCTTCACGCTCAAACGGCTGGACGGATCTGGATGAAATTTGGCACAGAGATGGATTGTAGCCTGGAATAGCACATAGGATCCTACATTTATCCCAGGAATATGTTCCCTTTGGATCATTTTCAACAATCACGCGGGCGAAGCCGCTGGCAGAAGCTAGTCAAACATAAAAACGCCACAAGACACACGCACGTAACAGACACAGACGCCTTCCTTTTACAGTTCATTTACAATTTGCTGCACCTTATATGAGTTTTGATAAGCATTAACTAAGTTTAATATAAGTACTTAATACTAATAAAAATATATGTAAGCAAGGAATGGGCGTATGTGTGTGTTTGGTTGTTTTTCGAATATTACACAATATAAAATTATATATATTAAAGGAGCATTTTAAATCTGTTTCTAGATGCGTTCGTAAGATTTTTTTGCAAATAACTTTTCAGTCTCATAGTACGTTAACTTTTGGAGAAAACTACTAACTGCAGTTTTACATTTAAATCTAGTTAAGGAATAAACGTTGCAGGTTTCGTTTATAATAATATGAAGGTGACTGCTAATCCACGGGTAGCTTCGCCTCCCCAGAGCAGTTTTAATGGTGACAGGTGGGCATACAGGATCTTAACGTCGTTTATTTTGCTCTAGTAAAATTGGTTCATAAGTCAGTGATGAGTGTACAGGTAAAATGATGCTAAGAGAGCTGTCGGACAGTGAGTACAGATACGTCTTTATAGAGCCGGGTAGTCGTGTACCGATAAGGTGCAATAAATTCAATTCAACTCTTTATTGCATTTCACATGTGCATAACAAAGATCTTAGGACAGTAGTATAATTCACATGGACGCTGTCAGGCACAGCAATTTAATGTAGGAATAAATACCTAGCTTATTATAAATTAATTCATATTACTTAAAAGTTACAATGCAAGCTTTAAATGTAATTAAATGATTTTACAGGATAACAATTATAAAACGATGAATTTCAATAAAAATTTAGATAAAATTGGAATAAAACAATAAAAATGGTAAGTCAATAAAAAACTAAGATAACAATGGCAATGTCAACAAAATAAAATAAAACAAAATACAAAGTATAAAATATAAAGTATATCAATACGTCGGCTTATGAGGCATGACATTCAAGACAGATCTTTGTGCCCTCTCAAGGCGAAGTAAATACGTTTTAAGTGTAGCACCCCAGACAGACATACAATAGGTAGGAAGTGACTGAGTTAAGGCAAAATAAATAGTTTTTAACAGTCGGTCGGCAACTAATACTCTTACGCTCTTACAAATAAACGCGAAATAAAGTTATACCAGGTATAACAAAGGAATAACCATACATTTTCATAGGTTTATACTTGGTATAACTTTATTCCGCGTTTATTTGTAAGAGGGTTAGTTTGTTCATAGGAAACATCAGCTTACGAACACGCGAAACTGTCACACCGATATGCTTATACCGACTCAATGTGTTATCGATGTGCACCCCCAAGTATTTAACAAAAGAGCTACTTTGTATAGTAGGGCAACTGCAACGGGTCATTGTTGAGTGACAAATATGGGATTTAACGTTTGGCATACTAAGCTGTGTAGTAGAATTTGCTGAGAAAGGGACTGAGTGGGTTTTAGAGTCATTTAGCGTGAGTAAATTCAGTGAAAGCCATTCCATCACTATATAAAGAGCATTTTCGGCTGCGTGGTGAGGAGATTCCCATGTTTCTCCACTTAAGATAAGTGCAGTGTCGTCTGCATATACGAGTATCTTGCAGTTTGGGATTGATAGCTGGCACAATCTGTTTACAAACAGAAGAATAAGGGTTGGACCCAGCACGCTGCCATGTGGTATGCCAAAGGTTAGATTCTCATCGCCACTGATGTAGTTGTCTACCTTAACTCGTTGGTTACGGTTTGTTAGATAGTCTCGAAAGAAGTTTAGAGCAATCTCTCTTAATCCCAAGCTTTCTAAACTACGTAGAAGGATAGGAGTAGAGACCGTGTCGAAAGCTTTAGCGATATCAAGAAATATACCTATAGATTTAGTCCTAGAATCAAGATTCTTAACAATTTGGCTTGTCAGTTCAAGAACAGTATCCTCTGTTGATATGCCTCTTCCAAAACCGTATTGGTTTGGCGCAATTATATTGTTGCATTCAAGAGAGCTAAGCAATCTTTTGTTCAGGACCTCCATAATTTTGGACAGTGTAGTGAGTACAGATAAAGGCCTATAGTTCTGGACACGGTCATCATCCCCACACTTAAATACTGGTGTGAATAATGCTTTCTTAAAAGTGTCGGGGAAAATCCCTTTTAAGATGCATAAATTACAGACATGCATTATTGCTGGAACAAGTACATGTCTGGCCCACTTAATAACTAAGGCTGGTATTCCATTGTGGCCTATTGCACAATTATGTTTTAATTCTATAATTATATTTTCTTGTTCTGAGAAATTAGATTCTAGTACTACGAATAAGTCACCTGGAAAATTTATTATGCTGTCAAATTCAAAGTTTGCGCGAATAACGCGCTGACCCTGTGAAACCTGCCTAGCAAAAGCCGCTCCAACGTTTGCAAAATACTTATTTATAGCATTGACAGAGAAGTTTGGATCGCTGCATATGTTAAGGAGTTCTCCTGACTTTCTTATGGGTGAAGCGTTCTTGTAGCTGTTAGTTTTAATGACGTCCCAAGTTGCTTTGGGGTTACCATTCGCCTTCAGGAGTTCTTTTTTTGTCAAAATTGCATTTAATAATCTTCAGTGAATTGTTACAGTAATTTCGGTATCTAGAATATTTTAGATAAGCAGTAAGGTCTTTAGGATTTTGCATTGATTTTTTATGAAGTTGGTCCTGATTTCGCACGCGCCTCAGGAGGCCAGTGGTCATCTATGGTGTAATAGTCTATATTATACAAACTGATTTAAATTACCATATTTTTGTGGCATTGTGTTTATGCATATTTATTCAATACCAGCTTTTGCCAGAACTTTTGCCCGCATCAAAAGTGTTTTATAATCCCAAGGGATACAAAGAGGAGTTTTTTTTTATAACGGGTTAAAAAGTAGCCTATGCTTATCTCTGAGCCAAATTTCATTCATCTCTATTTAGCTTTTCTCTATTTAACACTCAATAAATTATATTTATTGTTTTTCACAGAATTGGTAGATTCACAGGCCTTATATATAATAGTTTTAAAGAGATTTTCAGATTCAATAGTACAACACGTAGTACTAAGTAGTCAAACGACTTTCAGAGTTCAGTCCAGATTTAAGACTAAAAAAATGACACCCGTTTTTCTTCGTTCCGACATGTCTTCTAAATTTTAAATTTGAATATCAATTAAGAAATCGTGAACGAATAAAAACGGTTTACAGAGGCGCAGTCTGCCGCTGCCCTTATAATGAAAATATAATGTACAACGAGCTTAATAAGCTATAGAGAATGGTATCTTATGTCTATGGTTTAAGAAAATAAAATAATGACAATGTCATGTCAGGTAAAAATGTCAAGAGTTAAAAATAATATAATAGTTTTGGATGAATCAACAAATCTTATGATTTTCAGGTTTATACCAATGTAAAGCATACATAAAAAATGGAAAACGTGAGATGATACAATTTCAAAAGTAACGGTGATGAAATTTGTAAAATATATTATAAAACGTAAGTAAACTAAAACATGTGGAATGAACACCACATTTCCCCGAAACCCCAGAAAAATTTTCAAACTTGAGGAAAATTTTGAAGGTTGAAATATTAACCTTGTTCTTTCACACAACATCTTTCATGCTTTCGTTAAACACTCTCATTCAATCACACATAGGGGATATGGTTCACATTCAATGACGCATACTCCACAAGGAAATATTTAATTAGATAACGAAGGCTTATTTATTTTTTTATAGGTGTCGTTACCCGCACCTGTTTGAAAACCCGAAGAAAAGAAAATTAAAATATTTAAGAGAGCCCACGCATTTGGCTTATTTTTAAAGAGTTACGGGACCGCTCTTTGCACATAAGGCTTTCGGAGTTGTGCACACCGCTCTAAGAGAACTCCTCATCCTTATTAAGATAAGTGATGTCAAGGAAATTAAGAAGTTTAAGAAATTAAGAAGTTTAAGAATAAATACAAGTGATGTCAAGGAAATTAAGAAGTTTAAGAAATTAAGAAGTTTAAGAATAAATACAAGTGTGTCAAGGAAATTAAGAAGTTTAAGAATAACACATAAGTTTGTGTTAGAAATTACATCAAATGGTGTAATAATATCTAGGATAACATAGAATATAATTACATAATGATATCTTCATTATGAGAAAATTATACAAAATTAATAATAATGGAAAACAAAATAAGCCGAATGTGTTTGGTTACTTTGTAAAAATAAATAAACTATCAATATTGCAATTATTAACAAGAAATATACAATATAAACACATAAATGGCAAGTAAAATATTAAATTTTAAAATCTTTTACATGCCATTTTCCTCTCGAACCATTAGGATCCTCCAGAATAAAAACAAGAGGTGAAAGCTTCTCAATTACAGTGCATTTAACATATCTTGGAGCTAATTTTGCACTGAAATATGCGCCAGCATTACTCTGAACGTAATTTTTACGCCAGACTGTATCACCGACATTAAATTCTTTAAAGCTGTGTTTATCATTATAATGAACAGCGTTCTTAATATGAGCAGTGTGTAATGCAATCTGTACTTTATCGAAGATAGCAGATAATAATCCTAAATTAGTGGCATAGATATCGCGAGGAAGAAAAATTACGTTGTCAAGGTTAGTACAATTGGTGTAAACTGAACCACACGGTATAGTTTCACGACCAAATACAAGAAAAGATGGGGAGAATTTTGTTGAAGAGTTTACCGTGCTATTTAGGCCGAATTGGATTTTTTGTAAATATTTATCCCATGACCGATGGTCATTACCAACCAACTGTGCTAAAGCAGTAATAATTGTTCTATTATATCTTTCTGTGGGGTTGACTTGAGGGCAATATCTTGGAGAATAAAAGATAAAAGGAACTTTATATTTGTTCAGAAAACTTTGAAACTCGTTTGATTGAAATTGTGAACCATTATCCATTATTATAGTTTGAGGAATTCCATGTACAAGAAACACGGAATTTTCTAGATGGAAGATAATATTAGAAGTTGTAGCGCGTTTGATAGGAAAAATAAGACAATATTTAGAGAAAGAACAAGTTACCACGAGGATATATTGATTACGTTGTCTCGTCATTGGAAAAGGACCCATCAAATCCAAAGAAATATTTTGAAAAGGTCTTGAGCAAATTTTTGGTTTACCCATAGGACCATATGGATAATGATTCGAGTGCTTATAAGAAAGGCAAGTTTCACAGGTAGAACAAAATTTTGCCACATCTTTAAACATTCCAGACCAATAGTATCTTAAAGAAAGTTTCTTGTAAGTTTTGAAAATGCCAATATGAGGATTATTAACTCCATGACAAGATTTAATAAGGTTTAGTCTTTCGGGAGGAGGTGGAACCTCTTTCCATGCAAAATCTTTGTTAAGGTAATCAGAAGAGTTAGTGAAGCGATATAATTTAGCATTAAGAATCTTATAGTTCGGATAGTCATCAGGGTTTCTTTGACAATTTGTAAAAAGTTTATTAAAGTGTTCCAATTGGGACACAATATCTCTCGATATAGGTTCTACAGTGCCAATAATAGCTGTATCAGGAGTTTTGTGGCGAGAAAGAAGATCTGGAACGACATTATCTTTACCTTTTTTGTGTTTCAGATCAAAATTAAAACAAGATAGACGAAGAGTCCACCGAGCTAATCTTCCAGAAGGATTAGACAAATTTTGGAACCATTTTAATGCCGCATGATCGGTATAAACTGTAAACTTTTTACCATTGTCAAGATAACAACGCCAATGTTCAAGTGCAGTAATAACAGCTAGTGTTTCCCGTTCAGTAGTTGAATAGTTTTGCTCATGCTTATTAAGAGTTTTGCTCATGTATGCGATCACTACTTCTTTATTGTCTTGTTCCTGAGTCAACATAGAACCAATTCCAAAATTAGACGCGTCACAATGTACAGAAAATGGAAGGTCAAAGTCAGGGCAAGCTAAAATTGGGGTTGAAATTAAGCATTCTTTTAGTTTAGAAAATTTTAAATCTGCTTCATCGTTCCAGACGAAGTTCTTAGGAGAATTTTTCCCAGACGAAGTTAGTTTACAAAGGGGTGAAGCGATAGAACTGAAGTTAGGTATGAAGCGACGAAACCAACTACATGTGCCTAAGAATTTCCTTACTTCTTTTTTAGAGGTAGGAGCGGGGTAAGCTAAAATAGCTTCAATTTTATTAGGGTCAGCACGTAGACCTTGGTCGTCAACTACATAACCGAGATATTTTAATTCTTTACGAAAAAATTGACTTTTCTTGAAGTTAATTGTGAGACCTGCGTAAGAAAGTTTTTGAAGAACTTTAAGTAGAAGTGAGATATGCTCTTCAAATGTTTGACTTATTATTATTATGTCATCTAAGTAGCAAAAGACTTTATTATCAAAATCTGGTGTAAATAAGCTATCCATGAGTCTTTGTTGAGTCGCGGGAGCATTGGTTAAGCCAAAAGGCATAACTTTAAAGCGATACATTCCTTTTCCAGGGACATAAAAAGCAGTTTTATCTTTATCGTCCTTATTTAATGGAATTTCCCAAAAAGCTTTAGCAATGTCAATGCTAGACAGATATTTAGCGTTTTTAAGATTATCTAGAATTTCAGAAACAAAAGGAAGACTATAAGCGTCTTTCCGAGTGATTGAATTCAATTTTCTACTATCAACACAGAAACGCCATTCTCCGTTCTTTTTCGGAGTGATAAGCACTGGAGATAACCAAGGGCTCTCACATTTTTCAATTACATCAAGATTAATCATTTCATTAACCTCATTAATTAATGCCTTTTGTTTTTCAGGCGAAAGTTTGTAACAACGTTGTTTAATTGGTAGCGCGTTACCGGTATCAATACGATGAGAAACTAAACTGGTACGACCCAATATGCCTCGTTCTTCAAAAGAAATTGTTTTAAAACGATCAATCAAGTCTGTTGCAATGTTTTTCTCATTAAACGAAAGGTGTTCAAATGTGAGTACTCTATTGTCCACTGAACTCACCGTAATAGTTTTATTAATTGGATTTAGTTCAGATGAAAGCAATTTAGGAGTTAAATTAAACTCTTTCCAGAAATCCCAACCAAAAATCAGTGAGGGATAAATATCAGGGAAAACATAAGCTTTAATAATATGTATTTGATTATTAAAATCGATTGGTAGATGAAAATAACCAGAAGACTTGGTTTTCTGTTTGTTAGCAACCATAACTTGAGTAGGCGACTTGAATAACTTAAATCCTAGTTTTTGGATATCTTTATGTGAATTATTTCCTAGGATAGTTATACAACTTCCGCTATCTAATAGACCAGAAAATGGCAAGTTATTAATAGACACTTTAATAAAAGGTCTGTTATAATCTTTTTCCGTGTCATAAAGTACAGAGGTTGTTTTATAGCAATACATAAAATTTTTAATACATTTTAGCCATAATTTCCAATCATCAGGATCAAAATTATTATTTTGAGATTTAGAAATGTTATTCAAGTCGCTATCTAGTTTTTTTGTTGTAATTTTGGGTTACATTTAGGACAATCGGTTATTTTAACTCCTTTAAGACCGCATTTAAAACATATCAGATATTTAGGTTTAGTGCAAGTTTTTAAGGAATGACCCGAGATACGACAGCGATAACAAAAGTCTACTTTAGAGTCATCATTAGTTTTAGTAGCAGAAAGAGGTTGTTTATCATCTCTAATTGCATTTGTATGTTTTATATTTGGAAGGCATTTAGAAGTAGAAGGCCGATAAGCAAATTCGGTAGCATATGAAGCTGTTTCATATTTAGGTTCAGAAAAATTACAATCTTTTTCAGAAAATTTTTCGTATGTTTGACAAGCTGAAATTAAAGAGTCAATTGTTTTAACATCTTTAAGCGCTATAAAGACTGAATAACACGGTCTCACATTATTAAGTAAAATTTCAAGTTGTTCATTTTCATCTAGTTTCTTAGTAAGGCGAGAAAACATTCAAAACATAATGCTCACATACACAATAATGGACTCTGATGCACCCTGAGTTCTGTTTCTAATAGCTTCGAGCATTTTATAGTCATAATTATGTAAACCAAAATCTTTGATCAATAAAAGATGGATTTGACTCCAAGTCAAGGTAGGATTTCGATTAAATTGAAATCGAAACCAATGAAGTGCATCATCAGTGAAAATTTCAAATGCGTGTTTGCAAAGCATTTCTTCAGATACATTCCTAGATAAGCAAAATTCTTCTAATCTTTGGAGGAATGACCTAGGGCATGATTTGCCATTAAAAGAAAATTGTTTAAGTTCTCTGGCAAAATTATGTGGAGGATGATAATTTTGCCAAATCATGGAAGCCTGTGGGTTTAAGATAGTAGAAGTGGTCAAAATAGGTTCAGAAGGTACAGGAGTTGCAGAACTTTGAAGAACTGTATGAGGTATTGAAGGGATCAAACAAGGACCTGGTTGTGCTTGTTGAGGTTGACTGTATGTTTCAACTAACACGTCTTCAGAAGAAAACCTTTCTGTATCGCTAAAAGCGATAGCCTCAAACCTTTTATCGAGAGTGTCGAAGCGTGATCGTAAGTTAGAGCAGGCTTCGATGAAGGGTGAAGTTGCTTGAAATCGTCCAAGACGATGATAAAGGTGGTTTAAAAAAGTTTCAATTTTTTAATGTTAATTTTGTCTTTAGAAATTTCCAATTGGGAAATTTTGTCTTCTACGTATTTTAAAGTAATTTCCGTCTGGGAGAGATCAAGTTTGAGGGGAATGGGAGAAGATTTTATGTCTTCAGGAAGAACGTGAACAAGTTTTGACATTTGTTCTTTGAGAGTTTGGAGATTATCAGCTGGACTCTCAGTTCTGATAATCACCTCATATTCGAGTTCAGGTTTGTTGAGATAAGAGTACTTAATTGATCTAGCCATGATTAAATGACAAGTAAGATAGAATCAATTCAATAAATAATACTCTCAGTTAAGGTTAAAATATAGTTGCAAAATTACAACCAAAAGTAAAAAGGTTTAATTAATTAATAAATCAAGAAAATTAGTTTAAATAAATTATTAATTGAAAAATATTTAAGAGTTATTTAATTATTTGTAGAGAATTATTTACTAAAGGATTTTAAAGAATTAATCCAGAATTTATTTAAGAGTAAATTATGCAGAAAAAAGAAAAGTGCTAGCAAACAGAAATGATAATGAGGTGATGGCCTGAAATAGATACCAAAAGTTATTCACTTGTGCAAGTAATGTTTTTGAATTTTGAGAAGATCGAGCCCACGTTAAAAAAGAAAAGGTGTAGTAAAAAAAAGAAGATTGTGGGTGATGGGGTGAGTTTTAGAAAAGTTGGGCGCCAAACTGTAGCGTTACGTATAGTTCAAATGAACTATACGTAAGCCACGTTAATAAAATTAAAGGTAATTATAAATTAAAACTAATAAAAGGATATAAATAACAAATTAAGGTCCGGCTTCGCACGACGTGGGCAGCTAGAAAGATCCGGCTTGACACGACGTGGGCAGAAACTTCTTAGCAGGCAGGCAGGCAGGCTAGGCAGCTGGACGGACAAGAAGGCGTGGAATGCCCGAGGTAGGCAGATGAGCTCGCAGATGTATCGCTTAGATAGGCAGTAGGGTAGCCAGCAGGACGAATGGGCTGGCTCACAGTTAGATGGTCAAGGCTGCTGAACTAATAGTCAGGCAGTCAGTTAGGCAGTAGAATAGGCTGGCACTGGCAGATAGAAGTGTGGAGGTCGGGCTGTGGCTTAATATGCCGATCAATCAAGCCCTTTACTATGAAGCGGTGACCGACGTAGTTTATGAACCAGTAAAATGCACACATTTAAATTCAACACTCAATAAATTATATTTATTGTTTTTCACAGAATTGGTAGATTCACAGGCCTTATATATAATAGTTTTAAAGAGATTTTCAGATTCAATAGTACAACACGTAGTACTAAGTAGTCAAACGACTTTCAGAGTTCAGTCCAGATTTAAGACTAAAAAAATGACACCCGTTTTTCTTCGTTCCGACATGTCTTCTAAATTTTAAATTTGAATATCAATTAAGAAATCGTGAACGAATAAAAACGGTTTACAGAGGCGCAGTCTGCCGCTGCCCTTATAATGAAAATATAATGTACAACGAGCTTAATAAGCTATAGAGAATGGTATCTTATGTCTATGGTTTAAGAAAATAAAATAATGACAATGTCATGTCAGGTAAAAATGTCAAGAGTTAAAAATAATATAATAGTTTTGGATGAATCAACAAATCTTATGATTTTCAGGTTTATACCAATGTAAAGCATACATAAAAAATGGAAAACGTGAGATGATACAATTTCAAAAGTAACGGTGATGAAATTTGTAAAATATATTATAAAACGTAAGTAAACTAAAACATGTGGAATGAACACCACAAATTACGCTTGCTTTTATTTCTATCGGGTAGGCAGAAAATATATAATGCATGCATGCACTATAAGACTAAGGAAGTTTTATTTAGTATCACTGATGTGATATTAAATAAAAACATCTTCAACTTTCTTAAATTCAAATGCATTCATGTAGTACGATTTGTTCCTGAAGTAATCGCTCCATGGACATGAAATTGTCTATGAACAGCTTGTAAGAACCAGAGCTTAGAATAACACTCATCACGAGAACTGGACCGTTATGGACTTAAACAACACTTCAAAAAACTTAAAAATAACTAACAATACTATTTTTTCAACGACGACGTGTATTTTATGATTTTTCGACAAATAAACGTAATTTCTGTAAATGCCCATTAAAGGTCTAGCCACACAGCCGGGACGTGCACGGGACGTGGACAGACTGTGCCCCGTCAGGGGCTCAAAAAAATATCGGTGGGAACATTTTATATGACATCGTTCACACACGTCCGTGCACGGGCCCGGGCACATCCCGTGCACGGATGTGTGTGAACAAGTTCATATAAAATGTTCCCACCGATATTATTTTGAGCCCGTGACGGGACCGCGGCCCTGTCACGTCCCGGGTACGCCCCTGATATGTGTGGATAGAGCTTTAGTCTTCAGTTTTAAATAACATGTCGATAACTTTTGTCGGCCCCATCTTGGAACAAAGCATAGTGGTTAGTAAATGGTTTCAGTAAACAAATGAATTGGGCGCTTGTTGTTAATATCATCCTCTTTATCTTTATTACGAGTAGATACTAAAATTAGTTACAAGAGTCTTAGACAGTTTAGTGATACAAGCAACGATAACTCCCTCAACTACCAAACTGTAGTATAATGCTATTAGGTAGCTTTCTGGGTTTTTCAAAGTTGGCTTTAAAGTACAAATAAAAAAAAAACTAAAACAAGTTACTTTCTTTGAAGTTTAGTAGATCCTAAGAGGTAACCAGATCAATAAAAATAATGGCTCTTATTTTATAAGTTGATAGAATATAAACAAAATTTATTATCCTAGAAAAGGAAAAAAAAGGATTTTAACAAATATAAAAGACGTGCTCCCCGAGGAGACCGATTGATGTTTGTAGTTTACGCCTTGTGTAAATTTTAACGTAAAAAATATATTTTTGCAATACCGTTGCTTGATATAATTTAGTCATGGGAAATAATGTCATCTTATCATCTAGGTGCATAAATATTATCAGAACAAAAACGTTTTAGACGAAGTCAATTTAAACCACAAGGTGCATACGACTTTATGCCTACATAACATCGTTTGTAGGGTTCCGTACCCAAGGGTAAAAACGGGACCCTATTACTAAGACTCCGCGGTCCGTCTGTCTGTCTGTCTGTCCGTCTGTCACCAGGCTGTATCTCATGAACCGTGATAGCTAGGCAGTTGAATTTTCATAGATGATGTATTTCTGTTGCCGCTATAACAACAAATACTAAAAATAAAATAAATATTTAAGTGGGGCTCCCATACAACAAACGTAATGTTTTTGCCGTTATTTCGATAATAGTACGGAACCCTTCGTGCGTGAGTCCGACTTGCAGTTGGCCGGTTTTCAATAATTTATAAGATATTAATGAACTGCAAAGCTGTTATTATGTTAGTGATTATGAAAGCTAAAATTACAGGTACAAGGTACATTCCCAGTTTTACTTTCGAAGTATATTCCATTTGAATAGGATTTATTTTCACCAGAAGAATAAGTTTTCTTAAAGCCTTCGTTTGTTTCGAGTCTGGATCTAAAACAAAATAATATTTGTTATGTAATCAATACGTCCAAAAAAAATGTATTTATTATCTAGCAGGGCTTACCTGCGAGAATAAAAAATACAATGTTTTTAAAGAAATTATTATCGGTGTAATCAACTAATCCCCACAATGACTGCACTGGTTGAAGCAAGAACAAGGAATCATTAACACGAAGAAAAACATTGTAGGTAGTAGGAATGTTACGGAGATTTGATTCCGATTACGAAAAGTCGGAATTGCCGAATGTTTTTAAACCTCCGATTTCGAATCTGCGGTTCCGATACTTATAATCGGAGGTTATCGGAGATCGATGCGCAGCGGCGGCGGTCCACGCGTATAAATTGGTTTATATGCATAATACTGATTGCGATTTTAGAAAACTTGTTTGTTTTTTTTTCAACACCTAGTTAGTTGTGTTTGAGCTAAAATTTAAAAGGCTGGTTTTTTATTATGTCGAAAGCAAATAGTTAAACAAAATGTTTAGAGAATCATGCCACAAAGTATATAAAAATAATACCTATTTAGTAAACAAAACACTTACTTATCGACAATGTGCTGTATAATTTCGATAGTCTTCTTTGTACTCTTGAATTTTCAACGACCAGATTTTGACCCGCATTCATAATGGTATATGTAGAAATTGAAGAAAAACAACATGAATAAATTACTAATAGTGAAACAACAATGACATTCGTTTCCTGTAAAAAAAAACAGTGAATGAGACAACCAAAAAATATTAGATATTAGCTTTATACAAATATAAGCTTTATATTTACTTGAGATTTTGACAAAAAGAAGAATCCAGGCAACGCAAACACAAGATGCACTGAAGAGATAACCAATGAAAAAAACATCTGGAAAAAGAAGTGCCAGAGATTAGTCGTATTTTTTAAAGAGTACACAACTCACCCTTTTCACCGACTACTAAAAAAAGTAGATTATTAATTCGACACGTATTGTTGTTAATTGTATCAATGTACGTTGGTCAGTTCTACTGAAAAAAAAAAAACTGTATTTTGGTCTTCTTCGCCTTAACGTAAACCAGCACAAATGTGTAAATTGAGTTATTATGGGTATTTTGTCAATCCTTTTGGTAGCTTACTATAGAACTTTCTCACTTTTTAGTGATGGGGTAGCAAAACTAAAAAGAGAAAAATTAAAACTTTTTCTCAAGAAATAAACCGACTACTTACCGTCTTTTTAGTGTTTTGATTTGGTAGTTGGTTTATTATTTGTGAAAAAAGAAGATGTATAATAGAGTACTCGTACATAGTATTTTATTCTATTCCTATTAAGTGATAAAACCTGCAAATAATTACCTGCGCGTTAAAGCAAATCGATAACTTTCTGCTGCAACTCAACAAGCATTTAAACTGAGTAGCCCACTGTTCCACTTGTTCAACCGTAAGAAGATTATTCCATTCCCTGCTATCTGAGTGTAAGCTCTTTTCAATATTATTGTACTTTACTTGAATGCCCAATATACAATTGTACAAACATTTCAATAAAGAACGGACCATTGTTATGTAAATGTACATTATTGTATGTTCAAAAATAAAGCGAACTTCAAAAACCAAATCTGCAAAAGCTAACATAATTAGTCCTTCTTTTACTTCTGCCTTGTAGGCAGAAAATATATAATACATTTTTGCAAGTATTTCAAGAAAACTTGCAACACAGGTCACTGCTGTGGCAACCACAAATACAATCTTCAACTTTTTCACACATTTGTTATAAGTCGGTTCGTTCTGGAAGTAGTGGTGCACGGACATGAAGTTGTCTATGAACATTTTGTAGGAACTAGAGCTAAGAACAGCTCTTATCATGATAACCGGAGCGTTTAGGATCTTAACAAGGTCATACATTATGAATATATAGGCCATTCTATCCTTTGCAAAAGAAAATTTCATGTTTCCCATATAAATAACTGAAAATAAAACTATTTCAATAACGATGCGTATTTTACTCAGAATTTTACGTTTTTTTGAGAAATTAACGTGATTTCTGTATATGCCCATTACAGTTTCAGTTCTCAACAAAACGTCCATTACATTTGGCGTCTCCATCTTATAGTGATAGTAAGTGTTAAGCTCAAGTTTTACTGAAATAATGAATTGAGCACTTATGTTATAAGGGAAACAACATTCCAATACATTACTGTTATTTTTTAATAAGTTACAAGTGTCTTAAACAGGTTAGTGATACAAAAATGATAACTTATTCAAACATTTCACATTTATTGTGTCTAACACATCAGTGGGACCACTTAACTACAACATGTTATAGGTACCATTAGCCTGCAGGAGTCTATATTTTCTGATAGCTACAACCTGGGAGTCTTAAAGTCAAGAGTGATAAGGTTACTTCTAGATAAGCGTGTCTCATTTTCGACCACATCATCGCTTACCATCAAATCAAATCAAATCAAATGTTTTTTATTTCACATAGGCCTACATGGGCACTTATAAAACGTCGACAAAAGGTGCACGGTTTGGGTTAGTCGTTTCCTGTGGAGAAGAACCGGCAAGAAACTCCACGGTTACTCTTTTAAAAAAAATTGGTTTGTTTTTACAATATTTCCACGTTACAGTATTAGTGCTTAGATATGGGGGGACAACGTAGGCCCGACAATAAGTCGTAAGAAACTAAAAAAAAATTGTATAAACGAGAGAGTTAACAAATGTTAACAAGCGTCTAGAAATCTAGAAGGCCTACAATGTTCACACATTCACAAAACAATCAGTAAAAGAATCTATACAAAGGAAAAAATAAATAAAAATATATAACAAGACTAAATTTAACATGTGGCACAAATGTTGTTATCAGTGCTGTAACTATTCATAGCAAAGGGCTATAAAGATTATTGAAATCATTGTAAAAAGTCTAATTAAAAGAAAGAAAAAAAGTAAAAATGAGATTGAGAATAGTTAGAGACATCCACATATTTGTGCCGTTTATGAGTTACCAGGGAAGCCGCATGCGCAGAAGGAGCTAAAATTTTTATCTTCAACGTAGTCCTTGATTATGTAATATGCTTTTTTAATAAGGACACGTTTGATGTAGTTTTTGAACTTTCCATCGGTCAATTCTATAACTGGCTTTGGCAACTTGTTATAAAAGCGTATACTGTTTATAAGAAAAGACTTGCTAGTTTTCGTTACTCTGAATTTGGGTATTACAATTTCATGCTTACTGCGTGTATTTAAATTATGGAAATCGCTTCTAGTTTTGAAAAGTCCTCGATTTTTTCGGACATACAAAATACATTCCAATATATAAAGAAAAGGTAGAGTCAGTATATCGATCTCTTTAAATTTTTCTCTGAGGGACTCTCGTGGACTCATTTTATAGATTGCGCGGACTGCCCTCTTTTGTAAGATGAAAATTGAGTCAACGTCTGCTGCTGATCCCCACAGCAGAATGCCATAAGACATGAGAAAATAAGCATAGTATACTAACCTTGCTGTGGCTACATCGGTTAACTGCCTTATTTTCCTTACTGCATATGCAGCTAAACTTAACCGACCCGAAAGAGTTCTAATGTGCGCGCCCCACTGCAATTTTGAATCGATAGTAATCCCTAAGAATACAGTTTCCTTTATAACTTCAAGATTTTTGCCGTCAAGATTTAAATTTAGGTCACGTTGTGGTACATTTGGTAAGGAAAACTTCAGCCATTTTGTTTTTTTTTTGCATTCAGTAAAAGATTGTTAGCTGCGAACTTTTTAGAGAGAACAATCAGACTTTCGTTGACATGTCAGACATCCGTATCTTTCCTATCTATTTTAAAAATTAGCGAAGTATCATCAGCAAATAGAATTATATCCGATAATTTGGCCATCATAAAAGGGAGATCATTAATGTAAACAAGAAAAAGGAAAGGGCCGAGAATTGAACCTTGGGGCACGTACATCTTGACTAGAGACCCGGAGGACGTCGCCCCATTAACATTTACTTTTTGCTGTCTGTTTGATAAATAGGAAAGCACAAGATCAGCAGATTTTCCTCGAATTCCGTAGTGGTGTAATTTACAGATCAGCGTGTTGTGGTCGACGCAGTCGAACGCTTTCGAGAGATCACAAAAAATGCCAATGGCATCCTGGGACTTCTCCCAAGATTCCAAGATGTGGCTGATGAGTTTTACTCCCGCGTCCGTTGTCGACCTACCTTTCGTGAAACCAAACTGTTGACTATGCAGGATCTTATTTGAATTGATGTGAGACAACATCTGTTCCAGCATGATTTTTTCATAGATTTTACTCAATGCTGGAAGCACGGATATAGGCCTATAATTAGAGGGATCACTCTTACAGCCTGATTTAAAAATTGGTTCTACTTTACTGTGTTTCATTAAGTCAGGAAACGTGCCGCTGTCCAAACATTGATTGAATATGCCTGTTAGGACAGGAGCAATTGAGTCAATAATATCTCCAAGAACCCTAACGGATATCCCCCACAAGTCTTCAGTATTTTTTACGTTGAGGCTTTTGAACGCGTTTTTTAATTGTATCAATACATATTGATTTAAATTTAAAGGTTGGTATGTCTTTAGTAAAGTTTTCTTTAAGAAGAGCTTCAGCTAATTTAGATGAGGAGGGAAGAGACTTCGTAACCTCTAACGGAATGTTGGTAAAGAAATTTCCTAATGTCTCAGCGACTTCTTGCTTACCAGAAATGGTTTGATTAGATATTTTCAAAGACAACTCATTCTGATCGCTTTGTTGTGTCTTTCCAGTTTCTCTATTAATTATTTGCCACACAGTTTTTATTTTATTATTAGAAACACCAATTTTGTTAATTATTATTTGAGATTTTGCTTGAGTGCAGACTCTTTTGAATATTTTGGAATAGTTTCTAACATAAGTATGAAAAACTTGATCGGAAGTCAAAGATTTTTCGTAATATAAATTATATAAGATATCTCGGCTTTTTCTTATGCCCACAGTGGCCCATTCACTAAATTTCGATTTGGAATTGTAGACATCAGGTGAGATAGTGGTCAACGCAAGCCTATCAAAAAAAACTAACTAAAAAAACTGGCCTGCTCCGATAAAAGAGTTTAGTAGTTAGATTAAAAATACAAATCAATGTTAGGTGGTACTAATTTCACCGGGTCATCTAGATAGATAAATAGCAACTATTTTTATATATTATACATGTAGGGAAGACCGTGTAATTGTCAGGAAAAGCCATTATTGCATGGGTTCTTTCGGGCTAGATGTTAAACAATCCAATTTCTTTGCTTGTATATGTAGGCTCACAATGTAACTAATCACGTTATGTATTGGCGAATAACTTAAACGACATTCCACTAGGCACGTAGCTTGATCTACACGAACAATCAGTACCTCTCACTGTATTTCTCCTTAAGATTTTATCATGAATTCAAAACTCATTCCAACCCGCCATATTCTTACTCGATCTCCTGTCCATTCTCCCATTACCCCTTGTTCGCACCAAAAACTAGTGCTTAGTGTTACGTCAAATTGACATCTGTCAAAGTCATATGCAACCATAGCTCTTTTCTGAACGAATTCATAGAAATGCCGACATACATATATTCAGAGTATTTTAAGTTTAAAAAAAGTCTAATCAGAGATGAAAAGCTCTCGAGGAATTATTTATTCAATTTATCTTTATTTCAGACGAAAGGCCAAACATTTTTACAGATATAACGTTAGTAGGGTTGTTAGTAGTACAAATACAAATACAAATAAAACATAACAAGGTAGTAATTAATTTGTTAGTTAACAAAACAAGTTAATTATAATTACCGAAGTCTATTTCTTATTTCTGAGCAGGTGTATTAAATATAATGTTCAATGCTAACGTCCAATTTTTCACGTCTTTGATTTATTTGTATATAGTGTGACTAGTCGTTTATTAACAGGTAAAACACATTTATACTAGGTCAAAATCACACGACGTATTGCTATTTTTTTTTTTTTATATGACGTGAATGTACTGCAAAACTGTTATTACGTAAGTGACCGAAAAAGACAAAATTACAGGTATTAGGTACATTCCCAGTTTCACTTTCGAAGTATATTCCATTTGAATAGGATTAATTTTAACCAGGAGACTAAGTTTTCTTAAACTCTTCATTTCAGGCGCACTTGGATCTAAAATTAAAATATTAATTAAAATGATTAATGCTAAATCAATGGGCGAATATACTTCAGAACACTCACACATAATTTAATATTTTATACCGTTAAATTATTTATTTATTTATTCATTTACACATACATACATGATATTCATTTTTTCATTATGGTCGTTTAAATCCCATGCAGAGTCGATCCGGTACATGAAACAGTATCGATTTGTAAAGACAAAATAAAAAAATGAGTTTTTTATTATTATTTTATTTTATAATTATTAAGCGATACTGTTTCATGAACTGGATCGACGCTCCACGGGATTTAAACTAACAAAATTTAACGGTGTATAATTATTTTCTGCATTATCGCTAACCTAGCCTGCCGTGTATTACTAATGTATTAAATAAAAATATTGTACGGCCTGATTTTTATCAACATATTTTTTGGGCTTTGTGATTATACAAGATTAATTCAATACAAGAGACTCCACCCGTGTCAAAAGAGTTTTATAATTCAAAGGGATCTCTTAACCAGGATTAAAAGAAGCCTATTTGCTTATAATCTACTAGCACTTCGCCCGCGACTTCGTTCGCCTGATCCGTGTTTTATCCTACAGATGACTTTTTAATAAAAAATTTCATACAAATTTTTATCCCCTATTTCACCCCCTTAGGGGTTGAATTTTGAAAAATCCTTCCTTAGTGGATGCTTACGTTATAAGAGGAACAAGTGTGCTAAATTTTAAGTTTCTAGCCCTAAGGATTTGGCCGTGCGTTGATACATCAGTCAATCACTTTTGCCTTTTATATATATATAGATAACTGGCAAATTTCATACAGATCTATTCAGCCGTCCCGGCGAAATTGAATAACAAGCATCCATCTAAACAAACTTTCCCATTTATGATATCATTATAGTAGGCAGCAGGATTGTGAGTATTGCATAATTAGTGCCTCAAGAAAAACACGTTCGTACCAATCGACAAAGTGCAGCATAATTTCGATAGCCTTCTATGAATTCTTGAATTTTCAGTAACCAGATTTTGACCAGCAATTATAATTGTACAAGTACAAATTGAAGAATAACATAAGAAATAAAATACGATACCGCAAATAACGATAATGTGCTGTTTCTGAAAAATAAAATGGACAATGAATAACTGAAATAAAATTAAAATTAAATTTGACATATTTTATTAGATACATTACATTCGAATGCAACAAATTTAAGGTTCCAGAAACCGCCATTATAAAATGCGCTGAAGTCATGACCAATGAATAAAACATCTGAAATAGGAAAAGCCAAAAATATGTAAATGCCAACTTTATTTCCCTACACTGAAAAAAATGCAAGTTGTGAATATTTTTCCTTCCAGAATCAAAACAGAGTTTGATAGTTTATTTTTTAATCACTGAAGTGAGCAAACTTTTTTATTTGCTATACTCTCGCGCTTGACCAGTATCTCACTTTAATTATGAGAAAATAAACTTTAATAAAATAATACAAAACTAAATAACTCTGTTTTGTTGCTGGTAAGAATTATTTTTTTCGAGTTTTAGTAATAAATTCTGAGATTGATTGCAAAATTAACAAGCCCGACAGGTTTTTTTTGTATATAAATATTCTGTAAAATATATAAAAGAACTTACCAGAGTGTTAAAACAATAAGACAGATTTCTGCTGCAAACGCATAAGCATTTATACTGTGTAGCCCACTCTTCCACTTGTTCAACCGTAAGAAGATTATTCCACTCCCTGCTACCGGAGTGTAACCTCTTTTCCGTGTCATTGTACTTTACTTGATTATCAAATATACAATTGTCCAAACATTTTAATAAATAACGGACTATAGTTATGTACATGTATATTATTGTATGTTCCAAAATAAAACGAAATTCGGCAACGAAATCCGCAAAATATAGCATAATTACGCTTCCTTCGATGTCTATCAGGAGGATAGAATGTGTATAATATACTTTTGCAACAACTTGTAATACACTTCCAACACAAGTTACTGCTGTGATAATCACAAAAATAATCTTCAATTTGTTTAAACATTTGATGTAAGTTAGTTCGTTCTGGAAGTAATGATGCACGGACATGAAGTTGTCTATGAACATTTTGTATGAACCAGAGCTTAGAATGCCACTTATTATAATAACTGGACCATTTAAGAGCTTTAAAATGGCATAAATTCTGAAAATATAGATTATTCTATCCGTTACAGAAAAAGAGTGTATGTTGTAGATAAAAATAAATGACATTACAATTATTTCAACGACAACGCGTATTATACTTAGAATTTTACGCTTTTTCGACAAATAAACATAATTTCTATAAATGCCCATTATATTTTCAGTTTTTATTAAGATATTGGTAATACATGTCGCCACCATCGTAACGATGTGTTCGCAGAGGACCACTTTTTATATAAGACTGAAGCACTTAACGCGAAGTCAATATTTAATAATTACTACAAATGAATATTTTAAGTTATTATTTTTACTACGAGTACATCGTATTTAACCAATACATCACATCACATCATCAGCCTATTAATGTTCCCACTGCTGGGACACAGGCCTCCTCTCTGTGAGAGGGGATGGGCCGTAATCCACCACGCGGGCCCAGTGCGGATTGGTGGATGTCACATGTCTTCGATTTTTTGGATCTAGGACATGGCGGTTTCCTCACGATGTTTTCCTTCACCGTTTTTGAGAGCAGTGGTTATGAAATAATTACACAAAGTAAAGTGCCTGCCTGGGTTCAAACCCACGACCTACAACTTGTAAGTCGCGACCGATACCACTGGGCCACCACTGCTCCACTTACACTAACACACTAACTAATACATACTTTATAATTATGTATTTTGCTTTTACCCGTAGGTTTGCTCCTGTCCCCCCCGGTGGGTTCCCGCTTTGTCGATGCGGGGGGGCTCAGTAACCGTGGCTTGGTCACCCACGGTGTAGCGAAGAGGAACCCGAGGAGGGGCCGCTCGTCAGGGCTTTTGCCGATTAAGCCGACGACGTAGCGGCCAACTAGTAGGTTGCGGTGCCGCTTGGTAACAGGCGACATCGCAACTGAGGCGGGCCGCGATGTTTTATGGAGATTCAGAAAACATATCCTCCACATTCATATTATCTTATTTCTATGTTTTGTGCTTCTTTTGGTTCATTTACTTATAAATCTGTAAATGCCTAACTTAAACAGTATAAATGAAGAACTTGACCATATAAGCATAGGTAATTCTTTTAACTGCAGTCCCGAGGACTGCACAAAGTTTGTTAAGATTTCACATAGCGATATGTCAATAATTCATATAAATATACGTAGCATAAATAAAAACTTCGACCAGCTTCAGCTACTATTGCAGTCTATCAAGGTTGGTGTTGACGTGGTTGTCTTGACTGAGTGTTGGCTCAGCAAGGTAGCCAATCTACCAATATTGGATGGTTTCCGCTCCATTGCTACTGGCATCAATTGTAACCAAAATGATGGTGTTGTAATATATACAAAGCTTGGTCTGCAATGTTCGTCATGGGAACCGGATTTCAAAGGTGGAAACTGTCTGGTTTGCCAACTGGATAATAGATTAGCTGTGGTTGCAGTTTACCGGTCCCCCTCATACAACTCCAAAGATAATTTTGACAACTTTTTGTCAAGTTTGAATTGTGTCTATGATAAACTGTCTAGCTGCAGGAATATCGCGCTTGTTGGTGACCTTAACATTGATCTTGGCCAGGGATATGGGTGTGACCGGAATGTTAATTATATCGCACTAAATGCATCGCATGGGCTTCTCCCTACCCATCTGTTCCCCACTCGGCTTGAAAGTTGTCTGGACCACGTTTTTCTTAAGACCACTCTGCCTGCTACCACTCTCGTATTGGAATCATATGTTACAGACCACAAACCGATACTGCTAATCCTTTCCAATGCTTCCCCCGTCCGCAAATCTTGTTACATTTCCACACGAATAAATTATGACGCTATAAAGATAGAACTGGAAAAAACGGACTTTGCGATTCTATACAAAGAAGATGGCGCAAATGTCTTAATGACTAAATTTGTTAATATGGTAACCGAAATAGCATCAAAACATACACAGCATATTCCAATACCACGTAAACGTAGAACTATTAAGCCATGGATAACTCCTGGCCTTCTTAAATGTATAGGGAACCGTGATAAGCTACATATCAAATCTAGAAAAGCGCCTGACAACTTGGTTCTCAAAACAACCTACTGTCGCTATAGGAACTTTTGTAATTCTCTGTTAAGAAAACTAAAAGTAGCGTATGAAAGAGATGAGCTTGAAAAAGCCCAAAAAAATCCAAAAGCTTTGTGGAGGACAATTAAAAATATCACCAACTCAGGGAAAACATGGTCTAGTCCTTCTGAGCTGCTTGAAATAGGTGCGAGTCCCGGGTCGTCTGCTGACGAGGTTTGTGAGTACTTTACCAATATGGGAAGTAACTTAGCAGCGAACATATTATCCCATTCTCCACTACCCGTGGCTACTAATCTGCATACCTCTACAGCAAACTCTCCTCCACCTTCATCCAAAAATTTCTCCCCTCTGAACACTCTTGCGGTTTTAGAAGTAGATCAAGCGGAGGTTGAGTCTCTTGTGATGCAATTGCGCAACGACTGCGCTATCGGTTGGGATGGTATAGGTCCCGAGTTACTGAAGACTTGCCGCCATGTGCTGGTGCCGCCAATAACTCACCTCTTCAATCTCTGCCTTCGTACGGGAGTGTTTCCGGATGTCCTGAAAAAAGCTATAGTTCATCCCATCTACAAGGGGGGGAGCAGAAGCTGTGTCAGTAACTATAGGCCCATATCGGTTTTGCCCGCTCTCTCTAAGATCTTGGAGAAGATCCTGAACAAGTGTCTTAGAAATTTTTTAAATAAATATCATCTCCTATCGGATAATCAATATGGCTTCCGGACCGGGTTCTCGACCGAGGATGCTGTACTCGATCTCACTCAATACATTGCAACTAATCTTGATGGGAAAATGAAGTGTCTAGGGATATTTCTAGACCTCTCGAAGGCGTTCGACACAGTTTCTGTTCCCCTACTTATTTCAAAGTTAGAAAACCTTGGTATTCGTGGCATCACACTTGAGATTTTCAAGGACTATCTCAGAAATCGGAAGCAGCAGGTAAAGATTGATACGTACCTTAGCAGTGAGAGAACAATGACATATGGCGTGCCTCAGGGTAGTATTTTGGGTCCTTTATTGTTCCTCATATACGTAAATGACCTCTGCAATATGTGTCTCCCCAATTGTAAAATTTATTCATATGCGGATGATACCGCTATTCTTGTCTGTGGACGTACCTGGGACATTGTAAAGTCCAATGCTGAATCTGCATTAACTAAAGTTATGGCTTGGCTCAACACAAATCTGCTCACACTTAACGTTCAAAAAACAGTTTACGTCCCTTTCGCTATTAGGCGTAACACCTCACCGTCCTGCTCATTCCTTTTAACAGCCCATACTTGTCCCAACCCCTCTGCCTCCTGTCGATGTCCAGCGCTCACCCGAACCGACAGCGTTAGGTACTTGGGTGTAAATATAGACGACGGACTGCGATGGGATAAACAACTTGACGCCCTCGTCACTAGAACCATGCGACTTATCCATATTTTTAAGTCATTAAGAGAGTCTGCAAACCGTGGTACCCTGAAAATGGTTTATCTTGCATTGTGTCAATCGATCCTAGGCTATTGCATTTCCGTGTGGGGCGGTGCTACGAAGACCAACTTTCTGAGAGTTGAACGTGCCCAGAGAGCGATACTTAAAGTTATGACCCGGAAACCATTCAGATACCCAACTACGGAGTTATACTCGGACTGCAAGGTATTAACAGTTCGACAACTCTATGTGCTTAAAACCACCCTCAGAACACATTCCAGGATACCCTCTAAAAACACTAACAAACGAAGGATCCCAACCACATTTACACAGCATAAAACCACGTTTGCAAAGCATCAACATTTCACACTATGCACCCACATATACAATCAAATTCACAAACAACTCAGCATACAAGACCTGAACAGACACACACTTAAATGTAAAGTCACTGAATGGCTACTACACCAGGACTATTCCTACACGGAATCGTTACTCACCTACATCTCTTAGATAAATGATTAACACCTCAAATCTAATAAATCACACACTCTACTCCACACCCCAGTACTCACCCTACTCACACTTTACTTTATTTAAATATATATTTTTTATTTGTTTATTTTTATTTTTGTTATTCTTACTTTAACTGTTATTTTATTTTACTTTTATTAATTAGTCTTTTTTTGAATAGTTTATTGATACTAAATTGTGATTGCGACGACTACCTACCACATATTGTACATGAATGCTAATATTGTATAAAATCTTACCTGAATACTGTCTCTCAAGATACAGGTTGCCCTAGTTTGAGAGGCAGGGTTCATTATTTGAATGGTTACAATGGAATTTCTTGCAATATAGCTGTACGTGTATACAAACTGTAATGTAACCTTTTTTGCACCAATAAACATTTATTATTATTATTATTATTAGATTCCCAGGTTCCATACGATGTCGCGGCTGAGGGTTGGAGGCCGCGGTGGGAAAGAAGTGCCGGTATTGCGGTGCGCCGCTCTCCCTACCTTCCGCGGCCCGGACGGGGTCGCCACCGTCTGATGGCGGACGCGGTGGGGCCGCAGGGGAGGAGGAGTGTCGGTATTGCGTTAGCCGCTCTCCCTATCCCCTGCGGCCGAACAATGGTAGGTGGCGGGGCCATTGACCTTGACCCGTCACAGGGGGACCAAGGGTGCCATACACGGGGTCGTCTGGCGCCCATGTGCTGATTGGTCCCTAGGGTGGTCACGGCGTGCAGTGTGTTCTGGTGCGCCGGTGATGGGGGGACTTCCCCGAGGAGGGTCCGGTGACGGACAGCCGCGGCGGGTTCGCGGTGAGTGCTAACGCGTACCCGTGCTCCCGCCATAAGCGGCACAGGAGGACACCGTGGAGTTTTAGTGGGTTAGAGTCCCACATAACTGCACTATCTCCCCGTGGTAGTGCAGTATGCATGAGCATTTCTCCACGCAAAAAAAAAAAAAAAAAAGTTTTGCTCCTGTGACCTATTTCACAGTACTTGACTGTGCATTTCATGGGATACAAAGTTAATAGCATACACAACAGTAATGCAAGTAGAAGTTACGTAATCGGATTAGTACTTCACGCTTCATCTCAAGGTTCTAGGGTGGTACGCATTCACCACCCTAGAAGCTTTAGATCGAATCTATCATCTCTTCTGTGGGCAATATCTTAATCTGTCCACTTCTTTTTAAGTTTGGCGTCGTAGTCATAGTTTAGCTTACCGTTTGTGTTTGGAAAGTGCAGGTACGGAAAAAAATACCTCATTTTATCCATAATCAAGAGTACTTTATGAACACTACAGCCACAAAGTACGTAAGCGCGCCGCAGACAGAGAGTCCACTATGAACAAAGCGCAATTTTGCACGCACACATTGACAATAAGAAATTCGTCAATAGTATATTCTATTTTTCCAATAATAGATGTCTTAATTTGTTTTTAAATTGAATAATATTTATAATTCCTGTTAACGCCCAAACCTCACGCACATCACTATGATACCGAGCGGCGGCGCATGGACATCTCTACTCGACGCGCACCGCCTCGCCGCCTCACTCTGCAACGGAGCGCGCCCAAGACAAGTCACAAAATCACCCAAACCAATTTCTGCTAGCCACCGATAAAAATATTGTAAAACTAGATATTATAACTATTATTTCAAGAAGTCAGTGTATCATTGAAGTATAAATTAGTACACACCTAGCACCAATACATTCAAGAAACCCGATTTTACTACATGAACAAACATTATGGCGACCGTGACAGGACATTAATTCTATGCGGGAAGCATAGAATAAGAATTGTACCAGCGAAGGAACCAGAAACCAAGCGAAGTAGAAGCAAATTGGAAGGGAATCCAAGGCCTGGCAGCACGCTGACGTCTTCATATAAGGTGTGCCCGTTCCTTTCCTATTATTTCTTACCTCCTTCAATACCTACCTAAATTCCATTTTCCCGGTATTTCTTTTGTTTGTGCGATCATTGTGTGTGTGTTGCTATTTACCTAAGACAGGGTTGCGGGTGTCTAGCTTTCTGTTGTGGGGTCATTTAAGTACCTACAGTGAGTCGCTAAAGTCGCCTCGTAAAGGCTACCGCTACCAACTAAGGCACGGTAACGGCTTCGACTGCTTAGCTAGGAAAAGCTTATAACAAGCGCTGTTTCTTTATCTGTTTTTGCATATTTAAACGTAAGAACTTCAAATTAGGTACCTACTGATACCTTTCTACTATATAACAACTTTGCATTCCTTGATTACCCTTTGCACGTGCACATTTCATTCCCGCCAAATTCATAGATCGCACGCTAGCTTTGTTTTGCAAGCAAATAAAACCGCATTTTGTAACCAATTCCAGCTCGAACGACCAACGTATAGGTATATACTTACCTACACAGCGAGCGCATCGGGATACGAGGCGAGCGGTGCCTGTACTGGACGAAGTGGGCGTTACCTACCTATACCTACCAAGTGAACTGACGCCGATCTGCAGCTGGTTCATGTACTATGATCATCAGGTTTGCTGGGAGATCAGGTATTTATTAACAAGATTATTAACTTCTATACTTTGGTGGGCGAAAGCCATTTTAAATACTTCTATTCTACATCATGTCTGACACGGAGTTAAAAGACTTAAGGCGTCAAAGGGGATCAATAAAGGGAAGACTAACCAGTTTCAAAAATTATCTAACTGAACTTCAGAATGAAGATTCTATTTCTAAACAACAATTTTTGGAATTGAAACTTAGACTTAACAAAATTGAATCGTTATTCAGTGACTACGACATAATTCAAAATAAAATAGAGATTGTGGATTCCTCGGAGGAAGGGGTCTGTGATAGGGATTCCACCGAAAACGTGTTCTATAGTCAAATTAGTTTAGCGCAAGAGTTAATAGAAAGACACGCACCTCATTTTCAAGAGACTGTTGAAAGCATAAATTCACAAGATTGTAGGAACCCTTCAATTCGGAGTTGTGATAATAATATCAGTAGTGTAAGATTGCCTATAATAAAGCTACCCGTGTTTGAGGGAAGTTACAACAAATGGCTAAAATTTCATGACACATTTAATTCATTAATCCATAGAAATACAAGCTTAAATGAAATCAATAAATTCCAATATTTAAAAGTGTCGTTAGCAGGCCAAGCGGCCTCGGTTATAGAATCTTTAGAAATTTCATCCAGTAATTATGCGGTTGCATGGAAATTGATATGTGATCGTTACAATAATACACGGCAATTAGTGCACAACCATTTAGTATCTCTACTCGTGAATGTACCTACTATGAAGAATTCTGAAACGTCACTCAGAGCTCTTATTGATCACATATCGAAGCACATGCGAGCCTTAACTAGCTTAAATGAGAAAACTGAAAATTGGGATACATTGATTATTTTCCTATTTGGCCAGAAATTAGATGTGTTAACGTCAACCAAATGGGAGGAATATAGAAATAGTCTATCAGAAAACCCCACCCTAGATAAGTTTTATGAGTTCCTAAGAAGTAGGGCAGATGTTTTGGAAATGGTCAGTGCAGGCCACGGCCACGGTGACAAACATACTCAAAATGAAAAGCCACTGAAGTCTATCGATAAACCATCTCGGTCTAATGAAAGGCCACATAAAATGTTTGTTGCTGCTGCATGTAACCAAGACCAAACCAAAACTAAGTCTCGCTCATGTTTTATTTGTGGTGGGGAACATTTAATCTATTATTGTGAAAAATTCAATAGCATGTCAATTGATGATAGAAATTTAGAAGTTTCTAAACATAAGATTTGTTCAAATTGTCTGCGTAGTGGACATTTTTCTTATAAATGTACTTCTACTCCATGTAGATTTTGCAAAAGAAAGCATAATTCATTGCTACACAAAGGTAACTTGTCTACGTCCAATAATGTAGAGAGCAAAGCAAGTTCTAATATTACTAATAGCGTATGTAATCCAATCGCACTATCAACCTGTTCAGAAAACCAGGTATTACTATCAACGGCAATTGTTACATTAAATAACAATAAGCAAAGCCATGAGATCCGATGCCTATTGGACTGTGGTAGCCAGTCATCATTTATATCGGAGTCTCTAAAATCTAAGTTATGTATTGAGGGCCAATCTATTCATTCTGTATCTGTAACTGGCATCAATAACATGACATGTTCAGCTCTAGAATGCTGTAGTATAACTATTAAATCTCGTACTAATTCTTATTATAAGGAAATTAAAGCATTTGTAATTCCAGAGATAACTAGTAGCTTACCTAGTTCTAAGGTTGATATATCAACCTTAAACATACCAAAAAATATCACACTTGCAGATCCTAGTTTCTATAACCCATCGCAAATAGATCTGTTGTTGGGAGCTGATGTTTTTTGGGATGTCATTTGTCCTACTAATCAGATCAAATTGGGAGATGCTAACAAACCTGTACTACAAAATTCCCAGTTTGGTTGGTTAGTGGTGGGGCCAGTTATGTGTCCTGACTATGTATCAAGTAAGGAAAGTCGCTGTAATTTCAGTCAAGCTATACGACACCAATTGAAGCAGTTTTGGGAGCTGGAAGAGCTGCCAGATACACCGAAGCTCACGTTGGAGGAACGTGCCTGCGAGGAACACTACGTGCATCACACACGCCGCCTGAAAGACGGTAGATTTTGTGTCACGTTGCCTTTGCGGGATAACCCAGAACTATTAGGTAATTCTGATGCAAGAGCCAAGCATTGTTTTCATTCACTAGAAAAAAGATTCAAAAGGCAACCTGACATAAAGGAACAGTATGTAAACTTCATTAATGAGTATGCTAGTCTTGGTCATTTATCTGTAATAGAGCGACCTGACATTGTAAACCTATTGCCACATCATCCTGTTCTTAGAGAACAGAGTGAAACGACAAAATGTCGTGTAGTATTTAATGCTTCATCTAAAACCGAATCAGGTCTCTCTTTAAATGACTTGCTTATGGTAGGGCCCACTGTTCAAGACGACATTTTCTCAATATTGATCAGATTTCGTGAACATACGTACATAGTTACAGGGGATATTGAAAAAATGTACAGGCAAATTTTAGTTGAAGAATCTCAGAGACACTTGCAAGTAATTCTGTGGCGCGAGAACGATAAGGAATCGATGAAGTATTTACAACTCAACACTGTCACGTATGGTACCTCATCGGCCCCCTTCCTTAGTACGCGATGTTTGATACAGCTGAGTAAGGAGTGTGATGACCCATTGATAAGAGAAATAATGTCACATGATTTTTATGTCGATGACCTTATTACTGGATGTAGTGATGAGTCCACACTGGCAGAGATATATCATCGAATTGTCGAAAAACTGGAATCAGCTTGCTTTAATCTTAGAAAAGTCAAAAGTAACTCAAGTCAATTTCTAACCTCTATTTCAAATACAAGTAACTCTGAGCAAGAAAACTTTAAAATTATTTCATCACCAAGCCATGCCCTCGGAATAGAATGGAATCCTAACACCGATACAATTTTAATGGTATCCTCTAAATTATATGATTGTAACAATGATACTCCATTCTCTAAACGTTCCATTCTATCCTTGACTTCTAGCCTATTTGATCCTTTGGGTTTGCTCAGCTGTTGTACAATTGTATGTAAAATTATTTTACAAATGCTATGGTCTCAGAACCTAGGCTGGGATGATGAGATACCTACTGATGTCAATAAATTATGGAGAAAATTTATTGATAATGTACATAACTTACAAACTATCGATATACCTCGTAATGTGTTTTGTGCTAATCCAGTAACCATAGAGTTACATTCATTTTCGGATGCCAGTATGAAGGCATATTCTGGATGTGTATATGTGCGATCAACTGACGCTCTAGGCAACTGCACAGTTCGACTTTTGTCCGCAAGAGCCAAGGTGGCGCCACTGAAGACTACAACCATACCCAGGTTAGAACTTTGTGGTGCACTTCTAGTTGCACGCTTATGTAACAAAATTTGTAAATCACTACGTTGTGAAATAACTAAGAAAACTTTTTGGTCTGATTCTAAAATCGTACTGGGTTGGTTGTGCACACCTTCAAATAAACTACAAACTTTTGTCGCAAACCGCGTAGTAGATGTTAATGAACTGTGTAATGACAGTAAGTGGCTGGATGTCCCAACCTCACAGAACCCAGCTGATATAGCCTCTCGGGGTGTTTTTCCAAACGAAGTGGCTTCATTGTCACTGTGGTGGCAGGGACCTACATTCATACATGACGGTGAGGAACATTGGCCAAGTCAAAGCACTAATGCAACCTATACAACACTACCTGAAGTTCGGGTAAACACTACTAGGGTCAGCGAAACACCAACTTCTAATTTTGTAATTGATACTAAAAAATATTCTAGTTTCCGTAAGTTAAGAAACATTGTTGCATATATATTCCGTTTCTATAATAATATTAAGTATGTTTCAAGACTAAAGCTGTACACCTAGAATTAGTAAGTGGTCTCAGCACCGAGGCTTTTATCCTGGCTTTACGCCGTTTTATCAGTAGAAGGGGTAAGCCCCTTGAAATATGGTGCGACAATGGGACAAACTTTGTCGGTGCCAGTCGCGAATTAGGTAAACTTATACAGTCTAATTCTAACTCCATGTCAGAGCCTTTTGTAGAGGAAGGCATAAAATTTAAATTTCTACCTGCATACTCCCCAAACTTTGGTGGGCTGCATGAAGCAGCTGTAAAGTCTGCTAAGTACCACTTGAAAAGGGCCGTGGGACATTCCCATTTTACGTTCGAAGAGCTCACCACTTTGATCGCTCAAATAGAAGCAATATTGAACTCACGGCCCCTTTCCCCTCTATCTTCCAACCCTCACGATCTGTTCCCTCTTACCCCAGGGCACTTCCTTATTGGAAGGACAATGACCTCGCTGCCAGCGCCAGATCTTCAGGACGCCAGAGTCAGCTGCCTGCACAGATACGCTAGAATTGAACACGCCAGACAGCACTTCTGGCGTCGGTGGAGCCACGAGTACGTCTGCGAGCTACAGCAGCGCACGAAGTGGCAGAAGCGCCACCCGGACTTGTCACCTGGTCAGCTGGTGCTTATTAAGCAGGAGACTTCTCCTCCATTAAATTGGCCTCTGGGACGGATTGAGGCTGTTTTCCCTGGATCGGATGGCGCATGCCGCGTGGCCGATATTCTAACAAATAAAGGAATAGTTCGCAGAGCAGTAATCGCATCTGCCCACTATTAGATGATAATAACTCTTGAAACTGGAGTTTTCAAGGCGCGGGAGGATGTTAACGCCCAAACCTCACGCACATCACTATGATACCGAGCGGCGGCGCATGGACATCTCTACTCGACGCGCACCGCCTCGCCGCCTCACTCTGCAACGGAGCGCGCCCAAGACAAGTCACAAAATCACCCAAACCAATTTCTGCTAGCCACCGATAAAAATATTGTAAAACTAGATATTATAACTATTATTTCAAGAAGTCAGTGTATCATTGAAGTATAAATTAGTACACACCTAGCACCAATACATTCAAGAAACCCGATTTTACTACATGAACAAACAATTCCTTAATTCCATTTGGTAATTTATTATATATTTTTGGGGCCATGCAAAGTATGCTTTTGTGCATCAAGGCGGTCTTTGATGGTCGAACGCATAATTCATGTCTATATACTTGTCTAATCATTTTATAGCGATGTTCAGATGCTTTTCTGAATAGATGCAAGTTCTTTTTTACAAATAAAGCAGTCTCAAGTATGTATAAGCAAGGTAAAGTCATTATTTTTAACAATACAGAATAAGGTTTGCAGCTATCAGTTACTTTGATGCCGGTAATAGGTCTAATGCATCTTTTTTTGCGATTTGAACACCATGTCCTTATTACAGGAGTTACCCCAAAACATGACTCCGTAGCGCAGTATAGAATCGACATATCCGTAGTATGCAGTGACTACCGCTGCTTGATTGACTACTTTCTTTAGTTTATACAAAGCATAAACAAATTTACTAATTCTTTTAATTAATATTGAGGTATGTTGCTTCCAATTAAGTTGATTATCGATTGTTAAGCCTAAAAATGTTGTATTTGCAACTACTTCAATTTTTTCATTATTAAAACTTACATTTAGTTCTGAATTAGTTACTCTTTGACGAAAATTCATAATTTTATTTTTCTTCAAATTTATAATTAAGTTGTTATGTTCTAGCCAGTTAACCGCTTGTTGTAATGCATTTTTTATGTCAGCTTCAAAGTTTTTATTATTTTTGTCAAGTTTAACAGTGATAGTACTGTCGTCGGCAAACAATGTCATAGGATAGGGTATATTCTGGTGAAAGTCATTTATATATATAACAAAACATAAGATATTTTTTTTCGGACTGACATGATAGATTTATAAAAAGAAATTTGGCACTAAAATCTTCAAATAAATTAATTATTGGTATATTTATAGTATCTGTTTAAAGCGTGTTTTAAAATGGCGAGCTACAATATGACCATGGCTATATCAATTCTTGTGCGGCTGGAACAAGTTTCTTTGTTGTGAGGCCTAAGCCTCAGGTACGTGAAGTACGAGCCGACGGACCTGCCTGAGCCCGCAGACTGCATGCCGCTGCGACTGAGCTTTGTTAGAGACACACCAACTGTCGTTTCACTACCATCCACAGTTGCCGTGCGACAGACCGCACCCTGAATCATGAATCAAAACAGGTTCGTAATCTTTTTCCTAATAATTCTTTGGAATGTCGTTTTCTTCTGATATTTCAGACCCTTTTGTTCTATAATTTTAATGGTCCATTTCTTGTCTGTAGATATCAGTTGAGCCGACATCGGATTTCAACCCCCGGGACAGAACGCATGACCCCTGGTGTACGTGCAGTCTTCTAGATTCCAAACATCTTTCAACGGGTTCCGTACATAATTTTTTAAACGGCCCTTGTTTTTGTAGAGGGACTACGGAAGGTGGTTTTGTTCATCCAGCGAGGATTCCCGACGAATGGCTGTTATCATATTTTAGTTTATTTTTTGGTGTTAGAATTACGTAGCTGACCTTTTAAGTTTCCGTTGTTAAAAACTTTTACTACCTTACTTATATTACGTTATGAAATCGTACTTTACGTGTTAAGTGTGTGCTTAAGCCATAATTAAACCAGTTGCAACTGCTTTGAGGTAAAGCACGTGTCTTTAGGCCTTGCTGAAATTTCACTCATATGTTATTTTACTAAATATACTAAATATTGAAAATAATGAATACCTAATTAATAATTAGTATTGACTATTGCGTCTTTCTTTTTTTAAATAATGTGTTTTACCTTTTTCAATTTTTTTTATAATTTCGGTGTGTTTTATTTTAATTCATAATTATACGTTATCGTTGCGTAATAAAGTTTTTTTATTTTTTGTTACACTACACAATGTAATGAAGCCTGAAATTACATTAAGATACTTACTGTAGTTCTTAAGTTATAAAGCTCAAAATAAAATTTAAGATGACAAGTTGAAAAATCAATATCTAAGAAAATCATACATTATTTTAAGTCCATAGACGAAATTGTTCATTCTAGCTTTGTTTAAGGAAAGGCTATGAAAATTATCAACTCTTCATCATCCAACTTGGTGCCTTTTCACATTTTTATGTTTTTGGTGAGATCATTATACACTATTGTTACCCGCCAATCTTCGCCGCATATGGCGTCGTGATATTTAAGGGATGTTTGATGCTCTGTCTACCCTCTAAGGCATGTAAGCATGATATGATGGATGTTTGTGTTTGTAAACTTATATTACCTACTAATTTTTGAAATTCGGAATCAGTATTACTGTATTGAAATCTGACAAGTTTAGGTAACAATGGCACAAAATTTAAATTAAAATCTGAAAATGGAATCATCGACACGATGAATTAGAATTAGAATTTATTTATTTGTAAGAATGTAGTTTTACATAGTATGGTGTTAATATTTTTGTTAGTTCTAAACATTCTACCACGAAATATATGGTGTACAAATATTTAATTGTCGTTCTTAACTAAGCACAAAATTAATTTTAAGATTTGCGATTTACAGTAAGTCCGATATGAATTAGTATTATTAAAATTACTTTAAAATGTCAAAATTAAGTTCATGTCATCTTGGATTTTTACAATAGTCCATATATTCGCCAATGTCATAAAAGCAATTATCTAGTAGCCAACTTGTCAGCTTTTTCTTGAACATGGGGATGGGAAGTTTCTTAAATGAATTAGGTAAGTTGTTATACACCTGAATGGCATTAATATATACATTCCTCCTAAATATTTACAATCTACATTTTATTCGTATTTGTACTTATTT
Organism: Anorthoa munda; assembly: GCA_945859665.1. Lineage (NCBI taxonomy): Eukaryota > Metazoa > Arthropoda > Insecta > Lepidoptera > Noctuidae > Anorthoa > Anorthoa munda. The sequence goes on along the minus strand of OX243905.1, from coordinate 25,098,701 downwards.
CTAGCAGTAGCCTGCTTGCGACTGACTTCTGATTGCATGCGAAAATAGTGCGGATATTGTTTTACAAGCATACATAGTTCTTTGATGTACATACAGGGTAAAGGTAATATGTGTAGTTTATTAAATAAAGGTTTACAGCTGTCCAAAAACCAGACGCCAGATATTGCCCTAACACACTTCTTCTGTATCCGAAATGCCTTTAAAATTTCAACTGAAGAAGAAGGTAACAATGTTCAAGGATAACGGAAATGGTCCTTCTGTATACTTTCTAGTTTGTGCTAGAGCCAAGAGCCTTAGCCTAAAGAAAGTTCGAAAATTCGTTCGACATTTATATAATTTTAAGAACTGGGTAATTATTAGAACAATTGCTAATGCCACTGTTTCAATGAAAATACTTATTTTTCTTAGATTTCGACGAGAGAATACGTAATTTCGATAAACGTCAACATTTTTGTCACAATTTTCGCTACTATCTTAAAATTATATTATTAGCACGCTCTGCGAATATTTTAGTCAAAAAATATATAACTGATTATATTATTCATGGTAAAAGGAAGTAAATAATTTCTAATAATACTGAAGTAATAAATCCTATATAACTTTCCCTCTCACAGAGGAGACCTGTGTTCCAGCAGTGGGAACTTTTTTTTTTTTAGACATTCTTTAAAAGGCTGGTGATGATGAATAAATCCTAAACTGGTTACTGGTCTTGTTCTGGACTATACTGTGTTCATAGAAACCTCCTTAAAATTCGTAAAACACATAGTTGGGAAAACTTTCAGTAAACGCGAATGGGGATAGATGGACGGCTGTTACATGCGAAAACTACTAAACGGATTTTGATGACACTTTACAGCAATATAGCTTTTAGATCAGAAGAAGACAGGCAACAACGATATTGTGCAGAAGTATTCATTCTATTGGAAGGCGCTGGATGCGAGACGCACGGGATCGGTTAATGTGGCGACGCTTGGGGGAGGCCTATGTCCAGCAGTGGACGTCTTTCGGCTGAAATGATGCTGATGATTCATTCTATTCGGGCGGATCCGCAGGTTGCAGCTAGTAATTTATCTGTATCTATTTAGTGAAAGTCCGTGTATTTGAATGTCTGTTAATGAATCACACCTCCACAACTGAACGGATTTGGAAGGAACTTGGTACATGAGTAAATCTTGTCCATGTCATGTTCATTAGGTCAAAGAATACTTTATATATTGGTAGGGCGTTCCTTTTTCGCGGAGCGTCCAGACTAACTTGAATATATGACTTGATAGTTCTTTTGGTAAAAAATTGATTATGACTTTTGAGATGATCTAGCAGTGATATTATCCCAAGCCCTTAGTTTAACATAATCTTGTCTTAATCAATTTTTATTTTGTTTGAATTATCTTAATCATTTTAAAAGAAAAGACGTCCACTGCTAGACGTACACCTCACTCATGCGTCACCACAGCAACAGAGGTCCTGCCTGAGCTTCTCGTATCCAGCGGGGCATTGCCCGGATTTTTAAGGAACTCGCATCTCAGTTGCAAACTGATCAAACTCTTTTAATATTTCTACCTTGATTAACCAACCCAAGAATACGTGTATATCTCAGACACCCACTCCATATAATCCTCTAAGTCTTAGGGATTCTAAACCTGAGTAGGCACCTAATCTACGTTCATATTTCAAAAAAGTTAACTCAACACGTCATTTTTAGGGTTCCGTAGTCAACAAAGAACCCTTATAGTTTCGCCATGTCCGTCTGTCCACCCGTCCGTCCGCAGCTTAGCTCAGAGACTCTTAGTAGTAGAATGCAAATTATATTTGGCATGGATATACATAATAATCAAGCCGACAAAGTGATTTACTTTTGACGTTGTTACAGAGATGATATTAGGACTTGAATGTGAACTATTCTTAAGTAGGAGAATTGGCTATAGATTCAATTAGCAGACACAATAGAAATTACCATTTTTTTAATCTGATTCGGCAGTATGGACAGATCTTGTCATTGGTCGTAACTTGTCATTTTATTTAATAAAATATATGTGTGTGTATATGTTTTATGTGATAAATATAGCCATAATCTGTATAGAAGAAGTATCATCCATAGTAACCCTTATATTACAATAAGCTTCGGTATTATATTAATTAAATACTAACTTAATTGATGAAAATAATAGAAAAACAAAGGTAGGTATAGTTTGACAATTAACGAGTGCGTTACGTAATTGTTTTTAATTACTTAATTAATTCTAATTATGTATATGAGACAATCGCGTGTGGTTTCTAGGTGTGTTTGTACAACCGTGAATTCACTAATTACCGTCTAATTGGCAAACCGATGTTTGCGCGGATAATTATTTTATTTTTTTAAAAGGTTGAGAGATGCCTAAGATATTTTATTATGATAATTGACATTATCAAACATAATATTTTTTTTAAATATGTAATAAAATAATACAGAAAGATATAATCTTATTCTAATAATAGTTTAGAATTACTCCAAATTCCACTGAAATAAAAGTTTCTTTCATAAACAACCATCAGCCTAATCCATTGAAAAACTCACTAAATTTTTTATAATAATTTAAAATTATTAAAAAAAACTACAACTAAACACTTACCTCTAAATATAACAACAACTTTTCGTTCACACAACACAAAACAACACTGAATCTTTCCCGCTCACAACTTTCCAACAACGCGGCTACGCGACTTCAACCGCTACGGACAACGTGTAGCGCGCTACGCCACCAGAAGTCGACTGAGTGCTACGCATGATATTTGCTACGGAATGCTACGCCGTAGGCGATGCCTGATACTTGGCGAAACTATAATAACTTGAATATTACATCTAATATTTTATACTCAGAACAACTTTCATATTATTTGGTTTCTCGGTATGAAACTTTGTACATGAAGAATTTTCGTTCGGAGAAAAATAATTAAACTTCTGTAATAATGGTGGAATATGAGGTTTTTATGACAGTACTTTGTTAATATGGTTACTTTGTTAAGTAGTATAGCGTGAAAAAACATGTTTTTGGGCAGTCGGGATTTATTGTATTGTAGTTCCTGGAATATAATATTCAGAGTCATTTTTCTGTGTTAGTTGTTAGTGGATGGTGAGAAAGTTTTAATTTTCTTTTAGAGATCCTTATACCAAACTAAAATAAAAGAGTGACTTGATTTAATGTCCTACGTCCCCTGGATGGGGCAAAGGGCGTCCACAGTAGTTCTCCATCGCGATCGATCTTGAGTTTCACGCTTCACCTCGCTCCACGTCATACCGATGCTCGTCGCTTCCACCAACACGGTGCGACGCCAGGTCTGACGGGGACGGCCACGCTTTCTTTTGCCTTGGGGATTCCAGTCCAGCGCTTGCTTCGGTATATGATCAGAATCCCTTCGCAGCGTGTGGCCAATCCAACTCCACTTGCGACGCTTGATCTGGCGGTCGATCGGGCTCTCGTGGCATTGCTCCAACAGCTCTACGTTGGTGATGGTCTCGGGCCAGTAAATGCCGAGTATGCGACGAAGACAGCGGTTGACGACGACTTGGTGAGATGTCTTTTGTGACCATCCACGTTTCGCACCCGTAAAGCAGCACGGATTAAAAAAAAAGAGTATGTAGAGGTTATTTCAGCCTAAAGACGTACACTGCTAGACTGATCACATCTGTGCGTCTCGCGTACATTGGATTCCCAAAGCCTTAACCAGGATGTCGGTCCACCTAGAGCGATGCCGTCCAATGTTACGTCTAATTCTGAAGTACGTATGCAACATATTTCCAAATGAAAAGGTGTGAGTTAATGTGTTTTTGTACATTTATCACTATCACGATTTCTAACCGTTGCATTTGGTTCATAATACCCCACTGTAATACAGTACCAACTAGCACAGGGTGGGTGTATTGTGACTGATACAGGCAGCCTTATTATTTTGTAATTTATTATGCTTAAGATCTCTACTTGCGATAACCTGTTAAGTATAAGTAATAAATAAATAAAAATAATAATTATTATATTATTGTAGGAAGTAAAGAAAACTTTTTGATGACAAAAAAAAGACAGGCCACATTAAAAAAATATAAAAATATATGGCAGAAACAACTGTTTACGATTGAATAAACAGTATAATATAATGAAATCCGCGTGTAATTTTTGATATCAGTCTAATTATAATTTATGAACTACAAAACCATTTAGTGTTTTGTAAATCACTCTATTTGCAAAAGCAATTTAAATATTTAACTAACTTTTAACTAACATGCTGGTCCTGCTCCGTAAGGCAATCTTTAGTGTACAAAAATCAAAATGGTTAATTTGTATAAGGTATATTCATAATTATTATAGTAACGCTTTATTTTTATTTATTTTCTTCTCTATTTGTTTAAAAAATTGACTCGCACACTGGTCCGTTGTTGTTGAATTAGGTAATTTACCTATGTTTGCAATATTTGTAAGTATGTGAGAACCATGTCCCTATTTATCAAGTGAAGGAATTTATCTGTTAGTGCTTGTAATACTTTATACCTATATTTAGCATAGTAGTGCTGGGTGCATCGTTCTCACGTATAAGAATTTATTAATGTATGTACTACTTATGTAAATATTGTAAAAAGCCTTTATTTTTTTAAAAGAGTAAGTATGGAGTTTCTTGTGCATTCTTCTCCATATCAACCTACTTTTCCGAATGCACGGTAGTATACATTTTTTATTACATGTAATTTTTAACGTTCAAAAGTGCCGCATAATGGCCTAGTTGAAATAAAAACATTTGACTTTGACTTTTTGAAACACAAAATGCTATTTCGCTCGAAATTTTAATCTATTTAGTTTTTCCAGGAAAATTTGATCGGCGTCAATTTTCTATAAAAAAACTACGAAAAATTTAATTCTAGGTTATTTTAATTATGCGCTGCCAATTCCGTGTAAAGGTATAAAATTGTTTAGTGAAATATTATTAGTTAGCCTCACGAAAATAATTAGCAATATTCTGCCCATCTTTGTGCTTGATAATTTCATCAAACAATTACTAAGAAAACTATTAGAATTAAGAAACTGTTATATATAAAAGTTACTAGGTTACCATAGGTATTAGAAATAGATTAATGTTAAATTGAAATAATATGAATATAGATAGATAATTACTGTAAATTGAACAAGAAATAAAAGGTTTTTTTTTATATTTTGTTTTATTTTATTTATTATTCTAGCCATTAGTGTTCTGTTCAATTATAACACAAATACACTAACCGTCTTTTATTGCCCCATTCCAGGGAACAGTTACTTTTTCTAGTAAAAATAGTGTTGCCCCACAGCAGGGAGTACACACAGAATAGTGCATTACAGAAGGTAGACTCCATACAACTAGTGAATACGCACGCACGAATAAACCCGTTTCAAAAACTCAATAGGCATTCATTACAAGAGGACCGAAACAAAGTGACATTTTATCAGCAAAAGCTCATGTCGGTTCCATACTTTTTAAACTCGGTATCACACAAAAATGGCACTTTGTGTACAGCCCAAGGACGGTTTAAAAACAAAAAAAGTAAATCAACCTAATTAATTTTGTGTAAATAGGGACAGAGCATTCCTTCGTTAGTCTATAAATAACACACAAACACTTAAATATCAAGAGAAGGATTTTCTCTGAGTTCGTTGGTCTAGAGCTAAGCCAACTTTGAGCTCTAGACAAAGTCATTTTGTATCTGGGATAACGTTCTTCAAACATCCAAGCTGTTAGGAATTTACCACGTGGCATTGCAGTAGCACATGAATTATTTTGAAGTTTTTTGAATGTCATTTTGTCAAAAGCCTGTTTCATCTATGTAAAGTTGATCTTCTGTACAATTACTAATCTGTGGCAAAAGCTACGATTCTAGGTAAACTTATTCACGTGAGAGTTTTATAAATATGTCGACCTTTATTGCAATGTTTTTCAAAAAGTAGAATAATTAGTTTTGTATTTGCTAACGCCCACGTTGAAGTATTTTTGTAAACAATATAATGTCACGCCAGTATTCTCCGAAGAGGGTGAGCAGAAGGGTATGGTACGCCCACATTTCGCTGATGTGACAATGTAAAGTTTATTGTACTGAGTTCTATTTATATTTGTGCCCTGTGTATCTAGTTTAGTAACGTGTCATACTGCCTGGGCTCACACCTATTGTGTAAAGCGAAAAACACCCACATTTCGCTGATATATGTTATTGTAAAAAAAAAACAATGGAATGTTTATTGTTCTATTTATATTTGTTTAATTTTTCATTGTTATTAATAGCTCGCGTTTAACCATTGTTTCAGCTGATGGCAAGCGATTACGTGGTCGACACTTAACTTAAATACCCCCAGGTTGTAGCTATCAGGAAACACAGGCTCCAGCAGAGAATTCCCCTGCTTAGCTGTACTCACAATGAAAGTATTCCCAAAACGTTTAGTGTAATTGGGATATCCCACGCCATAAGTCTTGTAGTCCGATGGTGGAAATGGCTAGGCGGAATCTAATTGTGAAATTCGTCAGAAATAATGATGTTTCCATAGCAAAAAAAAGTTCGATGTATCAAGTTGAGTCAGAGAGTTATTAATTATATTATTTATTTAGGACCAAGAACAAAGTAAGGATAACAATGGAGTTAGGTGAGGGTAGTAAATGATCGATTAACTGTTTGTTATTGTGTTATTGTCTTCTGGGAATGGCTGTTATTGTTAGTTATGGCTATTATGGTTATAATAATGTTACAATAATAGTTTTAGACTGCGGTTTCGCCCGCATGAATAGTGTTTTATTAACTTAAGGAAACATTTTAGCGTGATGAAAAGTGTTAATCCAGGCTATAAACAAAAAAATAAGTAAAATTGCGTCCAAATCCGGTTAGCCGTTTTTGAGTGATTGAAACATAAAGTTTATAATATGAATCAACTATAAATAACCATTTATAATATTATAGTAGGATTCTTCTGTTCCGGTTTTAGTCAGTTCAGTTTAAAATGGTTTGACTGACACTTTGTAATGCATCACACTAATATTATATTATATTATTATAAAGGCGAAATTCTGTGAGTGTGTATGTTTGTTACTTCTTCACGCTCAAACGGCTGGACGGATCAGGATGAAATTTGGCACGCAGATAGAATATAGTCAGGAATAGCATATATGATACTATTTTTTTCCCGGGAATATGTTCCCTTGGGATAAATTTTGACATACAGGCGGGCGAAGCCGCTGGCAGAAGCTAGTTTATTATAAATGCGAAAGTTTGGATGGATGTTGTTTGTTACTCAATCATGCCAGAATGGCTGAACGGACCTGTTTTGAATTTGGCACAGATTATAGCCTGGAATAGCACATATGCTACTTTTTATCCCGGTATAATGTTCCCTTGGGATGACAAAACACTATACACAGGGGTCATGCCGCTAGCAGAAGCTAGTTATGCTTATAGTGTACCTATATTATGCATCTTCATTGTATACACTAGGTTTTTTCAGCGGGTTTGCTCCTGTGGATAAGGCTTTAAAGAAGTTAAAGAATTATACCTACTTCTAAATATTATCCATACTAATATTATAAAAATGTCTGTCTATCTGTGTGTCTGTCTGTTTGTTATATTTTCACGCTTAAACCACTAAACCGATTTAGATGAAATTTGGTATGGAGATAGTTTTAGATCCTGGGAAGGACATTGGATATTTTTTAACCCGGAAATCATCCTTTAGGGGGTGGACAGGGGGGGTAGAAGTTTGTATAGTGAACTAATATTTTCTCAAGTGGGTTGCCCCTTACACCTATAATATTACGGCGCGAAATAAAAAAGTAGGCTATTTAAAGTAATAATGCTTAGAAGACGAATTGGCGGGCAACAGCTACTTACCATAGGCGAATTCGTCTTTTAACAAACAAACAAAAAATTGTACCTGTTCATAATACAATTTCAGATAGAAAGTATATTTTATTCTATGCTATGTCCTCCATTTTCTATTCACTGGATTTAACATAGAGCTCCTTTTTATTCAGTTCTGGGTCATTCTGGGGCCGTCCTATGTATATGTATATGTAAAGCATATTTCGGAACACTGACAACCCAGCCTTTTTACGTTCTTGACAAGACAATGAGCCTGTACGTGTACGGCCCTCCGCCCAAAAGGTTCAACCCTGATATATGAGGATACACCCTAACTATGAACCCAAAACAAATATATTCTTGTTTTAAAGTATAATACCATTACCGTCCCACTGCAGTGCAAAAACCTTTTCGTTTACAGGGAAGGCAAAAGCATTGTTCACTTTATTGTAATCACTCATTCAAACAAAATAGATTGATAGATAGAATATCCTTAATTATGTACGAGTAGGTACATCATAATATCTGCACTGGGCCCGCGTGGTGGATTATGGCCTATTACCTCTCTCACAGAGAATATGCCTGTGTCCCAGCTGTGGGAACATTGTAAAGCTGATGATGAAATCATAAAAATTACAGATTTTACAGTCGTAGAATCCATTTCAATAGGTAACACAATGATAATCGCTAAAAGTGCTGCAATCTGCAAATAAAGCTATTGTTATTTCAAAGTATAATATCAGGCTTTTACCATACAGCTGCAGGGCAATGGCCTCTTCTTATACAAAGAAGGCACAAATATTTACAATTTAATTTCAACTTGGATGATGACTTTATTTTAATGGTTTCAATTTTTAAATCTAATGCTCATGAATGACATTTAATTTTAATTTCGAATGGATATATTTTTGAGTAATGCGTATAATATTATTGACAACTGTGTCTGAAAATAAATGAATTATTGTTATTATTTAACACTTATTTTAAGACTTCTATTAAATACCAAGGACCGGGGGCCATACTGTGATGGCCAAAACTGTCATGGTTCGACTGTGAGAGAGAGACGGGGCTAAACTGTACGAAGAGCACGATTAATTTTTCACGGCGGCATCATGATGGCATAGTGCACGCATGATGAAATAGTCACTATAATAATTTTAGGACCGGGCCATTACGACAAGACTGTTTTGAAGTAATCAAGTTAAACATGACTTTACGTTGAAGGGAAGGGAACCCTTTCAAAACGCAACCACTTATCACAGCCTCAGGTAACCACTTTGGTTTATATTCACAACTTGTTTAAGGCAACCCGGAATTTAGGGGACAATTTCACCGCCTATTCTATTACTATTTATTTCATGCAAAATATTTCTATTAGTATTCTATTATTACATGCAAAATATTATGGGACAAAATGATTATTTTACTAACATTACAAACTAGCTGCCAGCGTCGAGGGAACATATCTAAGAAAATTATATTACCCTGTAATAGTACCTAATTAATCCTGCAGTAAGACCCAAAAGGACCAAATCTAAAAAAATACGATAATTTCACCATCCATGCTAAAAACATCTAAACATAGGTACTATCCTATTTTGTTTTCGAGAAAACACACCACGTTATTAACCCTAAAGAAATAACCATTCAATGGGGCAAGCAAAAAGGAAACAAGTTAACAGGCCCATAAGAAATTAAATTACCGGGAATACTGGGATGTTGTTTTTTCTGTAGAGAGATGGGTTAAGTGCCTCGCATCGTAATGGCAATGTTCGAGAGTACTTATTCCGGGTACCTTGTTGATTCAAAGCTTGAGGAGTTCTGGGGAACCCTGCCGTGTTTTAGGGTTACTTGTCCGTAATTGAATGAATTTGAATTTAGATGCAGTGTTTTTGATATGGATTTATGAATATTTTGATGTTTTCACTGAGTTTTATCATCACTCTTAACTAAAATGAATAGGATAGAATACTCTTTATTACGTACGAGTACACCGTGTATGTTATAAAAAATACAGTTTTAGGAACCTTAACTTTGCCTCTTTGTTAAAATATAGCTTTTTAAGAAAAAACAAACCAGCATAAAAACTTAAGATTTCTTCATTTACCGAGGCGGAAGCGTGGTTTCCTCAAGGGATTAATACCTGCTAGTCTTCCAAATATCTGTTATATTCAATAACATTTATTATCAACCATTAATAAAAGTAGTAAAAGATATTGCCGTAAAAGTGTCGAAGAATGAGGGTTTTCTGAAATGATGAGCACTGAGAAGTCAGATCCGACAGACGCCTATCAAAGCCTTTATGTTTTCCGACATTGGTTTAAGGTTTTCATATCATAAGTGATGTTTTCCAAGAGGAGGACGTCTTGACAATGTGGTTCCGACTGGTGGGGTAAATTTTGCTGAAAACACTTATTGACACATTGCAACCTTTACGACAAATACTCATTTATATTTTTTATACTCATGTCATTCAGTATGATCGAAATTCCAAATTCTCAATTTAAAATACTCTTTAACATTTTACCGGTGACATATTTGGATAATCGGGATCGGTCAATGTGGCGACGCCTGGGGGAGGCCTATGTCCAGCAGTGGACGTCTTTCGGCTGAAATGATGATGATGATGATATTTGGACAAATACAAAAGTAATGATCAACTCAGCACTTTTAATATATAATAAATATAATAAAATCGTTTATTTCTCCTCACAAAACAGACATTAAAAGTTACTTGGGTATAAAAATACAGGTACATATTCTTAGTCTAGAATGTGTGAGGAGCTGGTGTCTGAAGTAGGCATAGGAATGCCTGTATTACAAATCACCAGGTCCCCACCCCAAAAAACAAAAGCAATACAATTTAGTGTTTCCGGTTTAGTTACTTTCAATTTAGTCCAGTTTGTAACACTGTTAGAAGAAATTAGTAAAATCATTAACAAATCTCAAACATTATCATGCAGAAAAAACAAGTGGAATAAAAAACGCCTCAGTGTGTGTCACGAAGTTTATTCACTTCGTGTTAGTTTTAGTTATGTGTGTGTGTGTGTGGAAGTGTGAAGCATGTGTGTGCGTGGAAGTGTGAAGCATATATGTGTGTGCTTGCATTTAATTTAATTCAATTTATTCAGTTCAATCCAATCCAAACTAATTCACTTCAATACAATTTAATAATTATAATCCATGCCAATTAATGCTGCATTATTATGAGTAAGATTTTAAAGTGGCTAACATGTGTCTAAATTCCATTCCGTTCTTTTAGAGCCTTATTAATCAATAACAAATACAATACGCCAAAGTCAACACTTGACAATGGTGGCAATGGATTTAAATTATCTAGAATTATAATTTCAAGTATCTTATTTAACCTCAAGACCTCTCAATTGGTAAGAAACACAAATTACTTAGGTACATACGGATTAAGAAGGCAAGGCGAAGTACAAGGCGTTAAAACCTTGATCAAATGAATAAATTTAATTGGTTCCTACCCTTAGTTCTGAAACGACCTATTCATCGTACTTTAAAGTTTATTTATTAAGTTTTGAAGTCTACTGTTCTATCTATTTTATTTATTGTTTAAGTGATTCCGTTCCCTTATTGTTTCTCGAGGTCTTTAATAAAACATCGACCTTTAGTTAATTCTCGAAAGTCTAATGGAAGTCTTCCAGTAAAATAGCTGGAATCATCCAGAGAAACACACAGGTACTTTATCGATGATTGGAAACGAGGTGTAGTTTGTACGCGTAATAATTTTAAGGACGCCGTTGGCGTAGTGGTTGAGCGATCTGCTGCTGTGCTGCGTGCTGCAGCGATTAATTCCCACACGGAACAAATACGCATCTGTATGGGCTACAGATACTTGTTCCAGATCTGGGTGTTTGAGTATGTGAGTTTAAATGTTTGTAAACGCTCGCATGATACAGTATATATCTTTTTGTGAAGGGCAACGTTTTAAAATATACCTACTATTGTGAAATTTCAACACACTTAGTTAGGGTTTGCATTGCTTGTACATTAAAAACAATCTTAATTTTATAGCCGATGAAATCAATATAGATAGCATACACAAAATCATCTAGACTACGAAACCTTTTACTGTGCGAGGTCTACACATACGTGCCTGGTTTTTCCGTTAGATATCTTATACATGTGTTGATGTGATATTTTCTATCCATAGCTTGGAAGAGTCAAGATATATGTCAAGCTAGATGTAGTAATTTATTTATTTATTCATTTAAAACTTCATGCAACATACAAGTACATAGGCGGACTTAATGCCTAAGGCATTCTCTACCAGTCAACCAAGGGTGGTGGAGAGATAACATGGCAGGTGCATAAAAATTGAAATAATTATTGAAGTAAAATTGAATAACAATATATATAGTGTAGCTAAAATAAACATACATATATATTTACTATAATAAATACCTTTATATATATATACATACATAAATTAATAGAAAAGTGATTGAGACGACTCTGCTAATGGTGTAGAAAATAATGACGCAACTTCCGCTTAAACGCATATTGACTGGTGGCCGTCCTGATATCGAGAGGAAGCGCATTCCAGAGAAGAATTGACTGAACATGAAAGGAAGAATGAATAAAATCAGAAGTATGAGAAGGACAAAGCAAGAGAAGATTATTAGACGAACGCAGACTCCTAGCGTGTGAAGTACATAGATATTGAAAGTGAGGGATGAGATAAGAAGGAGGAGTGAGAGAGTTGAGTAGAGAGAAAAGCGTGGTCAACGCGCGTAAATTTCGCCTCTGCCGAATGGGCATCCATTTGAGCTGAGTTCTACAGCTCGACACATGGTCATATTTCCTCAGGTTGAATATGAACCGGATACAATTGTTTAGGAGCCTATCAAGCTTATCAAGGAATACCGCGTTCAGGTCAAAGTAGCACACGTCGCCATAGTCAATTATAGGGAAGATTAAAGTCTGCACAAGCATAGCCTTCGTTTTTGCTGGCAAAAAGTTTCTCAGACGATACAGGCAACGCAAAGTCCCGTTTACTCTTTGACTTACACTTGAAACCTGACTTTGCCAGCTAAGCGTCGAGTCAAGTTGTAGACCGAGATCTTTTACACTAGGGCTGATGGGGATAACGGTACCATTAAAAATAATAGGAGGAAGAGAGCTAATCCCCACCCGACCCATCATGCGCGAGCTCCCGATCACAATGGCCTGACATTTTGAGGGGTTTACAGATACCCCAAATCTATCAGACCAGTTCTTGACAGCGACTAAGTCGCGGTTCACATCGCCTATAGCGTCTGACAAACTCTCTACCCGCGCAGATGCATACAGCTGAAGGTCATCGGCATAAAGGTGATACGAACACCGAAGACAGTGAGTTATAAAATTTATGAAGATAGAGAATAACAAAGGAGAAAGAATACCGCCTTGTGGAACACCAGCAGCAAGGTCACACCAACTCGACGAACTCTCGTCAACGCGTACCGACTGCTGACGCCCCCGAAGATAGGAAGAGAACCATTCCAGTGCCTCGGAAGAAACCATAAGATGTGAAAGGATAGAAAGGAGAATATCGTGACTGACGGCATTAAAGGCATTGGAGAAATCAATTAAAACCAAAACAGTAACTTTGGTATCTTCCATCGCTTCTCTAATGTCGCCAGTCACTTTGAGGAGAGCAGAGGCAGTACTGTGCCCCGGCCTGAATCCAGACTGGAAAGAGCTAACAAGGTTATTCCGATGAACAAACCCTGAAAGCTGCTTGTGGACACAGGCCTCCAGCACTTTAGATAGAAAAGGAAGGATAGAAATTGATCGAAAATGGTTAGGTAGGATTAGAGATTTTAGGAAGTGGACGAACATAGGCCATACGCCACAAGGATGGGAATTGTCCGGAATCAAGAGAAAAATTAATTATATGGATAATTGGGGGAAGAAGAAAGTCGAGGACTAGGGTGACCATGTAACGACTGATGCCGTCAAAACCCACGGCCTTGGATTTAATGGATAGGATAATCTTTCAAGTAATTGTATATGTCACTGAATTATCGTAAACTCCGTAAGTTTATAATAAATCGTGTGATATTGTAAACTGTTTTTTCTCAATAAGGTACAGGTTCTTTTAAACTATTTTTGATTTGAACGGATTTTGAACGATGTCTGGAATAATATTATGTTAATACAAATCACTGGTGCAGTAACAGTTAACCGCAGTACTGAATTGAGTTAAGATTGAATAAACAATGCTCGATCCTTGTTAACCGCATTCCATTCAGATACGGGTTCAGGTAGTACGGTTCGAGTAGCATGCTAGGTAAAACCTCCCCATTGATACTGTGAGGTTGTTTATAAACTCCAACGAAAAGGAGGAGTGTTATAAGTTTGACGTGTGTACCCGTGTATTTGTATATCTGTCTGTGGAATCATAGCTCCCAAACGGATGAACCGATTTAAATTTTGTCTTGCTTAGTTTGAAAGGTGACTTTCTCGTAAGTGTTCTAAGCTATGTTTGATGAAAATTGGTTTAGCCGTTCTAAAGTTATGGGCGTTTTACTGTTTGAATCGGGGTATTTTCGCAAGATATTATCGTGTCATAATTACATGTCCAATAGATTGTCGATCAAAGCGTGTCTACAATATATATATATAATATATACCAATACATATATATATAATATATATATAACATATAAAAAATATCTGTATAATACATCTATATAGATATATTATACAGATATTTTTTATATTCACCTGCTATATTTATGTGGTAGTACTGGTAGGATTGTTATGTACTCAAAATTTAGTCATGAATAAAATTGAATTTTAATTGTCGTTAACAGTATCCAGTTACTGGGTTGTAGAGTTCAATAGGAAGTTGCTCCATGTAAAAACTGGTATTCAACTGCATCCGGTTAGACTGTAAGGTGATCCCAAGATAGAAAAACATTTTAACAAATCAAAAACAATCCGACTTCTAAACCAAAACACTTCAAAGCGAAAAATAAGTTACTTTGCCGAAGTCGGTGTCTTTGGTATTTATTGTTTTCCGTTTTTAAACTTATGTTTCGCTTTGTAGTGTTTTGTTTTGGTAATGGTATGATTTTTTGGTTGAATGCTTTTTATTTTTGGTAGGTTCCTCCAATTATTATGAAAATCATTTATAGCCAAAGTACATCTCATGACGATTCCAATAAGCCCAAATACGATTTTTTTTTGACGATTTTATTTTTTATTTTGTACATTGTTTTGTTTCGGAGGTCCACTGGCTACCTTACGGCTTCATCATCAGATTACCATTACCATTTTCATCAGTAACATTTATTTATAAGTTTTTTGAGAATTGCTTAATCATAGTCGGTTAAATATTCGATATATCTTATACCCGAGACATATTTAGCAATAAAAAGTTCCAGTGGCCGTCTGTGGTCTTCTTCGTCGGTTCCAATTCACTAAATGATACTTTCTGAATGTAAATGATTGCATTGTTAATGAATATACCAAAATCGCTTTACGTATGTCTATAATATTTGAGGAGTTGCCTCGATATTTCCAGGATTCCATCATTAAATCTTGACCTGATGACCATGGAACCACTTGGGAAGTTAAAACCTTTCAAACAGAAGTAGAATTATCCAAATTGGTCTAGGAGTCTTTGAGTAATCAGGGAACATACATTAAAAGTGTTTTATTTTGGAAGTCGGTTTGTTTTTTTTTATTAAAATGTTTTCTATCTTGGGGTCACCTTACAGTTCCTATTGATCTCCACAACCCAGTAACTGCATACTGTTAACGGCAATTAAAATTCAATTTTATTCATGAACAAATTTTGAGTACATAACAATCCTACCACATAAATATAGCCGGTGAATATAAAACAAAAAAATATCTGTAAAGTATATTCATATATATAGTTGACACGCTTCGATCGACAATCTATTGGACACGTAATTATGACACGATAATAATTATATCTTGCGAAAACACCCCGATTCAAACAGTAATACGCCCCTAACTTTAGATCGGCTAAACCGATTTTCATCAAACATAGAAGAACACTTTCGAGAAAGACACTTGGGAAGTATAATCTTTCAAACAGAAGTAGAATTATCCAAATTGGTCCAGGAGTCTTTGACTAATCAGGGAAAATACATTTAAAAACATGCCGGCGAATTGAGAACCTCCTCCTTTTTTTGAAGTGGGTTAAAAAGAGATAGCAGTTGAGTGATTAATCATTGTATTAGCCAATGACGTTGAATGTTGGAAATGGTACTGCCTCAAGCCTCGCTACATACTCGTACAACTTATTGTCAGGCCTACGTTGTCCCCCCATATCTAAGCACTAATGCTGTAACATGGAAATATTGCAAAAACAAACCAATTTTTTTAAAAGAGTAACCGTGGAGATTCTTGTCGGTTCTTCTCCACTGGAAACGACCAACCCGAACCGTGCACCTTTTGTCGATGTTTTATAAGTGCCCATGTATGCCTATGTGAAATAAAAAACATTTGATTTAGATTTTTGATCATCCGGTCCTTTTCGTCTTGCCTTCAGCGGACTCACGCATCCTAAAACAGTTGATGGCCTGTTTAAGGATACGCTATGTCGGTAACTTGCGTATATCTCCGTTGAATGGTCAAATTAAATTACATTCGTCAAGAAACGTACAATGTATGAAATAGCATTTATTTATAACTGCTTTCAGATGTCTATAAAAACTTATATCACATACTAAATAAATAACCCTAACTTTATGTTTTTATTTCAGCACCTTTTCTCTTTATAGCAGCGTCTAGACGTAGTTTTCATATTAGATTAGATTAGATAAAAATGCAGTTAAAGTGTCAAATTATGAATTCAGTACACACTTCAAAGTTTGGATTGTATTGCGTTTTTATTGCTTTTATTAATAGTAATAGTTTTTTAAGCAGCCATTTTATTCTATGAATATTGAATATTATTTTGTCAGACTTTTCATAGCTTGGAACTTGACAAGTGTAAAGGTCGAACAAAAATACTAAACAACCTAATACATACTTAACCTTGATTACGTTTTTATGTTAGTAATTATTGCAGTGAGTTCGTGAGCTTTGCCATGTGAAAAAAGAAAATTTGAACATAGAACATAGAATCGGGTAAAACAAAAACAGAGCATGGCTAAAGACTAAGCCAAATAAACAATTGAACATTAGTAAAACAAAAAATAAACTGAATTGGTCATCGATACGCTAAGCGGAAAAAGAAATCAGACGATGTGTTTCAACATGCAAATCCGTTCAGCCGTTGAGGGGTGATTGATAAATAAACATAAAAATATACAGACTTTTACATGCATAATATTATCTAACATTTATCTTACTAATACACAATAGCCACACATTTAAAAAACTTTCTCTCCCCGAAACTTATTTTATCTTAAATCCCCGTAACCATGACCTATAAACAAATACATCTCACCCGTCCTTCAAGATTGTTCCAAACTTCACTCTTATGTCATTCTTGTTGCTCATACGTCACCGACCCACGCAACCCTTATCTGACAGCTACCCATGGAAAAAAGCCATAACCTTGACATCATAAAGAGTTTTTTGTCGGAAGAGGATACTATTATCTCAGTGGATGGATTTAAAAGGAAGGGACTTTTGGAAATATATTTAAGATAAAAAGTGAATAAAAATCAAATGTTATGTGCCTTGGACGTCATGAAAACATATTTAAATATATTATTGTTAATTGTTAAAAGTTTCAAGAGTCAGAATGATACTCTAGATTATGTTAACAATAATTTAGTAAGTAACCACATAATAACATCTTATATAAGCATCAAGCCTGAGAATTAGTTAATTATCCCAGAGAGTATCATCATCCGAGTTTTCTTAACCATCTCTACCTTTTACAGAAAAGTATTTCAACTATATGTATATCTATGTACCTAAAAAAATATTAATATTCAGCCACATAGGTAATTCGAAATGTAGGTAATCCAAATCCCCATTAACACAATCTTTTGATGATTTTCAAGATAAGAGACTAAATATCAACTACAGAAAGCTTTGTAACTAATAAAACTATTCGTTTCATACGCATTCGCTTATTATTTCACACCAAACAGTTTTTTCAAGTCCCTGACAGTGTCGAGACAAAATACTGGCCACCAGCAGAGGTCAAACGTTTCAGGAAATTGATTTCAGAAGGTCGCCATCCGATCGGTGATCGTCGTTCGTTTTATGTATGTCGTCTGTACTTGTGTTGTTAGATAAGCTCAAACTGTAGTGGTTGAGTGGTTTTAGTGTACCTAGTAAAAAATGATTTATGAGTTCTTCTTATACAGTTTATTTTTGTGATTATAGCTAGCAGTTTAAGAATTCTTTGAAAGTGTAGCTCTACGCGATAAGTTTAGAAAACATATTGAAACAAAAGTTTAGAGTATGAATGGTGGCTATTTCAATAGATGAATACCAAAGAAGCGATGGATGGATTTTATAGCTAGAAATATTGTGGATACGTAGGTATTGGTTGATAAAGATGTAGCTCTAGCTCTGACTCCTCCCTCTATGTGAACCAGCATGCGTCACGCAGGTCCAGTGTGGGTTGATGGACGTATCATTCGAAATTTGAGGTTTTAAGACATACTGGTTCACGATTTTCATTAACCGTATTGAGAGCACTGGTGATGAATTATTTTACTCAAAATAATGCGGCTTGCCGAGTTCTTATCTATAAGTAGTGGATGTTTTCATTAGACAACCATTGCTGAGAAGGCTTAGTAGGCGATTCGGCCGCTGATTTCCGCCCGATACGGTCGAAACAGGAATTTCATTATTATTAATATTTTTGAGTCGTGTTTCGGACTATGCTTTTTTTTAAGCAAATTTTGTACAGTTAGAGTGAAAAACCTTAGGTAGGGTAACCTTATATAAGTAAACGTCTGGCAATTTTTGGCAAAAGATAAATCTTAATCATTACAACAATCAACAGTAAACAAGATTAATCACAATAATCAGTCCTATATCGTAATTAATAAGCGTACAAAAAGGCACCAAAGGTATTCCACATACGGCACCTATCGATATTTTTCGCTGGTGCTATGGTGCACTTATGAGTGGAATAATTTATTATATAAAATTTTATTTCACTTTTGGCACCTACGGATCAGTAGTTACTAGTGTTAAGACTTTTATTTTTTTAGGAGTCAAAAATAAAAATTCGATTTAAATCTGTTGCGAGTTTAATAACATGATAAAAATATAACTTTCTCTTTTACTGTTTTAGTTACATGTTGAACATTTATACCCAAACTACCAGGAGGCCAGAATCATGAAGAAGTATTTGCGGGCCTAGGCCCGCAAATACTTCATAATAATCATAGGCGGTAGAGACTAACGGAGAGCCAAGAGGTCAGAATCTAATATCTCCCGGTACTGTTACTGGTACGGTTTTACATCTCATGATTCCAGTCTCGGTAATACTTCCTTATGATTATAATCTCCTGGTACTTAAGTTAGTCTTTACCGGACCGGACCTTTATGATTCCAGCCCCGGAAATATTAAGGACTTCTTCATGATTCTGGCCTCCTGGTAGTTTGTGTATAAATGTTTATAATGTTCAACATAACAAAAAATAATAATTAATTAATAATTAGTTTGTATTTTTATCATGTTATTAAACTCTCTACTGATTATGATGATAATGTTTCTGACGTTGCTATGCCTCTAAATAGGATTCGTTCGAAACACCACTCAAAAATATTAATAATAATGAAATTCGTGTTTCGACCAGTTCGGGCGAAACTCATCGACCGAAAGGCCTACTCAGCCGCTGAGAAGACGCAAAACTCAAATAAAAAGGTGAATCATGAAGAACTAACCTAATTTTTAAAGGATAACTAACTAACGCGACCAATATTAATCAACAATGTCAGTTTATACTCGACCTCGACATAATGGATACCGTTTCCTATCTATCAAAACTTAAACCACCAACACTGTCATAACATCATCACAAATTCCTGACTAAAACAAAAGCAACTTTCATCATTTATCTTCTAGATACCGTTCCAAAAACTGACGAATCATTCCCAAAGGTTTCTAAAGTCAAGCAAAATTATTACTCAAGAAAATTAGCAGGTCATTTAGTATTACGAAGCATAGATTTTACCGAGCTGCCAATACTTATTGTTCAGGGAAAATTTAGTGGCCATATATCAGCAATACAAAGGCCATGGTACAATAAACCTTGGCAAGTTTAGGAGTTGTGTTACAAATAAGTTGCAGCCCTTATTTTGGTGGCAAGTTTTCGGGCACTTGACTTAGAGCTGTACAGATTACGGAAAGTTTTTCTTTATGTGTGCACCGTACGTATTTTAGTGATTTTGGTTTTTATGAATTTATACACGTTGACATTGAATTAATTTTTATTCATTTTAGGAGGTGAAAACATAAGTACTATGATAAGAACGATTTTTAGTATAGGATCAACCTTAAAATATGAAAGCTCTAATAAAATACGCCTAGCAAACCCTGCATCGGTCAGCCGTGTACAATAGGTATAGGCATTAAGATTTATTTTATGTGAGACTATTTTCCCGTTTTCCTCTTGTCCGTTCTTCTCCACGTAGGCTTATTCCGAACGGATGGTAGAATCACTTTATTAAGATCCAGCCTTAGTTGTCTCCCCAGCGACGCCCTGAGCCGAGGTTCGACCCCAACTGGGGTAGCCCTCAGTGTTGTCGCTTAGGTTTAGTAAATTTTTGCCTAGCTGGAGGCTATATAGTTTAGTCTCCGTAGGAAAGCCCGGTTAAGCAGCTAAACAGTTATTTTGACTGAGTTGCGAGACGCCACGTATTAAAAAAAAAATTAAAAAAAAATACCCGTTTTCCTTTTGTTTTACAGTTAAAGGAAGCAGGGTTTTTTTCGAGTTCCATTCCATTTCTAAAAATAATGCTTCACTAAGGGTGTAAAAAAAACGACGGCTTGGAAAGGTTGTTGTGTGAAGGTGTGCGACGCGACTCGCACCATTCGCTCGGGGCAGCCGCACTGTAGCTGTAGATATAAATGACCGCTGATTGGACTCTCGGCGTGAGTTCTGACCGCCAAGCGAGCAAGCGAGCATTGCTGAGCGAGTATATCGTTGATAGATCTTGTCGCTGCGACAAACTTGACGTGAGAGGATACTGGCCGGCAGTGTGCCAGCGATCATCTATTACTATATCTAATATATTTTTAGGGTTCCGTACCCAAAGGGTAAAAACGCTTTCGAGAAAGACACTTGGAAGTATAATCTTTCAAACAGAAGTAGAATTATCCAAATTGGTCCAGGAGTCTTTGAGTAATCAGGGTAAAAACGGGACCCTATTACTAAGACTCCGCGGTCCGTCTGTCTGTCTGTCTGTATGTCTATCTGTCTGTCTGTCTGTCTATCTGTCTGTCTGTCACCAGGCTGTATCTCATGAACAGTGATAGCTAGACAGTTAAAATTTTCACCGATGATGTATTTCTGTTGCCGCTATAACAACAAATACTAAAAACAGGATAAAGTAAATATTATAAAAACCTCGGAGAAAACTCTCTTATATTGTTTTATTCTTCATCATGTTCCATGATTAAACTAAACTTCGCCTTTTTAGGGTTCCGTACCCAAAGGGTAAAAACGGGACCCTATTACTAAGACTTCGCGATCCGTCTGTATGTCTGTCTGTCTGTCCGTCTGTCTCCAGGCTGTATCTCATGAACCGTGATAGCTAGACAGTTGAAATTTTCACAGATGATGTATTTCTGCTTTATTTATTGCCGCTATAACAACAAATACTAAAAACAGTATAAAGTAAATATTAAAGGGGGGCTCCCATACAACAAACGTGACATTTTTGCCGTTTTTAGCTCGATATTAATAACGGCAACAGGTAGACGCTTGAAATATTCACAGAATGTTTAGTTGTATATTTACTTCAAAAAATAATAATTCATAAATTAAAATAAAATAAATTAAGGAGGGCTCCCATACAACAAACGTGATTTTTATGCAGTGTTTTGCAATAATGGTACGGAACCCTTCGTGTGCGAGTCCGACTCGCACTTGGCCGGTTTTTTTTAAAGTAGCCAGCAACTAGATGGTCTCTTCTTCTTCCTAAACCTATCTCAGTTTAGGTGGGGTCGGCTTTCCTAATGGGCAATATCGCCACAGACCTTAGACTCTTCGGTCCTGGGTGCACACATATAAAAGCATAATGGAAATGATAATATGCAAATTAAATAATGAAATGGTAAAGGAATTGATTTAGAAAATAGTCCGGTTTGTTAAGATATATTATGAAATGGTTTTTCTTTCACAAATGTAGATTTTCATATTTATTTTACTGTCATTTACATTAACAAGTTGTCGGAGTCCATTTAGAAAGCTTATTCGTTGGTACGATAACAAATCCGCAAGAAAACAAACAATATAATACAAATGCAAACGAAGTAAAATTGTGATTATTTAGTAATGAACTTATGATATTTATATCACATCACATAACACATCATCAGCCTATTAATGTTCCCACTGCTGGGAAACAGGCCTCCTCTCTGTGAGAGGGGATGGGCCGTAATCCACCAAGCGGGCCCAGTACGGGTTGGTGGAAGTCACATGTCTTCGAATTTTTGGTTCTAGGACATGCCGGTTTCCTCACGATGTTTTCCTTCACCGTTTTTGAGAGCAGTGGTGATGAAATAATTTACACAAAGTAAAGCGACCTACAACTTGAAAGTCGCGGCCGATACCACTGGGCCACCACTGCTCCCTTGTTCGTGCATTACATAATAATTATCTTAAAAAAACTAATAATATTGGCATAATATTAATAACATCATAAAAATCGATTGAAGAAAAGATAATCGATTATATTTTGGACGAAACTAGTAGTTAGCAACCCTTTTTATTTTATCCATTAATTAACCAATGAATTCCGGCAAGCATAATTCAATTTTATCTTTTCGGTACTTTTTTTTTGCAAAAATGTTGCAATCTTGTAAATGAATACCGCGATTAATAAAAATAAAACCCGTTTCATGGCCAAAAGTGGGAATTTGCCATGGCGCGACGACCATCTGGCCTGGGTGGTCGGGTGGGATAGTTCTTCCTGCAATAGGAGTTTTACCATACTAGTCCACCTCGTAGCACGAAACGTCCTCTACCTCTCTTCTGTGCAGCTAGCGTTCATCCCTACATGTTTCTAGTCTTTTTGCATCACGAGACCAAACTCTTTCATAATAATATATAAAAAATAGTAATTTCTTATACAAAGCTATTACAAAAGAAAGCTTAAAGCCTACAATGTTTACAGGACGTGAGGTTAAACCGGGCCAGCGGATACGAACCAATGTATCATTGTTTGTAATCGTAAACTGAGTAAGCGCAAATGGTGTTGTTTGTTTAAGGGTTAGCATATTTTGTAAGCAGATATATTTTTGTAGTGGCATGTTTTGACCCTCACCCAGTATATTTTTTTGATTATTAAAAAAACGTTGCCCCACACTAGGAATTTCTTCCTGTATCGTGGGTGCGTTGACAAACATATAAACTCACATACACAAACACCCAGAGCCGGAACAGCTAGTTATAGGTCATACAAATATTTGTTCTGTGCGGGAATCGAACCCGCGACACGCAGCGCAGCAGTCAATCGCTCCACCACTGCACCAACCATGCGTCCAAAGATTACTGCAGTGAAGTAATCTCTATTAATCTTTGTTTATGCACATTCGCTGGTAGAAAACTCTACTTTGTGTTAGGCTCGCCTTTTACATTCACTTTATGTTTTACTAGCTTCTGCCAGCGGCTTCACCCACGTGAAATAGTAGTTTATGAAACGGTCATATAACTGATAATACGAGGAGGGAACAAAAAGTAGTGAGAATGAGGTAGAATATAATGACTATTGATAACTTAATTATTTATTTTTCTACATTCTACATAGTTGCCGAGTCTCTCTACACACCGAGTCCAGCGCTTTTCCAAGGCTTCAATCCCTTCCAGATTTTTTTTTCTTGTGCCTACAAAAATCTCTCCACGGCATCCATCACCTCGTGATTGCCTTGTTTCCTGTTTACCTGTTTCCCCATAAGTATTTTTTCAATTTGGGGAACAGATAAAAATCGCTAGCCGCCAGATCTAGTGAATAAGGGGTGTGGTCAACCTATTCGAAGCCAGCTTGCTGAATTGCAGCCATCGCAACTGACGACATGTGCGCGGGTGCGTTGTCGTGATGAAACAGCACGCTCCTTCGAAGTTAACCTCTCCTTTTCTCTTTGATGGCAGTCCTCAACTTGGGAATTAAAGATGCATAATATTGGCCTGTAATAGTGGTTCCACACTCCAGGTAATCAATCAACAATATCCTTCCTGAATCCCAAAATATTGAGGCCATAACCTTACCAGCCGATGCCACGACACGGAACTTCTTCGGGGTTGGTGATGATGGCCGTTTCCATTGCGAAGATTGCTGTTTTGTCTCGGGATAAAAATGATGGACCCATGTTTCGTCCATTGTTACGAAACGAGGCAAAAAGTTTTCAGAATCTTCTTGAAACTTGTCCAACAATATCTTCGAAATGTCAAGTCAATTTTGTTTCTGACTGTCGGTTAACATTCTCGGCACCCATCTTGCGGAGACTTTTTTCATATTCAAAGATTGTTTCTATATGGATTGAATACTTCCATGTGAAGTGCCCATTTCTTGAATTAAGTATCGGATGGTAACTCTTCGATCGCTCAATACAATTTTCTCGACTTTCACAACTTTTTCTTGGGTGACTGACGTCGATGGACAGCCGCAACGATGTTCGTCTTCCGTGCTCGTTCTCCCTACTCGAAATTGAGAAGCCCACCTTGCGACAGTGGAATTCGACGGAGCAGACTCTCCTAATGTTGCCTCCAAATCGCAATGAATCTCTTGCGTCGTTAACTTTTTTAAACAGAGGTATTTAATAACGGCTCGCACCTGGTTTTTCTCCATTTTCAAGAACACGTTCCGACACGAAGCAAACAAATGACTACATTCAGAAAAAAACAAAAGAGAATCGAAGATTTTTATCTTTATTAATATTTCAAATATGGGCTATAGCAAGGGCTATGCCTGCCAGTATTTGTTTTTTTTTCTTACCAAGGAATATGTCATTCTCACTACTTTTTAATCCCTCCTAGTACTACCACGAGTATCCCCTCTCCCCTCTAACTACTGTACCTATCCTACCTGCCCTATGTAACAGGAATATGATAACGGAGTTCTTGTGGCCTCAACTGGATGGTATGGATCTGGACGAAATGTGGTTTCAGAAGGACGGTGCCACCTGTCAAACCACCCATGAAATAATCGATTTATTGCAACACCGATTTCCAGAACAAATCATCTCACGAAATTCAGTTGTCGAATGACAACCGGGATCATGCGATTGAACGCCGTACGATTTCTTTCTTTGGGGTTTAATGAAATCGCCGGTTTATTCGAATAAACCAGAAAAAAATTCTAAACTCAAGGCCGAGATCCAACTCAGTACAATATCAGTGAGATACAGCCAAATCTATGTCAAAAAGACATCAAAAATTTCATGAATAGAGAGAAATGGCCTGTCATCGCAGCCGTGGGGCCCATTTGCCGGATATTTCATTCCATACATAATCTTATGAACGCAATATAAATATCACAACTTACTCAAAAAATACGTGTTTTTATTTTTAAACACAATAGTGCACTCTTATTGAGACATCCTTTATGTACATTTCTGTGAAATACCTTCTAACATTCACTTGGGTGAACCACTGGTAAAAGCTAGAGATCGATATAACTTAAACTATTGTCAACTATATAATTACATTAGAAAAATAAAAAAATATTGCGGTACTTAGTTGCTTTGTTCGTGGAAGCTCCTTCACAACATTCATCGAAATTAATTGAGCAGTTATGCGTGCAAACATTACAAACAAACATATTGGATTTAATAATTAACGTTTTGAAAGAGACTCGAAAAAATTATAAGTTAGTCGGGTCACGTACTTCACGTAGTGATCTCATCGAGGGGTCGTCATCCCTTAATGTCCCTCGTTACGTGACGTGTAATAATCTCTTTTTGAATTATATTAAAAATAAATTTTGGACTCGCGTTAGGTTTAAGCTGGATTTGATATTGGTACTAATTGGGACGCTGTCAAAATTGGTCGTGAGGTGGGAACGGTCAGATCAAAAGTCCAGACATATACATAGATGACTAGGGTTACCTTTGGGTAATGTTATGGTTATGACAAATTATGGTTTTGAATGGTTTGAGTTTATTTTACTGGTAAAGGTATATAGCAAAATGTATTTCAACTTTATCTTATACTAGGAAGCTGATCTGTACTTTGGTAAAGTTTTCCAAATTAATGAGCTAGGCTTTCTCAACAGTTCCCCCCCGGTGGGTTCCCGCATTGTCGAAGCGGGGGGGCTCAGTAACCGTGGCTTGGTCACCCACGGTGAAGGTGAGGTTTTTTTGTTCGCGGACCCTTTGTCTGCAGTCTCATTTATGGACCATTTAATAATCCTGAATGACTGACTGACGGATCAACACACAGCCCAAACCGCTGAACGTAGAGATCTGAAATTTAAAAGGTGTATTCTTTGTATGATGTAGGCATCCGATAAGAAAGGATTATTTCAAATTCTACCCCTAAGGGGGTTAAAAAGGGGGGCAAAGTTTGTATGAAATATCTAATTCCTTAGGCTAATATTTTTGAAACTTGGCACAAATAGTAATCTAAGTACATGATAAAGATTGACATTATTAGTTTTTTGAACCTACCCCCTCAAGTCGATTAAGGGGGTGTTGAAATTTGTATGGCAGAATCTTATTTCATGGGTAACTAAACTTGAAATATTACACAAATACTAAAATAAATAAATAATAAAGTTTGTTATCATTAGTTTTTCGAAACTACCCCCAAAAGACGATTTAGGGGGTGTTAAAGTTTTTTTGAAAAATCTTATTATTAGGTTTTGGCATAAATACCCAACTAAGTAACTAGCAACAAAAGGTTACAATTATTAGTTTTCAAAAAAATCCCCCAAGAGTCGATTAATTTTTGAATCGTCAAGAATCTTACTTCTTAGGTTAATAAACTTGAAACTTGACACAAATATCAACCTAAGTAAACAATAAAGGTTGTCATTATAAGTTTTTCGAACCTACCCCCAAAATTCGATTTAGGGGGTGTTAAAGTTTTTTTGAAGAATCTTATTTATACGAGTATATAAAAGCGAAAGGTCACTCATTCACCTATTACGAAATATCGAAAACTGCTTGACGTATAAAGATAAAATTTGGCAGGGAGGTAGTTTATAGTTAGTAGACGTCCGCTAAGAACGGACTTTGCGATAGGGCCGGATTTAGGGGGTCTAAGGGCTCTCGCAAGTTTGTATGAAAGCCTTTCATTTTTTGAGCTACTTATTAAAATTTTGGCAGGGAGGTAGTTTATAGTTAGTAGATTTCCGCTATGAATGGATTTTGCGACAGGACCGGATTTAGGGAGTCTAAGGGCTCTCGCAAATTAGTATGAAAGTCCTTTATTATTTGACCTACTGACGTAAAATTTGGCAGGTATGTAGTTTATAGATATAAGACGTCCACTAAGAACGGCTTTTGTGACAGAGCCGGATTTAGGGGGTCTGAGGGCTCTCGCAAGTTTATATCAAAATCCATAATTTTTTGAACTACAAACTTAAAAGGCAGTAAGGTAGTTTATAGTTAGTAGACGACGCTCAGAACGGATTTTGCAACAGGGCCGGATTTTTGGGGTCTCTCGCAAGTTTATATGAAAGTCCTTAATTTTTTGAGTAACTAACTTAAAATTTGGCAGGGTGGTAGATTATAGTTAGTAGACGTCTGCTAAGAACGGATTTTTCGACAGGGCCGGACTTCGGGGGTCTAAGGGCTCGCGCAAGTTTATATGAAAGTGCTTCATTATTTGAACCATAATCTTGAAATTTGGCATGGAGGTAGTTCATAGTTAGTAAACGTCCGCTAAGAGCGGATTTTGCGACAGGGCCGGATTAAGGTGGTTTAAGGGCTCGCATGTTTGTATGAAAGTCCGGATGTCTTTTTGTTCTACTGTCCTGAAATTTAGCAAGTCTAGAGTTTATGAGTAGGAGACATAAGCTAAGAAAGAATTTTGTGATACTCTATATTTTTTTTTTATTCGTGCTTTAAAAAATGATGCTTAGTGTGATAGGCATTTTTTGTAGACTGAAATATAAAAATATTTTGCGTTAAACATCATTAAACTTTATATCTTCTTAACCACGCGGACGAAGTCGCGGGCAACAGCTAGTCTATATATATAAAAGGTCAAAGTGATGGACTGATGTATCAACGCACAGGCCAAACTCTTAGGGCTAGAAACTTAAAATTTCGCACACGTATTCCTCTTACGACATAAGCAACCACTAAGGAAGGATTTTTCAAAATTCAACCCCTAAGGGGGAGAAATAGGGGATAAAATATATTTATTTATTTAAAATTCATGTACAATGGTCATACATAGGCGGACTTAATGCAGCAAGGTATTCTCTACCAGTCAACCTTTGGGTTAAAAAGGACACAACCACTATTGTAGGAGTACAAATAATAAATAAAAAATGAACAATAATTAAATTTCGGATATTAATAAACTATCTAACTAATAAAATACATAAATAATTTCTAAAACAATAGACTAATAAATATTATAATTAATATCATATTCTAAATAAAACAGAAATTTAAATATAATAACTATGACAAAGATCGCTATGTAAGAGAGGACAGGTAATAGTTCCGTATTTTACGCTTAATTGAAAATTTACTCTCAGCTTTTTTTATGTCAAGGGGAAGGACGTTCCAGAGTTTTATAGTAGAGACAGTGTAAGATTTAGATAGAAACCCAGTGCGGTGAGAAGGAATATGGAGAAGTAAGTTTTTGGAAGCTCGAAGGTTAAGATCGTGAGAACCGCCCAACACTTTTAAATATTGTTTTAAATAATCAGGAGTACAAGGATCGTTCATGATGTTGAAGAGCATGCAGAGGGATCTAAGGGATCTCCTCTGACGGATAGGCAGCCATTTAAGCTGAGAACGGTAGGAAGAAATGTGAATACAGTTGTTAAGAAGTCGATCCATATATATATATATATAGATAAATGTCATCAAAAGTCTCATAATCACTACGTCTGCTTAGCCTCTCGTGGCAAAGTTGTCTTGCGTGATATGCTGGGTCTAGAAGCATACAATTTAACCAAAGTGTTCCTTTAACAATAAAGGGAATTAACCGATGACTTGTATCATGATAAGACGTCATCACCATCTATCAACATCTGAAATTCTAAATTCATTGTATAAGTAGCATTATATATATTTATATATGTGTAAGACGACATTGTTAACTGGAATACGTTTCCTCATTTCCTTATCTCTTTTTACATAATATACATAAAGTCGTTACTATTGAATGTGAGGACAAAGACGAAGATGTATGCTACATAATGGATCAATACAGCAGTATTGGCTTGGAATATAAAGGAGCACTGTGGTTCGTATTCAGGAGGCGTTCGGAAAAAATATGAAATACGTTGGCCTAGTATTTGAATATATCATTCAGGTTTTAGTGATTTATGTTGGATTTGGGAATAAAAAGTAATGTGCCGTAAGAAGTCTTTTTTAAGGATAATTTTTAAGTATCTGGTCACTATTTAACACACAACATGACATAACGCATATATTGCTCAAAGGTTTAAACCTACCTAGAGTACAGCCAGTCCACATATCACCGGTTGTTCAAATTCAAATAGAGGGCAAGTACCTATTTGCTAACAAATTCAACATCATGCTGATAATAAGTGAATCCAGATAGAAAAACCCAATAACATTATCGTCTTGATATTATATAACCTTTAGCTATTGACGTGGTTTTTATTTTGTGTAAGCACTGTCGTGGGGATTTGTGAGGCCCGTATTTTAGTGTGTTTTTTTAAGAATCAATATGATTAATTGGTATGGATAATTAATTATTATGTTAAATACGCATATATTAACAAATAAAACTAAATTAATTATCATTATCATTTTATATTTAAATGAGACTTATTTTGTAACAATTAAAGTACAGTTAATCTATCTATAGCGAAAATTACATGAGATCAGAAATCACTTTGTATATCTTAAAATACGAGTATTAAACAAAATAAACGAATTAATTTATATTATAAAACTTCAATATTAATAATTATTACTATAAAAATCATATTTCGTACTATAAAAGGAATAAAATCATTGCAAGACTTTTCACAAATAACGCCCAA
The DNA here is from genome assembly GCA_945859665.1 of Anorthoa munda. Classification (NCBI taxonomy): domain Eukaryota; kingdom Metazoa; phylum Arthropoda; class Insecta; order Lepidoptera; family Noctuidae; genus Anorthoa; species Anorthoa munda. The sequence goes on along the minus strand of OX243905.1, from coordinate 25,068,538 downwards.
ACCTCCTTTGCAATACGCAAGACAAACATGTTTTTACCCGACTGCCCAAGGATGCTATTATATAAATATTATTTATTTAATTCAGATATGAAATCCATAATTTTGTTAGTACGTACAAACACTTATATACTATGTTAGTCACTTAAAATTCATGTCAAAATTTAAGTAAACTAAAATCTAAAAACTATAATTAATTTATGCATTTTGGTACAATGTAACTCATTTAAAATTAATGTCAATAAAATAAAATGTCTTGTAAAATCAAAAAATCAAAAACAAAATAAAATTGAAATACATTAAGATTATTTTTTTATTTAGATTTATTTAAAATTAATTAAATTACTATAAAATTCATTAAAATTTATAAAATAAAAGTCTGTGTTCAGTGGAGGTCAAATTGTGAAATTGTGTTTAATAAACTCATAACTTGTTTTTGTGAATGTTTGTCCTGTACATATTTTATGGTGTACAATAAAGTATATAATAAATAAATAAATAAATAAACATCTGTCCAGTCAACTACTGAAAAAAACAAATCTTATCTAAAAACTTTTAAAAAAAGTTACGTAAATACTAATGTGTGGTCAGTAAGGCCCAAAACAATTTTTACTGAAATTACTCACATATTGCGCGTGCAGCCTCTAAGTGACGAAACTCGAAGCTATTAGAAGCACCTGATGCGTCGCGTGATTCGATATTATTAGTAACGCTCGGCCCCCACGTCAGCAATGAAAGGTTAATAATGAATAATGGATAATTATAATAAGAAAATAATTATACATAATTGATTCTATCACTGACCTGACAGTTTCTGGCAGGTGACTATTTATGTTACTGAATTGAAAACTTAATTGAAATGGTCTTCCTAAACGGACTGCAATATGTTGCTGCAATGTTATCAACTATCGGTCGGACGTTTTGTTGTATAAAATTATTATATTGTGGCCGTGTTTTGCGATTTTTGTTATATATCTACACGGATTATAGTCAGGACAATAATGGGAGAAACCGAATAAACTTAATACAATGAAAATTCTATCAAGTTTCTTCAGTATTTTAAATTTTTAATTACATTATACCTTAAACTAAAAGTTTAATAGAGATTTAAAAATTATCTTGTTTTCATAACGGTCAGATTGTTGATTTTGGCAATGAATGTATGAATGTTGCTGACAAAATATTCAGCCACATATAGCAGCAAACAGATGGCTCGTTTAGAAGCAACTTTGAAGTTATATATCTAACATAATTTCTATGTAAAATTAATCATAGTATCCATTCGATTTCTTCACAATAACGCGTGTCACAGTTTCATAATGGCAGAATTAGAAATTATCAATATGTTAATAAAAACTGAAAATATACTGGGCATTTACAAAAATTACGTTTCTTTATCTAAATGCCGTAAAAGTTTAAGTTACATACGTATCGTTATCTCTTTAGTTATTACAGCAGTTGCCCTTACATTTGTCTTGATGTTTCGTTTACAACTAATTAATGATCGTATAGTTTACATGGTGGGAGTTTTTCAAATTATGAATCTCTTTAGTGGTCCAGTTATGATGACAAGTGCCATTCTAAGCTCTGATTCTTACAAGCTGTTCATAGACAACTTTATGTCCGTCCACCGTTACTTCCAGAACGATCCGACTCACATCAAGAGTTCAAGAAAGTTGAAGGCCGTTTTTGTGATCATCACAGTAGTGTCGTGTATTGCATGTTTATCAATTTTGGTAACAAATTTGTATTTCGTAATTAACACACGAACTGTTTATATTTTAAATTACTGTGTATTGACACTAATAAATTTATTCGCTGAAGAACGTTTCATATTGATACACGCAATAATGCACATTTATATATCAATGATTACAAACTTGTTAAAATGTTTGAACAGTAGTATAGTTGATGTTGAAGAAAAGTACAATAATTTCGAAAAGAGGTTAAACTCAGATAGTAGGGAGGGAAATGATCTATTTCTGGTTGAGCAAGTAGAACAGTGGGCTACACAGTTTAAATTGTTATTGAGTTGCAGCAGAAATCTATCGGTCTGCTTTAAGGTTCAGGTAAAGTCTGAGTTCCCGTGATCTACCACAGCTATTCGAAGGTTAAAAGTTAAAGTCATCACTTTAATTAAATTTTAATTTTTGTTTCTGTTTTCAGATGGTATATTCATTGGCCTTGTCTTTAGTGCATTATCTTACTGCTTCTTATGTGATATTTATTACATTAATATTGGTAAATATGAGTATAATCTCATATCTCATTCATGTCTTTTTATTCTGATTGTTAACTCTAACTTTGACTTCGTTTTTTACAGCCTTATTCAATGGGTCATTATCAGATCGCAACCGCATTTTACTTTGTTTCATTTTCTATATTTTGCACATATTTTCTTATGATTGCGGGACAAAATCTTCTCAATGAAAATTATGAAACCAAAAGAGTGCTGTCGAAATTATATAACACGTTGACGATAAGTAAGTAATCACTTATTTGTAGAGTATATTTTCAGCGCCCGGGCATTGGTTTTTAGAGTTCCATAAACAAAGAATAAAAACGGGGCCCTTTTACTAAGACTCCCCTGTCCGTCTGTCTGTCACCAGGCTGTATCTCATGAACCGTGATAGCTAGACAAGTGAAATTTTCACAGATGATGTATTTCTGTTGATGCTTTATCAGCAAATACTAAAACAGAATAAAATAAATATTTAAGTGGGGCTCTCATACGATAAACGTGATTTCTAGCCGTTATATGCAATAATAGTATGGAAACCTTCGTGCGCAAGTCCAACTCGCACTTGGTCAGTTTTTATAAAGAAACAGTTACTGTGTATTATTAAAGAGAAAAATGTAAGTGGTTATTTTTTGTCTTATCCTCGATATGGCATACCAGCTTGCAGTCTTCATCATCACTTGCCCATCCTTTCTCAATGATGAGAGTGGCCACAGACTTAGATGATGATGCAGATGAATATTAGTATTGTACATGGTGCAACTGCCTATTTAAGCTCCATAATTGGGATTGCTCGTTCCAAACAGGAGGCTACGGTTAGGACCTAGGGAGAGGCTTTTTAAAGTCCCGGCAACCCGTACAAATTTATTAAAGTTTGCACCAGTGATTCGTGCAATAGGAATACTTAATAGCATCTCTCTGCGTTTGGACATATTTTCTTGCTCTTTGGCGGAATTCCAGAGGGTGACACTTAGTGTGTTGTCCACTGAGTAACTTGTGCTTCTACCCAGAATACTTGGGACTGTACTTTTAGCAATTTATGACTACTTTTGTTAGCTTGGGTCTTACCTGTTAAAACAAATGTATGTGTTAATGAATAAATAAATAAAATAAATAAATAAATAATGTTATCTTCTAAGAAAAGTGATGTTGCTATTTTTGTATCTTTTTTATCATAATAAATGGAACATTTTTGTTTTGTACCAATCGTGACGACCTAACATTGCTATCCTCATTGGCACCATTCAGGAGTTAACCTCGTTTAACACCTGAATGGTGCCAATTTACTTATTGTATTTTACAGTCATCCATTTCTTTGTTTTAGATCCACAAGCACCGGCAACTAAGTTTGTGAAGAAGTTACTTCTCTTCGTTAAAAAAAATCCCATTCAAATAGAATACACTTCTAAAGTTAACCTGGGAACCTATTTAATACCAGTAGTACTTTCCCTTTCTATCAGCTATATTATAATCGCATTACAATTTAATCATTTTATATAACAGCACATTTTTTAAGAAGGCGTAAACTTAATAAGCTGTAAACTTAATTCAAAATATAATAAGCTGAATATTTAAGCAAATATGAAAAGTAAAACTGATGTGTACCAAATACTACTATATGAAGCTAAACGCAGTGTAATAAGAGCCAGTTTTGAAGTGTGTTGACAAATGTTAACAGGGTAGGGCCTTTTTTTGTGTTTTGCGCGAATGGCCTGTCAATGTTATTTTAAAAACTATCCTCTGATAAGTTTCTATAAAATGTTGAATATATTTTGATGTAATTTGAATTAAAAATGCGTGTATTTTCATGTTATTGAATTAAATGCTGCAAAAGTAAAGCTTATTTATTTCTTGATCAATAAAATATGTGTTATTTCAAGTGAGTCTTTAGTATCGACATAGTTTATCAAAATGAAGATAAGACCGTAATACATTAATGGTGTGGACAGGCAACATTAATATTATTGCTAATCGATTATTTAGAATAGTGTTATACTAAAAAGTGCCCAAATGGTCAGTTTCATAACAAGATGGTGGCAAGAAAAATAATAAATATGTTAACAAAAACTGAAAATATTATTGGTGTTTACAGAAATTACGTTTTTCAATCAAAAATATGTAAAAAATAAGTTTTATTCGTATCTTTTTAGAAATGGTTTTTTATAGTTGTTGTGGCTGTCAGTTTGCACATCCTTGCTGGTCAACAAATAAAACGAATTGTAAATATGAAGAACTTATATCAGTTCGTGAACCAGCTTAGCACTCGAGTTATTATTATAAGTGGTAACCTAAGCTCAAGTTCTTACAAACTGTTCATAGACAACTTCATGTCTGTGCACCGTTTCTTCCAGAACGAACCAAATAGATAAATTTTTGTGTAATGCGTATGAATGTAATATTGTGGACTACTGAGTTATTAGCTATTACTTAGCACTTATTTTAAGACTTTTATGAAATACAAAGACCATTCGGTTGGTTCGACTGTGAGAGAGAAAAGGAGCTACACTGTACGAAGAGCACGAATACTTTTTCAAAGCGGAATCATGATGGCATAGTGCATGCATGATGAAATAGTCACTATTATTTTAGGATTGGGCCATCATGACAGGACTGTTTTGAAGTAATCAAGTTAAACATGACTTTACGTTGAAGGGAAGGCAACCCTTTCAAAACGCATGACTTATTACTGCCTCAGGTAACCTTGGTTTATATTCACAACTTGATTAAGCAAACCCTTAATTTAGAGGACAATTTAATTCCATGTTCCATTATTATTTATTTCATGCAAAATATTTCTATTACTATTTTAATATTGCATGCAAAATATTTCTATTACTATTCTATTATTTCATGCCAAATATTATGGGACAAAATGTTTATTTTACTAATATTACAAACTAGCTTCTGCCAGCGTCATCGTCCGCGTGGAAAGTCGAATATTATCCCGAGGGAACATATCTAAGAAACTTATATTACCCTGTAATAGTACCTAATTAATCCTGCAGTAAGACCCAAAAGGACCGAACATATTCGCGAGCTGGCTGACCAAAACCAAATGTATCCTCCGACTGCACAGCATGATTTTCTTCTTGTTTACGTCTTTTTAGTTCGCTTTATAAGCAGTCGGGTATTTTGATTTTTTTAATTAACTTTTTTATTTATAACTTAGTAGTTAACATTTTTTTCGAATTAGGTACATTTAAATATATAAGTGTTATATTTTTTTGAAATCGCCTCTTGAAACCCTTTATTTTGATATCCCACACGATGGGTTTGGAAGAAAAAATAAAATTGGCCCCCCACAAAATGGCGCCCAAATGCCGCCATTTTTCTATTTTCCAATTTTAATGTAGCCTATAACACTCGCAAGGCTAAGACGAATCGATTGACGTATGAATCATCAAAATCGGCCAACGTGTTAGGTCTCTGGAACGCCACATAGGAACAAACATACATACATACATACATACTTACATACATACATAGACTGATAAACACATTACCCTCCTTCGGCAGTCGGGTAAAAAATACGATAATTTCACCATCCATGCTAAAAACATCTAAACATAGGAACTGTGAAAGGGGTAGCTCAGATAGTTAATAAAATGCTTTTCATCGTAATGGCAATGTTCGAGAGTACTTATTCCGGGTACCTTATTGATTCAAAGCTTGAGGAGTTCCGGGGAACCCTGCTGTGTTTTAGGGTTACTTGTCCGTAATTGAATGAATTTGAATTTAAATGAGGTGTTTTTGATATGGATTTATGAATACTTTGATGTTGTCACTGAGTTTTATCATCACACTTAACTAAAATGAATAGGTAGATAGAATACTCTTTATTACGTACGAGTACACCGTGTAAGTTACAGAAAATACTGTTGTAGGAACCTTAACTTTGCCTTTTCGCTAAAATATAGCTTATAAAGACAAATCAAACCTTCAAAAAAACTTAAGATTTCTGGCGATAATTCGGCATTTACCAAGGCTGAAGCGTGGTTTCCTCAAGTGATTAATGCCTGCCTGTCATCCAAATTTTTTTTTTTTTGTAATCTATAGGCTCGCGATTGACCACTATCTCGCCTGATGTTAAGCGATGATGCGGTCTACGGTGAAGCACGCTTACCTAGAAGAAACCTATTCACTCTTGACTTAAAGACCCCAAGGTTGTAGCTATCAGGGAACAAAGATTTCGGAAGGGAGTTCCACTCCTTAGCTGTGCGTACAATGAAAGTATTAGCAAAACGCTTTGTGCGTATGGGAGGGATGTCCACCATGTACCGATGGCGCATGGCCGTACATCTTGTAGTCCGATGATGGAAAGGGCTAGGTGGAATCAAATTGATGCGTCGATGTTTGAGGCTCTGGAGCTTTGAGGCGACCAGTGCATCGTTGCCAAAAAGCGTTTTGGCCCGTCTGTCAATCGACTCAAGTGCATCAAGCTGGTATTTGGCTGATCCCTCCCAAAGATGAGAGCAGTACTCCATGCAAAACCGAACTTGCGCTTTATACAAGTCGAGCAGCTGTTCAGCCGTGAAGTATCGTCTCAACTTTCAAGAATCCCCAACTTTTTTGCAGCTAACTGAGCTTTCGCCTCAATGAATGGACCGAAGTTGAGGGTCGATGTTAACGTAACACCGAGAAGTTCGAGATGGTCGGTCAACGGCACGGTTACACCACGGAAAGATGGAGCCGGGTGGAATTGGCTCTTTTTACCGGAAAAAAGAAACGCCTGGGTCTTAGCAGCATTGAAACTGCCTCTGTACTTGTGTGTGCATGAAGTATTAAATAAATAAATAAATAAATAAACTGACCACCCCATTCGGAGACCGCCTTCAAGGACAGGTTCAAGCGTTCAACCATGGCCTCCCGGAGAGACCGAATCTGAGGCCCAGTAGCCCGTGCGCCAGACACGTATCTCTCAGCAACAGTTCTGTCGTTTGCGTACCCAAAGGTTCCGGGTTTTAGCAGATCATTAATGTGCAGCAAGAATAATGTTGCCGAGAGCACTGACCCCTGAGGGACTCCGGCGTTGATATCTAACTGACCGGACGAGCAGCCGTCGATAACCACTCGGATAATCGATTCCTCAGGAAGTCCGCAATCCAATCACACAGACCACTGGGCAGACCGAAGGAAGGAAGCTTACCAATGAGGCTTTCGTGCCAGACCCTGTCGAAAGCCTTCGAGATGTCGAGGGAGACGGCTAGCGCTTCCCCGTGTCTCTCGATGGCTTCACTCCAGATGTGAATGGAATACGCTAGAAGATCCCCAGTGGACTGATTTCGGCGGATGCCGTATTGGCGGTCACTGAGGATGTTGTTCGCTTCTAGGTATGCCAGGAGCTTACCGTTGAGCACACGTTCCATACTCTTACAGAGGATGGACGTTACAGATCCAGATCATATTGAGATCAGATTGGTCTGTAGTTGGCCGGGTCAGCTCGACTGCCCTTCTTGGGCACGGGCTGTACGTTGGCTTGCTTCCAAGCCTTCGGCACTTTTCCAGTCTCTATGGAAAGGCGATATAGGCGTGTCAAGATCGGAGACAAATCAGGCGCACAGGTTTTAAGTAGAATTGCTGGTATCCCATCAGGGCCACTCGATTTGTTCACATCAAGGCTACGCAGCACCCTACGGACGTCCTTTTGATGGATGCGGATGTCCGACATTTTCGTCACACATCCATCAGAAAAAGGAGGAGGCTGCGTGCCATCAGATTTCAGATGCGAAAATTCCGCAAAAAGGGAAGCAAACAAGTTTGCCTTCTCCTCAGCAGAGTGGGGCTAATGACCCGTCAGGTTTCAGCAGTGGTGCAAGTGAGGGGTGACAGAAATTTTATTCAACCGACTTAGCCAAGGACCAAAACGCTTTGCTACCCGCTGGGTATGAACCAAGTTTGTGCCCGATTCTGCTAATGTAGTTAAACCGTGCTCTTCACATTACCTTTTTGCAGGACTTGGCAGCCGTGTTGAAGGCTCTCTTCTACTGACACACGTCATTTGCCTTGCGCGTTCGAGTGTCAACCCATGCCTGGTAGGCCTTGTGTTAAACCGCGTTGGCGTGGTTACACTCGGCTCCAAACCATGGTCGGGCGACGTTAGACATTGCTACGTCAGAGAATGGAATATAGTACTCCATCCCCCGACGCAACACATCAGTCACAGCGTAAGCGCATGCCGATGGATCGTCCTTACCTTGATACCTTGTTATCCGTGATAATTTTCCTTTTAATTTCGTTATATTTACTTCTGGCGTGAATTTTTTCACATAGCCAAGAGCAACCATTTCGCTGGCAGGGGGGGAGGGACACTTGACTCTAACATAAATTTTCAACTTAAAGCTTAATTTTACGCAAACGAATCTCTGAATCGAAAAATGTTTTTAATATAATACATGTGAGGGCAGTGCACCCAGAATAGCACTACCCACTATACCACCTACAGACATAAAGTATTCGAAGTACTCACACATGTACTGCGCAGTTATATAATAGATACTAGAAAAACATTAACATCCGAAGCAGTCAAGTTATGACCAATCCCAACTGACGGCGTCCGTTCACAAACATGACGCTTGAATTGGCACCACCCAGCTCAACCATCATGAAAGGAACCGGATGATCCAACACACGCGCCACCATCAGAGAGACATTTGAGAGAGCATGACACACTCAACGGCCAGTGGAAGCTCCTTCACAACATTCATCGAAATTAATTGAGCAGTTATGCGTGCAAACATTACAAACAAACATATTGGATTTAACAATTAACGTTTTGAAAGAGACTCGAATAAATTATAAGTTAGTCGGGTCATGTACTTCACGTAGTGATCTCATAGAGGGGTCGTCATCCCTTAATGTCCCTCGTTACGTGACGTGTAATAATCTCTTTTTGAATTATATTAAAAATAAATTTTGGACGCGCGTTAGGTTTAAGCTGGATTTGATCTTGGTACTAATTTGGACGCTGTCAAAATTGGTTGTCAGGTGGGAAGGGTCAGAACAAAAGTCCAGACATATACATAGATGACTAGGGTTACCTTTGGGTAATTTTGTGGTTATGACAAATTACGGTTTTGAATGGTTTGAGTTTATTTTACGGGTAAATATATTGGTATATAGCAAAATGTTTTATCAACTTTATCCTATTCTACCAAGCTGATCTGTATTTTGGTTGAGTTTTCCAAATTACTAGGCTAAGCTAGGATTTCTCCACAGTTGGTAAACTTTTCACATTATGTAAGTTCACAATCACATTTATGTAAGTGGATGTGTGCATGCAGCCGCATGTGCTTATGAATGTTGAATGCGAAAGCACTGATCCTCTAAATCATTGTTTCTTAGCTCAGCTCAGCTCGCTCAGGTTCGCGGACACTTGGGGTCTGCAGTCTCATCTATGTACCATTTAACAATCATACATTAATGCCACTAAAACCTTCATAATCGCTATGCTTGCTTAGCGTCTCGTGGCAAAGTGGTCTCGCGTGTTTGAGCTGACAAATTCCTTAAGGCAAGATATTGTTTTCTAACTTTAGTGTCTAAATTAATGCAAAAAAGGATACATTGTATCCTCCGACTGCACTGATTTTTTCTTGTTCACAGCTTTTTAGTTCGCTTCTTAAGCAGTCGGGTACTCGCAAAATATGGTGGCCAAAATCCGCCATGTTTGTTTTTTTTTAAGAACACTTGGGCTGTCAAGACTTATCTAACGATGTCTTAATTATATAAATTGGTCTAGCGGTTTAAAAGATATGAGGTAATAAAGAATATAACATACATACAAACATACATACATACAAGATACGCGCGAAAAACATAACCCTTTTCTTTCAGTCGGGTAAAAAAAGCCTAGTTCAGTCAACGTACAGGATAATAATTATGCTGGGTCCAGCTTAAAACTTTACCAAAGTGTTCCTTTGACAATTTAGGGTATTAACCGATGGCTTGTATCATGATAAGAAGTCATTACCATCTATCAGCATCTGCAATTCTAAAATGCATTGTACAATTAGCATTAGATATATGTGTAAATACGCCATTGTTAACTAGAATACATTTCCTCATTTCCCTATCTCGTTTTACATAATATATATAAAGTCATTACTATTGAATGTGAGGACAAAGACGAAGATGTATGCTACATAATGGATCAATACAGCAATATCGGCTATATTCCAAGCCGCAATAGAGCAAAAGAGCAATGTGGTTCGTATTCAGGAGGCGTTCGGATAAAATATAAAATACGTTGGCCTAGTATTTGAATATATCATTCAGGTTTTAGTGATGTATGTTGGATTTGGGTATAAAAAGTAATGTGCCGTATGTAGCCTTTTTTAGAATTCATTTTCAAGTATTTCACAAACATAAATTTACGCATATATTTCTTAAAGATTTAAATCTACCTAGAGTAAAAACAGTCCACATATCACCAGTTGTTCAAATCCCATTAATAGAGGGTAAGTACCTATTTGCTTACAACCAGGCACAAATTTAGATAATGTGCTGATAATAAGAAAATCCAGATAGAAAAACCCAATAACATTTTCGTCTTTTAAGATTATATAACCTTTTTTAGCTATTGTCGTGGTTTTTATTTTACGTAAGCACTGACGTGGGGATTTGTGCCCGTACTTAAGTGAATGTGTTTTTAAGAATGAATATGCTTTATTGGTATAGATAATTAATAATTATGTTAAATACGCATTTCATAATAAAACAAACGGAATTATGTAACATTTTATATTTAAATGAGGCTTATTTTTGACAATTAAAGTAGAGTTAATATTTCTATGATCAGAAATTACTTACAATCATACCGGAGACAAGTCAAGCAGATATTGTTTTGATTGTTTAGTAAACTGATTGTGCCATTACTCTTAAGATTAAGGATTATGTGTGATATATTTCCATTCCATCCATTAATATGGCGATATAAGACGTAATCGAGAAAATTGTTTCTAAGGTTGATGCTAGAATTCCAGTAGCGGCCTTGTTCATGGATATGTCTAAAGCATTCGACCATGTAGATCATGGTATACTGCTGAACAAATTAGAGCGATATGGGATTAGAGGAACTGCATTAAAACTGTTACAATCTTATCTCTCTAATCGCACTCAAATTACAGCGCTCGATAGGCTTTGTGCGAGCTCGAAAGTTGAAAGAACATATAAGTCACGTCTTAGAAAAACTGCTTTTGGTGTTCCCCAAGGTATTATTCTTGGCCCTCCATTATTTAACATTTACATAAATGATATGCCTAAGGTCAGTAAACATCAGATTGTCTTATTTGCTGACGACAGCACTATTTTATTATCTAGTAATGACATTAATATTCTTGAAAATGACATAAATGACGATCTTAAAAATATAATAAATTGGTTAGTTAATAATAATCTGAAAATAAATCTTAACTTAACTAAAATAATGACATCAAAGAACAAATAAACCGAAACTGAATATAAAATATGGTAACGTAGCAATCTCTAAATGTGACATCACAAAATTTCTGGGCCTTTACATAGATAATCGTCTAACTTGGAAACAACATATCGACGTTTTGTCAAAGAAGCTTAGCCAATTTGCGTATGCTCTGTACAAACTTTCAAAAACGGTTAACCGCATTACAGTACAAATAGCTTATAACGCTTATGTGGCTTCTGGCATTAGGTACGGAATCATTTTTTGGGGCAACTCAGTGGAGTTGACAGAGGTCAGTGGACAGAGACATTGCTTTTAAAGCTCAAAAGAAATGCTTGCGATCGTTTACCAAATTGCAATCGATTGATAGTTGTAAACCATTGTTTAAGGAACTTAGTTTGCTCACTCTACCGTCTATGTACATGTATGAAATGGGAGTGTTTGTTCGCTGTAACCTGCATTTATTTGAGAAACTGCGCTCTCGCCGTTATAAGAATACCATTCATGTGACCTCTCATAAAACCGCATTTTTCGGCAAAAGTGTGCTAGGTATGGCCCCAAAAATATATAACAGTATACCAGCAGCTATTAAAAATAAAGAGTGTCTGGGATCCTTTAAGAGGTCTTTGTTTAAATTCCTTGTAGATAGATGTTACTACTCCGTCACTGAGTTTACTACTGATAAACAGAGGTATGACGATTCCGACTTGCCAATTGGACATTTATGATTTGGTTTATTGATAAAGTATAATTGTGTTTATTAATCTATAATTATAATAACCTGTTTACCTATTGACATATTTTAAATTAATTTATTTTTAATGTAATCTGACATGTAAATTGACATGCTACCTTAATTGTATTATTTTATTTATTATTTATTTTTGTTGACATATTTTAAATTGATTTATTTTTAATGTAATCTGACATGTAAATTGACATGTTACCTTAATTGTATTATTTTATTTATTATTTATTGTTGCTTGCTAATTTTAATTTGCATGCTATAAATTGTCAATTTTGTACGCCAGATATTGGCAAAACATAGTGCACATATTATAACAATACTATCTGTAACCATAGCTATGTTTTACAAAATAAATGATTGATTGATTGATTGATATTTCGATTAAGCATGATATTCATGATGTTAGATTTCGCTAATATTTTGGTTTTGTTTTTCCCTTTGTCTAATAAGGATAGCCTTATGTCCATGTTTACATAATTTTAACTCTGATTTGATGTGGTCATTGAGTCTTCAATCCCGCATGATCACTAATAGCTGCCCTTGTGTATATCTAATTAACTTAACCTAGCCTAACTTTATCCATGCCGTGAAACTCTGTTAATTGTCATCATTTCGCTGTCACTGTGCAGTGTGTGTTTGAGTTAACTAAGATGGTAGTAACCACAGAACAGAGAAGACAGTAGAAATCGTATATCGCTTCATTAGTATCGGAACCAGCGTACCCAAACTCACACATAATATGTGTGAGTTTGGGTACACTGGTTCAAAGGTCAAAGTCAAAGTCAAATATATTTATTTCAACTCGGCCAAAAAGCGGCACTTTTGAACGTCAAACATTAAATCTAAATTAAAAAGGTACAAGTAATAAAAATTGACTCGACCGTTTCTTACTAAGAAATCTTACACACAAACCAAATGGCGTGCAATTGGAGAGGCCTATGTCCAGCAGTGGACTGCTATGGGCTGATGATGATGATGAAACAATAAAATAAAAATATTTCGTACTAAAAGCGGAATAAAATCACTGCAAGACTTTTCACAAATAACACCTAAACTTCCTTTGCAATACGCAAGATGAACATGTTTTTACCCGACTGCCGAAGAAGAGTAATGTGTTTATTAAACTAATAACATCTGTTCAATCAATTACTGAAAGAATACAAAATATTACTCTAAAAACTTTAAAAAAAAAACCAAATACTAATGTGGGGTCACTAAGGCTCAAAACAATTTTTGTACTAAAATTACTCTACACTAACGCTAAGTGACTAAACTCGAAGCTACTAAAAGCACCTTATGCGTCGCGTAATGGGGACGTAAGTTTATTAGTTTCGCTCGGCCCCCACTTCAGCAATTAAAGGTTAATAATGAATAATGGGTAATAACATCTAAAAATGAGAACATGAAAATAATTATACATAATTAATGCTTTCACTGACCTGACAGTTTCTAGAAGGTGGCTATTTATGTTACTTAATGGAAAACTAAATTGAAATGGTCTTCCTAAACGGACCGCAATATGTTGCTGCAATGTTATCAACTATCGGTCGGACGTTTTGTTGCATACAATTATTATATTGTTGCTGTGTTTTGCGATTTTTGATAAATGTTGGTGCCAAATCATGTCTACACGGAGAACAGTCGGTTCAATAACGGAAGAAACCGAATAAACTTAATACAATAAAAAATCTATCAAGTTTCTTCAGTTTTTAATTTTAATTTACATAAATATACCTTAAACTAAAAGTTTAATAGATATTTAAAAATTGTCTTGTTTTCATAACGGTTGCATTGTTGATGTTGGCAATAAATATATGAATGTTGCTGACAATGTATTCAGCCACATATAGCAGCAAACAGATGGCTCGTTTAGAAGCATCTTTGAAGTAATATATCTAAAATAATTTCTTTATAAAAATTTAACATAGTATCCATTCGATTTCTTCACTATAACGCGTGTCACAGTTTCAAAATGTCAGCATTAGAAATTATCAATATGTTAATAAAAACTGAAAATGTAGTGGGAATATACAAAAATTACGTTTTTTTATCTAAATGCCGTAAAACTTTAAGTTACATACGTATCGTTATATCTTTAGTTATTACAGCAGTTGCCCTTGCATTTGTCTTTATGCTTTGTATACAACAAAACAAGCGTATGGTTTACATGGTGGGATTTTTTCAATTTGTGAATCTCTTTAGTGGTCCAGTTATGATGATAAGTGCTATTCTAAGCTCTGATTCTTACAAGCAGTTTATAGACAACTTTAGGTCCGTCCACCATTATTTCCAGAACGAACCGACTCACATCAATAGTTCAAGAAAGTTGAAGACCGTTTTTGTAATTATCACAGTAGTATCTAGTATTGCAAGTTTGTCAATTTTGGTAAACTATTTGTATTTCGAAATTAATACACGGCAAGTTTTAATTTTAAATCACATTATAGTGACACTAATAAATTTATTCGCTGAAGAACGTTTTATATTGATAAACGCAATTATGCACATTTGTATATCAATGATTGCAAACTTGTTGAAATGTTTGAATAGTTGTATAGTTGATGTTGAAAAAAAATACAATGATGCCGAAAAGAGGTTAAACTCTGATAGTAGGGAGGGAAATAATCTATTTACGGTTGAACAAGTAGAACAGTGGGCTACACAGTTTAAATGCTTATTGAGTTGCAGCAGAAATCTATCGGTCTGCTTTAAGGTTCAGGTAAAGTCTATGTTCTCGTGATCTACCACAGCTTATTCGAAGGGTCAAAGTCATCGCTTTAATTGAATTTAAATTTTTGTTTCTGTTTTCAGATGGTATATTCATTGGCCATGTCTTTAGTATATTATCTTACTGCTTCTAATGTGATATTTTTTGCATTACTATCGGTAAATACGAGAATAATCTCATATCTCATTCATGTCTTTTTATTCTTATTGCTTATTGACTCTAACTTTGATATCCTTTTTTACAGCCTTATTCAATGAATCGTTATCAGATCGCAACCGCATTTTACTTTGTGTCATTTTCTATATTTTGCACATATTTTCTTATGATTGCGGGACAAAACCTTCTCAATGAAAATTCTGAAACCAATAGAGTGCTCTCGAAATTATATAGCACGTTGACGATAAGTAAGTAATAATTTATTTGTAGAGTATATTTTCAGTGCCCAGGCATTGGTTTTTATAAAGAAACAGTTACTGTGTATTATTAAAGAGAAAAATGTAAGTGGTTATTTTTTGTCTTATCCTCGATATGGCATACCAGCTTGCAGTCTTCATCATCACTTGCCCATCCTTTCTCAATGATGAGAGTGGCCACAGACTTAGATGATGATGCAGATGAATATTAGTATTGTACATGGTGCAACTGCCTATTTAAGCTCCATAATGTTATCTTCTAAGAAAAATGATGTTTATTTTTTGTATATTTTTTGTCATATTAAATGAAACATTTTTGTTTTGTACTTATCGTGAACCTAATATTGCTATCCCTGGAAAAGGATCATCTGCCTAGCCTTTTTCCCAATTATTGTTGGGGTCGGCTTCCAGTCTTACCGGATTGAGCTGAGTACCAGTGTTTTACATGGAGCGACTGCCTATCAGACCTCCACAACCCAGTAACTGGGTAACAAGATATCCCTTGGCAAGACTGGTGTCAGATCTCAGGCTTCTAACTACCCGTAACGACTGTCAAAGATCTTCAAATGACAGCCGGGACCAACGGCTTAACGTGCTTTCCGAGGCATGGAGGAAACTCGGTATGTTGAAATGGTCACCCATCCACGGATCGACCTCGTCAAGCGTTGCTTAACCTTGAAGATCGACCCGTGCGGCTGTTATAATTTAGCCACGAGCTCCTCCCTAGAAAAGGATGACGGCCAATACAGAAGCCTGCATGCTGAAGCTATGCTGTTTTTGGCTAAACACATAAATTGCGGTAAAGCTAGAAGATGACTATGGTGACAGTACATCGATGATTTTGCATGACACTATCGTTAACCTCATTGAACTCCTGAAAGGTGCCAATTTACTTATTGTATTTTAAAGCCATCCATTACTTTGTTTTAGATCCACAAGCATCGGAAACTAAAGTTGTGAAGAAGTTACTTCTCTTCGTAAAAAAAAATCCCATTCAAATAGAATATACTTCTAAAGTTAACGTTGGAACGTACTTAATACCAGTTGTACTATCCTTTTCTATCGGCTATATTATAATCGCATTGCAATTTAATCATTTTATATAACGTCACATTTTTGAAGAAGGCGTAAACTACCAAGCAGCCATATATAAATATTTAAAATATAATCAGCTGAATATTAAAGCAAATATACCAAATTAAGCTACTTTATGAACCTAAACGCAATGCAATAAGAGCCAGTTTTGAAGTGTGTTGATAAATATTAACTTGTTATGGCCTTTTTTTGGTGTTTTGCGTGTATGGCCCGTCAATGTTATTTTTGTAAACTACCTTCTGGTAAATTTCAATACAATGTTTAATATATTTTGATGTAATTTGAATGAAAAAATGCGTGTATTTTCATGTTATTCAATTAAATGCTGCAAAAGAAAAATTTTTTTTTTCTTTATCAATAAAACATATGTTATTTTAAGTGAGTCTTTAGTATCGACATAGTTTATCAGAATCAAAATGATGATAAGACAGTAATTTATCAATGTTGTGGACAGGCAACATTAATATTATTGCTTATCAATTAGTTAGAATAATGTATTAGTAAAAAGTACCCAAATCGTCAGTTTAGAAACACTTGTTCTCATAACAAGATGGTGGCAAGAAATATAATAAATTTGTTATCAAAAACTGAAAATATTATTGGTGTTTACAGAAATTACGTTTTTCAATCAAAAATATGTAAAATATTAACTTTTATTCGTATCTTTTTAGAAATGGTTTTTATATTTGTTGTGGTTGTCAGTTTATACATACTTGCTGGTCAACAAATACAACGAATTGTTAATATGATGAACTTGTATCAGTTCGTGAACCAACTTAGCACTCCAGTTATTATTATAAGTGGTATCCTAAGCTCAAGTTCTTACAAACTGTTCATAGAGAACTTCATGTCCGTGCACTATTACTTCCAGAACGAACCGACTTATATCAAACATTCAAGAAAATTGAAGACCAATTTTGTGGTCATCACAGCAGTGTCTTGTATTGCAAGTCTATTACTTTTTATTTCAAGTTTGCTTTCCAGAATTTATTTAAAGAAACAATTTAGCAAAAGCATTCTTATGAATCTGTTGTCAGACATGTTAATAGAACAACGTTATATTTTGTTAAATGCAACAATAGATGTTTACATAGCAATGATTGGAAACTTGCTGAAATGTTTAAATAATAGTATATTTGTCTGCGCCACATTAAAAAATAGAAATTAAATATTATAAACACTTACTCACGCATTCAAAATTATTACAATAGCAACACTTCATTCTTTTCACATCATTCAATCTAATACGCGAGGACCAATCCTTTAACTCCCGCGCACTCCCATTCCTACTTCCTAGTTCCGGTCATCCGGTCATTCCGCTCATCAGTTGGAAAAAAGTCGCAACTCCGGAGACGCGTATGCGCGCCCGTTGCTCCCGCTCTCAAAGAAAACTCAAGTAAAAGTGTTGTGTGTGAAAAACAGACTCTGTGGGTGGCTTACCAGCATTCAACTATAGTGAAAACTCCACTGCTAAAACTATCGAAGGACACTCATAACCAAAGCTCCATGCCTGCACCTGTAAGTACCTACCTATCTGCCTTTTTTTCCGCTGCGCCCACAAGTCCTGGTCCCTCTCGCCGAATAAAAAACATAATAAACTCTCTCAATCACTCATCTAACCACACACAATACGCAAACGCTTCCTCACTCAATTATTATTTCGAAATTACGGCAGCCATTGTCGCATTTCGTGTAAATCGCCAAGTGCACCGCATCCGCAAACAAACTCGCTTAATCGCATCCAACGCACACTCTTTTCGCTATTTAATTATTTGTGTATTCATATTTTGATATCCGCATATATATTTTACGCTTAATCCCCGCATTTAAAAACATTTAACGCATCCACGCACGTAATATTATTACTAGATACCTACTCTCAAAATGGCGTCAACAAGACAACCAAAAAAGAAGACAGCCAGTGACGATGAACACGAGGTTGATTCAAAACTTTCTTTTCTCGAAGCTAAGATGGAGAATCTATACCAGATTATGCAGAATATATACGATCTTAGCCTAAAGGTTTCCGATCCAACATTTCAATCGCAATTTCTAGCACGCATTCAATCGGTAGATATTATACGATCAAATTTCATGGATACTCTGGACTCGTGTGTTATGGCTCGATTAGAAAATGATCCATCCACAAAACCGAACTACGCCGCCTTACAATCTTTTGACGAACTGTATTGTTACGTAAAACATACAGCATCCACGCTCACACAAAATAATTCTAATCAAAACACTCCAGATAATTCTCATAAATATGATTTGTTAAACCGCAAGTTACCACCTCTCAAGTTAGTTTCGTTTGATGGTTCACCATATAATTGGTCGCCATTTTACGAGAATTTTAGAAGTCTAATCCATGATAATCTGCATCTCTCAGACGCCGAAAAAGTTCAATATTTAATAGGTTCTTTGTCCGGCAAAGCATTAACCGTTTGTTCAGGTATTACACCTACCGCTAATAATTATCTTATAATTTGGAATTCTCTATTAGAAAAATACCAAGATATTCGAGTACAAGCTTCTATTTACGTACAACAAATAATTAACTATAAACCAAATCAATCTATTGATACATTTCTCGAACAATTTTACTCAGCAGAAGCCGCTTTACGCCGTTTAAATATTGACGATCTCTCAGATTTTATTATTACCCACGTCGCACTTACTAAACTCGATAAGGAGGTAGTGAACTTGTTCGAGCAATCGCATAGACACATTCAAATACCTACATTCGATCATCTTTCTAAATTTCTTAAGGAACAAAGTAAAATACAAACGCTCCGCAATCCTAGCTCAAATACAAAACCTTTCTTTACTCAACGCTCCTCAAATAATTATTATAATAATAAAACATCAAACTCTAAACCAACTCAAGCATTCGTCGCAAATACTCATTCACCCGCAATACAAATACGCTCATGTAAAATCTGTAATGATCCTAACTCGCATCCTCTATATAAATGTTCATATTTTGTTAATCAAGACCCGCGTGCTAGATTTGAATTAGTAAATAAACATCGTTTCTGTCGTAATTGCCTAGGATTTCACGATACTAAATTCTGTAAATCAATAAATACTTGTTCCAAATGTCAACGCAAACATCACACACTCTTACATATAGAAAACTTTCATAATAATTTCAAAACCAAACAGATGTCCCCGCGATCGGAAGTCGAACCTAACGCACAGCCGCTGAACCATCGGTGTAAAAACACGCAGCCCGCGCCACTTGTCTCGTCCGTGCCGCCACCGCCCGCAAGCGCCGCGCCCCGCGCCGCTCCCCTCTCTACCGCTCTGCCTGCCGCGATCGAGTCGAACGTTCCGTCGGGCGCCGCCGCCGCTGATAAGTTTGCGCGCCAAAATTTAAATGATCTCGCGTTATCAATGACCGCTTCTACTTGTAATATTGATAGTTATAGTACTACAGTTTTGTTACCTACTGCTTCTGTATACGTTTATACAAATAATAATTCAAATAAGATTCGCGTGTTTCTAGATACAGGTTCAATGAGTAATTTTATCACAAAATCGTGTTGTGAACGCCTTAATTTAGTCATTAATCCTGATAACTCAACCATTCTTGGTATAGGCCAATCTAAAGTGTCTTCTATTGGATTTACGACATTTAAAATATTTTCCCGCTTTGATTCACGCTGCTCGTATATTATTCATGCTCGCGTAATAGAAAATATTACCGACGGCTTACCTAGTCTACCTATAGATACGTCAAAATTAATTCATTTACGCAACTTACCTATGGCTGATGATGCATTCCATTTACCGGCTGAGATCGATTGTCTAATTGGCAACGAGTTATTCCCGTTCCTATTGGGCAGTGGAAAGGTTACATTACCCGGCTCATCGGTCGTCGCTGTACAGACTACACTAGGTTACATTGCCATGGGTAGGGCAGATTGTAACAACAGCTTAAATACTCGCACTCCTATCTTTAAAATTAATAAAACCTATAATAATAAATCTTTTTTCTGCGCTACCGCATCTAACTCACTTGAAACTCTCACTCAACGCTTTTGGGAATTAGAAAACGTCCCTGATAAAGTTCACATGAGCCCTGATGATCAGGCCTGTGACCTTATCTTTAACGCTACGCAATCACGCGATGATACTGGCAGATATACTGTACAGTTACCGTTTAAAACTCCATATTCTGAATTAGGAAATTCTCACGCTATTGCTCACCGACGTCTCATTAATTTAGAAAAGAAATTAGATTCGCATCCTGATATTCGTAAAAATTATAACGCCACTATTCAAGACTACATAGATCAAGGATATCTGTCAAAGGTTGATAATCCCTCTCTTGAAATTCCGCACTATTATATTCCGCATCATGCTGTTTATCGCCCCGATAAACAGTCGTCTAAAATACGCATAGTTCTTGATGCTAGTTGTAAAACTTCATCTGGTAAATCTCTAAATGACATTTTATATATTGGGCCTAATTTACAAAGTAACATATTTGACTTACTCATAAATTTACGCATGTTCTCCATCGCTGTAGCAGCTGACATTGAGAAGATGTATTTTCAATTAAAACTCGACTCTAAACATCACGCCTTTCAACGCATTTTATATAGGTTCGATAACGCTAGTAAAATAGAAACTTACGAATTCAATAGAGTTTCCTTTGGTGTTTCAAGTTCGCCATACTTGGCTATGAGAGTGATTCGCCAACTTGCTGCTGAAAGTAAATATCAGTACCCACTAGCCGCATACGAGGCTGAAAATCATATGTATATGGACGATTATATATGTTCGATAGATGGCGTTGATAAAGCCGAAAAAACTCACCGCGAAATGGTCGCTATGTTTAAGTCCGGAGGCTTCAATCTTATAAAATGGGTCTCAAATAGTTCTAAATTAATGGATAAAATCCCCGCTTCGCATAAAAATCCGCAAAATATTAATTTCGACACAGACGCTAACTCAAACGTAAAAATTGTAGGTATGCAGTGGAATCCTGTAGAAGACACCTTTCAATTTAAAATTAACGCTATTTCTCTCAAATGCACAAAACGCACAATTCTCTCCGCAACCGCTCGCCTGTTCGACCCTTTAGGTCTTATCGCTCCTGTAACCGCATTCATGAAGTTACTCGTTCAAGAATGTTGGAAACATAAACTTGACTGGGATAGCCCAGCACCTACGCATATTGAAAATAAGTGGAATCAATTCCACAAAGAACTCGCTTATCTCGAACAAATTAAAATCCCGCGTCATGTAGGTATAACTTCGGATGCTCACGTGACACTCCTCGGTTTCGCAGACGCTAGTGAGCGCTGCTATGGTGCAGCCGTATATTTAAGGGTTAGCGCAAATAATAAAGATCACGGATCTGTTACTCTACTCACCTCAAAATCACGCGTCGCTTCACTCAATAAAATGCCGCTGGCTCGCCTGGAACTCTGCGCTGCACTCTTGTTAGCTAATCTTCTCACCGCTGTAAAAGATACTCTAAGGAAACGCTGTCAAATTGACAATATTTACGCATTCTCTGACTCAACAGTAACACTAACGTGGATACACTCACCCGCATATAAATTTCACACATTTGTCGCAAATCGGATAACTGAAATAAATTCTAAATTAGCCGCTAAACATTGGTTTCATATTAATGGACAAGAGAACCCCGCTGATATTGTTTCCCGCCCTATAACGCCTAAATTACTCTCAAAACTAGATATTTGGTTTAACGCTCCTCATTGGTTCTCATCTCCTGTATGTCAATGGCCTATTAAAACATTTAAAATTGATTCTAGTAATTCGGAATTCATGGAAATTAAAACTACTACTCTATCCGCTAAGGTCATTCAACCTGAAACTACTCGTCCTATTCAAGAATTAATTGATCGCGTTTCTAGTTACTCAAAATTACTTCGCGTCGTAGTATTTATTCTACGCTTTTCTAAACGTCTTAAATCGAATGGATCTATAACAGTATCAGATTTAGATACCGCTGAAATATATCTCATAAAATATGTTCAAAATTTACACTTTTCGGAAGATATGGTCAACTTAAAATTAAATAAACCAATAAATAAAAAACTCTTAAAGCTTAATCCATTTATCGACTCAAATACTGTCTTACGAGTAGGTGGAAGATTAACTCACTCTCAACTCGATTACGGACAAAAGCATCCGATATTACTACCGCAAAAAGATCGCGTAACTAACCTCATAATTGATTATTATCATATCGTTAACCTTCATACCGGTCCCGCTCTTTTATTATCTATGATAAGACAAAAATTTTGGATAATTTCCGCTAGAAACATAGTTAGACAAATGGTTCACAAATGTAATAAGTGTTTTAGACTCAATCCAAAAAATACTTACCCTCCAATGGGTGATCTGCCCGCTTTTCGAGTTTCAGAAGTGAAACCATTTGTTCACACCGCTGTTGACTACGCTGGTCCTTTTTTCATAACTCATATTCGCAAACGTGGAATCAAAGGCCAAAAGGCTTATATCTGTCTATTTGTATGTTTAACGACTAAAGCATTACACTTGGAACTTGTTTCTGATCTTAGTTCTGACTTATTTCTCGCCGCTTTTAAGCGCTTTATATCTCGCAGAGGTCCTGTTTCGCTAATATATAGTGATGGAGGTACCAATTTTATTGGAGCAAAACGTAAACTCAACGAAATTTACTCTCTTATACAGTCCAAATCGCATATTAATTATATTAGTCAACAGTTATTGTCTGAGCATCGCGTACAATTTAAACATAGTCCGCCTTATGGCCCGCATTTTAACGGACTCAGCGAAATAAGTGTTCGTTGTGTCAAAACTCATCTTTATAAAGTCATAGGTTCTCAAATACTCACTTACGAAGAATTTAGTACAGTGCTTATTCAAATTGAAAATTTGCTAAATAGTCGACCTCTATGTGTCTTAAACTCGGATCCTTCCGATATTACCGCATTAACGCCTAATCATTTTTTAAACATAACCCCGCTCAAATTCTTACCCGCTGAAGATGTTACCGACATCAATGAAAATCGCTTATCACGCTATCAATTACTCAATAAAATAACGCATTCATTTTGGCAACGCTGGAATAAAGAATATCTTACTTCTTTGCAAGAAAGAGAAAAATGGAACTCTCCCTCAAAACCTATCGAATTGGGTACTATTGTCGTAATTAAAGACAATCACTCTCATCCTCTTAATTGGCCTCTAGGGATAGTAGATGTGGTTTATCCTGGAAAAGACAAAATTGTAAGAACTGTTAAAGTAAAGACCGCGACTGGTTCCTATATAAGGCCAGTAGTTCGGATTTGTCCGTTACCTTCGCAATAAACTTAATATTATCTACTAGCTATCTTTTTTTTATAATTACTCTTTCTCTCTCTTAAATATCTTAATTCTTAAATTATTTAGAGGAAACCTCTAGGCCGGGAGAGTTGTCTGCGCCACATTAAAAAATAGAAATTAAATATTATAAACACTTACTCACGCATTCAAAATTATTACAATAGCAACACTTCATTCTTTTCACATCATTCAATCTAATACGCGAGGACCAATCCTTTAACTCCCGCGCACTCCCATTCCTACTTCCTAGTTCCGGTCATCCGGTCATTCCGCTCATCAGTTGGAAAAAAGTCGCAACTCCGGAGACGCGTATGCGCGCCCGTTGCTCCCGCTCTCAAAGAAAACTCAAGTAAAAGTGTTGTGTGTGAAAAACAGACTCTGTGGGTGGCTTACCAGCATTCAACTATAGTGAAAACTCCACTGCTAAAACTATCGAAGGACACTCATAACCAAAGCTCCATGCCTGCACCTGTAAGTACCTACCTATCTGCCTTTTTTTCCGCTGCGCCCACAATATTGATTATTCAAGTAAAGTTCAATAATAACGAAAAGAAGTTACACTCAAATAGCAGGGAGTGGAACGATCTTCTTATATTATATATTATTGCAACAAATTATTATTAAATTGCGATATTATTGCAACATCTTACGGTGGAACAAGTAGACCAGTGGGCTACTCAGTTCTCAAGCTTATTGAGTTGCAGCAGGAATCTATCGGCCTGCTTTAAAGCTCAGGTACAATATTTTGTTACTAATTGATTGGATAATTTTGCAATAGTTTTTTTTTAATATTATATAATTATGATTAAATTTCTTAGAAACGAAAACCTTTATTTACTTCTTGTTTTTTTTCAGATGTTATATTCACAAATTTTGTCTTCAATACATTATCTTGCTTCGGTTTATGTGTTATTTAATACACTTCTATCAAAAGTAAATATAAAATTGTTATAATCCTTAATATTTTTTTTGGTTAAAATAACCCTTACATCTTTTTTATTTTTTCAGGAATCTTTTCTCATAGTTCCAGGCATTATTTCGATATATTTTATCTCATCTTCTATGTTTTTTACATATTCCCTCATGACTGCGGGGCAAAATCTATTTAATGAAACTTTGATTATAAAAAGAAGACTATCAAAATTATACAACACTTTGTCGATAAGTAAGTGCATATAATATATTTATATTTTTTGTCTCTTCACATCATAATGATGATGACTGGATATTTTTTTTGTAACTGACACAGTGGTGGTGGACGCAGTGGTAGGGTGGTGGTGGTGGTGGGGGTAGTCGTGAGTTAAAAGCCAATTTTCACCACTGCTCTCAAAACGAAAGAAAAACATCGTGAGGAACTGCCATGTCCTAGAACAAAAAATTTGGAGACACGTGATATCCAACAAGCTGCACTGGGCATGATGGATTACGGCCCATTCCCACTCACAGAGAAGAGGCCTGTGTCCCGCCAATAATAACATTATTGGCTAATAATGCTGTATTATGTTTTCTTGTTATTAAGTCATTCAATACTGTGCCTACTAGAGGACTAAAAAGGCTCAATTACAAATAATATAATCGCCAATTACTGCAATCGTGATCCAGCTCGAAGGTCCTTGTTCTGATAATACTATCTTGCAAAGATTATCATGAAAAACTACCACTACTTACTATTACTGCTTTAAGACTTTATAAGTAAATTTTGGTTATTTGTTCTAGATACGCAAGCCCCACTAACAAAGAGTGTCAGAAACTTATATCTTCCACTACGGCACTAAATCATATTTGATAGTAACAGATTATTATAGTAAATTCATTGAAGTTGTTGAATTGTGTTTGACAACATCATCATCATCATCACCATCATCATTTCAGCCGAAAGACGTCCACTGCTGGACATAGGCCTCCCCCAGGCGTCGCCACATTGGCCGTGCGTTTGACAACATACTCGGAAGTAATCAAGCAAATAAAAATGTTATGCAATTATTTAGACGTCATGGAATACCACAGATAGTTATGTCAGGTAACGGCCCGGAATTTTTATCTTAATTATTTAAAGAATTTTCGTTGAACTGCAGTTTGCAACACATAACGTCTTCTCCTAGGTACCCACAATCAAACGGACAGGTCTAAAGAGCGGTGCAGACAATTAAAAATATGATGAAAAAGACCACGTATCAAAACACAGACTTCAGTTTGGGATTGTTAGAATATTTGAATTCGCCAATAAGTAATGAGTTAAGTTCACCTGCTGAACTGTTATACAACAGAAAATTACGAAGTATAATTGCGTGTTCTCCACAACTTCTTCAACCGAAATTGCAGGAGAATATATTAAATAAACTAGAGAAACGACAATTAAATCAAAAATAATACTTTGATAAAGGATCAAAAAGGTTAAAACCATTATACAAAAATCAAAAAGTAAAAATTAAAATGCATAATCATTAGACAAACGGAGTTATTCAACGTTTGTTAGCAAACCTATCTTATTTAACACAAATGAATAACGGACAGATCTTAAGACGAAATAGAAAACACATAATCATTGATTCAGATAGGCGTAATAACAAACAACCGTATGAACACTGTAGAAATTTATTTGATGATATAATAATAGACAACCCGCAAAGTCGTACCATACCATTAGATGAGTCACACAGCAGCTCCAGTGCTCCAACAACGATAAACAGATGTACCACTAATTATTATAAAACTCGTTCTGGCAGGACAGTGAAACCTCCTGGTCGCTGGGGACAGTCTACCTGAAGCACTCAAATGTCAAGTCGCTGATTTAAAACATAAGTATAATTAAATAAGAAACTTCTCGGCAAAGTATTTGTAATAAAATAATAGTATGAAAAGATTGTAAAATAATAATAATAAAAAAAAAAAAAAAAATAATAATAATCTGTGGCCTGACTTGTCAAGAGTGACATTAAAAAAATTCTTAGCTCTTCGTATTTTCTACAATTTATTTATCAAACCGTATTAAATCACCTTAATATCTGCATAAAATTTAATTTTAAATATGACTACATATATATATAATAAACGAAGAAGAAAACAAATAATATAATTACAATGCCAAACCATAAAAAATCAAACGAAAAATGACGTAAGCTAAGAACAAAATGTTGACAAGAAGCCAGGCCCGAGCCAAAAACACACGCCCAACATCTTCGGGTTCGTCGCTCAGCTCCGCCTCGCAGCCACCGGGATCCCCTACATCCGTGAGTGAAGCGATCCTGGACGCTGCAGTAGCGTCGAGCTCGAGCGACGAATACTTCTCCCCGCCGACGACACCACCACCTGCGCGTCGACGGGGAGGACGCCGGCCGCCGGACAGCTTGGGACTTCGAGGCCCATCGGCCTCTGACAGGGTCCCCGCTCCCGGTGGAAGTGTGCAGCGCATGCGATGGACGCAATCAATTAACGAAAACGTCATGCGCGCATACTTTGGGGCTACAGAGGGGGGAAGTAAACTGACTGCGTACCGTGGTCGGATGCTCTCTCTGTTTCAGGTGCTTGAGCCAGCTGTCAACGTGTCGGCCCAACGTCTATCGGATCAGGTGCGGGTCATCCAGCGTAACCGTATGCTGGATGACGCCGTACTTGATAGACTGCGTGAGGAATCACGGAGTAGCCGTGTCTCGCCTGCCTTGCCTCCGGCCGCGGTGCAACTGCAACCCAGTGTTTCACCGCGACCTGACCATGTTGGAGAGGATGACGACGACGGGGCTATATCCGTGAGTACCCAATGCAATGCACGATTGAGGAGCGCTTTAGAGTGTGCATTCCGAGAGTATCGTGCCACACAGCCTGAGCTTAGACCTCGACTACCTCGTCTGCCCATGCATAAGAAAAATAGAGCGCTGGTGTGTGCTCTAGATTCGCAGCTATCAAATGTTTTTGATAGCAGCAAAGACCTTGCCGATACCCACTCGATCTTGTACTGTGCGGCTGCAGCGGCATGTCATGTAGCTAGCGTCAAGTTTCCCAAAACTGACAGAGCTACACGACCAGCTATACCAGCTTGGCAGTACAGGATTGAGAATCGTATCGGTGAGGCTAGAGCACTCATCGGCAAGCTTATCTGCTTCAGGGAGGGCAACACTCACCCTAGAGTGATGCGCTTTGTGAGGCGGGCGTTCTTGGGGACTGATATCAGTTCTCGAGATTATCTGTCCCGCGTCACAGAGCGTATCGACTTTCTGAAGCAGAAGATCTGTGCATGGGCAAGCCGTATTCGTCGGTACAAGCGGCGTGTGGAGCGATACACTCAGAATCGCACATTCCAGAGCAACGAAAGGTGGGTTTATAGGGCTTGGGAGAGACCCGACCAAGGTGTGACTGACATGCACCTACCGGATAATGACGCCATGTGTTCGTTCTGGCGCGATATCTGGTCGGTGCCTGTCAGTCACACCGAGGGTGACTGGACTCGGGAGGTCGAGCAAGCGTGCGATTCGATACCACAAATGGGGGCAATTACCATCAGCCCCCAAGATCTGGCTCGTGCAGTCCGTCCGTTGCCCAATTGGAAATCTCCAGGGCCAGACGGACTGCAAAACTTTTGGATTAAGTGGTTCCAAAGTTCGCACGCTCGTTTGGCATCTCAGTTCCAGTCTGCCTTAGAGTCAGGGTCATTGCCCCAGTTCCTAACGACAGGAATAACCCACCTGCTCCATAAATCGGGTAGTACTGCGGAACCTAAAAATTATAGACCGATAACATGTTTACCGACGGTCTATAAAGTTCTTACATCGATTCTGAGAGCGAAAATTAATCAACATATTGACAATAACTCCATCATGTCTGCTTCTCAGAATGGATGTAAGAACGGGTCCCGCGGTACTAAGGAGCTGCTCCTCATCGACAATGCTATTAGCCAACAGGTTCGCCGTTCCCGCAAGGATCTGGCGACATGTTGGATAGATTACAAGAAGGCCTATGACTCAGTGCCACATACATGGCTCATGAGGGTGCTGGAGTTGTATAAAATTGATGCAACACTGCGCGCCTTCCTGACGTCATGTATGGGGCAGTGGAGGACGGTCCTTCACTATCCAGGATGTCGACAGATTCAGGAAAACAGCGAACCTATAAGGATTGAGCGCGGAATATTTCAGGGCGACAGTCTGAGTCCTCTGTGGTTTTGTTTAGCCCTGAACCCTCTCAGTACACTGCTGGAGGGTTCGGGCTTGGGCTATCGGTTGAGAAGAGGTGGTCAGGTCATATCACACCTCCTTTACATGGATGATCTGAAGCTCTTTGCCCCCAACAACTTTCAACTGATGAAGCTACTGAAGGTGACAGAAACCTTCAGTGACGCCATCAGGATGGAATTTGGTGTGGACAAATGTGCAGTCATGCATGTAAAGCGAGGGGAGATTATGGAATCCGTGGGAATACAACTCTCGGATTCCATACACCTTCGATCCCTTTCCTCAACTGAAACTTACAAGTATTTGGGTATGTCGGAAGCATTAGGCATCAATACTAGTGACGTGAAACAGTCGTTGAAGGAACGCTTCTTTGGCCGCCTGAATAAAGTACTAAATAGTCTTTTATCAGGCGGGAACAAGGTGCGCGCCTTCAACGGCTGGGTCATGCCGGTCTTGATGTATTCTTTCGGCATACTCAAATGGACTCAGACAGAACTTGACGCCCTGGATAGGAGCGTCCGCACGCTGCTTACCGCAAATCGTATGCATCACCCACGGTCATCGGTCATGAGACTGTATATCCCGCGGAAGTGTGGGGGTCGAGGCTTTTTAAATGCTAAGACCCTGCACAACCGCGAGGTATGCAGTCTTAGGGAATACTTTCAGGCCGCCGACGTGGGTATGCATCGAGATGTGGTAGCGGTGGACAAGGGCCTTACCCCGCTCTCCTTGGCTAATGAGAACTGGCGCAAACCTATAGTATTAGATACTAATGACCGCAGGGAGGTATGGCAGAGCAAGGAGCTTCACGGACGTTTCTACCGGGTCCTACATGGGCCCGATGTAGATCTTTTAGCGTCCGTGGCCTGGCTGCGATTTGGTGACCTTTTCGGGGAAACCGAAGGTTTTGTCTTTGCGATTATGGACGAAGTTATGATGACGAACAACTACCGGAAATACATTGTGAAGGATGGCACAGTTGACATCTGTCGGGCATGTCACCGGCTGGGTGAATCTATCCGTCACATTATCTCCGGTTGTTCTAGTCTGGCTAACGGAGACTATTTGCATAGACACAACCTTGTAGCCAGGATTATCCATCAGCAACTTGCTCTTAAATACAATCTTGTGGAATCGAAAGTGCCTTACTATAAGTATGTGCCCGACCCAGTTCTCGAAAATGGCAATGTCACGTTGTATTGGGATCGGTCTATCATTACTGACAGGACTATTGTTGCCAATAAGCCTGACATAGTGGTGATAGACCGACTAGAGCGTCGCGCAATGATTGTTGATATAGCGGTCCCCCATGACGAGAACCTCGTGAAAGCTGAGAGAGATAAGAAAACCAAGTATCTTGATCTAGCGCGCGAGGTTGTCGACATGTGGGATGTGAATACAGCAATCATTGTGCCGATAGTCGTGACGGCCAATGGCATAATAGCCAAGAGCCTCGACGAACATCTGAGGAGGCTCTCGTTAGGCAGCTGGATCAAGGGCTTGATCCAGAAAGCGGTACTACTGGACACGGCGCGTATAGTCAGGAGGTTCCTCTCTCAGGAGCCCTGACCACCGGTAGCTTGGACCCTGTTCCCGATACCGGTGGGCTACTATTTTTGTATTTTTAAATGTTTTTTTTATTTTATTTTTTATAGAATAATATTTAAAAATGTAAAAATATGTATATAAAATGAATAAATGGAATAATAATATTTTTTTTTTTATTTTTTTTTTATATTTTTAAATGTTTTTTAAGTTTTATTTTTATTAAATATTTAAAAATGTATTTAATAAGCATGTAAATAAATAAAGGACATAATAATTTAATATTATGTAAAATAAAATAATAAATAAAGAGGATATATACATACTATTCCAATAATATATAATGTGTGCATGTAATTATTAATAAATATATTAAATGATAAATTATTAAATTGTAAAATTATTCTAATAAATCTTTATTAATCGTTACTATTTGTAGTGTATGTAGATATCAATAGATCGCGCTACAAGCCGATAACAGTGTTGTAAAGCTGCCTCGTGCGCACACGCTGCTCGGTTATAAATACCGGTCCGAGTGGTGGGGCGATCAGTCGGATTCGCTACTAGTACTGCAGTCCACGCGCACGTACCATCATAGTACCACGCACAAGACGCTCTCGCACGGATCGCCACTCGCCTACCCTCTTTGTCGCCGATAGTATAGATTTTTCAATTTATACTGTCGGAGGCAACTTGGGCGGGCTTCGTCGCAGCCCAACGGTTTTTGCTCGCGCGGAATCGTTGTAGCGGTCGTGAAAAACTAGCCCTTAGTTAGTTTTTCATGATTTTTAGCGCTATAAAAATCAAAAAAAAGAAGAAAGAAGAAGATGTCACCGCCTGGCGCCTGCGGCCCGCCGGGCCGCGGCGCCCCCAGCCATCAAGGACATCGCCCGTCTATGGACCGAACGTCTTCGCTCCCCAACTTGGGGACCATGACGACTGGAGCATCGACAGTAGCAGTAGCCAGCGAGGAAAGGGGCCTAGGAAGGCAGACTGCCGCCGACTCTCCAGCCTCACCAACACCACCATCACCAGCACCTTCAAGTAGGTACAGTGTCCCCACGAAATGCCGTCCCGTTAATAAAAATAATTCACCGGTACCCACAAGTGGGAATCCACTATTGAAAACGCCGGAATCAAATTTTTCGGCGGTTCCTCCACCTACCCGCACTGACCAAAGGTCATTAAACCGTTCAGGCACTCAACCGCCACGAACCTCAACCCAACAAGTACATACCCAGGCTAACATATCAAACACAGCCAACAATACCAAACGTACAGATGCACTTCGCGCGCCCGCGCCGCCGCGATCTTCAACGCGTGCGTCACAGGGCAATGTACCCACACATTCGACACCTATAGCTGCGTCTAGCATGCAAACACAAAGGTTCGCACCACCTGCGCCCAGACCTTTGCTGACGGGACCGGCAACAACAGAACCAAGACGTGATCCGCGTATAAGCCGGGAACTACGCCATCAGATGGCGCCACCTGTAGGTTCATCGGCCAATCCCAGATCACCTGCACCCCCCCGCACCTCTGCGTACGATTTCCCCGCAATACGATCTGGCCAATCGTCGTTAAGTGGGTCAAGCACCTTGCTTGCATCCTACGCAGGGCAGAAATAGAGGGCCTCGACACACCGACTTCACCCTACCCTACAGATATGGATGTAGATTTTCAGATAGGGGGTAGGGCACTAAGAAGACGCAGGAGCCCGGACGAGTTAACGGAGGAGGCGAAGCGTTACTGTCCCAGCTCACAGCTTTCACAAGCGAGCGACAGACAGGGCGCAAATTCGCCCACTTTCGCCGAGGCAGTGCGACGTACGCCACCTCTTGGGGCGCCCGCCACTGCCCCAACACACAAAATGAGAACTCTAGGGGTAAGTGAAAACGCACCTACACTCACCCCCAACAAAGAAGCAGCCCCCAACTCGGCGGCCGCCACTACGAATGTTACAGGAAACGTAACAAAAAAGAAGCGCCCGCGCTACCCTCCACTTGTGGTAGAAAAACTACCCAACTGGGCCACACATTTTAGGGCTCTGGCCGCCAATTTAGGTCGGCCACCTAATGCTCGCCCTTACGGGCAGGGAGTTCGATTCTCCCCAGAATCAGAGGAAGAGTACAGGGTGGTACAAAGGTACCTTACCGCCCTGGAAAAGGAAGAAAATATAAGCTGGTTTGCTTACTCCCTGCAGGCGGAGAAAAAGCTCAAGGTGGCTATAAGGGGGCTGCCCCCGGACACGGACCCCAAGGAGATTGAGGAGGAGCTCCGCAGCTTAGGCTATGAGCCAGAATATGTTAGGCACATAAATGCGCGCCAGGGACGACCTGGCTGCGTGTTCCACGCCGTGCTTAACAAAACAGAGAATGTCAGAGCTATATATGATACCTCCGTGTTTTTATACATGCGGGGGGTCAAAATAGAAGCATGGCGTGGCAAACGTGGGCCCGCACAGTGCCACAGGTGCCAACAGTTTAGGCACAGCTCCCATCAGTGCCACCGCCCACTCGCCTGTGTGAGATGCGGAGAGGGGCACACAGCCAGAGACTGCCCTCACCCCAGGGAAGAGCCGGCTACCTGCGCAAATTGCGGGGGCCCGCACCCGGCGAGTAACATAAAGTGCTCCATATTTCAAAAAGAAATATCACACAGGCGACTGGGCACTGTCGCCATCTCGTCGACCACCTCACGCCGTCCACAGAATGTGGGTCAAACAGAGAGGCCGGCGACAACAAAAACTACTACTGCCACAACAAAAAAGCCAAACGAAGAGGCCCAGGGCGCGACGCTGATGGCGGCAGCTAATGGGCCCAAAGAACGCGGCGATGCGGCCTCCTCCTCAGGGCGGAGGAAGAAGAAGAGAGGGGGGAAGGGTAGAAAGCCCCATCACCCCCCTGAGACCCAGGAAACGACCAACAAAGCTGCCTCGGCCCGCGAAAACAACGGTGCGCAGGCAGTGAAACAAAAGAGCACTAAACTCTCAAATATAAATAGTGTCGGTGCGTTAATATACACTGAGCGCCATCTGTCGGAACAAATTGGTACCAAAAGTAGTGTCGACCAATCAGGCGGCACTAGCCAAAACAGAAAGGCCAATCACGCGCCGACACAAAATCTTAAAGAAAAATGCATTGTAAACAATGAAGATAGGAAAAAGAATTTCACTGCCTGCGCTATTCAGCTTTTAATGGACCTAATCAAGGCCATTAGACAAGGCCAAGATGTAGAGCAGGTTATCCTCGACGGCTTAGCTGCCTTACTAACATTATATCACCATGAATCATAAGCCGTTGAGGATAATACACTGGAATGCTCACGGCCTGAAACGAAAGGTCGTTCTCCTCCGCCACCTCCTACAGGAACAGGACATCGACGTGGCGCTAATAAGCGAGACTTTCCTGGGACCTGGAGATAGGTGTAAGTTCCCAGGTTATCTCGTTTATAGGAAGGACGAGAAGTCGGCACTAGGACACAATTATCGTGGCCTGGCTGTGCTAGTAAGAAGAAGAGTCGTACACCAGGAGCTTCCCCTACCGACACTACAGTCAGCATACGCGCTGGGTGTACAGCTGCATGTAGCCGGCGAGGACCTGGAATTATACGCCTTCTACAAACCACCTAAAAATAGACTCGATTTGTCGGAGTTTAGGCAAATCCTAACTAAAACAGACAACCCGACAATCCTCGCCGGTGATTTCAACGCAAAACACCCAGCGTGGAATAGCTACAGCCCCAACGACTAAGGGAGACGACTCTTCGCTGACGCAGAGGCCCACGGGTACACGGTGTCTGGACCTGAGACGCCGACCCGATGGCCAACCGAATACAATCACATGCCAGACGTGATAGACATCGTTGTACACCGTGGGTTGCATTGCCAGGTCACACAGCAAGTACTGGAGGACGAGATGCAGTCTGACCATCACCCAGTACTTGTAGTCCTGTCAGACATGCCGACCCGACTCAAGCCTCAAGCGCCACGTCGACTAATCGACTGGGACGCCTACACAGAAAGGGTTAACTCTACCACGCCAGCTCGGTCAATCACCACCGCCGCCGACGTCGACCTATTAGCCGAAGAAGTCACTGCTTGCATACAACAAGCACTGGAAACAGCAACGATGACTCAGCAGCAGGGGAGAGTGCTCCAGCCGCCCCTGCCAGCGCGCATCCGACAGCTAATCACCGAAAAGCGCCGCCTACGCAAGCAGTGGCAACAAACACGATGCCCTTCTATGAAGACTGACCTAAATAAACTCGCAGAAAAGGTGAAGGCCGAGTTGAGTGCCTTAAGAGCCGCGAGCTGGGAGAATCACATTGACAATGCGGAGGGCGACTGGAACTCCATACACAAGCTGTGCCGCCAGCTTAAGAACACCCCAGCTCCGATACGACCACTACAAGGCACTGACGGGGCATACAAGTATGTAGCGGGAGACCGAGCGGAGGTCTTTGCCGAACATCTGGAGCGTCAGTTCCAACCGAACCCGACAACGCTGCACGAACATGTCGCAGCAGTCGAGCAACACATTAGAGACTACTTCGCAACGCCGATAGCTCCCGATGAAGATCCCATTTATTTCTCGCCTGGTGCAGTCAGACGCGCCATCTTGAGAACGAAGCCCCGGAAGGCCCCAGGTGCCGACAACATCACGAACACAGCGCTGCGCCACCTGCCCCACCGCATGGTCGCGGCACTGGCGCGCCTGTTCACCGAGATTCTCCGCACGGGCTCCTTCCCGGCCTCGTGGAAAGAGGGGCGCGTCATAATGCTGCCCAAGGCGGGCAAGAATGTCTATCGGCCGATTACACTCCTGCCCACCATCTCTAAGGTGTTCGAGTCCCTGCTGCTGCGACACCTCACACCTCATATCACACCGCGCCCAGAACAATTCGGGTTTCGCGCGGAACACAGTACGACGCTCCAGCTGTCGAGGATGCTGCACCTGCTGTCATCAACAATGAACAGGAAGGAGCACGCGGTAGCAGTATTCCTCGACATGGAAAAGGCCTTCGACCGCGTGTGGCACGAAGGACTAGTCCACAAGCTGGCCACAACCAGCGCGCCCCGTCGCGTGGTAAGAGTAATACAATCCTTTCTGTCCCACAGGACCATCAGAGTGGTGGTAGAAGGCGAGCTGTCCGCCCCCCGCCCTGTAAGGGCGGGCGTGCCGCAGGGCGCCGTCTTATCACCTGCGTGTTACTCACGTTACACCGACGATATCCCCACAACCCCAGATACTACACTAGCACTATACGCTGACGACGCAGCGTACGTCACAAAATCAATAAACGCCAAGCACGCTGCAGTAAAAATGCAGCGTGCACTAGACCTTATCCCCGACTGGCTAGCAAAGTGGCGGCTATCGGTTAACGTGGGTAAGACGCAGGCTATTGTTACAGGAGCAGGAAAACTACCACCACTGCTGAACCTACAAGGAGCCGACATCGAATGGTCCCCCCATGCCAAGTACCTGGGTGTAACCATCGATCGTCGGCTCTCGATGAGGCTGCACGTCTCCAGAGTTGTGGCGCAGAGCAGAGTCGCTAGAAACCTACTTCATCCAGTACTCTCATCCCGCCTCCCTGTACGTACCAAGCTGAGTATCTACAAAACATATATACGCTCTATTATTACCTATGCAGCCCCAGCTTGGTACGCCCTCACTGGCGAGGACACCAAGAACAAACTCCGCGCGCAACAAAGCCTAACACTAAGGAAAATCCTAGACGCACCTCGTCACGTGAGAAATGACGTTATAATGCGTGACACAGGGATAGAGAGTCTGGACGAGTTTATCGAGCGACTCGCCACAAATCTGTTTGCGCGGGCCGACGCATCTGCCTGGCCCCATATCGCCGACATAGCGCCATGGCACGCGCGTCCGCCTGACAGAAAGCGCTTCCCCAGAGATCTAATCTCTGACGCTGCAGCCCCATCCACATCCCGGACTTGACGCCTGAGTAAGCAGCAACAATATACACGCTGCTTACTCAAACAATAATACTGCCCATCCCACACGACACCTACGGCGTGAAGTTTGTTCTAAGTTAATATAGACTCACTTTACGTCGTAAACAGACATGCATTACTACACACTCGCCAGTACACTTGCACCGAATAGCGTCGCGAGTTCATCGCACGCTATTGGTTCATGGGCGGTGTAACTCAGGACATTGCCGCTCCTACATTCATATACGGTGGCGCTAGTAGTCACTTACATTTTTCAAACTGTAGGTTCGTCTAAAGCCCGCATCACTGCCGCTGGTTACCTTCGCTAGGCCTCCCAGAGCATGCTCTGGGTCTCACCTGGCGGGGGTGGACCGCCAGGGTGCTGTGAAGAAGCGGCGTACCGTTCATAACGGGCGCCGCGGCGCGCCTACAGTCACACATACAACATAAACATAGCTAGCGCGGGTCGTTGACCCGCACAGGTTATCGACCGCGCAAGCAATATGCTAGGTCCAGAGGACAACACGAAGATGGGTCCGTTTTTACGGGCCTCGGTGCTGCACCCGCGGGCAGGGAACAATGTTCCGTGACCGCTCGCCTTCGACGAAGCGACTTCCACTGTGGGCGATCAGTCGTTATCGGACTGTCGGCCTGTGCGGTGGTGCGTTGGCGAGTCAACTATTAATATTGATAAATGTGCATATTTTACATTGGCGACGAGGAGAAAACCGTAGAGTGAATAAAGTAATGTTAGGTTTTTCTTTGATAAATACATCTTTTATTTGTTAAGAATTAAATTATTTATATTTAACATCAAATAGTACTTAAAAGTTGTTAAATTGATTATCCTCGAATGTCAAATGTCGTCATATCTAATGACAGTTGTCGATTGGAGGGGGATTGTTCGGACACGAGGCGCGTTGAGTCAGTTCGTCAGTCTAGTCTGGGTGGGCTTGAAAGATTGTACTGTTGACCTAAGTGGATATATTGTATGGAGTTGATGGTAACTTAGTGTGAAATGGTAAATAAATAATAGTTCAAAGTCCAAACTGTGTGTTATTGCTGAATTACCAACTACACGTAAGTATTATCTATTCTTGAGTATTTTTCTATCCCACTGACCTACCGCTTTGTACTAGATCTGTTGTCTATCTAGTGATCTATTACATTTCAGAAGCGGGAAGTACACGCCTATTACGAAATCAAGATTACGATTTTATTAAATTAGTTTTAAATGTCTTATTAAAACTATATTTAATGTATTTTAAAAATATGAGGGTAGAACAAAAAACAAAAAAAATTGTGACTAAGTATCTTGTCCCTTAAGCGGGCTTAAGCGGGGTTTCTTAAAGGGTTGTGAAAATTAGGTTATTTTTTAGCTCAGACGCACCGTTTCAGAGATATTTTCAAAATACCCTGCATACATTTTCAAATGTATTTTGTGTACTTTAGTTATTCTTAAACCATTTCTATTTGTTTTATGTACATCATGCCTCTTGAGGCGCCAGCCCAAGGTGCACCAGTCCAGGACGCCACAGCCCAAGGTGACGCAGTTCAGGACGTCGATGCCCAAGGCATATCAGTCCAGGACGTCACAGCCCAAGGCGCAGCAGTCCAGGACATCACAACAAGAAGCTACTACAGCAGCAGCCTGGATGTACATAGCTAAGTGATCGTTAATCTTTTACCGACTCTACTACTCAAATTTTTTATAGACTTATTCCATATTTTTGGCTTTGCTGAGGGAGAACCATTTGCTTAGATGGGTATACTTCTCTACAAACTTGAGAGGGATGTCATTTACCTAGTGTATAACATGTGGTGATTATTTAGTCAGTTAGTAATGGTTAGTTTATTTTTGCTGGGATTTTGCTGATATGGCTTCTTTATTGATAATGCCCAATATCCACTGGATTACCTTTCGTACAACAGGATGATTACTGATTTCGGCACAACTTTTTCTTCGAATATTTTGCTCCATAGAAGCATGATGGGTCTTAATAGTACAGTCCTTGCAAAGGGCAATAGGCAATTTTGTCGCATCCCAGTAGCGATATGATGTGTCGTTAGATGGATCTCTTCAGGGGGAATATTTCATGGAATATGGGTACTTTAGGAGCTAGAGAGCTTTAAATGTGAGTCATTTTAATTCAGGTATTTTGTCAACTAATTACTTTCATTAGTACTGTGCATTTCAATAATTGTTTTATAAATCTATAAGCATTCACTTTAGAATATTGGCTTCTTACATGCCGATTTAGGAACAATGTTTTAAGAGTCTGCTCAACTAGACCAAACGTTAAGCCTGTCCTTCGCCACAGTAGCGTTGGGATATGTGTCTGATGAATCTTTTCAGTTTGAATATTTTTTTATTCCTTATTATAACGACTTCTCTGGATAGTTGACACGTGAGGAGCTACAGAGTTCTAAATGTGATCCATTAAGTAGATATCATTTAAATTCTGGTATGTCGTCAATTGACTTACTCATTTTGTTTTTTTTGGGGTTTGGACGTACTCGCTAGCCGTGTTTCTGTGAATGTAGTGACCCTTAATTAAAAACTTTTCGAGTTCGGTGTTCGACTGGTTTTCCTATTGGGGTCGTTAACTCTAAACGGACTAACTATTGACAATAGTTGTCTTGTAGCAAGGGTTCTTGATTTGATTTTTTTCGGTGGCGTTTGTCTTGTGGCTGTTAGGTACCAAAAGAAAAGGTAGTAATTTTGGTGCCCAATCGCTTGCCTATTTAGGTAATTGAATCTGAATATTTTTGAATTAGCAAAAGGCAGTTTAATATTGAGTGTTCTTTTGAAAAGTTTTTTCTGTTTTGTATCTTATGGCAGTTGGACATCGAGCACAAGTCTTGGCTTTGATGTCTAATGAGTCGCCTGTTTGGGTCACTAACGCTGGACCGACTTTTAATTGGCAATATTGGTTTTGTGGTAAAGATTCTTCTTGAGAGGCCCTTTTCGGCAGTGTATAGTCATAGCTATTGGATGCCAATCCTTAACGTCGCTGCTCGATATAAGTTACCCGTTTAGGTCAATAACTCTGAACGAGAACGGGCCTTGTAAGAAGCAAGTGTTTTTCATGATCGGTTGCATATATCGTGTGGCTGATGAGTTTTTGGCCAAATTTCCATAATTGGATTCCAGCCCATTCACCTACAATTGTTTATGTACCTGCCTGATTTATCTGATAGCTCTTCTCTGGTTTCATTTTCATTGATTGTTGTAGGGTTACAGGTACAGGGGAGTATTTATTCCCCGCTTTGTTTAATCATACCAGTTTGTTGTAATGCATCTGGTTGGTTATATAGTTTGGCATAATAAACCGTAGCTATATTTATGATCTCCATTCAGTTTTGGTAGTGT
This sequence comes from Anorthoa munda, assembly GCA_945859665.1. NCBI lineage: Eukaryota > Metazoa > Arthropoda > Insecta > Lepidoptera > Noctuidae > Anorthoa > Anorthoa munda. The sequence continues at coordinate 25,028,508 of OX243905.1, read as the reverse complement.
ATTAGAGATGGATACATTTCTTGACAGGTGCTATACAGAGGGTCATTCGATGTCAGCGGTGATGATACTAAAGTGTGGGGATCAATTTTGTGATACTACGATAGCACTTGACAATCTCATACATTTTTGTATTTTTTTATAGATATATTTGTACGCTATATGTGGTTGTTCTATAGGGAGCACCTCTTTATTTCTGTGTTGGTATTATTGAACATTTCTTTATCGTTTTTGTTCAGTTTTGGCTTATTTTGTCATTGGTTTCTTCCATTAACTGTGCGGTTTTTCTGATAAATTCTATATTATTCTTTTAGTAACTTTTAAACATTCCAGTATAGAGTGCACAATTTTCATGGTAATATGCATTAGGTTTTTGTGTCATACTTTTCACGTGACGCTATAAGTCCTGGTAGATTATTTTTAGGACCTTTTATAACTTCTTGCTCGTTTAACGATTTCATTGTTAATGGCGTCTCAAAAAAGTGCGCATGCTTCTTATCATGGTATTCTGTTGGATTGCAGCTCTCTGCATTATGTGGTCTTATCCAAACGAAACTGACGACGATACTTCGTACTTTGAAAGTAATTGTGGGTTCTGTTTTCGTATGTTTATTTTGAAGAGGTCGATTAAGTGTTAACATGAACATCTTGTTTATGATTTTGAGGTTTTACTCGTATGCGTATTGAATGAGTTTCACTCCACGAGTTCTGGTGGTTCCATAACCATATTTTCCAGCAACTAAATGCTAATGTTTCTTACCGATACCCCGATCTGTGCATTGAAATCACCCATAGAGGTAATTTATTTTTCAAAACAGTTGTTACACATTGCGTACTTTCAGAGGCTATAATTACGATTCGAAAATTAAATCTTTTGCATAGGCACGCAAATTAATTCTGTTACGCGGTCGAAACTTTTTTTATGAGCTCGATAATTATTTTCGCAGTTGAGTTTTAAATGTATAAGTCAATTTAAAAAAGATTAGTAGCAAGGAGTTTTCAAACATAGAATAAATTGGGATAGATTTTATACGAGGAAAAATGAATGAGTCCATACGTCTTAGCATTGAATACCCAAAAGTCTATTAAATGGTTGTTTAGGCTTTTGTTTTTCAAAAGACGAATAGGTTGTATAGGCTGTTTTCGTTGTAAAAAAAATATATATCCAGTTGCAAACAAATGCCATTTCTAAAAATTTTAATTTTTGTTTGATAAATTGATTATTTTATTTTGTTTATATGAGTTCAAGTACAAGTGATGATATCGAATTAACTCCACGCGATATTTTATGAGGCGAAATAGCGCAAGATGAAATTATACCCCCAAAATCTCGTGAAAGATATATGGCGACTTACGATAATTTTATTTTATGAAAAAAAAAATGTAATTCTTTGATTGTTTTTTACTATTTCCCACAACTGTATTGAAAAACGTCGTGTGATGCACGGGTGTGTGGGTTGTTGCAGACTCGTGTCGTTGTAAACCCTTGCCTTAGGCTCGGGCTTGTTAGTGAAAGCTCGTTTGCAATAGCCTACTTTCCACCCTTGTATCACAATGTACTATTATGAAGGTACTCGTAAAGTAATGAGTATTTCCAAGTTTTTATAAAAAAATAATTAGCGACGAGGTTTCCAAGGTTCCATAAGCCTGTATAATTGCAAAGGGCAGGTTTTCTAGAACTATTTGTGGAACACACTCTTTCTGATATTTCGATGAAAGTTGAAATGTTTTACTTGTCTTTTGTCTTTATTATGGGGATATTTTTGGTTTTCCTATGAAACACGTGTAATCATAGTCTTCGATAATAGCTTCTTTTAGTAGATGGACTTCAGTCAATCCCAGTATGTCATGGGTAATATTTGTAGCACTGTTTTAGCTCAATATGTTTTGTTTTGATGATAGTCATTTAACACTAAAAGTGCAATGTTTAAATCACTATTCGGTATTAGTGTCTTTGGAGGGTTTAATACTAATACTCCGCTGGCAGAACGCCGTAAAGTTTTTTTTTTTTTTTTTTTTTTTAAAAACGTTGCCCCACACTAGGAATTTCTTCCTGTATCGTGGGTGCGTTTACAAACATATAAACTCACATACACAAACACCCAGAGCCGGAACAATTATCTGTAGGTCATACAAATATTTGTTTCGTGCGGGAATCGAACCCGCGACACGCAGCGCAGCAGTCAATCGCTCAACCACTGCGCCAACCGTGCGCCCAAGGTCATATATGTAATGAGTATGAATTGTGATATTAACCTTATACTGAATGAGGTCTTGCTTGAAGAGTAGTAGAGTGCGGTCGAAATTGTAAAATTTAAATGTTGTTGGAAATGATTTGGTATGTTTGCCAAATTTTTTATGTCTGTGATTAAGTCGCGGGCTTGCCTATAGGCGAATAAATAGCAAGAATTGCCCTCAGGCGAATAAAATCGCAGTACTATTAAATTTGAGAACAAGTTGTGGGCTTACCTACAGGCGAATAAATCGCTATATGCGAATAAATCGCGGGTTTGCCTACAGGTGTATAAATCGAAGTATTATTAAATTTGCGAATAAGTCGCGGGCTTACCTATAGGCGAATAAATCGCAGGACTTGCCTACAGGCGAATAAATCGAAATATGCGAATAAGTCGCGGGTTTGCCTACAGGCGAATAAATCGCAGTACATGTAAATTTGAGAATAAGTCGCGGGTTTACCTACTGGCGAATAAATCGCGGGACTTACCCACAGGCGAATAAATCGCTTTATACGAATAAGTCGCAGGTTTGTCTATATGCGAATAAATCGCGGGTTTGCCTACAGGCGAATACATCTCAGTACATATCAATTTTAGAATAAGTCGCGGGACTTGCCTACAGGTGAATAAATCGCAATATGCGAATAAGTCACGGGCTTTTCTATATGCGAATAAGTTGCGAGTTTGCAAACTAGCGAATAAATAGCAGATGTTGTAAGTATATGAGTACCATGTTCCTATGTATCAAATGGATAAATTTAACTGTTAATGCTTTGTACCTAAGCATGGTACAACCGTGTTGTTCTTGATGAATCATGCTTTAAAAATTACTCACGTATAATGTAACGAAGTAGCCAAATTTAAACGTTACAATTGATTAGATTTGTTACCTAATTTTTGTAAGTCTATATGCGAGCAAGTCGCGAACTGATATATATGCGAATACGTCACGGGTTTCTATACAGGCGAATAAAATGCAGATTTTGTAAATATTTGAGTACCATGTTCATATTTATCAAACGAATCAATATAATTGTTATTGCTTGAAATACTTTATATATATACATAGAACAGCCGTTTTATTCTAGGTGAATCATACTTCATAAGGTACTCACATATAATTAATGAATTAATAATGAAAAAAAATATTTAAAAGAAGTTTTTTATTTTAAAGAAAAGAGTAAGTGTGGAGTTTCTTGTCCATTCTTCTCCATAGCAAACTACTTTTACGAATGGACAGTAGAATCATTTTTTTTTGTGACTTTGAACTTTTTACATTCAAAAGTGCCATTGAATGGTTTGATGGTGGATTTGATTTTAGAAAACTGACTTAACAGGCCGAGTGTTAGGTTATCACCGGATACGTGTATGGGGTCATACACGTTGTCAGGATGGTCGAGTGTTAGGTTTTTCTTTGATAAATACATCTTTTATTTGTTAAGAATTAAATTATTTATATTTAACATCAAATAGTACTTAAAAGTTGTTAAATTGATTATCCTCGAATGTCAAATGTCGTCATATCTAATGACAGTTGTCGATTGGAGGGGGATTGTTCGGACACGAGGCGCGTTGAGTCAGTTCGTCAGTCTAGTCTGGGCGGGCTTGAAAGATTGTACTGTTGACCTAAGTGGATATATTGTATGGAGTTGATGGTAACTTAGTGTGAAATGGTAAATAAATAATAGTTCAAAGTCCAAACTGTGTGTTATTGCTGAATTACCAACTACACGTAAGTATTATCTATTCTTGAGTATTTTTCTATCCTACTGACCTACCGCTTTGTACTAGATCTGTTGTCTATCTAGTGATCTATTACAGTAATAAATAAAGCTGTTTTTCACTAAAAGGAACATGAATACTTTGTTATAATAACATTAAAAAAAAAAAAAAAAAAAAAGTGTGGAATGACGGTGACAGTTAAAATCAGTGGCGGTTCGTTTTTGAAGTGCATCAAATGTAAACGATAAGTAGTGGACTTGCTGAGTAGTGCTGTGGAATTCAATCTCGTAAAACACACGCTGTGCACACTGGTGGCACACTACACCGTCGGCGTCGTATTGTTATGGTCCCACCAAAACTGAATGCAGTAGAAGTAATTCCTTCAGCTTCGCGTCTACATGGCAGACAATGTGGGACTAATTTAAGAAGTGGTCGAGTTTTCTGCGACTACCCTCAGAATCTCGAATAATGAAAAACCAGTCCGGAGCGGAGCAACAACCAAGGAGCTGGACAGGTCGAGGAGGAGCGTGTGGATGTGTGGATCCATACATACGAATCTTTATGCCAATCTGGTGAGTCGTATTCATTTTGTTATGGCTCAGGATAAGTGGTTTTTGTTCAAACTTCTGGTTTTGTATACAGTATGGGTCATGTTAGGTCATAATCCATATTGGCTATCACTGGTCAATTTTTAGTGTTGTTGAAGAATATCACTGTAGGCAATTAGCTAACCTTAGCTGATTATTTTTGTTTGGACGTTAGAGCGATATAGTAACAATGCCGTACTTCATTCAAGAAAAATGATAATTCCAAATAAAATGATAAGTTTTGAGTTAATTGTGTTTGATCATTGGATTGGTTGTATTTATACCTAACACTATCACTAGGTAATTGAGACATATCTAGTACAAAGCCAGTACATAATGAATTTATTATTGACAATAATAGTTTCAAAATTTTGTTCAGTAAGGATGAGATATCCATTGTGAAGGACTGCACAACTGTCATTTTAAGTGTTTGAGCGAGTTAGTATTGTAGCTGCTTTAACCAATACTGGCCATTGGTCAAGTACATGTATTCAGAACAGAGCTTATGTCTCGGAACGATTTACAACAATCTCGATCGATCGATTTTCATCTTCAGATCTTAATTCACATGCTTAGCTTCAAAGTAACATTATGATAGTATTAGATCCCGCGATCGCTATCCTTTGAAATCTTTAAATAGTAATAGAACGAATAAGTACGCTCACGAGGCATACAAAGGATGCCTCTAAGTAGTGCTCCTAACGAGTTAAACGTGGAAAACAGTGAGAGGAGTTCCTCCACCAAGCAGGAGAACACATACCGTGGCTATTAGGTCGCATTGTGCGCACTTGTCTGTAGTCTTACCTGCAATTCACTTGTGAGTTGTTCAGGGGGCGATGGGCAGCTGGTGATGTAGCCGGGACATGGGTCTCAAAGAAGACTATCGTTGTATTGGTTTTGTAATAACCTGTAGTCGTAGACTCTATTTGAAGTGACACACATCGTGTTGGTCGATCACTTGAGGTAATGACGATATGGGTGGCATGAGTTTCACTAGCTGCTGCGGCAGTCGTGCCATGAGCATCGTATATTATCTAAGCTGATACGGGTTCTGATCAATTACTACTAAGGCTTAGAGGAACCTTTCGCTATCGGTGATCGTTATACACTGAAAGCTTTAAATAGGTACGCTTAGAACTTGGAAGTATACACACGATGGGTTTAGGAAGATGATAGTGGGTACTCACGTTCCGGTCGATGTTGATTTCGATAATAATGATTGATGAGCAAGCTGTAGAAGGTTAGGTTATTCAGTCTATCGGCCGTAGTGTGTGTTCGACCGTACCAGTGGTTAAGCGTAGTCGTGGCCGTAAATCGGTATATTTTGAGGCAACGCAAGTAGTCCGTAGGTGCACAATATTGCGTTTAGCTCTGTCGGAGGTCTGGGTCTAGATAGACCGTTGTGTGAGAGCAATGCGATTGCTGGTCGGCTAGAGAGCCGAAGCGTTAGAGGCTTTATTTGAGGGTTCCTGTTGGCTTGGCAGTTTTACTGCAGTAGAGTTTTAAAGTTTCTTTGGTACGATTGTGGTTAAAGTTAGTTAACACTTAAGATTTGGTTGGAATAAAGCTAGAATTCTAAAATTTCCCTATTTTTACGAACCCAATAATTAAGTTTGGTTAAGTGTAGCCTAGTTGGCCATTGTGGCAACTGTGAGCCTAGGTGGCAAACATTGGCATAACATAACATCACGTTTATGGTGTATTATTGGGAGGTTCCTGATGGAGAAACCGAATGATACTGCTCGACCTGGGAGTCGAACCCTTGACCTCATGATTAGTTATTTGATTTGTGCTACATGATTAGTTCTAAATTAATAAATCAAAGAGCACACAAATGCAGTAGAATATACCTACTGGTCATTAAATTGACAGGCAATAGAATATACCTACTGGTCATTAAATTGACAGGCAGTAGATTGTAAGTACTGGTCATTAAATTGACAGTCATCAGAGAATGACAGTAATAGCAGTAGATTATACCTACTGGTCATTAAATTGACAGTCATCAGAGAATGACAGAAATAGCAGTAGATTATAACTACTGGTCATTAAATTGACAGTCATCAGAGAATGACAGAAATAGCAGTAGATTATAACTACTGGTCATTAAATTGACAGTCATCAGAGAATGACAGAAATAGCAGTAGATTATAACTACTGGTCATTAAATTGACAGACATCAAAAAAAAAAAAATGATGTCAGCAGTAATGGTACTTTTTATGTACATACTGTTCACACCCGGAAGACTCAAGAGATGAGATCTGGTGTGAAGAATACAGCGGCAGTGGAACGCGTCCAGAAATTCACTTACCTCGGGAGCGTCGTGTCAGAAACTGGAGGTAGTGATGAGGACATCGCATCAAGGATCACTAAAGTACGATCAGCTACCTTCGCGCAGCTGAGACCTGTTTGGCAATCGCGGCAATAGACCTGAAGGATTAAACTCGAATCTTCTCAACTCAAATCCGTGCTGCTTTACGGGTGCGAAACGTGGAAGGTCACAAAAGACATCTCTAGCCAGATCCAAATCGTCGTAAACCGCTGTCTTTGTCACATACTCTTCATTTACTGGCCCAAGACCATCACCAACGTAGAGCTGTTGGAGCAATACCACGAGAGCCCGATCGACCGCCAGATCAAGCGTCGCAAATGGAGTTCGATTGGCCATAAGCTGCGAAGGGATTCTAATCACATACCGAAGCAAGCGCTGGATTGGAATCCCCAGGGAAAAAGAAAGCGTGGCCGTCCCCGTCCAACCTGGACGAGAGGATGCCGCGCAGCTTCCCGGACAGTGCCTGGCAGAGTGAGATTCGACGTTTGACTTCTCTTGAGGTTGGACCTGCCTAGCTGGACTATAAGTCCCAGGTAGGCATGGTTGTCCACCGCTGCGGATGTGTAGTCTCCGATCTTGACGGGAGTGGGCGCGACATGGGCGTTTAACATCACTTTGGTTTATCCATATAAATTTTTGGACCCACTCTTTCGGAAGCTCTACTGAGGTAATCGAGCGTTGTACTGGGGACCTCCATGGTTTCAGCCATAACAGCTATATCATCGGCGAACCGAAGGTAAGCGATGTGCTCGCCGTTGACGTCGATGCCTGGCCCTCTCCGGAACGGAGCCTTGAAGGCGTCCTCCAGTGCAGCGGTGCACGGTTTCGGAGGTGGCGTCTCCCTGTCCCACACCTCGCCGCGGAGGGATGGATTCTGGAGCCAGGTCGCAAGGCTGGACTAGCGTAGTGGTGTTTTTGTGCCCGCGCTTCGTTACCTCGATGTACCGGTGGTCGATTTGGCGCCGTTGGAGGGACTGCAGTGCAGCCCAAGTCTCGATCAAGTTGAGGACTTTCATGTGGTCCACAAACGCTGAGCGGAAAGGCAGGTTGGCTTACGGTGCTGGAGCCTGTTCGGAGGCCGGCTTGTTCGGGAGGGTCAAAGTCGTAGGGCTTGCGCGCGAGACGATTCGTGTATTGGTTCCAGGTAACTAATTAACACCATGAATTCTCAACTAACGTTAGAGAAATTGGATACCTTCATCAGTAGGCCCGAGATGGGAATCAGAAAATGGAATAGAAGAAGAGGAAGGGTAAAAGGAAACACTAAATTAAACGAGTAAATGATTTTTAAATTATTGTGCTGTCATTTTGTTATGCCAGAGATGCCAATAATAAAAATCAGAATATGCTAAATGTCTTATTAATAATTCTGGTTACATCCAACTGTTTAAAAACAAGGAAGGGATGTAGTGTATGTAGATATCAATAGATCGCGCTACAAACCGATAACAATGTTGTAAAGCTGCCTCGTGCGCACACGCTGCTCGGTTATAAATACCGGTCCGAGTGGTGGGGCGATCAGTCGGATTGCCACTAGTCGAGCACCTGCCCACACGTATCGTACATCAGCACCGCACGGACCATTCAGCCTACCCTCTTTGCAACCGATAGTGTAAATTTTTTCAAGTTTGCACTTTCGGGGGCACTTAGGGCGGACTTCGTTGCCACCTAACGACTATTGCTTGCGCGTAGTCGTTATAGTGGTCGCGGAGACTAGTTTTTAAGCTCCTATGCTTCATGCTAGTCCCCACAGCATAGCACAGCAGAAGAAAGAAGAAGATGTCGCCGCCAGGCGCCCGCGGCCACACTGGCCGCGGCGCCCCCAGCCCAAGAGACCGTCGCCCGACAATGGACCGAACGTCTTCGCTCCCCAACCTGGGGAACACGACGCCAGGAGCCCAACGGGATGGACCAGAACGCAGCCAGCAGGGAGGCGCAGAGAGGAGTCAAGGTAGACTAACTACCATGGACTCCCCAGCGTCGCCACCATCAACATCAGCAACCAGGTACGGTCCCCCATCAATGTGTCGCCCAGTACCATCAAAAACTCCGGTACCCGCCGACCGTAAGTCGACCGTACGTACCCCGGAGAACCATTTTTCAACGGTTTCACCGACTACCCGCAGTAGTCAACCATCTTCGGTGAACCGTTCGAACATGAATCCGCGCTCAAGTACAAACACTGCGCGCTCTATTACTCAACATGCGCACCCACCCACCGCGACAATGAGTGCAACCAATGCACCTGTTGCAAACACATCCGCTCGCACAAACGCGACGCAAACCAAATCGTCGTCGCGCTCTGCGTCACAAGCAGCCCAGAGTACATCAAATACTCCGTATTCCACCGCGTCGCGTACTACCACGACACGGACAATTACTGCTACAAACACTCGCCCTACAATAGCAGGAATAGGGATGGGTTCAAAGACTGTAGTGAGTAACCCACACACAAACCGCGATCCGCGCCGCCAGATGGCGCCAGTAGTAGCTTCGGTATCCAATACCGGATCGCCAGCGCCCCCCCGCACCTCAGCATACGACTCCCCCGCTCATCGCTCTGGCCAATCGTCGATTAGTGGGTCAAACACCTCGCTCGCGTCCATAGGGCGACAAGCAGAGTTTGAGGATCAAATTACACCGACCTCACCCACACCCTCTATGGACGTCGATTTTGATCTCCAGGCGGGGGGTAGAGGACTGAGGAGACGCAGGAGCCCCGACGAAGCAACCGAGGAGGAAGCCAAACGCTACTGCCTCGATGTACAGCGCGCACAGGCGCAAAAATCGCCCACATTCGCCGACGCAGTGCGTCGCTCGCCCTCACCGAGCGCTACCGTAGGAATTAGGTACTCACCCAGAGACACCACTAGGGTAAGGACGTCACCTACACCTACCCTAACCACAAACGCACCCCTAGACTCGACCTCTGCCGGAAAAAACCCGGCAATTGACGAAAATAAGAAAAAGCGACCACGCTACCCGCCACTTATTGTCGAAAAATTGCCAAATTGGGCAACTCATTTTAGGGCACTGGCAACTAAATTAGGTCGACCACCCAACGCCAGACCCTTTGGGCAAGGAGTGCGCTTCTGCCCAGAGAGCGATGTAATATGTTGACGAGGAGCTCTCGAAGAGAAGAGAAACTCAACGTGGAGTGTTGAATATGTTTATATTTAGGTAGTCTCCATAGTAAAAGTGACAAGTAAACACATTACACTGTCTTTTATATTGTAGCAAACGAATGACCCCAATTCGTACGTCAATATGTTACGGTAATTACTATAAATGTAGCAGTGCAACAGTGAATTATGACATATACTACATCTCCCCCGAAAAGACACCCTTTACACCACCGGATTAAAAAAAAAAAAAAAAATGTATGACGTACGCACTTGAGTCTTACATTTTTATATGTTAAACTTAGACTAGGTAAAAATAACATTGGCATATTAGTAAATATACAATTTCTTTTGTTTTAATTAATGAAGTTATATAATAATAATTAATTAATAAAGTAAATAACACATTGACAAAGGTCATGGTTCACAAAACAATTTAGTATTATCTTTGTGGACAATATAGGATTTATTATTTTTCAATATTTCAACATTAGGTGATAAATCCTTAAGAACTCTGTATGGTCCTAAATAAATGTTGTCTAATTTATGTCCAGTTTGATTTTTCAAAAGTACAAAATCACCTGGCTTATAAGTTATCGAATTTAACTTCTTATCATATAATGATTTTCTCTTAAGTTTACTGATTATCAGATTATTCCTAGCATCTAATAATGCGCGCTGTAGCCTATATTTTAATTCCAAGGGGTAACTGTCAAAATTATAGAGTGGATCTACTCTGTCTAAAGTATAGTTGAGGTTACTAGGCAAGTTACATAATTTACCAAATACAAGCTCATGCGGTGTATATTTTGTCTCCGAGTGAACAGTGGTATTAAAAGAAAAACACCAATAACTTAACCAGCTACTCCAATCTGTTTTATTTTGGCTACATTGAATTCTAAGATATGCACCTAAACTCTTATGAGTGTTTTCTAATCCACCTATAGTCTGGTGGTGGTATGCAGTAGAATGTAATTTGGTTATTCCTAATAAGCTACATACATCTGACATAACACTTGACAAAAATTCTGTTCCCTGATCCGTTATGATCTCTTTGGGGATGCCATATCTTAAAATAAATTTATTTACAAATGTTCTACTTATGGATTCAGAGTCCTTATTAGTTAGAGGGTAAGCCTCTACAAATTTTGTCAAATGACATTGTAGGGTTAAAATGTATTTGTAGTTATAATTGTCTACATCTAGAGGTCCTACTATATCTAAGCTAACTCTCTCAAATCCTGTATTAGGGGTCGTAGTTACAGACATTGGTTGTTTTGTTTGTTTATTTGAGTGTTTTTTAATTTGACACTCTTTGCATTTATGCACATATTCAATCACATCATTACTTATGCCTGGCCAGAAGTAATATTTTTTAATATTATTCAACATCCTGTTTACTCGGGTCAGTGCCCACTCAACCCGATTAGACTCAACCCGAAGAATAATACCAGAAGTTTTACTACCATTTGTACAGTCAGGCAAAGTGTTATTTAGTCCTAAATAACTTATTAATTTATTATGCATAGAATATTTTGTTATGATACTTAATTTATCCTGGTAGTAAGAGATTTCGTTTAAAAATGTAGCTTTATAAAGATAACCTCTACCTCGCTTAAACCGGTTTTCTAGAAACAATAGACGAAGCGGATCATATCTATTGTTCGAACTTTTTTTGGCAAAAATGCAATTATGTAGGATGATAAGAAAGTAAAGTATGTATGGTTAGTTTGTCATTCACAATGTCAGGTGAAGGGCCTTCTCAGGGCAGAGTGCGTAAACATTATGAATTAATTTCCAATCAACGTGGCCAAAGTTTATTACTCGTCGGTCATGTATATCGACAAACACCTAAAAACTTAAATCTTTTAATTGTGTTGTTCCTACCTAGTCCTGTATTCTTTAAGATACCTACTGTTTATTTTTTTTAAATAATTTAGTAAATCATATTTTTTTTTATATTTTAGAACCTACTTGTTAACCTAATAATTATAATCACTTATCTAATAATACCACCGTGCCATTAACTATAAGATTGTAATGATAATTAACAATAAACTGACATATACATTTGTATAAAAGTCCCTAATCAAAAATAAAGAGAAAAAAAAAATCTACTAAGTACAAAGCGTTTACTATATTAAAAAGCATAAGTATTTACTTGTTTAATTAATCATCTATTTATCCAAACATTATTTAAATTTTATATTCTCTGTGGTGCAGGCGTTAAATCAACACTTTTCTGCCTGACTGTACATCGACGTTTTTACGCATAAAAAAACAGAACTTTGCAGGTATTATTCTTCGGGTTGAGTCTAATCGGGTTGAGTGGGCACTGACCGCTAGTAGGTAACAGGTGGAAATCATTTAAGATAACTGTCTTTTCGTCTTTGTTACTTATTCTTATTAGATCTTTAATTACTAATATTCTTGGTAAATCAGATTGCAAACTTTTCATGCATCTTAAGAACTCGTTTATTATGTGTGAATTTTCTTTATTCTTGATCACAACAATTTCGTTAGTATTAAGTCTTTTACAAAATGACTCCAAGTCCCTCGCTAACACACTTACGGTAGGAAACGATCGGGATCGTAGGTATATTGTTGACTCGTTTTCATTGAACTCAAAGTGACCACTGTCGCTAAGTAGGTGTGGTCTATTTGAACTGTTCTTTACTACTTTTCTTGAAGTTAGAATTAGTTCTATACTATTAATAGGTTTTTTAAGAATTTCTACAACTTTTGGGCTAGAGGTTCCAGAAGTTAAAGGGATTTCAGATGTCAAATCGGCAGTATCGGAGCCGCTTGCTTGTTTACGAGATTGGGCCCTTGTCATAACTGATATTACATTTTTGTTAATTCTTTTTAAATCTGTTATATTCAAAGGAAGACGACTTAAGGCATCTGCGGGTCCATTGTGTCGACCTGGAAGATATTCGACAGTAAAATCGTATTCTTCCAAAAATAATCTAAATTTTGTTAGTCTACTTGAGGGATCCGTAATTCCGAATAAATACACTAATGGTCTATGATCTGTCACTACTTTGAATTGTTTACCGTATAAATAAGGTTTAAAATGCCTAATCGCCCACACAATAGCTAGCAATTCTAACTCTATAACTGGGTATCGTGTTTCGGCGGGTTTCAAATTGCGACTCGCGTAACCTACTACTTGTCCGTTACTGTTAGACAATACGGCGCCCAGACCTATTTTTGAAGCATCTGTGTTTAAAATAAATTTATTTTTATCTGTTAAATCTGGATAGCCTAACACTGGAGGATTGCAGAGTGCACGTTTTAAAGTATTAAATGCTGATTCGCATTCATGGGACCATTCAAAAGATGCGTTTTTCTTGCTTAATTGATTGAGAGGATATGCAATGTCAGCAAATTTATTAATAAAACGCCTGTAATAATTTGCAAAGGCAACGAATCTTTTTACTTCGTCGACATTTGTAGGTCTTGGATAATTTTCTAACACGATAGCTTTAGATGGATCGGGATAAATACCTTCTGGAGTAATTTTATGGCCTAGATAAATAATTTCTCTGCGTAAAAATTCGCACTTAAGAGGATTTAATTTTAAATTAACTTTTCTAAGACGTTCTAAAATACAAGTGAGATTTTTGTTGTGGTTAATTAAGGATTTACCCAGAACGATACAGTCATCTAAATAAATAAAACATTTATCGTAGTTCAATCCCGCCATCGCAATAGTCATAAGTCTGGAGAATACACTTGGACTCGTTTTTAGTCCCATCGGGCACCGTTTCATTTGGTACATCTTATCAGTAGTGAATGCTGTATACTTCCGTGAGTCTTTGTCTAAAGATAATTGATACATGCGGTCAAGATTAAAAGCCGTGTATTTTCTAGAGTTTTCTGTAAGATTTATTTGGTAATAACTTTGAGATAAATCAAGTTTAGAAAAATATATATTACCGGAAAGTGAATCTAGAATTTCTGTGATATTTGGCAAAGGGAATTTGTCATCTACAATTCGATTGTTTAACTGACGATAGTCAATTACTAGCCTCCATTTCTTCTCGCCTGATTTATCTGATTTTTTAGGCACAAGAAGAACGGGACTTGACCACTCTGACGTAGTTTCTTCTATAATATCATTATCGAGCATTTCTTGTATTTGTTTTTGTACCTCATTACGCAAAGCGTACGGGATCCTGTAAGGCTTGCTATACGCAGGGCTCACGTCATTTTTCAGTGTTATACTATGTTCTAATAAGTTGGTCGTACTTAATTTATCGCCTGGTAATTGGAAGACATCTGAGTATTTTGCACTAATCTTTTCAATGCTTATTTGCTCTTCTGTATTTAAGTATGTGTTCAATTTAAGTAGGCCAAATAGAGCTTTTACTCTATCAGAGTTAGATATCGTATTCTCAAAGTTCAACACTTCGAAGCTGTTTGTGGTATTTATTTCTAACCCTGACAAGTCTAGTTCCACCTTGCTATTAGTTGTATTTAGAATTCGAATTGGGATTTCCCCATTTTTAGATTTCGAAATCAGTCCAGCAATGAAAACACCATCGCGTATTTCTTGTGCTAATGTAATACAATCCCCACGTATGGTGGTAGGTATGTACCGGATAACCTCGCATCGCGGCGGTATTGTAAACAAATATTTATTATAATTAGTCCTTAAAATAGGTATACTAATATGATCTCCATTATTTTCTAACGTTAAGGATTTTTTTTTATAACTTATGACAGCATTATATTTTATAAAGAAATTGTGCCCTAAAATGGCGTTAGCTGCACAAGATAAGGTTTGAAAAACGTAAAATTTTTCCTTGAATATCAGTTTGTTAAAATATAAATCTAAATAAATATATCCTAGAGAGGTTAGATTTCCACTTACACCCTTTATTGTTACCTTCTCCGGAACTATATTATTAATTAATTGGGTCTTAGATCTTAACCACTCGTGCTTTAAAACGCATAGGCTAGCTCCACTATCCACTAAAAGATCTAAGGCATAAGTAGAATCTACAGTGCATTCAATTATGCTAGTATTATTATAATTCAAAATAGAGCATTCTAATTTAGGAACGAAAAAACTGATTATCCGTAATATTAGTGTCATGGATATTATTGGTCTCCGTGTCGACACTATTGTCTACACAGTCAGTGTCATTTTGCTGAGTGTGCTCGGTGTGTTGTACGTAAGGAGTACGTCTCGCATTCCATGCACCAGTTGCCTGAGTTCGTTTACCTCTTTGACCTGTATTTACAAACGTACGAGTTCGTGAATAATTATTATTTGATTTGTCGAACTGATAATTTTTATTATTACGACTGTTCGAGTTTTTGTAACCGATAGATGTATTATTCGGTCTGTACGCGTCTGAACGTCTAAAATTTAAAACTTCGTTATGCCTTGGTGATGAAGAATCTTCGTCTAAAGCGCTCCTAATCGCTTCTGGAAGTGATGAGAATTGCCTGGCAGCAATAATTGTGCTCAACCTCGCATCAGACAAACCATCCGCAAAACGTTTGATGGCAGTTTTTTCATTTATAGGACGTAATATTTCGTATTTGGTCGGATCATCGTCTGACTGAGAAATCGTCAGGTTAACAAAAAGTTCCTCTATCTCATTACCAAAAGACTCTATAGACCGACGTCCTTGAGAAGAATGATATAATTGAGATTGAATAGCTTCAGCCGACCTTTTAGGCAACAAATGCTTTCGCATATCATCAACTAATACTTTTACGCTATCATAAGATAACTTCATGCGAAGTTTAGCACTAGGAGTTAATCTAGTTTTGAGAATAAAATTTAATAAAAGTTTCTGAGAAGTGTTGTCTATCATGCTACTGTATAGTGAAATGGCATCAATGAGCTGTTTCGTAACTTGCTCTTGTCCTGTCATTACAGGTAACAAGGCTATCGCAGTCTTTAAATCAAACTGAGACATCTTGGTATCTGGTTCGTCAAGTGTTTGAGACACTGAATCTACGCTTGTTAGTAAACTTTGTATTTTCTGATAAACGGTCTTAATTTGTTCCACTAAGTTATTGATCAAATCAATGTCTTTGCTACTAAATTTTGACTGTTCAATCTGAGACAAAATATTTTGCGCTTGACTGTATATCGCTTTAGCTTCTTCCAATTTCTTATAAGCTATCTCTTTTTGCCTACGTTCTGGTCCTATTTTTACCAAATATTCCCTAATTTGATGTAATTGATCTCGACATGTTACTAGATTATCAGTCATACTAATTAATAATATACTGTTTAAGTGAAGTCCTATTAGACTTTAAAAAAATGTACTTAGCTAGGAAAGTGGGTCAATTGACTGCTGTTCATTTCTGCTGACGGTGCGGAGCTGCGAACGTTGACCGGGTAACTCGATGACGAAGTCACGAGGCGCTCTGCGTCGTTGCCGTGCGACTCGTTGTTCGATGACTGGACCGGGCTATACCCTGGATTCAATGGGCCGGGATTTCCCTGGACACCGCTCGTTCTGGCCGGGCTATACCCTGGACTCGTCTCCGTCTTCTTTCAGGAACTGGCAATGCATCTTCTATAAGTTTACAGAAAGTCTTCTATAGGGTTACAGGAACTCTTCTATAGGGTTACAGGAACTCTTCTATAAGGTTACAGGAACTCTTCTTTGATGATAGAACAAGTATTGATTCTTCTGGATGTGGTTTCTTAACGCCATTCCGTATCGACGTGGCAGGGTCGCCATGTAATATGTTGACGAGGAGCTCTCGAAGAGAAGAGAAACTCAACGTGGAGTGTTGAATATGTTTATATTTAGGTAGTCTCCATAGTAAAAGTGACAAGTAAACACATTACACTGTCTTTTATATTGTAGCAAATGACCCCAATTCGTACGTCAATATGTTACGGTAATTACTATAAATGTAGCAGTGCAACAGTGAATTATGACATATACTACAGCGAGGACGAATATAGGGTGGTCCAGAAGTACCTGATAGCTCTAGAAAAGGAAACTAATATAAGCTGGTTCGCCTACTCACTGCAGGCGGACAAGAAAATGAAGGTGGCCATCAAGGGTCTGCCTGCAGACACTGAACCACAGGAAATAGAGGAGGAGCTCCGTACTCTGGGCTACGAACCAGAGTACGTGAGACACATCAATGCACGCCAAGGACGCCCCGGCTGCATTTTTCACGCAGTACTCAGCAAAACAGAGAACGTAAGAGCGATTTTTGATACCACTGAGTTCATGCTCATGCGGGGCGTCAAAATCGAGGCTTGGCGTGGAAAACGTGGGCCCGCCTAGTGCCACCGCTGTCAAAAGTTTAGACACAGTTCCCACCAGTGTCACCGACCGCTCGCCTGTGTGCGATGCGGAGAAGGTCACACGGCACGTGACTGCCCACGACCGCGTGAGGAACCAGCAACATGCGCAAATTGTGGGGGCACGCACCCTGCAAATAACGTAAAATGCCCTATTTTCCAGAAGGAAATCCAGCACAGGCGGGCGGGAACGGTCGCCATCACGACCACTTCAGCTCGCCAAGCACAGAAAGCGTCACAAGGGAGGCAGCAAGCAGAGACATAGCTACAAGTAGAGGCCCAGGGCGTGTCGTTGATGGCGACAGCAAACGGGCCCACACAACGAGGCGAACCCATCTCCTCCTCAGGGCGGAGGAAGAAGAGAAGGGGGGGCAAGGGCAAGAAGTCAAACCCCCCAGCGACCCAGGAAGAAACCCCAGAGGCACCCCCTGCCAACCATCATGCGCAGGCAGAAAATAAAACCACGACTGGCGAAAAACACAACACCCTTCTTCGTCAGTCGGGTAAAAATCTAAAGATGGCCGACAGTGCCGGCATAAAACAACAAGGGCGCCACCTTTCGTATGAAAGTAGAACTAAAACTTGCGCCGACCAATCAGCCGGCACTAATCAAAACAACATAGCCAATCAAGAGGCGGCACAAACCTGGACCAAACATAAAGAAACTAAACAAAACAAGAATTTCACTGCCTGCGCTATACAGTTGCTGATGGACTTAATTAAGGCCATCAGGCAGGGGCATGACGTGGAGCAGGTCATCCTTGACGGCTTAGCTGCGTTATTAACGTTATACCATAATGAATAATAAGCCGTTAAGGATGATTCACTGGAACGCCCGCGGCCTCAAAAACAAGGTCGCGCTCCTCCGCCATCTCTTACAGGAGCAAGATATCGACGTGGCGCTGATAAGCGAGACGCACCTGGGACCCGAAGATAGGTGCAGGTTCCCGGGTTACCTCGCTTATCGTAAAGATGAAGTAAATTCAGTAAATGCCCGTTATCGTGGCCTGGCTGTACTTGTAAAGAGAAGAGTCGTCCACCAGGAGCTCCCACTACCAACAACACAGACTGCTAGCGCGCTGGGTGTTCAGTTACATATAGCCGGCGATGAATTAGCAGTGTATGCCTTCTATAGGCCGCCCAGCAGTAAGCTTGATATGGCAGAGCTGCGGGCGCTACTAAACAACACCAATCATCCCACCATTATCGCCGGGGATTTCAATACAAAACACCCAGCGTGGAACTCCTACAGTATGAACGAAGGAGGTAGACGACTCTTCGCGGACTCTGAAGCCCACGGGTACACAGTACTGGGACCAGAAGTGCCCACTCACTACCCGGACAACACAGCACACATGCCAGACGTACTCGACGTAGTAGTACACCGTGGACTTCAATGCCAGGTCACACAACAGGTACTAGACGACGAGTTACAGTCCGACCATCATCCTGTGCTCGTCGTCCTATCAGACATACCTACACGGATGAAGTCTCAAGCGCCACGTCGACTAATTGACTGGACAAAATTCACAGAAAGGATTGAAGCCACAACTCCGACTCGGCCTATCATTACCGCGTCTGACGTCGACACGTTAGCTGATGACGTCACTGCTTGCATAAAACAAGCCATAGAAGATGCAGCTACTACTCAGCAGCAGGGGAGAGTGCTACAGCCGCCCCTGCCGGCTCATATTAGAAACCTCATCCCGCAGAAAAGACGCATACGCAAGCAGTGGCAACAGCTACGTTGTCCTACTATCAAAACACAATTAAACAAATTGACGGAAAAGGTAAAGGCCGAGCTCGGCGCTCTGAGAGCCGCGAGCTGGGAGGAACGAATAGACGCCGCGGAGGGCGATCTGCCCTCCTTACATAGGCTGTGCCGCCAACTAAACAACACCCCAGCTCCGGTAAGACCACTCCAGAGCAGCGACGGGGCATTAAAGTATGTAGCGAGTGACCGGGCAGAGGTCTTCGCAGAGCATCTGGAGCGTCAATTTCAGCCGAATCCGACCACCGAGCACGAACATGTCGCAGCAGTGGAGAAATACCTTGGAGAATACTTCGCTACGCCGATAGCTCCCGATGAAGACGCCATCATTTTCTCGCCAGGGGCGGTCAGACGCGCCATCTTGAGAACGAAGCCCCGGAAGGCCCCAGGTGCCGACGGGATCACGAACGCAGCGCTGCGCCACCTACCGTACCGCATGGTAGCGGCCTTGGCGCGCCTGTTCACCGGGATCCTGCGCACGGGCTCCTTCCCGGCCTCGTGGAAAGAGGGGCGCGTCATAATGCTGCCCAAGGCGAAGAAAAACATCCTGAAGCCGGAAAGCTATCGGCCGATCACCCTGCTGCCCACCATCTCCAAGGTGTTCGAGTCGCTCCTGCTGCGGCATCTCACACCGCATATCACCCCGCGAGAAGAACAATTCGGTTTTCGAGCTGACCACAGTACGACGCTCCAGCTGTCGAGGGTACTGCACCTGCTGTCATCGACCATGAACAAGACGGAGTACGCGGTAGCAGTATTCCTCGACATGGAGAAGGCCTTTGACCGTGTTTGGCATGACGGGCTAGTATACAAACTAGTGAAATCTAGCGCGCCCCGTCGCGTGGTTAAAGTTATTCAATCCTTTCTGTCCCACAGGAGCTTCAGAGTGGTGGTAGAGGGAGAACTCTCTGCACCCCGCCCAATACTGGCGGGAGTACCGCAGGGAAGCTGCTTATCCCCTGCGTCTTACTCATGTTACACAGACGACATCCCCACAACACCAGAGGCGACGCTAGCGTTGTATGCGGACGACGCTGCATACATTACGACGTCAATGAACACCAATCACGCAGCTAAAAAAATGCAGCGCGCCCTCGACCAACTTCCCGAATGGCTAGCCAAGTGGCGGCTGTCGGTGAATGTGAGTAAGACGCAGGCTCTGATTACAGGCCACACCCCCCTCCCACCACCCCTGAGACTACAAGGAGCCGACGTCGAGTGGTCCCCCCAGGCCAAGTACCTGGGCGTCACCATCGACCGCCGGCTCACGATGGGGCCGCATGTCACTGAGGCGGTCAATAAAACTAGAGTAGCACGCAATCTACTGAAACCAGTGCTCTCGTCCCGCCTTCCCGCCCGGACCAAGCTGGGAATATATAAAACCTACGTGCGTCCAATCATCACCTATGCCGCCCCAGCTTGGTTCGCCCTCACCAGCGAGACCAACAAAAAAAGACTCCGTGCGCAGCAAAATCTCGCGCTGCGCAGCGTTGTAAACGCTCCTCGCTGTGTGAGGAACGACATCATACAGCGCGACACCGGGATTGAGAGCCTGGACGAATTTGTGGGGCGCTTAGCGAAGGACATGTTCGCGCGGGCCGACGCCTCTGCCTGGCCCCACGTGAAACACTTGGCGCCATGGCACACGCGCCCGCCCGACCGCAAGCGCCTCCCAAGAGACCTGCTACACGACATTGCGACCCCATCCACATCCCGGATTTGACGCATGAGTAAGCAGCATGATTCTACACGCTGCTTACTCATACAATAACACTACCCACCCCACACGACACCCACGGCGTGAAGTTTGTTCTAAGTTAATATAGACTCACTTTACGTCGTAAACAGACATTCATTACTACACACGCGCCAGTACACTTGCACCGAATAGCGTCGCGAGTTCATCGCACGCTATTGGTTCACGGGCGGTGTAACACAGGACATTGCCGCTCCTACACTCATATACGGTGGCGCTAGTAGTCACTTACATTTTTAAACTGTAGGTTCGTCCAAAGTCAGCATCTCTGTCGCTGGTTACCTTCGCTAGGCCTCCCAGAGTACGCTCTGGGTCTCACCTGGCGGGGGTGGACCGCCAGGATGCTGTGAAGAAACGGCGTTCCGTTCATAACGGGCGCCGCGGCGCGCCTACAGTCACACAAACAACAATAACATAGCTAGCGCAGGTCATTGACCCGCAAAGGTTACCGACCGCGCTAGCAAAATGCTAGGTTCAATGAACAACATAGTGATGGGTTCGTTGTAGCGAACCTCGGTGCTGCACCCGCGGGCAGGGAACTACGTTCCGTGACCGCTCGCCTTCCACTACGACTCCCACTGAGCTGGGCGATCAGTCGTTATCGGACTGTCGGCCTGTGCGGTGGTGCGTTAGCGAGTCAACTATTAATATTGATAAATGTGCATATTTTACACTATTCAAACATTGTTTAAATGGTGGGCAGTTGTGTACCAATATGCTGATGTAATTAAAAAACAATTAAATAATTTATTTACATTTCTTTCTTTATTGTTAAAGAATCAGAAAATATGTAAGTAATTATAGGTAATAGAATAATGGAATGTAAAACTTGATTCGTATTAATAAATAAGGGCGTTGTAGGTATTAGTGAATTACTTTGAATGATTGTTCTATATAATTATAATGCATGTGAAGGTAGGAGGAGATATAGAGGTACGAAGAATAATAAACCAGTCTTTGCTCAATCACCGAGTTTCAATGCTGTGTCCCTGCCTCCAACACAACAATCCCCACGTTAAATTGTAGTTATTTATTTAATGCATTGCTTTCCTATTATATATTCAAGTAAAATATCTATTAACTTCGATTAATTCTTCGTACTATTACTGAGACGGGTGATCACAACTGTGTTTTTATTTTTGTTCTCTAAAATAAAATATGTGCCAATTGCCTACTACATAATTTGGAGTGGTCGATTCGCACACCAATAAATTAACTTAGTGCGAATCGCCACAGAAAAAATAGTATTATTAAAAAGGGTCGATTCGCACATTTCGGGCGAGTTAAATTCATGCAAATCGTCCAATTTAAAACTTGCTTAGCTTTTTTTATTCTAATGTCATCCCCCTTTTAAATTGATATTTAAATAAATATTGACAACTTGAAATTATTAGTACTATGCTGACAGTATTATTTATTATTCTTATGGTATTAATTAATAGTAACCCAATTTAGATTAATATATATTAATTTACTGAAAAAACTGATATAATTTTGAATATTTCAAAAGAGAACCAAGGTGTAGCAGTGTTAGGACAAAACTACAACAAATCCCACTACATAAAAATGACAGTATGATCTGTATCCTGAGTACCAATAGCAGGAACGACATTGTAAACATTGCCAAGCAAACCCTTAACAAACATTCGGTAAATATATGCCATTACATTAAACCACACTGCAATACACAGCAACTGGTACAAGACATAGACATAGAAACTAAATTGGAAACGTTTACAATGAAAGACTTCTGCATTATTTTAATAGGAGAGGAAGATTTTAAGACTACATGTGACTACCTCCAATTGACTCTTCAGTTACGAGCTACTTTACAAAAAGTGAACTTTACGAACATCATTGTTTGCACACCGACATTTTACTGCAGTAGCCAAAGAAATGTGTATTTTTTTTATTTTGATATAGGCTCGCGCTTGACCACCATCTCACCTGATGGTAAGTGATGATGTGGTTGACGATGGAGCATGCTTGCCTAGAAGTAACCTATTCACTCTTGACTTAAAGACCCCTAGATTGTAGCTATCGGGAAACACAGAGTCCACCGACTGTTTTGTTTGTTTGTTTTCATTTGGTAATGTCGAAACATATTACGCAAGTAAATTGTCTTTGGCCTCTCACCCACAGATAACTGTTTATTGCTCTCATCAAGCAATAGACAAAATTTGACAAACTTTTATAATTTTTTTGTTTTAAATACGAGGCTTTTGGCTAATTAGTGAATTTGGTGAATGCCACTCTTTATTTTGTATTGTGCGTTTAGTTTGTGCAGAATAAACAATTTTTCTTTCTTTTTTCTTTCTACTCCGGCAGGGAATTCCACTCCTTAGCTGTACGCATAATAAAAGTATTCTCAAAACGTTTAGTGCGTGTTAGTGGGTGTATAATTGGAGAGTAGAGCATTTAAATAGCTTACTGTATCTTGACACACTGACGTATGAGCATGCATATCTTTTAGACTCTAACAAAAATCTAGCATTTGATTCAACAATGTTTACCAAGCTGGGTGTATAATCATGGAATGCAGAATACGACGACGACATAATACCCGATAGTCAACCATTAGACACACAGTTTTTTCTATGATACCTACATAAATATACTACACCAAAACATTGCAGGACTTTTAAATAAAGCTGACGCATTCTCTGTATGTATAGAAGAACTCTTGGCCAAAGATGTTGTCGTTGATGTTGTTTGCATAACGGAACATTTCATGATGGCTGGTTATGAGCAGTATCTCTCAATCCCGAACTATAATCTAGCTACTGGTTTAGGCAAGGAAAGATACTAAAAGAGGAGGTTCATGTATCTTGATAAAGACGGGACACCTTTGGAAAGAAATTCCTGAAATTCGGAACATAGCAATAAGTAGCACATTCGAATGTTGTGCTATAGAATTGACTCATACTGGTACCATTGTAATCTGCATCTACAGAGTTCCAAATGCAAGCAATTTGACCTGTTTTTTCGAGCAACTTTTCAAATTATGTCAATTAATAACAAAAAAAATAAGCGTAATGTTGTAATATGTGGTGATCTCAGTATTAATATTTTGAAGCGTAGTAATATCACATTAGAATTAGAACGCATTTTACTCAATTTTAATTTCAAATTGGCTACAAATCAGCCGACTAGGCTCTCTAGTAACACGTGCATTGACCTTTTTGCGCATAATCTGAGTAAGAAATGTAACTGTGACGTAATAGATTTGGCTCTTTCTGACCACACGTGTCGAATACTCAAGGTTCCAGTCAAAAGGGTGTGTGTACTAAAGCATTGGTACATCAAACGCCGTGAATATAATCTAGTTAACATGAATAAATTTAGAGATGAGATGTATTTTTCTTTTTTGAAAATATATAAAGTTGATGACCCTAACACAGTCTATAATATTTTTTAGAGACATTTACTCTTCTATACAACCTATGTTTTCCCTTTCAGCGTATTACTATAAGATTACACAAAAGACCACTATGGCTCTCCCGAGGTATCAAAACATGCATTAAGAAAAAGAGAGCTCTCCTGTGGCGTTATAGACTTTACCACAATGAACAAGTCAAACAAACCTTTAAAAAGTACTCAGCAGTTTATAATAAAATAATTAAATAAACGCAACGTGCTCAGAATAACTACAAGATCACGTCATCATCTAACAACCAAACTAAATGGAATATACCCAATACTAATTTAATCCGTAGCATTAAAATCGGAGATAAAATAGTGACACATCCACCTGATATAGCGACCGCATTTAACGACGTTTTTGTTGATAAAATAAAACCTATAACAAATTGTGGCATACAAGTAACTTCAAATATAGAAAAGAATAGTAATTCGATGTTTATGGTACCAAGCAATGAAAATGACGTTAAAGCTATAATTAAAACTTTGAAAAATTCCGGCAATGTAGGTAATGATGGCATCTCAACCAAAGTGAATAAACATGTATCAAACTGCATTAGTGATCATTTGAGCCATATCCTAACAACCTAAATACAGCTGTAATTAAAACATTGTTTAAAAAAAATGACAAGCAATGCATGGAGTCTTATAGACCCATTGCGTTTGTGCCAGTAATATTGAAGATATTTGAAATATAATATATATATAATCAAATCTTTTAATATCTAGATAAAAGAAACATATTAACCGACGAACAGAAAGGCTTTCGTAAAAATAAAACCATCAATATGGCAATATATGACTTTTTGAACAATGTCATTACGAATATTGATAAAAGAATACCTGTTTGTTCAGTTTATTGTGACATGACTCAAGCATTTGACTATGTCGATCACAATATTATGCTAGATAAGCTGGATGCGTACGGTATTTGAGGAAATATTCCCAGTTTAATAAATTCATTTTTGCGGAACAGGAAACAGTACGTTGAAGTTACCGATATAGATCCCAAAACTAAATGCCAACGAACCTATAAGTCTAATTATCTCACAGTAGCTTATGGTGTACCACAGGACAGCGTCTTGGGGCCCCCGCTGTTTATATTATATATAAACGATCTGCCAAAAGTAACAAGTCACCCTATGTCACTGTTTGCTGATGACAGCACTGTGACCATAAAGAATACTGATGATCAAAACCACAATGAAGCTGTTTCTCAGACAATAACCTCCATAGTGAAAGGGTTGGATAATAATAACCTAAAAATAAATTTTGATAAGACGAAATTAATGATGTTTAGCCAGTGTTCGAATACCAATATGACAGTATGCTATAATAATAAACTTATAATACAAGTAGATACATCCAAATTCCTAGAATTAACGATTAATAAAAAATTAGACTGAAAAACACACACGGAGGAGCTAACTAAACGAATTAGCAAATCAGCCTATGCCCTGTTTAAACTGACACCAGTGATTAATGTCGATGCTTTAGTCACAGCATATCATGGTTTGGTGAGTTCGGTATTGAGGTATGGTGTCATTTTCTGGGGTAACTCAACCAACAGGGAATTGGTCTTTAAAGCACAAAAAAGGTGCATTTGGTCAATGTTCAGACTCAACGGATTAGACTCTTGTAAGCCATTGTTTATCAAATACAAATTATTGACATTTCCTAGTTTAAATATTTTTGAGGTAGCTGTATTTGTTAAGACCAATCCAGACCTGTTTGCCAGAATAGAATTTTATAAAAAACGAACTCGACCACAGAACAATGACTTGTGCGTAAAAAGGTCCAACACAGCATTGATGCAAAAAAGTATTTTTTGCATGGCGCCAATCATATAACACATACCTATTTCAATTAAACAGTTAAACATAAACTTATTTAAGAAAAGGCTTAAATCTTTACTATTGCATAAAGCATATAGCATTTCAGAATTTTTGACAGACAAATGTGATGAATGTTGCCCATAGTTGTAATCGTTGACATGTTAAGTTAAAAGACAAATTTCTTTCTTTTTGACATTGCACGTGACATTTTTTGTATTTTTTTTTTTCGTAATTGGCATATTTTTTTAATATTTTTTTTGACATTATTTTATATTTTTCCTTTTGACATTTTGTAATATATTTTAACTTGTTTTTTTTTGTGTTTTGTTTTTATTATAATTTTTTAGAATCTATTGCAATTAACTAATGTAATTATTATATCAATTTTAATATCCATGAATATTTGTACGCCTTCTGGCATAACATAGCGCGCTTGTATTTTTTTATAACAACCATTTTTTTGTACCTATGTTAACAAATTAATAAATTAATTATGAATTATGTGTTACTTACGTTTGAAACAAATCGAACAACAATTTACATCTCTTGTAATTATTCAAAATTGTTTAAAAAAAAATTTACCTTAAAAAAACTTAACTGTAGCTTGTGGGCTCAAACTTATACTTATAACGGAGAGGGTAACCTTTATTTTCTATAACTTATAATCTTGATCTCATTCCATTTACCATATTATTAAAACAAATTGCAATGTGCCACCATTGCTTGACGACGACCTTCGGTTAGTTATTTTTTTTTGTTTTGTTTATAATTATAGATCCCAGTTGCATGTAAATTTCTTCAGACAGTGGTAAGCGAAATGACATGTCTCATTACTATGATCCATTACCAGATCGGGTGATAATAAAAGAATCCGTGTTTGGCTATTCACAATTTACAAACTTTAAATTTGGCAGGGAGGTAGTTTATAGTTAGTAGACGTCCGCTAAGCACAAATTTAGCGACAGGGCTGGATTTAGGGGGTCTAAGGTCTCTCGCAAGTTTGTATGAAAGTCCTTAATTTTATGCGCTACAAACTTAAAATTTGGTAGGGAGGTAGTTTATAGCTAGTAGACGTCCGCTAAGCAAGAATTTAGCGACAGGGCCGGATTTAGGGGTTCTAAGAGCTCTCGCAAGTTTATACGAAATTCCTTCATTTTTTGTGCTACAATCTTTAATTTTATTTTCCCATATGGTATTTCAATGTCGAATCTTTTTTTATCACGTAATTGTCTATAGTAGCTTTTAAAAGCAGTCTTATAATAATTAGGATTTGATTTTACAAAAACTATAAGTATTCCTACAATATTTGAGGAGTTCCTTCGATTTCTCCAAGATGCCATCATCAGATCATGATCTGACAACCATGGGACCACCTGGAGGGTGACCATAAGCCCTTAGAGTAAGGTTATTTTGAGATCGCGTAAGTGACAGATGTATACAAGTCATATACATCTGTCCCTTACACGCAATGAAATTAACCTTACTCTATGAGCTTATGGTCACCCCCCTGGAAAGTATACCCTTTAAAACAAAATAAGAATATTCTAAATCGGTACATGCGTCTTTGAGTAATCTGGGAACATATATATAAAAAAAAGATACCGACAAATTGAGAACTTCCTCCTTTTTTTGAAGTCGGTTAAAAACTAAAACTTAAGCCTGTGCTACACGGTCGCCAACCAAGCCAAAAACCAAGGTCACCTTGGTCGGAAGCGGCCGTTCCCGACCGTGTAGACAGTGGTTGCCAACCAAATTTAGCATGACCTTCCAACGCCCTTGGTCGGCGTGCGTGCGTTGCCAACGAGTTGGTCGGCGACTTGTTTGATGCCGTGTAGACGCTTGTTGACAACCACGCGTATGACAGTCGCGCTTCTGAAGGCGGCAAGCGCAGACGCACGCGCAAAAAATGGCTCAACAGAGCGAATGCAATGTAATAACGGAACTTATCGATATAAACAGATACTTGTCCTGTCTTTGGGATTAGACATCGAGAGTCATGTTTAGACGCAACTGAAAAAAAAAGGTAAGTAAAGTAAGTTTTTTTAAAGTATATTCTTTTACTTTAAATGTACCTATATTAAATATACTAGCTTCTGCCAGCGGCTCCGCCCGCGTGAAAGTGTTTTCTTATCCCAAGGGAGCATTATACCGGGATGAAAAGATGCATACGTGCTATTCCAGATTATAATCTATCTCTGTGGCAAAATTCATCCTGATCCGCTCAACAATTTTAGCTTGATTGAGCAACAAACATACATACATCCATCCAAACTTTCGCATTTATAATATTAGTAAGATTAGAGTTTAGTTTTTAAAGTTTATTAGTATATTCTTTTTGAAGTTTTGATAGGCAAGGCGCCATGACGTCGTTGTAATGAATGTACGGTACGAGCGTAAATACGTCCTCTCTGCGCGGCGTTCTAAACATACTGAGGTTGGGCGCTTGTCGCAGACCGTGTAGCCGGCATCGCCCGACGCGCTTCCGACCAAGGTGACCTTGGTTTTTGTCGCGGTCGGCGACCGTGTAGCACAGGCTTTACGCATCGAATCTTTGTAAGAAGATTTTTTTTTCCCAGCGGTGAGAAGACTCGATGGTTACTAGATGGTACATTAGAATGTGTCTTATATCATGGCGTTCAGATGTACCTGTAAATAAATGAATATTAATTGAAGAACACTTTTCAAAAACAACCATTTTGGTATCCTATCAGCCTATTTTGTGTAATATGTTTGTGCATTAGAAAATCGATATAGTGGTTATGGTTGAGACCATGGAGGACCTCAGTACAATGCTCGATGATCTCAGTAGAGCTTCCGAAAGAGTGGGTCTTAGGATGAACATGGACAAAACCAAGGTGATGTTGAATGCCCATGTTACACCCACTCCTATCAAGGTCGGAGACTCTACACTCGAAATTGTGGGCGACTATGTCTACCTTGGACAAACGATCCAATTGGGTTGTTGAATTTAAAAAAAAATACGATTTTTAAAATTTATTTTGAAACTTTACATATCATAAATTATATTGTCGTTGCAAAAATCTCTTAAATATTTTTTTTCAATTTATTATAAGCAATTGAAAATCGATAAAATTTTAAAAAGTACCACCTGTCTACGAACGGGCCATGATTGGTCGCCATGTTGGTGACGTCATAACGTTCAAGGAATTTCCGTAAGGTCAAGTAAATTGACTAAAAATATCCGAAAATTAGTGCAAAAATATTATTTATAACAGCAAATTTTATTTAGACATGTGTGATAAAGGATTCATAAAGGCAAATTTCGAAAAGATATCCATCTGATGGACGATTTGGAAAAATTGAGCATAAGTAAAGTAGTCGTAATGAATATTACGTGATAGAGGACCGCGACCGGTGTTTGTCATTGTTGTTCATTGTACACATTACATTTAGAAACATAATTGTCATAATGTAATTGTTGTTACATATGGGAAGGTGATATTCGTGTAAAATAAAAAGCTAACAAACACGATTGGCGCGCAACTTCGACTTTAGATATCAAAAAACTTCATAGGTACCACTAAATATTATACAACCCGTAATCTGTGGAGCCTTTATTTTTATTTATTTTTTGCATAACATCCTTAAAATTTTCGGTATTTTTAATTATTTGCATATCCCTTTATAATATTAAACACAAATATCTATATAATATAATTACAAACACTAAAAAACATTGTAGAACAAAAACGTGAAAATATTAATTCGGTACATTTTCAAATATCTTTTAAATGCGTCGACCGATTTTCACAATTCAAACAGAAATATTAGTTTTACGCCTATATCCGTCATTTAAAATTAAAATAATGAATATATCTCCATAAACAAAAAATCATGTTTTCAAGTTACGTAATTATACAAAAATGTCAACTTTGCTCGAAAGTTCCCTTAAAAATTTACTTTTCTCAATCTTTAATGATCAAATTAAGAAATTAATCAGAATCTAATACTAAATTAGAACAAGATAACAACATAATTAACATATTTTAATTGGAATCTAGTTAGACATAGAACATTTCTCAAAACTTTAGTACAGTTTGCTAGGTTGGGTATTGCGCGAATCACACAATAATGGGGAGATATTTGTAATATTCGTACATAATGATGCGAAGCAAGCACGATAACTTTTAAGGTTCGATATTTATGATCAATGTATTCGATATTCATCAATATATTGACGATAATAACAAGATGGAATCCATACTAATATTATAAATGCGAAAGTAACTCTGTCTGTCTGTCTGTCTGTCTGTCTGTCTGTCTGTCTGTTACCTTTTCACGCTTAAACCGCTCAACCGATTTAGATGAAATTTAGTAAGAAGATAGTTTGAGACCTTGGAACGGACATAGGCTACTTTTTTTTGCAAAAAATGTGAAGGGGGAGAAATGGGAGGGGGGTTAATTTTTAAAGAAACTTCTTATTATGGCTTAAGCCGTTGAACCGATTAAGATGAAATTTGGTGTGTAGATAGTTTGAGACCCTGGGCAGGACTTAGGCTACTTCTTTTTTGCATAAAACTCAAAGGGGTAGAAACAGGGGGGTGTGTTAGATTTGTAAGAAACTTCTTATTATGGCTTAAACCACTGAACTGATTTAGATGAAATTTGGTATGCAGATAGTATGAGACCCTGGGATGGACATAGGCTACTTTTTTGTATAAAACAAGGTGCGGGAGAAATGGGGTGGAGTAGTTATAAAATATGAAAATTATATGAAACTTCTTTTTATGGCGTCCTTCTTATTCGGCTGTAGGCATGATATAATTGTTTATGAAGATTTGAATGTCAATTTGAAAAAGTCAACTTAATGTCAGTGTCCGTGAAAGTGGTAATTTAAGCAAAACTTTAAAATATTCTACTGCTTATTTTTATTAGGGAGATATTTTTATGCTGTGGATATGCCTCGCAAGCGTAAATCTCATCTGAGCCGTAGCTCTAGCAGAGCTCGAACAGCAAGAGTAGCTAGAAGCCAAGAAACAGAGGAGCAGACTCAATCCGTCTAATTTTAGATGCTGAGCGTCACGCAACCCAAAGAGCTGCTGAGACTTTCGACCAGGCTCAGGCTCGCTAACTCGCAGATGCTGAGCGTCACGCAACTGAAAGGGCTGCTGCGACTTTCAACCAGACTCAGGCACGCCAATTCACAGATCCTGAGTGTCACGCAACTCAAAGGGCTGGTGAGACCTTTGAGCAAACACAGGCCCGTCGGATTTTAGATGCCGAACTTCAAGCGTTATTGATAGCTGCTGAGACGCCTGAACAATCCCAAATACGGCGTATTTTACGAGCTCAACGGCAGTTTGAAAGGAGACGTACGTTTGCAAGAAATACATGGAAGTCGTTCCACAACGCTGCGTCTGATTATGACCCATTGATTGATTACAATAAACATCGATTAGTTCTCATTGGGAACATGGATAAAAAATGTAGATATTGTGAAGCACTGAAGTGGAATGATGAGACACCGGGTATGTGTTGCTCTGGTGGAAAAGTTTCAGTTCCAACGCTTGGTGAGCCAGAAGAAACACTCAAGTCTTTGCTTTTGTATGACAGTGATGAATCGCACCGTTTTTTAAGCAGAATAAAAAAATATAATACATGCTTCCAAGCAAGCTTGAAGTAAGTGGCAGCAGAGTGACTCACCCTGGAACTCTACAGAGTGAGTTACCACTCTTAACTCTTTAGAATTATCTGGGGTACCATCCTATACGTTGAGGCTGAAAGTTGGTGTCCCAGTCCTGTTAATGAGAAATCTGGACGCACCAAAATTATGTAATGGCACCCGACTACAAATAACACACCTGGGACGCAATGTAGTTAGGGCAACAATTATGACAGGAATAGCAAAGGGAGAAGATGTAATGATTTCACGTATTCCGATAATCCAAACCGATATGCAATTCCAATTTAAAAGGTTGCAATTTTCCCTTAAAGTGACATTCGCGATTACCATAAATAAAGTTCAAGGCCAAACACTGAAAGTTGCAGGAGTGCATTTAGAAAAAACTGTTTTTCCCATGGGCAACTGTATGTAGCGTGTTCATAAGTATCAAGTCCACATAATCAATATGTTTTAGCAAAAGATGGTAAAACTAAAAATATTTTTTACACGACTGTGTTAAAGTAAGTTATTAAAAATTACAACTCTGTGCTCACAAACCATTTCCACACTTTTATCGACCTAAACAATATTTATAAGAATCAAAAATCAAATTAGTACCTACTGCATGTTATGTAACGCAAAATACACTATTTTTGTACTACTACTCTGTGTTTCCTTTTCTACGTTTTACGTGAGCGAAGCCGCGGGTAAAAGCTAGTTGGTTATAAGTCAAAACACAGTATAAGCTATGTGCCACAATGAGTAGAAATGAACGTTGTGACGTCACACGGGCTCGGCTTTGTTCGGAAAACTGTCGGGGTGTTTTCGGTACTGGATTCAAAAAAATATTTTCGATTGGATTTTACTTTGTAATTACAATGAAAAAAAAAATCTAAAAATTGTTTTGTATGAAAACTTATATATGATCTTTCCATTTATTACAAAAAAAAAGTTGGTTCAACAAACCAATTGGGTAGGGCCAACTTCGAGAAAGAGGTCAGCCGTCGAATCCGACTCGGCTGGGCAGCGTTCGGGAAGTTGCGCGGTATCTTCTCGTCCAACTTACCACAGTGTCTCAAGACGAAAGTCTATGACCAGTGTGTGTTGCCAGTGATGACATATGGCTCTGAGACGTGGTCGCTTACAATGGGCCTCATCAGAAAGCTTACAGTCACTTAAAGGGCAATAGAGAGGGCTATGCTCGGAGTTTCCTTGCGTGATCGAATCAGA
The DNA here is from genome assembly GCA_945859665.1 of Anorthoa munda. Lineage (NCBI taxonomy): Eukaryota > Metazoa > Arthropoda > Insecta > Lepidoptera > Noctuidae > Anorthoa > Anorthoa munda. Next base: position 24,995,581 of record OX243905.1, on the reverse strand, counting down.
AATGTAGAGATCCGCAAGAGAACCAGGGTTACCGACATAGCCCGAAGAATTGCCAAACTCAAGTGGCAGTGGGCAGGGCACATTGCTCGCAGAACGGATGGCCGATGGCGCAGAAAGGTTCTGGAGTGGCGACCGCGAACCGGAAGACGTTGCGTTGGAAGGCCTCCCACTAGGTGGACCGATGACCTGGTGAAGGTTGCGGGGATCCGCTGGTTGCGAGACGCACGGGACCGGTCAATGTGGCGACGCTTGGGGGAGGCCTATGTCCAGCAGTGGACGTCTTTCGGCTGATATGATGATGATGATTAGAAAATCATTGGACCGCCATCTTTGGGTGTCCGCCACATTTGATTAAGAATCGTGTCACTTAACTTAACCATATCGCACGCCCACGACACGACACTGCTCTAAGTCAAAATAGCAAATTTTTCAGAATTGACGGAAAACCGTTACCTCAATTTATGTCAAAGTTTTTATTTTTTTATTGTAATATCTGCGATCAGTGCTTGGCACTATTTGCAAATTTGGTGAGCGCATTATGTCTCACTGGGGGACGCACTCTAACCGACATAATGCATAATGTCAAAGTTATTGCAAATGTCTTGATCATTGCATGTGAAGAATCCAATCCGTATCAGCATTATATAGTTCAGTCGATTCAAAACGCCTTAATAAAGCAAATAAATGTATTTTTTTAGTTAATTCACTGTTGTGGAATGACTGAACGAAATAAAAAAATATTATTTTGAGTTACGTGCTTTTCACTGATTGAGATGTATAATTGTGATGAAATGAGATGAATCTTGGAGAAATCGAGAGAAATCCTCAAATATTATAGGAATACTTATAGCGATTTTGGTATTTTCATCAACAATGCAATCATTTGCACTCAGAAAGTATCTGTTGGTAAAGTGGAACTGATGAAGAAGACCACAGATGGCCATTGGAACTCCTTATTGCTATGTATGTGACGGGTTTAAGATATCTCGAATAATTAACCGACTACTCGTATGATGAAGCAAATACATATAAATAAATGGTACTGATGAAAATGGTGGATTTTTAGGGTTCCGTAGTCAACAGGGAACCCTTATAGTTTCGCCATGTCCGTCTGTTCATCCGTTCGTCCGTCCATTCGCAGCTTAGCTCAGAAACACTTAGTACTAGAAACTTATAATTTGGCATCGATATATTTATTTTAAAACATTTTCGGCGACAAAGTGTTAAAATAAAACCAGGAAAAAAAAAGAGAATTATTATTAGATTCTGTACACGTAAAGTGGAGATGTATTTTTTTTTTGTCTATCCCATTGTGTGAGTTATTGTTGGATAGGCCATTCAAAAATATTACAGGTCACCACATTACCATTTTTCCATTCAGGGATCCGTTTTCGTTAAATTAAGCTTTAAACGGCAATTTTCTGTAAGAGTCTAGTGTCTCCCTGCTAGCTAAATGGTTGCTTTTGGATATGTGAAAAAAATCACGGCAGTAGTATATATAACGAAATAAAAAGGAAAACTATCACAGCTAAAGGCTTTACAAGTTAACGAGTAATAGTCGACCAACTTATAAAAAGTACTTGGTGAAGTAAATTCTTGGTTGTTGATGTATACAACAGTTTTCGAATAGCAAATTTAATTTTTTCCCTTCGTTAGAGCAATGTTCGGTGCTTTCATTGTTTATGAACGTTAGTAATTTTATCTATTTAATTTGGTGAATGTAGCTGTTTATACGGAAACCTCTGTGCGCGAATCAGACTCGCACTTGGCTGGTTTTTTTTTAATTTAAATCGGCCATAATCATTAGGCCTGCTTAAATGTCAAAAATTATCCCAAAGAAACTCCTGTCACCATTGTGTAACCTAGATTAGCACATAGAATGACTTACTTGACTTGACTTAATGTCGTATGTCTCTTGGATGGAGCAGAGGGCGTCCACAGTAGGTAGTCACTCCTGGATTCCAATCCACAGCCTGTTTAGGAACTTTATCGGAATCCCTACGGAGCGTGTGACCAATCCTTCTCCATTTACCACGCTTGATGTGGCTGTTAATCGGACACTCGTGGCTTCTCTCCAACATCTCTACGTTAGAGATAGTCTCGTGCCAGTATAGTCCGAGGATGCGACGAAGGCATCGGTTGACGAAAACCAGAATTTGTCGTGAGATGTCCTTTGCTACCTTCCACGTGGTAGAATTACTATCAAAATAAAGACTTTTAATACTATTATGTGAGGGTATATAGTAGAATATGTACATGTATTCCTACCTACTTTATTATTGAAATAAAAACGTTAGTCTGAGCTTAACCACCAAACGTATTTCATTAGGTTATGGGCCCGTTCCCGTCGGGCTACCTAGCTAACGTACCGAAGTTAAAAGGTCATGAAAATTATGACGATTGGGCGTTTGAAACGAGCAATTTTTAGCTGCTCCTGGGAATCGACATTGAAAGCCTACCAGCTGAAATTAGTGAAGCTGAGATGAAGAAAGCCAAAGCCAAACTCGTGATGACCATGGACTCTTCACTATACGCGCATATCAAAAGTGAGACTATAGTGAAAGGAGTTTGGAACATCATCATCATCTGCCTGCCCTTATCCCATGTTACTTGGGGTCGGCGCAACACGTTTGCTTCTTCCATACCGTTCTATCCCCGGTCATGTTATTACTGACTCCCTTTTCTTTCATATCACTCCTCACACAGTCCATCCATCTTTTCTTTGGCCTTCCTCTCCCTCTCCATCCATCCACATTTATATTCATAACTCTTTTAGTAATATGCGTTTCATCCCTCCTCATCACATGACCATACCAGGACAAACGGTTTCCTTTCAACTTTTCTGCCACTGGCGCCACTTTCAAACTGCCTCTAATATACTCATTTCTCACTTTATCCAATCTCGTCACGCCGCACATCCATCTCAACATTCTCATCTCTGCTACATGCAATCTCCTTTCATCCATCTTTTTCACAGCCCAACATTCCGATCCATACAGTATGACAGGTCTAATCACGGACTTGTAGATTTTCCCCTTTAACTTGAGGGGCATCCGTGGGTCGCAAGTTGTTCCAGTGACCTGTCGCCATTTCATCCATCCTGAGTTGATCCGGTGCGTTACGTCTCGGTCTACCTCGCCATTTCCTTGGACAAGCGACCCTAGGTACCGAAAGTCGGAGCAGATTGGTATGGGTGTTCCAGCGAGAGCTATGGGCACGGAACTGGAGAGACCGCCGAAATCGCAAAACAAGTATTCAGTTTTGCTTCTGCTCAATGAAAATGAAAATGCTCAAAAAAAAATGAAAGGAGTTTGGAACAAATTGAAACAATTATTTGATGACACCAGGTATCAAAGAAAAAACAGGCCAAGTGCGAGTCGAACTCACACACTAAGGGTCCCGTACCATTATCGCAAAAAAACACGTTTGTTGTATGGGAGCTTTTTTTTTTTTTTTTAGATATGCTCGCGTTTGACCACTATCGCACCTGATGGTAAGTGATGATGTGGTCGACGGTGTAACACGCTTGCCTAGAAGTAACCTATTCACTCTTGACTTAAAGACTCCGAGGTTGTAGCTATCTGGAAACACAGACTCCGGCAGGGAATTCCACTCCTTAGCTGTACGCATAATGAAAGTATTTCCAAAACGTTTAGTGCGTATGAGTAGGATGTCCACCATGTACCGATGGCGCATCGCCGTACGTCTTGTAGTCCGATGATGAAACGGGCTAGGCGGAATTAGATCATGCAATTCCATCGCACACTCTCCGAAATGCAACCAATAAAAAACCGACAAGCTGGCAACTCGACGACGATGTTCAAGGCTCTGGAGCTTTGACTCGACCAGTGCCTCATTGCCGATGAGCCTCTTGGCCCGTTTTTCGATCGACTCTAGAGCATCAAGCTGGTACTTGGCAGATCCATCCCAGAGATGAGAACAGTACTCCATGCAAGATCGAACTTGCGCTTGATACAACTTAAGCAGCTGTTCTGGCGTGAAGTACCGTCTCACCTTCGCAAGGATCCCCAACTTTTTGGCAGCCAGTTGAGCCTTTGCCTCAATGTATGACCCTAAATTAAGTGTCGATGTCAACGTTACGCCAAAAAGCTCAAGATGGTCTGTTATCGGTACGATTACACCTCGGAAAGATGGAGCCGGGTGAAATTGGCTCTTTTTCGCGGAGAAGAGACACGCCTGTGTTTTTGCGGCATTGAACTTGACCAGATTGGCATCGCCCCATTCGGAGACTGCCTGCAAGGACAGGTTCAAGCGCTCCACCATGGCCTCCCGGAGAGACTGGATCTGAGGCCCGGTAGCACGAGCGTTGGACAAGTATCTCTCAGCAACTCATCTGCATACCCAAAGGTGCCGGGTTTCAGCAGTTCATTTATGTGCAGCAAGAACAATGTCGCTGAGAGTACCGACCTCTGAAGGACCCCGGCATTAATATCCAATAGGTCCGAAGAGCAGCCATCGATTACTACTCGAATGGACCGACCCCTCAGGAAGTCTGCAATCCAGTCACACAGACCACCGGGCAGACCGAATGAAGGAAGCTTACCAATAAGGCTTTCGTGCCAGACCCTATCAAAAGCCTTCGAGATGTCGAGGGAGACGGCAAGCGCTTCCCCATGCCTCTCGATAGCCTCACTCCAGATGTGAATGGCATACGCTAGAAGATCCCCAGTGGACCGATTTCGGCGCAAGCCGTATTGGCGGTCGCTAAGGATGTCGTTAGCTTCTAGGTATGCCAGGAGCTTACTATTAAGTACGCGTTCCATACTCTGTAAGAGTATGGAACGCGTTACAAAGATGGGTCTGTAGTTGGCCGGGTCAGCACGACTGCCCTTCTTGGGCACGGGCTGTACGTTGGCTTGCTTCCAAGCATTCGGCACTTTTCCAGTCTGATAAGAAAGGCGAAACAGGCGCGTCAAGATAGGAGACAATTCAGGCGCACAGGTTCTGAGAACAATTGCTGGTATACCATCGGGTCCGCTAGCCTTATTCACATCGAGGTTGCGCAGCACCCTACGTACGTCCTTTTGGTGGATGCAAATGTCCAACATACTTGTCTCGCATCCATCAGGAGAAGGAGGGGGGCGCGCGCCACCAGGATTCAGACGCAAAGACTCCGCAAAAAGAGAGGCAAACAAGTTTGCTTTCTCCTCAGTGGAGTGGGCCAGCGACCCGTCGGGTTTCAGCAGTGGTGGTAGTGAGGGACGGCAGAAATTCGATTCAACCGATTTAGCCAGGGACCAGAACGCTTTACTACCTGCTGGGTAGGAAGCAAGTTTGATCCCTATCCGGCTAATGTGGTCGAATCGAGCCCTTCGCAACACCTTCTTGCAGGACTTGGCAGCCCTGTTGTAAGCTTTCTTCCTCTGACCAACGTCACTCGCCTTGTGCGTTCTAGCGTCGACCCAGGCATGGTACGCCTCATGTTTACGCGCATCGGCGCGAATACACTCGGCGCCAAACCAAGGTCGGTCTTGGCTAGACATTGTTACGTCAGAGAACGGGATTTAGTACTCCATTCCCTGACGCAACAAATCCGTCACAGCGTCCGCGCAAGACGTAGGATCAGACGAAGAAAAGCAAAGCTGCCAAGGATAGCATGCGAAAAAAGATCGCATGCCATCCCAATCTGCTGACTTGTACCGCCATACCCGCCGGGTGCCTCTTGGGCTGGGATCGGGCGGGGAGTAGACGGATACAGACTTCACCAGACAGTGGTCGGAACTACCCAAAGGTGGAGATACTGACACCGAGTAACGGTCTGGATCTATGGTCAGCAGAAGGTCCAAGCAATTAGCCGTATGCGATTCAACATCCGGCACCCTCGTTGCCCCCTGGACCAGCTGAGTAAGATTTAACGCTAGCGCAAGCTTTCGCGTCTCTCGCCCAGCATGGTCAGTGTACTGGTACGGGAAGAGCCACTCCTGATGGTGGGCATTAAAGTCCCCCAGTATCACCAATTGGGCGGTTGGGTACTGTTGCTGAGCCTCATCAGCCGCCTCACTAAGGTATTGTATAAGCCCGGTTGTCTCCATGTCTCCGCTGTGCGACCTATAGACACAAGCATAGATAATCTTATCTAGGCCTGTGTCAACCAGGGCCCAGAGCACTGAGAATCGAGAGTCTTCAAGGTTTCGGAGACGCCGATAACAGATGTCGTCACGGGCGTACATGCATACACCCGCACGTGGCTTGAACCTGTGCTCCAGGGTAAACTCTGGGTAAGAAAGATACGCCACATCTGACGGACATCCGATCTGCGTCTCCGAAAGGAACAAAAGCGCTGGTTTATCAGTCTCTAGATGATGGTGGACTGCATCAAGGTTAGAGTGAAGACCTCGGATGTTACTGAGGTGAACCTTATGTGAGAGTGAGTGCTGCCGCTGTTCAGCTTTTCTCTTTTTGTTCCTTGGCATTATTATTGTGAGTGAAGGAAGGTGAGGAGAAGGAAGTGAGATGGGGTTCCACGCTGGCAACCTTCAGACACGCGCAGACAGGACGTCATCATTGGGGGACCAGTCTGGAGACTGCGGGGACGCCCGAGCCCCCCCGGGAATGTCCATCGGGCACTCTCGTCTGGTCGCCAACCAGCACGATGGCTCATCCCAGGATTTTTCAACAGTTGGCGGGGCAGCCTTTCGTGTGTGGCTGGAACACTACTTGGGCCCCCAACTACCTGCGGTCGGCCAACGGCGCACCGTGCCTCGGATCCCGCTACCCTCCGCGACTAGTCCCACGATTGGCCCATAACAACGCGAGTCAGGCTGGTCTGCCTGCAATGGAACAACTATCTCGACCCAACTCCTCTTGTGGCTACACCGAGCATCGTACCGGAACACGGCTAGGCCGCTTGGCAGTACGTCTTTGCTCGGTAGGTAGTCGCAAGCCTTCGGCCGAAACCTACCACCAGTTTGTGTCACCTGTTTAGCACCACCCGGGGACCACGTGTAGGGTAACAAAAGGGGTACTCACCTACGGACGCGGGTGACTCAGCCCCCAAACAGCTTCACTTAAATATATGTTTTATTCTAATATAGTGGCAACAGAAATACATCAACTGTGAAAATTTCAACTGTCTAGCTATCATGGTTCATGAGATACAGTCTGGTGACAGACGGACAGACAGACAGACGGATCGTGGAGTCTTAGTAATAGGGTCCCGTTTTATACCCTTTGGGTACGGAACCCTAAAAATAAGTTTACTTGAAACATATTGATTCGTCTTGAAAGCAGTGATTACATGACAACCTCTACCATAACTCTATGCAGCAAAATGCATTGAGTTAGTTATTTTAACAAAGAACGACCTAAACACCCTAGGAATAGGATAGAATAGGATATATTTTCCTAATTTAGACTCGCATATGGTCCGCTGTGCGTGCAGGCCTTCTCTCTGTAAGAGGGAATGGGCCGTCGTAATCCACCACGCGGGCCCAGTGCATGTTGGTAGATGTCCCATGTCTTTGTTTGTCTTTGTTGACATTGTCTTTTCCTCACGATGTTTTCCTTCACCGTTTTGAGAGCAGTGATGATGAAATAATTTACACAAAGTGAAGCGCCTGCTTGGGTTCGAATCCACGACCTACATCTAGTAAGTCGCGGCCGTTACCACTGGGCCACGACTGCTCTTTTAATAAGACGTTAAAACGTTATCTCAAGTGGTTAAGACGGCGCAAAAATTAAATTACTTTTGGCTGGACTCCCAGATAAGTTTTCACCAATGATAATGGCGATAGAGCATTCAGGCATCGCCATTAGCGCTGACGTCATCAAGACAAAGTAACTTGACATTTGTGTGAAGAGGTTGGCAATAATGGAACCAATGAGACCAAAGAGCAGACTCTTTGGTCTAAAGAGCGGTCGAAAACTGGCAACACTAACCGAGGTGTCAAATTATTTCAAACGTCAACTTCAAATGACATGTCAAAAAGAAGCAAACAAATAAAATGTGTAATTGAAAGAAAGTCGGCCATTTTAAGAACAAGTGCCCCGAATTAAAATTAAATAGACCAGTAAATGCTTTTAGTACAGTGTTTTTCAACGGAAAATTTAGCACAGAAGACTGGCACATCGACTCGGGCCCAAGCGCACATATGACGTCGAATCAAAAATGTTTATTGCAAACTAGACGCGTGCACGAAAATAAAGAAATCGTAGTTTCAAAACAAACGACGGTGCCTGTAATAAGTGTCGGTGCGGTATCTCAGTATGATGTGATTGTGAAAAATGTTTAGTACATACCGAAACTCACGACAAACTTATTTTTGGTAAGCCAACTGATAACTAATGGCAACAGATTAGCATTCAAAAAGAATGTCTGTTTGATATTATATAATTAAGCTAATGAGCTTATCGGTACTGTGAATTTGATTAATGGTTGAACAAGTTAAACACAATAAAATCAAGATGTCAATGAAGAAGGCTAAGAAATATAAATAGTAAATCCTTACAGAAAATGAAAGATGGTGCTGTTGAAGGAGTTCTTTTGACAAGAAAGCTGACATACAGATCCAGAATTGTGAAGTGTGCTGTGAGGGAAAACAGACACGTTTCCTTTTCCCATCGGCTAACCATAGATGTGAAAAGCAAGTGGATGTTGCACACTGGGATTTATGCGGGCCGATGGAGACCAAGTCAATTGGTCAGTCGAAGTACTTTCTCCTTTTCGTGGATGATGCCAGCGGAATGACTTTTATCTACTTCTTGACTTCTATCAGCTATTTCATCATTTCAAAGAATTTAGAGGTATGGTTGAGAATCAAACAGGAAACAAGATAAAAAATATTTAGAACCGACAACAAGATAAAGATAAAAGATAAAGATAGATTTATTTGCTCAAACACGTGTATACATGCAAGTATAAACAATACGTGCATGCAGGATAACATTAAAAAAATTCAAGATGTTCGGACATGTTTGCCACATACTATGACGTGCAAATATTTTGGAAGTCAAATGAACAATTACCAAAAATAATTCGATCACAATAATTACAAAATGTCAATAATAAAAAAACTACATAAAAATAATAAAAATGTCAAAAAAAAACAAATTTCAAATAAAGATGTACTTCAAATCTATGTAAAATATCTAACAAATTTATTAAACAATTATTAAAATGAATTCAAACCCAATAAAATCAAAATGTCAAAACTAAAAATAATAAAATATAAAACAAATGTCTTACAAAATGTATGTCAGATTTGTGTTAGATTATCAAATAAATGTCAGATATCAACTATAGTTAAAAAAAACAATTATTTCAAATACATCATTACAGATAATAAAATATATAGTCAAACAATATAATCAATATACAATAAAATCAATCACAAAATCAATAAAACTCAAACAATTTAAATTATCCACATTCAAAATTTTTCATTCAAAAACTCTGTAACAAGTATCCCTTACTAATCACCATTTTTTTTAGTTCTGTCTTGAATGAATTAATATTCATTATCTTAAGGGAATTTGGAATTGTATTATATATTAATGGGGCCATGCATATTACACTTTTTGATAGAAATGCTGTTTTAGCAGAGTGTGATTGCACCCAAAGTCTGTACTTCTCACGTCTATTTCTACCTGTAGTATTTATCAGAAGGGAAAACAAATGAGGATTGGTTTTTACAAATATCGATATTTCCAATATGTAAAGTGACGGAAGTGTTAGAATTCTGTGCTGTATAAACATTGGTTTGCAACTATCAACAGTTTGTAACCCAAATATAGCCCGTATACAACGCGTTTGTGCTTTGAACGCAGTTTCCTTTAGCGTTGAATTGTCCCAGAAAATTATTCCAAATCTTAACACTGATTCGGCAAGCCCGTAATATGCTGTAAGCAAAGTATCTATATTGATAGTCGGTGCCAACTTATAAAGGGCGTATGACGAAGTACTAATCTTTTTACAAAGTTCATTTATGTGAGTTTTCCAATTCAATTGTTTGTCAATGATTAATCCCAAAAATCGTGTTGTTCAACTTCTTGTATTATATTATCTTTGTATAATAAATTAAATTGTGTTGTATTACTTAACTTTTCTCGTTATCTAAAATGCATTATGTTTGTTTTACTAATATTTACTTTCAAATTATTATTGCTCAGCCAGGTGATTATAGAATTCAATGCATCATTAGAATCAGACTGGTAGTTAGCAATATTTTTAGGTGCTATAGTTACAGTACTGTCGTCAGCGAACAATGTCATGGGTTCCTTAGTCACATTTGGTAGATCATTAGTGTATAGTAGGAACAAAGGAGGGCCTAAAATACTTCCCTGGGGTACACCATATGTGATGTATCGCTTATCAGAGGAAAAAATCTGTTGTCTTTTAGCTTTAACATTAAATTTGGAAATTTGGGTTATTTTTTTGCGGTCTGATAAATATTAACTTATCAATTCCAGGACATTACCCCTTATACCATAAGCCTGAAGTTTATCTAGCAATATATTATGGTCTACATAGTCGAATGCTTGTGACATATCACAATATATAGAACAAACGGGTAATGATTTGTCAACTTGTGAAGATACTACGTATAAAAAGTCGTACACCGCCATAACGATATTTTTATTTTTTCTAAAGCCTTTTTGCTCATCACAAAGGATTTGATTTTTGTCTAAGTAGCTATTGATTTCACTGTAAATACACATTCATTCATCATTCATTCATTTTTGAGAATACAGAAATTAGTGCTGTAGGTCTGTGGTTATCCATTAAGTATTTATTATCTTTTTGTAATATAGGTTTAATAATTGTCAATTTAAGGTCTTTTGGAAATGTCCCACTCTCTATACAAAGATTCAGAATATGGCTTAAGTGATGAGAGACATCTTCGTTTACTGCTTTGATTATCTTAGTCGAAATACCGTCATAACCCACACTGCTAGTATTTTTTAGATTTCTTATAATTTTCTGCATGTGATAAGGCAAACAGGGTGATAAAAACATTGAGTTTGGTTGGGGATTAATTAGAGTTGTGGATTTTTTGACAGCACCTGGAATAGGAATTACTTTTTCAATGAAATAATTATTAAACGCATTGGCAATTTCTGTAGGATTTGTTGTTAATTTGTTGTTAACTTTTACTTCAGTTATTGATTCTTTTGGAATATTCAATTTATTATTATATTATTCAATTTATTATTATATTATATAATTTATTATTATAGCCAGAGCATATATATAGGGAGAGCAGTGGTGGCCCAGTGGTATCGGTCGTGACTTACAAGTTGTAGGTCGTGGGTTCGAGCCCAGGCAGGCGCTTTACTTTGTGTAAATGTGCAAAACGGTGAAGGAAAACATCGTGAGGAAACCGGCATATCCTAGAACCAAAAATTCGAAGACATGTGACATCCACCAACCCGCACTGGGCCCGCGTGGTAGATAACGGCCCATACCCTCTCACAGAGAGGAGGCCTGTGTCCCAGCAGTGGGAACATTACTAGGCTGATGATGTGATGTGATGATGTGATTATAGCCAAATTCTAACACATCAATCTTACACTTTTTTTTAAAGTCATGTGCAAAGTTGTCAATACAAGTCTTACTATATATATATCTTGTGGGCTGTTTTAGTGCTAATGTGAGATTATAATTTAACAATGCACATTCGAAATCTAATGTGATATTATTGCACTTCATTGTATCTTTGTTAAAGTCACCAGCTATAACATTATTATGATTATTAATTTTAGAAATGTAATTTAAGACCTTGTCAAGCCTCTCGAAAAACAAATTAAGATTGCATTGTCCAGGTACACGGTTAACACAAACTATTATAATTTTAAAATCAAATAACTCGACTGCACAGCATTCAATTACATTATTTATAGACAATTTACTGATATGAGAAAGTTCCTTGAATTTATGTACCTTGTTTACTACATGATACATGCACCACCTCTTTTATTACAAGTACGACTAAAACATGCCGCTAGTGAGTAATTAGGTAAGCTCAGGTGTTGCTCATAACCTGCCAACATAAAATGCTCAGTGATACATATTACATCAATGTCTACATTTTTGTCTTTAAGCTCATCTATATTTACTAACAGTGGGTCAGATTTGCTCAGTAGTCCCGCTATATTTTGATGCGAAGCAATGAGATATTTAGTGTCGAAAAAACAGTGACGATGTTTCTTCTACAGTATTTAGATTATTTTCGGAAGATGAAGTCTTGTAACTTACAATAATTTCATTAATTAAATGCAATCGATTTTCAAAAATATTGCGTAAGCCGTAGTTATTTATACGGCCTGTCGATAAGTTAAACATTGTGTGATCATACGTCAGATTATAATTAGAATCAAAAGAATAGGCATGTTCATGAGTTAATAAATCCAAATACAATAAATTATTAAATGTTTCAATTCTCCAGTTGTAAATATTGTCGAAGTCTCTAAGTTTAAAGGTAGGAACACAGATTATCACATTAGTGTAAGTAATTTGTTTTAGAATATCCCGAAGGTATACAATAATATTGAAATAGTTGTTAGTAATTTTAAAGTCCAATTAACAATATACAAAAGTCATTTAGGGTATAGTCACATAATTTGTTTGAATTCCGCTAAGAAGCTGCTGCAGTGGTCCGTATGGTGTAACATATAAACGTATGGTGTAATGACATATATCATTCTTGTCATTAAGTAAATCTTGAGCTATTGGCAATACTTTATTTTTATTATTTGTGCTCAGTATAATATCTTGTTTTTTCTGGATGGTACAGGACACTGAGTTTGTACTTTTTCTTTTATAACCTCAGTACTGTTAGTGGTATTGTCTGAAGATTGGTTAATATGGGCGGCTGTTGAGGGCTCACTGTATTGCTGTTTTATAGTTTTGGTTTGAGTATGTTTTACAGCTTTACTTGACTTTTTCATCGGAGATGAGGCTTTATGCTTGACTGGACTAAGCGTTATCTTTTTGTATAAGGTATTCTTCTTTAACAATTGTTCATTTGTTTGTCTGGGTTTGCAATTCTCTGACGATAACAATTCATTCTCTCTGTGAGCGCTTTGTAGCTGAGCCTCTAGATCTAGTAACTTGTTATTAAGGATGTTTAATTGGTCGTCTTCATGGTCGGGCATACTGCTTACCGTATTCTCAAGGGTTTTTGAGATACTGTCATTGTCATCGTCAGTTGTTACTGAACGAGTTCTATTACGACGAAACGTGATGTTTTTCAGAAAGTTCATGGCTAATCTTTTTGAATGTTTTTAAATGCCCACTGCGAGTCTTGAGAGTAATTAATATGTCTTTTTTTCCGACCTGCCATAAAACATTCACAAAAAGACTACCACGTAGCACTCGGGTTCGAACTTGAGACCCCTTGATTCACAGATCAATGTCACGTCCGTAGCCGCCACGCCAACTGGTATCTTAAGAACGCAGTTGAAATTATGGTTCTGGTTCCACAGTGTTCTCAAAAGAAGTGTTGCTGGCTGAGGGTATTATGAAATTTTAAATAAATAACGAAATCCGCAACACTGATTACTGAAATCACTAAATAAATCACTTATCTTGAATACTCAACAATGATTATTGCAACACGAACATGATTTATGTATTGTACTTTGTTTATTAATATTGTACCAAGTTAATTCTCCTTTAAGTAAACAAAACTGTACTGGACTTCACTGTCACTTTGTTTGAGTTATTTTATGCACTTTTCTTGAGAATATCGAAGTGATAATAATGTCATATGGTACTTGCACTATTATTATGATCTTTTGCTGATCGTTTGGTTTTAAACTGTATATGTATATTTTTAAACAATTTATTACGCGGAGCTGATGTTGACAGTTCAAACGGTTGACAGTTCCTCCAACGGAGGAGAGTTTTCTAAGACATGCTGGTATCATCCATAAAAAGACCAAGCCTCACACTCCCGAGAGAATGAAAGGTTCAACAGAACTGTAATTGATCGGGCAAGGTGTTTATTGTTTAAAGCGGATCTCATCAAAAGTTTTTGGGGTGAAGCAGTAAATACTGCAGTGTACTTGATCAATAGAACGCCAGCCGCCAGCTTAGGCAGGATGAAACTATTCGAAAGGTGGGCAGGTAAGAAGCCAGACCTGAGCCATATCAGTATATTTGGCAATAAGGTAATGGTCCATGTTCCCAAAGCACAAAGGCAAACTTGAGATAAGAAGGCTGACAAATTGATTTTAGTTGGGTATCCAGAAAATGTGAAAGGGTACAGATTATATAACCCAGAGCTTAAAAAAATACTACGAGCAGAGATGTCATTATTAAAGAGAAAGAAGATTCGGACACAGCTCAGTTAGTAGTAAATGATAATGAAGAAAAGTCAGAGAAAGAAAGAGAAGAAGGTTAATCAGAAAATGCAGATTTCGATTCAGATGATCGTACGTATATCTGTGACTCATCAAGTTCCCAAGATAATTCATATCAATCGGTGCCTGAAGATGAAAATGAGTCTATCGTGGAAAAAGAAACGAAGAAGAAACCTCTGTATTTTGGACGAGCTGGGAATCTGCTGTGAAGAATTCAGTTATAAACCAGTGATGAATGGACCGGAGAGGGCTCAGTGGAGGCAGGAGATGATAGATGAACTGAAAGCTTTCAATGACAATGAAGCATAGGCATTCGTAGACAGGAAAGGAGTGGATAGGGTAGTGCAGTGCAGATGGATTTTCAAAAAAAAGTTCGGAAGTGACAATGAAGTGCGGTATAGGGCAAGGTTGGTTGCAAAGGGTTTCACTCAAAAAGAAGGTGTGGACTACACTGAAACATACTCACCAGTGCTTCGGTACTCTACTTTGAGACTCTTATTTGCCTTAAGTGTTAAACTTAACTTTAAAATAACTCATTTAGATGTAACCACAGCATTCTTAAATGGCTACCTGAATGAAAATCATACATGCTGGCTCCACCTAATTTAGATTGTAAAGAAAATTGTTTTTTTTTTTTTTTTGTCTATTATAGGCTCGCGCTTGACCACTATCTCACCTGATGGTACCTAAGCGAAGATGTGGTCCACGATGGAGCACGCTTGCCTAGTAGTAACCTATTCACTCTTGACTTAAAGACCCCTAGATTGTAGCTATCGGGAAACACAGACTCCGGCAGGGAATTCCACTCCTTAGCTGCTGCACGCATAATAAAAGTATTCTCAAAACGTTTAGTGCGTATGGGTGGGATATCCACCATGTACCGATGGTGCATCGCCGTACGTCTGGTAGTCCGATGATGAAACGGGCTGGGCGGAATTAGATCATGCAATTCCATCGCACACTCCCCGAAATGTAACCGATAAAAAACAGACAAGCTGGCAACTCGGCGACGATGTTCAAGGCTCTGGAGTTTTGACTTAACCAGTGCCTCATCGCTGATGAGCCTCTTGGCCCGCTTTTCAATCGACTCTAGTGCATCAAGCTGATATTTGGCAGATCCGTCCCAGAGATGAGAACAGTACTCCATGCATGATCGAACTTGCGCTTGATACAAACTGAGCAGCTGTTCTGGCGTGAAGAACCTTCTCACCTTTGCAAGGATCCCCAACTTTTTGGCAGCCAGTTGAGTCTTTGCCTCAATGTATGGGCCAAAATTGAGCGTCGATGTCAACGTAACGCCAAGAAGCTCAAGATGGTCAGTTATTGGCACGGTTACATCTCGGTAGGTTGGAGCCGGGTGAAATTGGCTCTTTTTAGCGGAAAAAAGACACGCCTGGGTTTTAGCAGCATTAAACCTGACCAGATTGGCATCGCCCCATTCGGAGACTGCCTGCAAGGACAGGTTCAAGCGCTCTACCATGGCCTCCCGGAGAGACTGGATCTGAGGCCCGGTAGCACGAGCG